>CM076089.1:32930724-33625263 GCA_038088585.1 Chrysina gloriosa
CTTCAATTTATTGGCTGGCATTAATATTATTTTATTTTGTGAGAGAGAAATTCGACTATTTATAATTTTACATTAATCAGATATCCCAGAGCCATAAAGCTGTCCTTCCATGTTAAAAAATGCTTCCTCATTCTCTTTCCTCGAAGATTGTATACTAGAGCGCGCCTCTACTGCCGCATTAAAAAAACTTTCTCAAAAATTTACAGTGGTGTTGCCCCTTAATTGACACAGGTGCACAAACTAATATATTGTCATCGCTGACATTTAAATCATTAAATTACGCCAAAAACATTAGTACGAACACAAGTTCCAAGATATTCAGTGAGGCAACAATACCAATTGTAAGTCAGTGCATATTGAAATGCATGTATAAAGATAAACCTATAGATATATCTTTTCATATTTAAAAAATAAAGTGCATAGCAGTATTAGGTCTACTCACATGTAAATTGCTCAACTGAGTCAAGAGAGTTCAAAGTGTTACATTTGCTAATTCATTGTCAACTACTGATACTACTGAATTAATTAGTCAATACGCAGATATATTTGAAGGTTTAGGTGGTCTAAAACGTTATGAATGTCATCTTACGTTAAAAAGACGTTCCTTCAGGAGTTATTCCTCTACAAATACCACTTAAATTAATAGACGCATTCAAAGAAGAACCACGCAACTTAGAACAAATAAATGTGATTCAGAAAGTGGATCAACCTACTGAATGGGTGAATTCAATTTTTGTAGTCACTAAAAACGGTAAATGAAGAATATGTTTTGACCCTAGCGAGCTGAATAAAGCAATTTTAAGATCTCACTTTCAAATACCACATATAGGTGAAGTAAAATCTCCTCTGGCAAGTTCAGCATTTTATTCAGTCCTAAATGCAAATTTTGGATTCTGGATGTTAAAACTTTATGAAGAATTGTCAAAAATATGTACTTTTATTACACGACAGAGCAGGTATAGGTTTCTAAGGCTACTACTTGGAATCAGTACCGCGCCAGAAATGTCATAAGAAAATCTATGATGGAAGATATACTAATATACGGGAAAATAAAAGAGAAACACGACAATAAACTAAAAAGTTTTAGCGAGGGCTATGGAAATCGGAATCAAGTTCAATAAAGATAAATCAAAAGTTTGTCAAAGTGAAGTCAAATACCTAGGTCACATTTTTGATAAAAATGATGTTAGCATAGATCCACAAAAAGTGGAAGCAATACAAAAAATCAAGAAACCAGCGAGTGCCACAAATATACAACGTTTTTGGAATGATCAATTATTTGGGCTCGTTTATAAAAAAAAAACTAATGAAACTAAATGTTCACAACTTCTTTAAAAAAAAAATGCAGAATGGCGATGGAACGAATGTCATGAATTTGAATTTAATAAAATCAAAGACATTATTAGCAATGCCCCCTTTTAACTTACTTCGATCCTATAAAATTAATCACTGTCGGTTGATTCTTCAAAAGATGCCATGGGTGCAGTCATATCTCGTAACAATAATCCTATAGCGTTTGCGTCATCTACTGTTAGTACTCAGCATGGGTATGCACAAATAGAAAAATAGTTGCTTGCCATTTTATTCGGATGTTGTTCCACCACTATGTACGCGGTCAACAAATGATAGTTGAAACCGACCATAAACCAATAGTCAGTCTATATAGTAAACCACTTTGGGATATACCCCATCTACAGCGAATAATGTTCTGTCTTCAACCATATGAGGTAATAATAAAATACATACCAGGTGGTTACTTGTCTATTGCAGATACACTGTCGCCTGCAGCGTTACCTCAAAATGTGTACAGATTTAGACGATAAAATTAGGTTGCATATAAATATGATATACACAAATTTGTCAGTTAGTGCAGAAGGAACTAAAGAAATCGAAACACTAAGTAAAAACGATGAAACTTCACAAATAGTTAAGCAATGTTGTGATAAACGTTGTTCTGAACATAAACGTAATGTCAAAGATATAACTAAACCACATTTCGCAGTCAGAAATGAAACACACTGCATTAAGAATATATGTTCAAGTCTAATGCAATTATAATTTCATTGGCATTAAGAAAACGTACATATTCTAAAGTTAATGAGGGACATCAGGGCATAAATAGTTGCAAAAGTCTAGCAAGAGGTACAGTGTACTGGCCTAATATCAATAACGAAATAGATAATTATATTAGCCAATGCGAAATATGTATAACACATCGCAGAAACAATCCATCCTCTACTTCCCACGAATACAAACGTAACACCCCTAAACAAAATTTTTTTGCCAGAAGAACTATCGATATCTAGATCTTTACGAACAAAAATTCCTACCTCAGAGAAAATTTAGAACCTACCTAATATACAACAATCTTCCGTTGGCCATAGTGGATTGTCGAATTTTTAGTTACATAAATATAATGATGCATTATCAGTCTGTCTTTAATTTGGTGTTTTTTATCTCTATTTATCATTTCGTTTTGGATTGGGTATTGTTTTTCTTCTAGGATTAATTTTAGTTGTATTCTTTATTTTAACCTATTTATTTACATTTAAGTTAGCATTTATTTTTAGTTTAATTTACAAATCGGAAAAGTTGATTATTGTAACAGAATCAATATTTAATCGTAGTTTTATTTTTCTTTGACAAATTTTTCCTTCCTCTCTAATGATTAGATTTATAATAATATAATTATGTATTTTATTAGTTGTTGAATCTCTGTTAGATAACATTTTGCAAAAACATTGCAATATTATACTCATCTAATTGTAAGACCTTCAACACGTAATAAAGAATAGTAATCTTAATGTATCCATTTCAGTTTATACCTTTAAACTCCTATATTTTCAAAAATATTAAGGATTTTAACGAATATCTTTGCGTTGAATCGTTTACGAAACTTAAGTCTTTGTTGGTTGCAGTTGGTTATTCACAATTCACAGACGCTGACGGACAGAAAAATAAATTAAACAGATAAATCAAATAGGATGGACAACAACAAAAATAGTGCGGTTAATCCAATATTAGAAAATTCTAACATGGTGGAAGAATTTGATATATACACATTATTCTTTCTGGATGGTAATGGTTGAATTGTGCCAGTTTATCTTATTTTTATCGATATATGTATACTGCAACGTGAACATATAGTCGCCGTATAATTCATTAACCGGTTGGTTTGGTATATGCACTACTGCTGGACAAAATTAACGCACCACTTTATTTAATTGAAATAATTACATAAATGATACTTAAATTAACGATATAGAGTCACAAACGTAATGTAAAATTAGGTATCACAGATGTAATGTAAAATTAGGTATTTTAAAAACGAACTAGCGAACATTCTTAATTTGACTAATTTTTTACTTAAAAATTTGTTTTTATATCGAAGACTCGTAAAGCATGGAGACGGAAATCAAATTAAATTAACCTTAAAAAGCCAAATTAGTGGCTTCAATGCATTGAAATAGATATAGTAATAAAACGCGCAGGTTAATGTGTCTATGCAACGAAAAACGCCCTTTGTGTTGAAAGAGTGCAGATATATATGGAGGGAGTGTCTACTTCTTCTCGCTCGTTAACAGTCTAGTCTATCAGACTAGGATTTGATTTTTAACAACATTTATAGTTTAATAGTGAAGATGAACACTGTAGTGCATATGGTTGTAAAAATAAATGGACTCCTTCTGGAAATATCAAATTTCACAGGTAATTATTTTTTAATTAATTATCAGTCCAATATCTAACCTCGATATTGATTATCTCAAAAAAAAACATTGAAAATTGAACAATATAGATATTTACGATATAGTTAGATTTAGAAATAAAATATATTTTGTGAATGAAGAACCCCACGAGAACTGTTTAAAAATTACCTAACTATTAATACCTATAATATTTAACATGGTTATTCCTTCTCAAATATTAATAATTATAGAAGTTTTACAAAATTTATTTCTAACGGAAAATTATTTTTCCGTCTAAAGTTATTTTTGAAATCGGCAAATTTATAGAGAAAGCCTTCAGAGCGGAGTTTTTTGGGACACATGAAAAGACCCTTATTTAAAAATGGATTATGAATTTAGTTCAACAGCAATTCATATATATATAAGCTTTTTCTGGCGAGCCTTTAGGCCCAGAGCTTTGTTATCCGTTTCCAGTTTTTTCTGTCCATTGCCTTCCTCTTCCAGTTTCCTATTTCCTTGTTCTTTAAGTCTTTTCCAGTACCATATTGAAAAGTAACGCCGATAGCGGATCTCCCTGCCGAAGGCCAGTCTTTACGGTGAAGTCTTCCGAATTTCCTCCTTTTACTCTTACATTGCGCCTTGTCTTCTTTAGTGGTATTATTATCGGTCTTTGTTGTTTTGCGAGTACTTCAAAATCATCCATAACCTCTATCAATTCGCTCCTTTTCACTGAATCGTATGCTTTATTAAAATCCACAAATAGAGTCACCGCTGGTATGTTATATTCACAGCATATCACCCACACCTCTTTCATCGTGAACAACTGATCCGTTGTCCCTCTACCCTTTCTGAAACCTGCTTGGTACTCCCCTATCTGCGGTTCGGCAATTACTTCCAACTTGGTTTTGATTATTGTTGCTAATATTTTGTACACAACATCCAGCATGGCTATTCCCCTGTAGTTATTGCAATCCACCCCGTCCCCGCTCTGGTATTATCGTCGCATTTGTTCATCCTTCTGGCATTTGCTCCTTCCTCCAAACACCTATTATCAGGTCGTGGATCTTCTGCTTTAGTTGTTCACTGGCATACTTAATATTTTCGCTTGTTATCCCGTTCTGTCCTGGACTCTTATTTTTTTCATGCGCCTTAGTATTTCTTCCATTTCATCTCACGATGGTTCTGCTACTTTCTTATTATCCCCCTTCACCTCTGGCATCCTCCTCCTCCCCCTCCAATTCATCCTTCCATAATTTGTTAAAGTAGTCTTTTCACCTCTCCCTTATTTTCTCTTCCTCTCCGATTAACTTTGCCTCCTAATCCCTTATGAAAACGTTTTGGTTGTATCTTTTTGCCCTGTCTTGCTTCCCTGTAAAAGTTTCTAATCTCTTTCCTCTTGTAATGGTCTTCAATTTTCGTCACCTTTTGTTCATTAATAGCTCTCTTCTTTTGTCTATTTATCCTTTTCACACATACTCTCTGAGTACGCTTCCTTATCTTCTGCTCGTTCTGTTTGCACCGCTTTTATTCTCAATCTATTTCTCTTTTCAGTTTCTATTCTACACTTTTCACCCCACCATGACTCTACTCCGTGTCGTTTCTTGACTGGTATGGTTTCTTCAGTGGCAGTTTTAATTACATTTTCTATATGCTTCCATTTTTCCTCCACGCCTAGGTTTATTTCCTGCCCTTCTTTTTGACATCCTCGTTCTATTTCCTTGATATATTTTTGCTGAATGTCTTTTAACTGTAGCTTCTCCATATCAAACTGCTTTATTCTTATGTTTTTTTAATCTTCTTTTCTCTCTTCTTTCCCACCTTTACCCCCATTCTGACCAAGTAGTGATCTAAATTCACATCTGCTCCTCTGCATGACCTTACATTCTTTATGATCTTATGGTGTGCTTTTTCTATGATAACGTGATCTATCTGGTTTGTGTATTTACCATTTGGTGCCATCCAACTCCCTTCGTGTATTTCCGTTCTTCTGAAGTGGGTACTCATTATTTTCATCTTCTGTTAGGATAAAAAGATAAAGTTGACGGTTCAACTGCGTATGCTGGAGACAGTCCGAAAGCAACCGTTATTTTCCCAGCGAGATAACAGTTGCAACCGTTACTGGATCTATAACGGTTATAAAATAACAGATAGTTCAATAACGACCCATCACTAGTCTGTTGTAACTTGGTCTATAGATATTTTAAATCATGGATTGTACTTATCCAGTTCCTTATAGTAGGAGGAGTAGTTTCTGATGTGGTAGAGGGCTAGAGTAAACCAAGAATATTACTACTAAATGAGAGATTTAATACAATCGTTGATTATACAAAGAAATACTGAACTACACTACTAACTACATACATAGGTACTATATCATACTCTTATTGTTACTGCATTGTGCGCACGACAACCTCTCACCTCACTCTATGTATATGTACAGAGGTGCACAGCGAGTGGCGACATCTAAACGTAATATGGTGAGGTATATCCTAGGTGTATCTAACTTTTACACTCCCCCGTAAACCGAACCGTATTACATAGGATATTAAAACAAAAATTGCATCGTAGCTTACACACATAGCCCTATTTTCATACACATATTTGCAAATATGTTTGAGTTTACAGGTTTGGTGAACATGTCACCAAACTGGTTTTCAGACGGCACGAATTCCACACAAATATCTCCTTTTTGATATAATTAGCGAACGAAATGGTAGCGAATTTCAATGTGTTTAGATCGTTTATGAAATTCGTGATTCTTTATCAGTTTGATAGCGCTTGCATTGTCTACAAATAATACAGGCACAGTGCTTTTCTTCTCGCGTATTTCATTTAACAATAGGCTGAGCCATAACAATTCTCTAGATCCTTCACTAGCAGCAACAAATTCTGCCTCAGTGGTAGAGAGCGCAACCGATTTTTTTAAATTGTGAAGTCCAACACACAGCAGTATCACCAATTAAGGATACGAAACCGTTTGGTGAGCGTCTGTTTTTAACATCACCTGCGAAATCTGCATCTGCACCTCCTCTTGATGTGTACAGCAAACCTGAGTCAGTTGTACTGCGCAGATATCTAAATATAGGTTTAACAGATACCCAATCAAATTTGATTGGTGCTGCCATTGATCGCGCGACTTTTGAAACAGCGTACGCGATATCCGGGCGAGTTGCACATGCTAAATACATATGTGAGCCTGCGGCTTGGCGATAGGGAATAGAATGATCAAGGGCCACTTTAGAATTTTCATTTGGTTGATCGTTACTAGCAGGTGTTTTTACTGGTTTTGAATCAGACATATCAAAACGTTTTAAAACTTTCTGAACATAAACACGTTGTGAAACGAGTAGACCGGTTCCCCTTTGCATGCCTAAGAAAGAATCCAATGAGCCAATAGTGCTTTTAAATCCAGAATTTAATGATTCTAAAAACGAATCGACTACCTTTTGGTTAAAGTCAGCTATTAGGCCGTCATCAACATAAATGGCAATCAGTAATTTTTATGATTCACGTTGCCGAATGTACATACACGGTAGTACACGGCTGTAGAACGAATAAATCCGCTTTTCTTCATAAACGAATAGAATTTATTGTTCCAACATCGAGGGGATTGTTTGAGACCGTATAGTGATTTCTTGAGGCGACAAACGCGACTCGAACCGTCATTAAAACCTTTCGGTGTCATGTACATATATTTCCGTATCAATATCGCCGTAAAGAAATGCGATTTTTACTTCTAATTGGCTAAGCACTAAATTTTCTACGGCAGCGATTGCAATTAGTGCTCGAATTTCGTCGTAATCAAGTCCAGTACGCTGAAATACACATCAGCAGATCTATCTGGTTTATATTTGACGCGGAGAACCCAGCGGTTGTCGATAACATGTTTGTCTTTTGATAATAATTTTACTCCGATGTTAAATTGTATCTTTCTAAATGACATTATGATGACATTTGAGTGGTAGCAACCAGTACCAACTTAAATAAATGTATATTTATATAATTCTTCTTATTCTTCTTTGAAACAGTCTATTATTGAGCTTAAACGAATTATTGCCGTATATGAAAAAATTGATTGATGCACGAACTTGCGTATTTTTATGATTTTGCTAGTCGGTAATTTATGAAAACCTCAATGTGTAATTTGCGTTAATTTATTTGGTATTTTACTGATTCACACCATTGGCGCATACATATATTCATTGCATTACATATATTCATGGTTCGTTTAGTTCTTTGTTTACTAATTGCTGTGTTTCGTTGAATTATTAAATGTAATTAAAATTTAAAATAAATACAAGAATACGCTCTGGGAATATCTCTTAAGATTAAAAGTGTAGTTTGATAAATTTTTATAACAGAAAAGATAAGTATTTTGGTACAAAATTTTCAAACGATTTTACTTTAAAATGCATCCAAGAATTAATAGAGCAATATACAAATAAATACATATATCATCGACGAAATCTAACAATTTCACGCTCTTCCATTTCTGCTTCAACTGCATTTACAACTTCCACGACAGACACGTTAGCAATTTCCTTGTAATTTGCCATTTCTTCTTTAATACCCTTCTTTTATAATACACAAACGAATGAACCGAAAATTGTAATTCGATTCGTGTTTACCGCTCGAAGTAAGTCGGAGTTAAAGTCGACCACGTCCACGTCCAACCTTAATTGCGTTTCACAAGTCCCCATGTTCTT
Organism: Chrysina gloriosa; assembly: GCA_038088585.1. NCBI lineage: Eukaryota > Metazoa > Arthropoda > Insecta > Coleoptera > Scarabaeidae > Chrysina > Chrysina gloriosa. The sequence goes on from CM076089.1 coordinate 32,939,117, forward strand.
CGTCTCGTGGACATTTCCTAGGGTTCAATGGATTATACAATAACCCTGCTAAACGGAAAAATTCCACAGTCCGATCCAATTTCAACTGGGCACATCTTTTGTTAAACATGTACGGAGCCCAATTTCCCGGAATATGGGATTTTCTTCATCCGCTAGAACTTATTGTACTTTTGGTAGCCCGCCACGAGGACTCAATTGCATTGATATGAGCATCTGTATCAGGTTCTTTAAAAGTCAAAGAATGATTTACCTTCAAATGCTCATACCCGTGCAATGAGAAACAGTCATAGGACTTCCAATAATCGCTGATGACCGTTGTTCCCAATTCAATCCATTCACGGATAATCGGAATCGACGTGTCAGCAGACCTGTAAATAAAAGGAAGATTGTTAAAACGATTATGGTTTCACATACAAATTATATTAAAGTATTCAACGCGATCTAACCTGTCCAAAACCACTGCGCTCGACACAACCCCACACCACCCGACCCCAGATCATCCCACACCACACAACCCAAAACCACCCCACATCATCCGGCCCGTCCCATACCATTTGACCCACTACCCTTCACCATTCTGGCCAAACAACCCGATCCAAAGCCACACCACACTGTCCGACCCAAGACTACCCCAGTGGAGACAACCTGGCGGAAACCACCCTAGACGACCAGAATCACCTACTCTCACGCCCAATCTACCACGGTGTTGCTTGGGATACGTAATTTATCACAACTCAAATTTAGGGGTTGTTGGCAACCCAAGCACGCACGAAATCGGAATCAACGTGTCAGCCGACCTGTAAATAAAAGAAAAATTGTTAAAACAATTATGGTTTAACATACAAAATATATAAAAGTACTCAACGCGATCTAACCTGGCCAAATTCACTCCGCTCCACGCCACCCGACCCAAAACCATCCCACACCATCCGGCCCAAATCACCCCAAACCACCCGATTCAAAACAAAACAAAATACAGATCCAAACCAACACCACTCGATCCAAAACCACCCCATATCATCCGGCCCAAACCACCCCACACCACCCGACCCAAACCAACACAACTCGACCCAAAGCCACCCCACATCATTCGGTCCAAACCACCACACATCATCGGGTCCAAACCAACAGAGCCCGGCCCTAACCACCCCACACCACCCGATCCAAACCAACACAACTCCACCCAAAACCACTCCACACCGTCCGACCTACACTAGCCGACCCAAACCAACACTGGCCGGCAAAACCACCCCACATCATCCGGCCTACACCAGCCGACCCAAACCAACAGAGCCCGGCCCACACCACCGCACACCATCCGGCCTAAATCACCCGACCCAAAACCATCCCACACCATTCGGCCGTAACCACCCCACACCACCCGACCCAAACCAACACAACTCGACCCAAAACCACACAGCCCGACTCTAACCAGCACAATTCGACCCAAAACCATGCCACACAGCCTACCTGACCAGAGCCACCCATCCTCAGGCCAAACTATATTAAGGTAATTAAATCTTACCAATCTAGAACGGCAACCATGAAAACTCTGCCCGCACTTCGTTCGTAGCCTTCAAAAACCCATTGCTCCTCTACAAAATGTCCACGATGATACTTTTTTTTTTTCCAAATTTGGACTCGTCAATCACGATTTTACCTGGGCTCCCTAACTTCTCTTTATGTAAGGCAAAAGGACGCCCAATCTACCGCGGTATTGCTTGCGATACGTAGTTCAACGCAAATAAAAGTTAGGGTGCTGTTGACAACCCAAAAATGGACGAATCCTAAAATTTGGAAAATAGAAAGTTTTGATTAAAAAATTCCCTGCCTTAAATTCAGTCTAGTTCTCCTGGAATGTACGACCATCAGAATCAACTTTTTGTATTTACTATTTGAGGGTCCGAACATATTTTAGGACCAAGAATGTTTTCAAATTTTTAACACAATCGAAACTTCACTTACGCCCAGTATTATCAACATCTTTTAAAAGGAGATTTAGTAAAACGAGACTTAACTTTAAAGTAGTTTCAAACCGCTGAAGCGTATTACCACAGATAAGTAATACAGATTTACAATCCTACGGAAAAGTATGATTCTAGCTTGTTATCTAACTGTACGGCGTTTCTTGCAAAATTTACATACAGATAATCGTCGAAACTTGTCGGATGGAAGCGTCAACAAGGACAAAAAAGATATTTTTAGCACGTTATTAATTAATACAAACCTCTCAGTGGCTTGGTGGTGAAACTCGCGCTTCACAGTGCGAATGGCCGGCGTTCGAGACCCGGTAGCGACACAGCGTAGCAGTTTTAAAGTCCTAAATGGATCTGTTACGTCTAATAAGCTACGAAAAGTAAAGAAAAGCCACTGGGCGGGCCAGGAGCGGTACGGTATATGTGTGTTCATATACGGCTCGGTGGCTGCGAATCCTTACCTCTAAAAGTAGAAAGGGTAAAAGATTAACTAATACAAGTGTGGTACACGTGTTGTTCGTAATCTAATATATTTAAACGAGTAATTCTTGCAACATATATATATATATATATATACCAGAAATATGTGTAAACCGGGTCAAAATGGATATTCCTGGGACCGAGACCATGCTAAATCAATTTCTCGTCCCCGAAAACCCCCAGGTATTAAATTCATATATATATATTTGGGTTCTCGAAAACGGCTCTAACGATTTTGATAAAATTTAATACCTGGGGGTTTATATATATATATATATATATATATATATATATATATATATATATATATATATATATATATATATAATTGGGTTCTCGAAAACGGCTCTAACGATTTTGATGAAATTTAATACCTGGGGGTTTTCGGGGACGAGAAATCGATTTAGCATGGTCCCGGTCCCAGGAATATCCATTTTGACCCGGTTTACACACATTTCTGATATTGCGGTATATGAAATTGGTTATCGAAAATGACTTTAGCCATTTTTATGCAATTTACTATCTGGGGATTTTCGAGAATATAAAATTGATCTAGCATGGTCCCGGTCCCAAGGAAAATTTTTTGTCCCGCTTCTAGTTTTTGATGAAATTTAGTACCTGGGGTTTTCCAGGACGATAAATCGAGTTAGCATGGTCCCGGTCCCAGGAAATTCCATTTTGACGCGGTTTACACACATTTCTGGTATTGCGATATATGAAATTGGTTATCGAAAATGACTTTAGCAATTTTTATGCAATTTAGTATCTAGGGATCTTCGAGAACACAAAATTGATCTAGCATGGGCCCTGTCCCAGGAAGATGCTTTTGTCCCGCTTTTAGATTTTGATGAAATTTAGTACCTGGGGGTTTCCGGGGACGAAAATCGATCTAGCATGGTCCCGGTCCCGGGGAAATCCATTTTGACCCGGTTCACACATTTCTGGTATTGCGGTATATGAAATTGGTTATCGAAAATGACTTTAGCAATTTTAACGCAATTTAGTATCTGGGGATTTTCGAGAAGACAAAATTGATCTAGCATGTTCCCGGTCCCAGGAAAATTCTTTTGTCCTGCTTTTACCTATTTCTGCGGTACATAAAATGTGTTACCGAAAGTTACTCTCAAGATTTTGTTACAATTTAGTATCTGTGAGTTTTTGGGGACGGAAAACCGATTTAGCATGGTCCCGGTCTCGATTCAGTTCGTTTAGTCCAGGTTGTCATCAATTTCGGCCTAAACGTGGGTTAGCAACCTTTAACATCATGCAGCCAAGCGAAATTATAAGTAATTAAAACTTTACTACTAAATCATAGATGGCGCTGAAAGTAGTATGTTAATAAAAGAAAAATATCTACGAAAACTAACAACATGTAAATTCACATACTTTGTTTACAGTTACAGAAGTAATCGGAGCTGAGTTTTTTAATCAAAATAAAAACTTATACACAGTTAGTTGGCGTTGCAAAAAGAAGGTATGTATATAAATGTTTACTTAAAATGTGTATTTCCTAAGAAATATTTTGAGTTTGAATTTATCTATTTTTAAGTATTTAGACATAACTGTAAATATTAATTTTAATACTACTTTTATAAACTTTTAATATATACATGCTACTATATATACTTAAAATATACAATATTAATTAAATATCAAAACTAAAATAAAGAGCGTTATTATTTGGTTCAAAATTATTCAAAAAATTTGGGAACTCCGTGCAAGGCTCGGTCCCCCAGGTACTAGAATAAATAGAGTTAAAAATACAATTTATTTCCTTTCGCATATTTTTATGCAAATGTAATTAAAAGTATCCATTTCGTTTTATGTATGTACAACAGTATGTACGCCAGGTCTAAAAGGATTAACATACCAATTGATATTATTTTGATATGTATTGTGAAAATTTATTTTGCTGGATATTGTCGAATCACATATCAGAATACATACAAATTTGCATGTTAAATATAATTTCTAATAATAAAAATATACTATAACGAAATCTGGAATCTTTTGGTTTGTTGCAATGGTTAGTTATTCCCCAAGGTGTTAGTTAAACGTTCATCTTTTAATACATTTGGGCCAAAGATTTACCATAGATAAACTAACTAGATTATACCTAAATGATTTGGGCATACCCCCAGTTATTTTAACTCGATTTGTGAAGTGTTGAAGTTTGTATTTGGCGAGTGTATTATGGTTACACCTTCAAACACGGTCTTCTGTTGTGTACCTATGTATATGCAAAAACTCTTCTAAAGAGGCCACTTTGCAGACACTTCCAAAAGATCCGAAGGGAAGGTTATATGTATAACACAGTTTATTCGACAATAAAATGATTTGGTATACAGTGAAAATTACGAAATGCATTTCCTTGATTATTTAGAAATGTTCCGTAGTAAAAACACTTTTATGAAGAGAGAACAAACTGTAACCGTGCAAATAACTATTGTTAAATTTATATTGTATTTTAAACATATTGTATTATATTTATGGGCTAAATACGAGGACGAGGATCTATTATAATTTATCAGCCTTTAGGTCACCTTTGCGGTATTATAATTTTTTGGCGGAAATCGAATGCGCCTAGTCATTACTCCCCATTTTTTAAATAAATACTATCAATTGTTTTTTGTTTTGACCCGTGGTCTATCCTAATTTTTTTTAGTTGGCCCCCTACAAAAGAAAGTTTGCCCATGCCTGTTCTACCGCCTAATGAGGATTTTAAGGTTAATTTTACCTAAGGCTAGAGTTTACACCTCAAAATATACTCGGTTTTATGCACATTTCGTTACATTTTTGGGAGCCAGTTTCAAAGTTGAAAGGGTGAACGAATCTTTCTTTCGAATCATCCACGTTTTATCAGCCTATTGACAGCAATTTTTTAGCAACTTTTATATAGTATAGTATTTACAGAAATATAAATATTGAAAATATCTCCACGTTTGGTAGCTTGATGTGGTCACTCTTTTTCATATGCCACTTGTACAATTTTTTCAAATTGTGAATTAACTCGGAAATAATGTAACAAAATTATTACAATAATCGGTATTTTTCAAAACTATAAAATAGAGCATACAGTAATTCGTATCGAGAATCGACCAACCACAAAATAGGGGTGTGACAAAGTTATGCCGCCAAGTTCAAATTTAAAAATCAAGTACATCATAATTTTTCATTGTTGCCTTATTTATATATGTATCTTATTGTTATTCAGCCAAATTTGATACGATCTCTGCTACGTACTGTCATCTAAGGTGTATAAAATATAGTTGAATTTATGAATGAAAGCAGGCGACCAATATTTGATTTCTAATATAACCAATTATTTGCATTTTTGAAAAGAAATTCGTATTTGTTCAATTTGTTGCGTATTGGGTACATTTTGCCTAGCCTCACACAGACATTAGAGATTATATTATAGTAATTATCATTTAAGAACACTATAATATAATAAACTCCTGGAGAAAATTAATGCACCACTATTGTTCTTTTGTTTAAATCAAAGGGAGTGGCATTTGTGATGTTATTAACATCCCTGTAAGTATGTTTTGGATTTCTTCTAACATGCAATTGTTGTCAAGGTATCGTTTGTTTTAAAGTGGCAATTTTCAATTATAGACACTGTTGTATTCAATGCGTTTTATTTTTAGTTTACATTAGTCCACAGATTACTACAGATATCTAAGAAAATATCGAAAGTTATCCGCTATAGTTATCTTTGTTTACCTAACTTATATGATACTTCTCTACCACAATTAGGTCAATGAAACAAGACTGGTTTGAATGATAGTTATATTTCCAGAACGTTTACAAACGTTTTCGGAACATCTTCTTCAGTGAAAATATAACTAGATAAATGTACAAACATTTGTTTTTTATTTGGGAACTATCACCAAAATAACTAATGACTAGGATTTCTTAATATGTAAACAACTTTTTTATATATATAAATTATAAAAACTAAAATAATGATTTTGGTGCAATGACCGCTGTAACAAAACATTACAAAGATCTTGGGCATTACTTTGATTTTGAAGACACAATTATATTAAGAGAGAATAATTATAAAAAAAGACTAATATACGAAATGATAAATATACAGAAAGACACTAAAACTATTAATTTCAGAACCGATGTTCAAAATTTAAGTAATGTACATATACAGCAATTTGTTAAAATAACATTTGCATTTCTTAAGAAGAAAAGTTTAGCTAGGTTTTTGAACTGGGTTTTCCCTAGTCCTTGAACAGAATTGTTAAGGCTTCGACAAAGATTTTTTGATATAAGGTTTTTTAAAGTATTTTCATAGTTTACATGTGTGTTTACACATTAATTTAGTTTTTTATAATTTATATATATATAAAAGTTATTTACATATCCTCTATATCAAAAATCCTAGTCATTAGTTATTGTGTTGATAGTTCACAAATAAAAAACAAATGTTTGTTTATACATTTATCTAGTTATATTTTCACTGAATAAGGTGTTCCGAATACGTTTGTAAACGTTCTGGAAATATAACTACCATTCAAACCAGTCGTTTCATTGACCTAATTGTGGTAGAGAAGTATCATATAAGATAAGCATAAAAAGGTCACGAGATATATGTATATATACATTTTGTTTACCTAAGTAAAAGGATTATATGCTCTTTCTTTGTCAGTATAAATCCAAGGTTTGGCAGGAGGCGCGACAATTGCCCGGATTCGTTAAAAATCGGGCCACAATCGTACTTACTGCTATTAATAAGTTAGCATGATTTAAGAACAACAGGTATGCTCTTGAGCATTTATTTGTGACGCCACTTGGGCCAAACACAACCACTTCAATAAGATCGTGTAATTAAACATAGTTGAAGCATTTCAATAACGCCGTACGAAAAATAATAAAATTGAGAAAATACGTTTTCTAATACTAACTATAAATTTTAATCTGCAAATTATTAGAAAGTGCCCATATTCCTCATAAATTTATTAGCTATATATTACATATTGGCAATATTACTGACATTCTATTTGTTACGCACATAGTGCACAGTACAACAAAAATTACGAAAGTTTTTATATATTATTTTAAATATATTCTTCAATAAAATAGTGTTTTGACAATAGGAATATATAAAAAAAAATAATTATAATTAAAGGCCGGATGATATGCAGTTTGCAAAAATTTGCATATTTGCAAAATATATCCATTTTGTATATTATCTGCATATTTTGTAGTAATTCAGCATATTTGAAGTATCCGAGTGTTATTTATTTATTGGATGTAATTTTAATAGGATAGGCATTACTAAAAATATGTCGTGGTTGTAACAAACAAAGAGTTAAACAGCCCTCTTTAAATTAAAAATAGCATTCTATGAAGCCTCTTCTCGATACTTTTCCGATAAGCGCTTCCAAAAATTTATTAATGCTGTTCCCATACAACTAGACCGGGACAGAATTCAAGGAAAAGCTAATTCCCTGAAACTTCTATATAAATACAAACATACATTTTACCAGAAAATTAGGAGCACAGATGTTTCTTTGTTATTCGGAGAAATTTATTCCCATATTCGAAAGCAATCTTATTTATTCTAAACGTCATTTTACGTTGGTTTTTCGAAGTGTAAACGTGTGGGTTGTTATTAATTATAATAGCAAACATGCCGAAAACAGCGACTGTGCCTGGATGGATTGCACCTTATTCAAAATTGCGTATGGATGGAGAAAAGTATTTTGCGTAGCATGCAGCAAGATTGTAAGTAAAATTTAAGTTTATTTCCTCTTATTAATCTATAGTTTTTAAACGATGTTTAACAAAATCACCAATACAACGCTTCGACAAATAATTTTATTTTAAAATTTTATTTTAAAATGAGTAAAATGAGATGTATATTTCATACGTATTTTCCGCATATCATCAGCACAATACGGAATACCTGATATTCCGTATTCTGCTTATGATTTTTAAATAAAAATCATTTTAAAATAAAATTATTTGTCGAAGCGTTGTGTTGGTTATTTTATTAAATGTGGTTTATTCCGTTTGCTTCGCAAACTCTTTACACATTAGTTTTTTATTACTCCTTTATCTTTTACTAACACTTATTTTATAAGAAAACAACTGATGATGCGATATTTTTTATGCAGGTTACAAGTGAGAGAAAGTTTCAAGTCGACCAGCATATTAAAACTCCATCTCATGCTGCAAAACTATCAAAGATGAAATTGGCGAAGAAGGGTCAGCAAACATTACCGCATTGTTTGCTATCAACCTCCAAAAAATCGAAACAAGAACAATTTAATGAAGATTTGTGCCCAATGTTTGTGTCGACAGATATTCCACTACATAAAATAAACAATTTAAATGTCAAGTTATTTTTGCAAAAGTTCACCAGCAAATATAATATTCCCGACGAGAGCACCTTAAGAAAAATTTATATTCACCGTATCTATGCAGAAACATTGAGTAGCATTAAGAAGGCTGTGTCAAACAATTATCTTTACATATGCGCAGATGAAACTACTGATAGTGTGGGCCGATACATAGTTCATTTAATGATAGGTATCCTTAACGTATCGGTTCCAGCAAAATCTTATTTAATTTCATCCAAACAGTTGGAAAAGGCAAATAATTTGACAATAACAAGGTTTATACAGGAAGAACTGGCAACCGATTCCAACAGAAAGAATTCTATTGTTTTTAACGGATGCCGGACCGTACATGGTGAAGGCAGCTTGCAACTTAAAAATCTTTTACCCAAATTTAATTCACACAACTTGCTTGGCGCACGGACTAAATCGTGTTGCAGAAGAAGTAAAAAACCATTTTTTCTTGGTAAATACTTTAATTAGTAGTGTTAAGAAAGTGTTTTTAAAGGCACCATCAAGAGTTCAGTTTTACAAACAACATCTACCCGGTATTCCGCTTCCTCCTCAACCAATAATCACACGATGAGGAACGTGGTCAATTATTATGGATCTTGATAGCGATACACAATCTGTGCTAGACGCCCAAAAGGTGTATTCGAGTAAAGAAATAACTCAACAGTTGGCGTTTATTGAAGCCAACTACAGTTTTATTTCCACTTCTATATTGCAATCGGAAAAACAATTTATGTCGTTAATTGAGAGCGTTAAAATAATAAACAAATTTGAAAAGTTATGTTTTGATGTTAAAGGAAGGGTGGGAAAATCCGTGGATGAAAGATTTTTAAGTGTAATAGAAAAAATGAGGGTTTTAAAAAGCTAAAGGATATTGCTAAAATCTTGTGTGGTGAGTCAGTAGAAAATATTGAGTCGACAATAGAGGATATTTCTAATTTGAAATATGCTCCTATAACAAGCGTGGACGTAGAACGAACCTTTTCAATATATGTATAAATACATGTTATCAGACAAGCGCCACAATTTTTCTATTCAAAACTTTGAGAAATATGTAATTGTAAATTGTTTTCATAGTTAATTATGTTGTAAAATGTTATAAATAAACTTCTAGTAAACATAATAGAATATTTTTTTATAGTATTATATTTTCTAGCATTACTCCTATTTTTTTATCTGCATATTTTTCATAACTGCATATTTAGGCCAAAACATCTACATATTTATGCGCATATTTCCACTTTTTTGCATGTAATCCGGCCTCTAGTTATAACCCTATCAAATTGTCATTTCGTCCATTATTTTTATTCATAGATCCCAGTGTTTTTGAAAGTTGTTTCCTTATGCAACAACATAAGACGCACACAAACAGATGAGCCAAACGCGATCAGATGTTCCTATCGTGAAGACACTTGGGTCAAGCCACGCCCATGCGCGTTAAAGACGACTTTAGGAAAATTTACGAGCATATTATTCTTCTTATATCATGCATTGAGTCGGTGGTGTGTTGGTAGTCTGTGCAGTTGCCATTAAGCTTCTTTCGATATCACATTTACTACATCGATATTGTTACAGTTATTGGCATGTTTTAAGAAGTTGAAAACGAATTGTGAAAGGACTTTATCTGTAGAAGAAGCAGTATGGACAACCACTTTTCTGGAAGAGATTCACCATGCGTCATGTCACTCATGTCATACTGCTCATATGTTGGGGAGATCACCTTCCAGCAAAAGTCAATTGATCAGAAGATTTAACGAGACAGGATCTTACTCTCGAAGACCAGGCCAAGAGAATAAACTCTGTCCAAATGTATGGGATGATCGTTTTCTTTTTCTGTAAGAAGATATGTAAATGAGGCTGCATTAATATAATAATATAATATAGTAATATCTTTATTGTTCTCGAGATCATATAAAAGTAAAATATAAATTCATAGATATGTATATCCGTAGCATGGCGCAACAGGTTACATTTAATATACACATACATAGATGTATGTATGTATACATACGTCAAAAGAGAGAGAATACTATTGAGCAGGTTTCCATCCGAAATCAACATCACTATGAAACTCATTAAAAGAGTAGTAGCACTTAGCGATCAATATACTATTTAACTTTGTTTTAAAATGTGGCAGCGACGGAGTTCGCAAGTTAGATGGAAGCTTATTGTATGCCACAGTGGCCAAATATTGTCGGCTTCTTTTATAAAACGTTAGTCTGTGTTTCGGTATCTCACAACTGTTACCATTCCTCGTAGGATAATGATGGTATTCACCCAACTTGACGAATTGACTGTGATTTTGTTTTGGATACATCAAGATCTGGAAAACAAAAATGGAGGGAACAGTCAAAATCTTACTACATTTCTTGATGGTATATCATTAACATATAATATATAAAGCAAAGGACCAAGTACAGAACCTTGCGGAACGCAACAAGGGTAATACCCTTGCTTATATATCTTATTCAACGTAAGTTATTTCTGGGAAATGAGGGGTAGATGGCGTATTATTTATAAGTCGTTGATTCATAATTTTAAACGTAGTATTTTGGATTTTACTACTAGAATTATTGGAATTCTTGGTTTCATCTGTTGGCCATAGTGGATTGTCAAATTTTTAGTTACATAAATATAATGATGCATTATCAGTCTGTCTTTATTTTAGTGTTTTTATCTCTATTTATTCACTTCGGTTTGGATTGGTTATTGTTTTTCTTGTAGGATTAATTTTAGTTGTATTCTTTATTTTAACCTATTTATTTACATTTAAGTTAGAATTTATTTTTAGTTTAATTTATAAATCGGGAAAGTTAATTATATTAACGAAATAAATATTTAGTAGTATATTTTTCTTTGACGCATTTTTCCTTCCTGCCTAGTGACTTGATTTACAGTAATATTATTATGTATGTATTTTATTTGCTTGTTAAATCTCTGTTAAATAGCCTTGTGCAAAAACATTGCAATATTAAACTCATATAATTGTAAAGGCCTTCAACACGTAATAAAGAATAGTAATTTTAATGTATCCATTTTAATTAATAATAAAATTAATTTATACCTTTAAAATCCTATATTTTTCAAAAATATTAAGGGTTTTAACGACTACTTTTGCTTTGAACCGTTTACGAAATTTAAGTCTTTGTTGTTTACAGTTGGTTATTCACAATTCATAGATACTGGCGGAGAAAAAAATAAATCAAACAAATAAATCGAATAGGATGGATAACAAAAAAATGGTGCCGTTCATTCAATAATAAAAAATTCTAACAAAGTGGAAGAATTTGACATACACGAATGGTACACATTATTTTTTCTGTATGGTAATGGTTGAAATGTGCCAGTTTATCTTATTTTTATCGATATATATAGACTGCAACGTATAGCCACTGTATAATTCATTAACATGATGGTTTGGTATATTCATACACTGCTGAACAAAAATAAACCTACCACTTTATTTAATTCAAATAATTACATAAATGATACTTAAATTAAGCATATTAACTCACAAATGTAATGTGAAATTAGTTATTTTAAAAACAAAGTAGCGAACATAGTCTTAGTTTGACTAATTTTTTACTTAAAAATTTGTTTTTATATTGGAGACTGGTAAAACATGGAAACGAAAATCAGATTAAATTAACCCTAAAATGTTAAATTATTATCTCCAATGGAACTTCAATATAGAGTGTGTCCTCTAACGGAAACCAAACTAAATTAACCTTAAAAGCCAATATTGAGTCTGTCCTCCTGTACTCCTAATTACTGCATTCATACGCCTTGGCATGCTACAGATTAAATTACGAATAATTTCTTATATATAAATATTCTCCCATTCTTCAAATACGGCTTCTACCTGTCGATTGCGATTGATAGGTGAAGGCGTACAGTTGCCGACCTTTGTCTAAGAAAATCTCATATGTGCTCAATCGGATTAATGTGTGGAATATTAAGTGGCTACTCAAGAACCAGAATATTAACATCATTTAAGTAGTCAACAACATGTCACGTCACGTGAAGACGAGCATTATCTTGCATGAATAGAACATTAGGTCCTATAATGGGAATCACATGCCCAACCGATGTTTTCTAAGTAATAAACCACATTCATTGACCTTGTTGTATAGGGATCAACTCTGTACAGGTGTCGAAACAAATTCCTCCTCAAAACATTACAGAGCAGCTCACAAAGGGATTCTTGGAGAAATGTTACAACTTACAAATCATTCCCCTGGTCTTCGCCACACCCGCTCACGCCCATCAGGAGATTTTAAACTAACCCTCGTCTCATCAAAGAATAAAACCTTCCAATCGTCAATGGTCCAGTGTTCATGATTTCTGGAAAACCGCATTCTTTGAATTTTGTGCTCTCTGGTGATTAATGGCTTGTCTGATTCCTTCTACTACTTAATGCAGCCTCCTTTACACATCTTCTTACAGGTTGAGATAATACGGCAACATTGTGAACCGCTAGTAATTCATTTCTTAACATACTGCTAGTAACTCTCCTGTTTCCTAGAGTATATTCGCTAAGAAAACGATCATCCCATACATTTGGACAGAGTTTTTTTCTCTTGGCCTGGTCTTCGAGAGTAAGATCCTGTCTTGTTAAATCTTCTGATCAATTGACTTATGCTGGAAGGTGATTTTTCTAACATATGAGTAGTATGACATGGGTGGCATGACGCATAGTTAACACTTCGTCTGTAAAGGTTTTTTCCGCGCCTTCCGTCTGTAAACGAGGGTCATTCGCGTCCTGGCGTCTTTTCACCCCTTTAATGCACTCAAAAAAATCTGAAAAAATGCATGCTACTGTTCGAAACATTCATTTTGAAATACCAATCGTAAAATTCTCGTAAATTAAATTCTTTCATATCTTTTTTGTTAAATAAATGAACAAATTGAGACAAAAATTTTAACTTACGAAAATAATTGTAACTCAGACTAAAATAAAGATAGCGTAATTGAAAAAATCGCAAATTAAAGGTGAATCGTGTAGCTTTAAGAAAAAATTATTGCGTTTCGTTTGTTTAAAGCTAAATGCTTAAGTTTTGGACATAAAAACAGGCAATAAACTATATACTATGCATTACTATTCACACATTTTATTACCAAAAAACATTTTTTCTCAATTTTTGCAATCAAAGGTATCTTACAACTATACTACTATAACTATACTAACTAACATCACAAATACCATTCTCTTTGATTTGAACAAATATACAATAGTGGTGCGTTAATTTTGTCCAGGAGTTTATTATAAATGATAATTACTATAACATAACCTCTAATGATGTCTGTGTGAGGCTAGGCGAAATTACTCGATACGAAACAAATACGAATTTCTTTTCAAAAATGCAAATAATTGGTTATATTAGAAATCAAATATTGGTCGCCTGCTTTCATTCATAAATTCAACTATATTTTATACACGCTAGATGTGGGCTACTCATTTCCAATTGGATTTCAAAGGGAGTAAGTTTTCGCTGACAAATTATACATGTACGTAAAGAGGAAACATGTATCGGTTTCCCCTCCCAGTTTGTATTGATGAATAATTACTTAGGTTTTCACAAATAATTCCCAAAAATGGCCTAATTTTGGGCATAGAAAAGTGGCAAATAATCGAAAGTGTACATGTAGTTCTTGCTATTAATAGGCATTTGCACAGACTACTATCTGTGATCATATCTGTGACCACAACTAAATACAATGGAAATCGATTGTATACGACATAACGCGAATGCTACACGAATGTTCCAACGAATGTAAGCATCGTAAAAACCTATCATGCTAGAATTGATTTTATTTTTAGATATTAGTGGTAAAAATGCGTGCTAGCGCTACCTATAATTCCAAAGCATAAGCATAGAAGATTAGTTCAATTCAGTTTCCGAAGTTATGGAAATGGCGCTTTTCAAACACGCCCTTAACAAAACATTTGAAACAATTTCATGATGTATCAATTTATATTCCAGGAATCTTGTAGAATTTGAAACGTGGAGAGGACGGGATTTTTACCTTTTTCTGCAAGAATTATGGTGAATAGACTATTGTTTTATAAATAGATTTAAAGAAAGACAAAAGTACTGTACACAATTTATTTCATTTCCGCTATTCTTTGTTTAATACAATTTGTTAATTAATGAGCTGTGTTTAAACAAAATGTAAGATAAAAAAGCAAATATATATCTGTATTTATAAAAACGGATCGTGGTTTGTTCGAATATTTAAAACTTAAAAACGACTGCACCAAATTGGGTGCTTCCTTCTGTGGGTTTGTCCGTAATTGCTACAGGAAGGTATAGGAATAAAGAAAAGTCGACAAAAATTTTGGGCAAAACGAAGTTTGCCGGGTCACCTAGTTTACATATAAAAGACTAGCTGACCCCGCGAACTTCGTACCGCCTTAGAATTAATAAATGTTGTCTTAAGTTATTACCTGATTTTTATTAACTTTTTTATATTAAGATAAAATTAATTAAGTTGAATAAAAGTTCAAAAAGGAGCAAATTCACGTGGGAGCAAAGCATTTGCTTTATTGAATGTAAACCAAATGATTCGCGTATCGTTGTAGCACAACTTTCTGTTAAACTATTTGCTGAATGGGTTGCACTCGTGTCGATTATCTTCATTGAAGCATCCTTGTGATATACTATATTTTGCGACTTTATCTATTGTCGGAGCGTTGAATTGTCGTTCGTGTGTTCCAGCGGGGCGTTTATTTGTTCTGATCACGACTTTATAGTCATCACTTGGCATGCGATCCAACGTAGTTTTGAACAACCGAAAAATGCATGATGTTCACGAAGTGTTTGCTGCAAATCTTGAAGAATTTCTCTTTTCATTGCATTATTGGTCGTTTGATGTCGATCAAGTTGGTCCTCCATATTGGCCATGAAGTAAATTTCTAACAATTTTATGCTGTGCGTCTTCAACCGGCTGCAATGATCCAATTCTATGGTGAATTTGTTCTTGTATCTGTATAGTCAAAAGGGAAATGATAATTAGTGATTTATAATTACCAAAATGAATGTGCTGTGTTCGCTCATAAACATTACTTTTATTTTACTTGCAATGGGGATTTTAATAAAACATATTATACCAGGAATCGTATCAAGTTTTCAATCTCATCGCATAAAACATCGTTGTTTGAGAGAAATCCTCGCTATATCTGTATTAAAATATATAATAAGCTACCACTTAATTTTAAATATTTTAGAATGCCTACATTTAAAAAAGAAATGAAAAGGTGTATGTATATATATATGTGTGTGTTTTACTTCTTAATGCTAGGTATAACCACTGTTTTTTGTAAATATTGACAAAGTCTATGTCCTCAATGGGTCTAATTGACTAATACAAAAAAGGATACTCTCTTATTAACAAACATTACCTTGAATGTAGGACTGAATCCGCGTTCTTCAATAATATTTGCTCCAAATGGAGTCATTTGGAAACATGCGTTATACCTTTACCGTTATAAGCGTTCTAAAGAAAATGTCGTGATTCTTGAGCTTCGCCATAAAGCAATGAATGCAATGGCTCAGGTGGCGGAGGCAACAATAGTAATTTAACCTTTCCACTGACACAGCACAATCCAGGCGTTTCTCCAGTGAACTTCAATACACCGCAATAGACGCACACAACCTCCATAGGGCCAATTCTAACGAAAGGGTACGAGCTGTAGTCAATTGTGGAATCGTATTGAAACGCTCCTTGATTCAAATTAACACTTGAAGCATTTCTTCTTGCGGCTCGACGTTGTTGATCTCTGTGTACTGCTCGATGATTTCTCGGGGAGATACGAGTAGAGTCCCGTTTACCTGTTTTAATCCCCATCCCAAAAAGGTGTACTACGAGTAGAGTCCCGAGACGTAAAAGTTTCTATCCTTGTTGGTAGGTACAAATAAAATTCGAAAATAATTTTTTTTTAATATCTACTCGTATGTATATTATTTTAAATGAAAATATATATATAAAACATATAGTATATAGTTATAAAAAATTATCAGTTTATTATTATTATTTTTTTATTGCACATATAAATTTATCAAATACATAAATACATTTTTAATAATAAGGTGTTAATCTATAAGAAACAAGTTTTATAAAATCAAATCTTGAAATATGGTTATCATTAAACTCTTTCACTTTTTCCTTAACAAAAATACTCAGTTTATTGTTTTTAATTAAGGGCATAAGAACAGAACTGCGCATTTTAATGTATGTTTCACTTTGAAAGTTTAACAATAGTTTTGTAAACAAAAATATGTTCGGGTGGCTGGTGTAAAAATTTTGATTAAACCTTGAATGAAAACTTTCACAAGCATTAGTAGTGCGAAATGAAGAGTTTTCTGAACTGGCCCATACTTGAGGTGGAAATGTAGAGTCTTCCGTTACATAAAAATCCGTGAGGTAATCACAGTATTTTCTGACTTTCTCGTCAGCTGGTAAAATTTCTGCTAGTTCAAACGCAAAGCACTCTCCTACTTGGTCGGGGGTAAGAACTGTAGTCCAAACGTGTAAGTCAGAAACTTTCCAACAGCAGTCTCCTTATTTTTAAAATGTGATGAAATTCCCAACTGTTGTATCTTTCGAAACCTATAGAAAGAAAAACAAAGAATGAGTACATAAATTATCATTTAAAAAGTTTAAAAAGTACAACTTACCAAGCTTGACCTAAATGGAAACGGCAACCTATTACAGCTACTTCTGGCCAAGCTCGTTTCACGCTTTGATGAATCGCAAGTTCAAAATCAGCTACTACAGATTTTGGTTGAAGAATTTTGCCAATGTCATTGCACAAATTGATTAGATTTTGAAAAGCCATTAAATATGATTGGGTGGATTTATCCGGAAGTAAAATATATATCAGTGGGATGTAATAGTTGTTCTGTAGTCCGTGGATAGTGAATAATTGAACAAAATGGTTTGTACAAGATTTAAAAGTTCCATCCACATAAAAACTGTCCAGCGATGATAAAAACTCCAAGTTCGTCTTGGTGCCAAATATTACTACGCCATTTTCGTTGTTGTTATACAGCAAAAAGTTTCATTTTTATTTGTTTTCAAGTTTAACCTTTCTAACACTTGGTGTACTTCTTCTCTTGTTTTTGGTATATTGAACGGTAGAGCAGATTTTCTTGCAGCACTAATATTTCTTGCTATACACTTTACGTCTTTGTGAAGAAGAGTTTCGATATCACCTTTTGATAGTTCTTTGTGGATAATTTTCGATGGTCTTTCCGTTATATCGTCACTTGCTTTGCGCTTTAAACTATTACTCATCTTTTGTCTATCTAGCAGCCTATCACTCACTGGATCATGATTATGATTTTCTTTAAGTTCAATAATTTCATTAGCACCAATTGTTTTTAGGAACGCAGGACACTTTTTTGTAGCACCAACTGAACAAACCCACTTTTTAACGTCATTGGCTAAAATTTTTTGAAATCTAAACTTAAAGTTGTTTATAACAAGAATAGGTTTTCCCTTTTCGCTTTGCATTACTTCAAGATTCATTTTTACTTCTAAAATTTACGCAAGGAGTGCAAAATTAGACTGATGTTCATTTTGAATTTATTTCCACTTTTATAGAAGCAAGTAAAACTCAATTAGGGCAGGTAGGACATTAGAATATTTTAAGACGGAAAGGATTAATAAGAACAAATAACGATTAAATAGAAAGCTAGTACTTTCTAATGATTCCGAATAAATAATAAAAAATACATCTGAATTTCAAATAACTACTTGTCTATTTTAGGGCTGAAACGATTAAATAGAATAAAAGATTTTCGAAAATAAATTAATTTTATCTTCTTCCTACACGGGACTCTACTCGTACCCTATCAGGGACTCCACTCGTACCCAGTATTCCAGGTAGACTCATTAACGGGACTCTACTCGTATTCTCCGAATAACTACTTGTCTATTTTAGGGCGGAAACGATTAAATAGAATAAAAGATTTTCGAAAATAAATTAATTTTATCTTCTTCCTACACGGGACTCTGCTCGTACCCTTTCAGGGACTCCACTCGTACCCAGTATTCCAGGTAGACTCATTAACGGGACTCTACTCGTATTCTCCGGATTTGATTTCTCGTTGCCAACCGAGCCGTTTCACGTGTGGCCTCTCTTTGTTCTTGTGTTTGTGAAGCACGAAATCGGGCCGTACTAACACGGCGCCCTTTTCTCGTGCGATTTTTTCTTCATCTGCAGCGGATTGATTCGCAATTTTCCGCAGTCTAATTGCGTTACGGTTTCGTTGTGAAAGATTCGATCTTCTCGCTCGCTGCATTGTAAATAAGACTGTGATGGATATTGTTGTAGCACCATCCTGCATATAACGACACTATGCCCTCGCATTATCAAGTGACACTTGACATATGTATAAACTTCAAATAATAAATAATATATATTTGTATTTTCAATCCTTGTTAAATCGTTATAATCATTATAATAAAAAGTACTGTAAAACTGCAACAGGTTATGGGGCACAGACACTTTAACTGCGCAAGGGTAATTAGAAAGAACAGTACTACAAAAGAAAATAAAAAATTATCGCATAGATCCATTAAGACGTAATAACTTCGATAACTGGAAATTGCAAACTCAAGCTATCCTAATACGAAATGGCTTATGGAACTACGTATCCGGGAAATATCCAAGACTTATCACAAATGATATGGCAATGGAAAAATGGGATCAATGCAAAATCGGAACTAATTCTAATAATATCAGCTACGGAATTGAAAGAGATAAAAAATTGCAATACTTCAAAGGACTTGTGGGACACACTAACCAAAAATTTTGAAAGTAAAGGGCCAGCTCGTAAAGCTACTTTACTACAGCAATTAATATTGCGGAAAATGAAAGAAAATGATGATGTTAGTGATCACCTAAATCATTTCACCGATCCAGTAGACAAGCTTACTGAAATGAATATCCCGATAAATAAAGATTTACTTACCATCATGATGTTATATTCTTTACCTCCTTCATATGAAAATTTTCGCATAGCAATAGAGTCCAGAGATGAACTACCTTTACCAGAAAACTTAAAAATAAAGATAATTGAAGAGAGGCACGATTCAAGATTACACCATCCACAACAGAAGGTGCGTTTTTACTAAGAATTATAAAGGCGCGCGACGCAAATTGTCTTGCAACAATAAATTCGAGCCCAAAATAAAATGTGGAAAATGCAATAAATTTGGGCACACAAGCAAGGATTGTTGGTCAAAGATTCTCAAATAAAAAAGGAAACCTTAAAAGTAGAAGAATGTCTATCGATAAACTATAATGATAAAGATATATCAGCCTGGTGTCTAGACAGCGGATGTTCTTCACACATGTGTTTTGAAAAGACAAAATTTCTAAATTTGGAAGAAAGACGAGATAAAGAATCTCTAAAACTGTCATCTAGAGATTGCGCTACTGAGATAAGAGGATCAGGAGACATAAAATTTAATATACGTAGCTCTAATCGTGCTTCAGTAAAACTTGAAAATACATTATATGTACCTAACTTGCACACAAATTTAATGTCAGTTAGTAAAATTACCGATAAAGGTTTCAAAGTTATTTTTCAAGAAAACATTGCCAGAGTTATTAACAAAAAGGGAAATGTCATTCTTAAAGCTGAGAAATTAGATAATGGTTTATACTACATTACATGATCAAACCTCATATTTCCCAGAAAATAGTAAAATTATGACTTAGCACAAACGTTTAGGTCATTTAAATGAAACAGATATGAAACTTGCCTTCAAACGAAACCTTGTAAATGGTCTTAGTTTCTACCCATCTTCAAAATTAGATGACTGTGAGATTTGTTTAAAAGGAAAATTATCGATATTACCTTTTCCCAAAGAATCCATTAAGGTTAAGGAACCTTTACACATAGTACATTCAGATGTTTGTGGACCCTTCCGAGTACTATCTCCAGGGGTGCTAGATACTTTATCACATTTATCGATGAATATTCCAGATATACCGAAGTATATTTTCTGAAACACAAGAATGAAGCTTTACAAGCATTCCAAACTTATAAGAATGAAGTTGAGATATACACAGGTAAGAAATTGAAGTATTTGCAAAGCGACAATGGGAAAGGACAATACTGTAATGCAACGTTTGACGAATATTTGAGAAAATGTGCAATCAAGGGGAGACTTTAAGGTCCGTACACCCCACAGCAGAACGGTCTAGCAGAAAGAAAAACAGAACCCTATTAGACAAGGCAAGATGTCTTATTCGCGATGCTAACCTTCCAAACATGTTTTGGGCAGAGACAGTAAATACAGCGAACTATCTCACGAACCGGTCACCAACGGGATCTCTAAACGGGGATACTCCTTTCAAGGGATGGACTGGGAAAATACCCTCTGTCCGACACATGCATATACATATTTGGTGGTAGACTATTTGTGTATAACAAAAATCACAACAAAGACAAACTAGCAGCAAGAGCTGAGAAAGGTATATTTATGGGTTACTCTAAGATTTTAATAGCTTTTCGCATATGGATGCCACAACAAGCAAAAATTAAGATTAGCCGAGACATAAAGGTGATAGAGAAATTCGACCATGTTATCAAGCAACAATGTTGACGATCTTTTAGATGAGAATGATCCAAACGATGCAGGTACTACTGTAAGAGAA
This sequence comes from Chrysina gloriosa, assembly GCA_038088585.1. Lineage (NCBI taxonomy): Eukaryota > Metazoa > Arthropoda > Insecta > Coleoptera > Scarabaeidae > Chrysina > Chrysina gloriosa. The sequence goes on from CM076089.1 coordinate 32,960,614, forward strand.
GCAGTCGTAGGAACTTCTAATATGAAGAAATCAGTTGAGAAGGAAGAGGAATAACATTCTCAAGAAAATGGTGAAAACGAAGTAGTGTAAAATGAAAATACAGGTGACTACTTACTTCCAACGGAACAGCGAGCAAGAGTACCACCAATTTGGACGCGAGATTTTGATGTGTCATGCTTTTGCGATGAAACAGATGCAATATCTGTTCAAAATCCAGAAGAATGGCATAAGGATGTTAAAGACGAATTCAAATCGCACATCAAGAACGGAACCCTGGACGTTAGTTGATGATAAACCAAACATAAATAAGATTGGTTGTAAATTGGTACTGAAAAATAAACTAAATTGCGACGGTTCGTTAGAAAGGAAAAAGGCACGATAACTTGCTCGTGGATTTGCGCAACGTCCAAACGTAGATTTCACAGAAACATTTTCACCAGTTGCTAAACTAAGTTCTATTCGACTTCTATTAGGAATCGCCGTTGAAGAAAATTTAATAATCAACCAGTTAGATGTTGCGACTGTATACTTAAATGGAGAAATTGAAGAAGAGACATATATGGAACAACCAGACTATCTCAACATGCTTGAAATTATTGACGAGTCTAACAGCGATCGAGACACATTCCAAAAGTTAAAAAGAAAGCTGCAAGATTTAAGAAGAGGAAGAAACAAGAAAATATGTCTTCTAAAAAAACCTTATACGGTCTAAAGCAACCTGCACAGCAATGGTTTAAGAATGTTACTTTAAAGGAGCTGGGATTTAAATCCTCAATGGCAGACTCATGCATGTACACTTCCCAAAAGGGAACAGAAAAAATCATCATCGTGGTTTACGTTGACGACATTATCATAGTGGCATCTAGTTCACATGCTATGAAGAGAATTAAAGATAGGCTAATGAAGAATTTTAAAATGCGCGTTCTGGAAAACCTTAAATACTGTCTTGGCATCGAATTCAAGAAAAGTGAAAATGGTTTTGAGTTAAATCAACGAAACTATATCGAAGACCTGCTGAAAAAATTCAACATGGAAAATTGCAAGTGTGCAAATACACCCATGGAAGCTGGCATAAAATTAGAAAAAGACAACACTGGTGAGATCAAGGAACTGCCATACTAAAATTTAATCGGCTCATTGATGTACCTATCGGTTGCTACACGACCAGATATATCTTTTGCCGTCAGCTATCTCAGTCAGTTTAATTCCTGCTTCGGAAATGCCCACTGGATAGGTGCCAACCGTGTGCTCAGATATTTAAACGGAACAATGGATATGCATTTGACATACACGCGAGAAGATAAATCTATTATCGGTTTGGCGAATGCAAATTGGGCCGCTTGTGAAATTGATCGTAGATCATATACAGAATACTGTTTTGTGTTTGGCCGAGGTCCTATGAGTTCGGAATCAAAGAAGCAAAGAACAGTTGCACTGTCCACCGCTGAAGCTGAATATAAGCCTTTGACAGAATCTGTTAAAGAAGCCCTACATTTGAAACAGCTAATAAATGATTTGGGAATGCATCACGAAAGAATCACCATTTATAATGACAATCAGGTTACCCATAAACTTTGCTCAAACCCGGTAATAAACTCGAAGTCTAAGCATATTAACATAAAGGAACATTTTATACGAGAGGTGGTTCAAGAAGGTGCCATTCAGATCCTTTACAGTATAGATGGGCAACCTCCAGACCGCGGGCCACATGCGGCCCTCGAGTAAGATTTGCCCGGCCCGCTACTGAATTCTTTCGTTGCATATTAGCACGGCTCGTCTAAACTTAATTCATAATGAATCATAAGGATACCACGAAAATGTATATTTTTCAAGATTACTTGCAGCATAAAACTTCTACAAAAAAGGTTGCCCATGCCTGCTTTAGGAAAGGTAACGAAATGGAGGCGAATATTTTTACCAAAACATTGGGTGGACAAAAACACTGTGAATTCCGGTCCAAACTAGGATTGAAGCTCGTGAGGGGGGGTGTTGTAGCACGATCCTGCATATAACGACACTATGCTCTCGCATCATCACGTGTGCCGACACTTGACATATGTAGAAACTTCAAATAATAAATAATATATATTTGTATTTTCAATCCTTGTTAAATCGTTATAATCATTATAATAAAAAGTACTGTAAAACTGCAACAGATATTGCTGACTTTGCTTTTATTCTGACATAACAATTATTCATGCATGCGCGCACAATCACAAATGTCATAACCTTAATGTGACCTTAATTGTCTTTTCCGCGCACCATGACAACTGTCATAACCTAACACACCAAACGTCGTCAATTTGTTTACTCTCTATTTTTTTCTTCCTTTTTAAATGTTTTAATAGTTTTCTTTTTCCTAAACCTTCACGTAGCAATTACGAACAAATCCGCAGTAGCAAGTATCCAATTTGGTCCAGTCGTTTTCTAGGTTTGAGCATCCGAACAAACCACGATACATTTACATATATATATATATAGATAACAAAAATACAAAATAGTTCTTCACAAAACATTAAATTACAATTTCTACAATTCGACATAAACCAGAAAATTAAAGCTACACTTATTTTAGTCTAAATAATATACAATAAAACTAAACACGGCCGCGGATAGTAAAGAATTTTAGTCAGCTGCAAAAATATACAAGCGATTTTTTTCTTCTGAAATTAATTGATATCGGAAAATTGATTAGACATATTTAGTAAGAGTAGTCAGAGTACCACACTTTAATAGTTATATACAGCATAATATAATCATAATTTATTCTTTTTCCCCTACATATTTTGCAACAACGGAGTTGAACGTTTTTTCACGATATTAGTGTCAATATCTTCTATCAAGCTGTTCGCATGCATGACTACTAACCGCAGTGAGAATATCTTTATAAATTGATATATATTGATATATAAATTGTAAACCCGGGGTATATGTTATCTTTATTTTTCTTTGCCGTTACATACATAGTCTGCACAATCAGAGTGTTTCCCAAAAATGTGTTCATAACCGTTTAAAATCTCGAACTTCAGTAGCGCGATTTTCTCTTTTGTATTTATTGCTTGATTTTTCTATACTCGACTCCTTTAGTCACGTCATAACGGAAACGTAACTGACTTTTTAATAAATGTGATCTGATCAACGGAAACACCTTAGGTTTTTAGCTGCTTCTTTGATTCTATTGCCTAAATTTCTGAGGATGTGGTTTTTGCACTCTATTTCCTGAATTAGAAATTGTGGTCCATACGGAGCAGTATCCTTAATTTTTCGCATAACGCTACTATGACCGTCTCCTATTACCTTACCGTAATACCATTCATCTCAACAAACTTTTTGAATCCATCTACGATTATTGCAGCTTCCATAGCAGCTGTAGAAGGGTGCTAATTTTTTAAACAGTTGTGTTCAATTCTGTTTCTAGTTTTTCTTCTTGCTGACAGATTTGACTATATTTATTTTTATAGCAACATATAATTTTTTTAGTTCGCCATCAAGCAATAACCCGTACACCCAAAAAGGCATTATAGTTCGATTTGTAAGACCGCTTGGATCATGCACCATCGACAGCAAACTTGCTCCTGTACCATTTTTTTAAAGAATTTTAACGAAGCATAACTGCATGGAATTCCTTTCGCGACTTAAAAATCTTTATGTTTTATCATTCGTAGGATTGTCCGTATTTGATTTTACAGCACACTTTGTTCTCCGGACGAACCTTTTGCAGGTTTTGGTTGTTTTCGTCGAACTCTACAAGAGGTTCGTAATTTTGGTTTATTTCAGGCAATATCCACTGCAATGCGAGGAATTTTCGTCCGTTTTCTCTTTTACAGCCTTCTTTGTTCAAATTCGACATCTCGGAATAAAAAGGTTGTAGCCGATCACCCCTGCATGTTAGATTCTTTTTCTATTTTTTTCTCGCTTCTGCATGACCTAAATTGGAAGTTGTCCATTCGTCCGCTACTGATTGGCTGCAGTTGATTTCGATACTTCTTTAAAACCCTTTTGACGCGGACATGTTAGAGCGACTTTACAGTAGGATTACACCCGTAGCTCCAACTCTCTTATGCCCTACGTATAGCGAAGATATATTCCAAAACCCGCAGGTATTTATAATAATAATAATAATAATAACAATAACGTCTATTTACCCAACAGGAACAATTTATAGGGTAAGTTAACAAAATAAAGTAAAGAAAATAATGCATATACATATATACAACAAAAATAAATGTATGTATTGTATGTGTATACAAATAACAAAATATTGAAACAAAACAACTTAAAATTAATTCTAAACATTATCAAAATTAAACTTTTATACTGATAAATATGAATTAATAGAATATAAAAAATTGTATAAACAAGTCCTCATAAATTCTATCAGCAGATCGACTCATACGATGAAGAGGAGAATTGAATAAAACATTTGTTCTGGGCGTTGGGCACATGAGGGAGTTGACAAATCTGGAAGACTGACGTGAGACATAAAATTGTAGTTGGGATAGCAAGGGCGAACAGTCAATTGTCCCATGAAGTAATTTCCAAACAAAGCGAGCCCCATGAATATCGCGGCGCGCAGCAAGTGATTGTACGTTGTGCCTGACAAGCAAAGAATCGTAATCAATGACTCTTGGAGAGTATATACCGCCAACTTTATAGGATATATATTTGAGAAATTTTGTTTGCAAACGTTCAATAGAAAGCGGATGGGAAATGTAGTAAGGTGACCATACAGGAGAACTGTACTCCAAGCTGCTGACAATAAAAGCAAAGAATAGAGACGTAAGTACGTCAGGATTAGTGAAATACCTAGAAGTACGCATGACAAACCGAAGCTTTCTAGATGTGGATGAACAAAACTTTTCGATATGAAAAGAAAACCTAAGCTCACTATCAAAAGGCACTCCAAGATTATTAAAAGTGTCAGATTTTCGAATGGGCTCATTACCAATTTTATAGGAGGTAGGACTTATATTTTGTTTTCGAATAAATGAAATGGAGCTACATTTACATCCTTAGCTTGTTGGTAAAGCACCAATGAGTCAAACTACTCAGGTTCTGCACAGCGTCATGTACGGAGGAAATTTTAGCATAGATTTTTACATCATCAGCATATGCAAGTACATGGCAATCAAGAGGTTCAAGAAGGTCATTAATATAAATTATAAAAAGCAAAGGGCCCAAATTGGACCCTTAAGGTACGCCAGATGTAGAAATATCTTCATTCGAGCAGAAGCCATTGTAGTGAGCATAGTTCAGCCGATTGCTAAGATAAGAGGCAATTAATGCAAGCAAGTCGGGAGTCATGCCAAACCTATTGAGTTTCACCAGCAATATTCCGTGATCGATGGAATCGAAGGCGGATGATAAATCGGTGTAAACCACATCCAACTGTCCCTGTTTGTCCAGACAATCACTGACATGCTGAGTAAAGACAACAAGGTTGGTCACTGTAGATCTGTCAGGAAGAAACCAGTATTGGCGAGAAGATATATATTTCTGTACATTTACCAATAAGCATGTGTAAATGACCTGTTCATATAGTTTGGCAAAGTTTGATAATAATGCAATTGGCCTATAATTATTTAATATTGATTTATCATCTTTTTGAAAACAGGAATGATTCTAGCACGTTTCCACAAATCAGGAAAGGTGGTATTTTTAATAGAAAGATTGATGATGGTGGTTAAGGGCTTAGGGAGACCAGATCTAGCTTCACGAAACAGTTTGTTTGGAATAGTCATCAGCAGCTGTAAAGTTACACGGAAATGTAGCTATAATCCTCAGTAATTCATCATCTGTGACAGGTAATAAATTGAAAGGCAATCTGTCTGAATAGTAATCACAATTATTAAATACTGAGTGTATTCAAAAACATTTGCAAAAGAATTGACGATATCTTGCGGTGAGTCGATGGCAATGTTATTGTATTTCAAAGTACCTGTAATTCTAGTTCTGCCCTTTTTATTGTTAATGAATCTCAACAATTCCTTAGAGTTTTCTTTAATTGATTGCTCAATCAATTTCATATAAGATTTATAAGCATCCGAGATTTGGGAATAATATGAGGACGAGACACATTCGATTTTCGCAAAAATTATAGCACCGTAAAGGTGACCTAAAGGGTGATAAATTATCTAAATGAAAAGTTTTGTGAGAGATGCTTCCCAGAGTCACAATTTAAGAAAAACGGTCTTACCTTGAAGTGTTTACGTTACGTTCAGATGGAGTTTTATTATGTATTTAATCACATAAATACAATTTGTAATAATTTATAGAACTAAGCAATTGCATGTAGGTTTCCGGAATCGGGAACAATTGGGATGAATGTGCCTTCGCTGACGATGTGATGCTATGTGCAGCACACGAAAACCAATTAAAAGACTCAACCTCAAGGAGTGGGAAAAACAATTCAACAAAAGAGGAATGAAAATAAATACAAATAAAACTAAAGTCATGCTGATAGGAAATACAGAAAAGGAAATAAACATCAAAATAAATAATAACAAATTGGAACAAGTAGACGTATTTAAATATCTAGGAGTGAAAATACAAAGCAGAGGAGACATAACCCACGAAATCAACGATAGAATAAGTACCGCCACACAAATGTACCACACACTGAAAGACACCTTCATTGGGAAGAGAGAGCTGAGCAGAAGAACCAAGATAGCAGTATACAAATCAATATATGTACCTATACTAACTTTTGGAAGTGAAAGCTGGGTGTTAACCAAAGCACAGAAAAGCAGAATCCAGGCAGTGGAAATGAAATACCTCAGAAAAGTTAAAGGCGTGACAAAGAGAGACAGAATAAGGAACGAAGACATCAGACGAGACCGGTGAGAAACATATGGGAAGCAAAAGTGAATAGCAATAAGAAAAGAAGCCGGCCAAGAAGAACCTGGAATGACCAAGTAGCTGAAATACTGAGGAAGAAGGGATCCGACTGGACTACGGCAAGAAAACTGGGAAGGAATAAGAAGGAATGGGCAGATTTTGTATATAAATAGATGTATATAAATAGATGAAAGTTACCTCCCTTAAGTTTCATCCTTTTTCTACAAATATACGTTCAAATATTAATATAATTTTCAATAATTTACCAACATTTTCACTTCTTCTAAGATGTTAAAATGTATGACTTTCGAAATGACATTTGACTGGTAGCAACCAGTACCAACTTAAACAGATGTATATTTATATAATTCTTCTTATTCTTCTTCGAAACGGTATTATTCAAGTTAAACGTTGGTTAAACGCATAATTGCCATATACGGAAAACTTGATTGATGCACGAACTTGCGTATTCTTACGATTTTTTTGTATGTGCTAGTCTTTGCTACAAGAAAACTTCAATGTGTAATTTGCATCAATTTACTTTGTATTTCACTTATTCACACCATATATTGCATTACATATATTCTTGTTTCGTTTAGTTGCTTGCTTACTAATTGCTGTGTTTCTTTGAATTATTAAATATAATTAAAATTTAAAATGAATACAAAAATACACTCTGGATATATCTTACGATTAAAAGTGTAGTTTGATAAATTTTTATAATAGAAAATAAGAGTATTTTTGTAAAAAAAAAATTCCAACGATTTTACTTTACAATTTGTCCAAAAATTAATAGAGCAATATACAAATAAATACATATATCATTGACGACATATAACAATTTCACGGTGTTCTATTTTTGCTTCAGCTGCTTTTAGAACTTCCACAACAGACACGCTAGCAATTTCGTTGTAATTTGCCATTTCTTCTTTATTACCCTTCTTATAATACATAAACGATTTAAGCGAAAATTGTAATTCCATTGGTGTTTATCGCTCGGAGTAAGTCGGAGTTAAAATTGACCATGTCCACGTCCATCCTTAATTACGTTCAAGACGACGAGTCCCCCTGTTCTTCGTCTCGTGGACATTCGCTAGGGTTCAATGGATTATACAATAACCCTGCTAAACGGAAAAATTGTTCGATCCAATTTCAACTAGGCACATCTTTTGTCAAACATGTCCCGAGCCCAATTTCCCGGAATATGGGATTTTCTTCGTCCGCTAGAACTTATTGTATCTTTGGCAGCCTGTCACGAGGACTCGATTGCATTGCTATGAGCATCTGTATCAGGATCTTTAAAAGTCAAAGAATGATTCACCTTCAAATGCTCATACCCGTGCAATGAGAAGCAGTCATAGGTCGTCGTAAACGGAATCAACGTGTCAGCAGACCTGTAAATAAAAGGAAAATTGTTAAAACAATTATGGTTTCACACACAAAATACATTAAAGTATTCAACGCTATCTAACATGACCAAACCCACTCCGCTCCACGCCACCCGACCCAAAACCATCCCACACCATCCGACCCGAACCACCCCGCACCACCCGACCCAAACCAACAGAGCCCGGCCCAATCAACCCCACACCACCCGACCCAAACCACCCCACACCACCCGACCTAAACCAACACAGCCTGGCCCAAACCACCCCACACCATCCGGCCTAAACCACCCGACCCAAAACCATCCCACGCCACCCGACTCGAACCAGCACAACTCGACCCAAAACCATCCCACACAGCCTACCTGACCAGAACCACCCACCCTCATGCCAAACTATATTAAGGAATCTTACCGATCTGGAACAGCAACCATGAAAACTCTGCCCGTACCTCGTTCGTAGCTTCCAAAAACCCATTGCCCCTCTACAAAATGTCCACGATGATACTTTTTTTCCAAATTTGGACTCGTCAATTTCCACGGTTTTACCTGGGTTCCCTAACTTCTCTTTATGTAGTACATACGCACCTAAAACAACCTCGCGGCAAAAGGACTCCCAATCGTAGTTCATCGCAAATGAAAGTTAGGGGCCGTTGGCAACCCAACGATGGACGAATCCTAAAATTTGGAAAATAGAAAGTTTTGATTTAAAAAAATGTCCCCCTTTTTTTTAAAACGATTTAATTTCACTGAGTCATATCGTCATTTAAGTCCATCACACCTAGTACAAAAAAATCCTAAATATGAAGTATACAACAAACACATAATACTCACCGATTCCCTTCCGCCCTTAATTTCTGTAGGGATCCACAACGAGGGCATATGTAGCTACCCTCGTTGGGGTTAATCCCCACTGCATTAGTTGTCGACCCATTATAATTTTTCTTCTACAAGGCATAATTTATATAAATCCCTTACATTTATGTTAGCCATTTTAAATAAATGACAATGACAATTTGAATTATTTTGGAAGAATAAGAATAAACATAAAACACTTGCTACCATTCATCGATCTCTACGATTTTACTTGAACTTCCTAATTTTTCTTTATGTATGATATACGCATCCAAAACAACCTCCCGAGAAAAGACAAACATAAACAGAAAAAATCAGAAGAATACGCAAGTTCGGGCATCAATCAATTTTTCCGTATATGGCAATTATTCGTTTAACCAACATTTAACTTGAATAATAGACCGCTTCGAAGAAGAATAAGAAGAATTATATAAATATACATCTATTTAAGTTGATAGTGGTTGCTACCAGCCAAATGTCATTTAGAGAGTCATACATTTTAACATCTCAGTGAAAATTATTATTATTAACGTATATTTGTAAAACAAGGATGAAAGTTATTATAAATGTATTACAAATTGTATTTATGTGATTAAATACATAATAAAACTCCATCTGAATGTAACGTAAACACTTCAAGGTAAGACCGTTTTTCTTAAATTGTGACTCTGGGAAACATCTCTCACAAAACTTTTATTTAGATAATTTATCACCCTTTAGGTCACCTTTGCGGTGCTATAATTTTTTGCGAAAATCGAATGTGTCTTGTTCTCATATTTAGCCGAGATTTGATTCTTACAAAAATTCGGAGGCGTTTAAATTCATGTTCGAAGAACAAACTTTTAGTGCTTTTTCATTTACGTCTGTAGCAATCTTTCAGTCTTAATGCAGATATCAATGAAGCATCAAACCAGGGAGAATAACCAGTAAACAAAAAAACATTTATGAAACATTGCATACATATTACAAATCACCATATAATGTTGTAATATTACAAATCACCATGTAATATGTTTCTTGAAAGTAGTGTGTTATATTTTATCAACATTGTTATGTCCTACCCAGCAATATTAATGTGCGTAATGTTGCACGATAACATTGCATAAATGTTGCTCCTTAATATTATTTAAGTGTTCATAAAAAATATTAAATAAAAAGAACTCAGATGTTAAAATTTATTATAATCCTCTCATAATAATAATAATAATAATAGACATATATACATATATACAGTATGTGATTTTATGTTTTATTTAGTTTTCTAATGCTTCTCATTTTAGAATAACGAAACCATTTCATTACTAAAACTTCATATTCATGATCCGTTATTTCTCTATTCCGTCTAATCCCATCTACAAATAAAACTTTAAGTTCAATAGAAATAACTAAGGAAAATACCTTTGATAGCTGCCATTAGGTCTAAATCTTTGAGTCTTTTATTTTTCTTTTGTGCGGTACATAATTATTTCTCTCCTAACATATTTGAAAATATAACTTCCAAGGCTTTTCTAACATAATACTTAGTATCATAGCCGCCTATTTTTGCCACATAGTGTACCCCTAAGGACATACCTTTGTTATATCGTTCTTAAAACATAAAACAATCTTTTACCAGTTGTTGTCTGCACAAATCCTTGCTCAATTTATTTTCAAGGTTAGTCAAATCTTCTACTGATTGTAAAGGGAAATTTGCTAGCATATTTTGTCCCAATTGTATTCAAGATATCCCAAAATCCTTTCAACAGCTGAAAATCTTTCATTTAATAACCTTTGGATTGCCAAAATTTTTATCATATATGATAGTAATACTTCATTATTGATAAAAGTGATAGTCGGTACTGATTCTGAAACATAAAATATAAGATCAACTCCTATAGGTAGAATTATTTCAGTTACGTGGGGTAGTGCGCTCGACTTTAAATATGAACACAAATTGTATAATGTTTTTAGTTAAAATTTAAAAAATACCACTAATTATACTAATATCCGTGGGTAGTTTTGCTTGCAAAGTCTCTGTGGAAGTTGCAGTCAAAGGCTCTTCCGACAAAATATTTCTACAGATCTCATTATCTTGGGACTCTGAAATTGTAGCATTCCTATACTCTGTAACAATTAAAACTCTACAAATGGCTCATAAACTATTTAAAAAATATGTATAACTAACTCATAAAATTATGTCAAATTGAAATGATATTATTCAGTCACATTTGACAGATAATTGCTTTTGTAATTAAAATAACAAATTCATGAGAAATGATTTCAAACATTTATTAAGTTATTAAGTTAAAATACATACTAGAAAATTATAAAAATAAAAAATTTGAATATGTACACTAGGAGCATTAAGTACCTTAGCAAGTAACAGCCAGCCATATACGAATAATAATAATAGTGTTCGTGTACTTTATTCTCCGTAGGTACGCCAACATACACAGGTAAGACCACAGGACAATATTGGATATTCTCTAACTAAACCGAGGATAACATAGCATCCATACGACTAACCTGTAATTTATTCACGCGCATCCTAGGATTTGTTTCCTTAGGGAAGAGCACATTACGACATGAAAATATGCGCGATATATGACGTTTCATTGACTTTCGCTAGTCGGTTGCCATGGTAACGTATACAGAACACCAAATTTGGTTCATTGCGCCGCTGACGTAATGTGCTCTTCTCTAAGAAAACAAACCCTACTACCAACATTTTGAATGTCTATTATCATTTGAAGGTTGGATATTTTGGAAATTCCTTGGACTCGAACATTTTCTTAGTAAAATGTTTCCACAATTATCATTATTTTGCAAGATATCGTTCTATTTATATCACTGACATAAACTCTACAATAATCAAAATGATTGGAAACTATTATTATACCGAAAATTTATAATTAAATACTTAGCATTGATTTCTCTTTATTTTCAGTTGAAACACTTTCATCTATACGAAAACACTTTGATAGCAATTTTGTAAAAGAGGAGTTTTTGTTGTTACTTACGGTCGCACTTCCTAAATTTAAACTGCTGCTCTTCTTCCTCTGGAATGTCAACATTTGTGTTAGTAGTGGACGAATCTTGTAATTCGGATGATGGAGTGAATTGGCGAAGCCTTTTTCCTTTGTCCTTTTCTCAAGCTTTTAGCAGTATCGGAATCTGATGTTAAAGCATATCTTACTTCTTTACTTCTTGCTTCCTCATATGTTGCTAAAATATTGTCGATTTACCGGACAATGTTATATTCAGTTAAAAAAATAGATCTCACCAAACCTATCTACGATATTAATTTTGTATAATATCCAATCTTCTTCGGGGGTTTCATCGCCTTTACATATTGATGTTTAATTTTTTTTTCCATTTGCAGCACAAGTCACCACGGATATTTACAATCCAATTATTTGGAACAGTAGCGATATTAGTTTTGATATCATCGTCAATAAATTTTACCACATAGTATATCTGTAATATCCATTTGCTGGTGCATCACATATAATTTTCGTAAGTTTTATATTATGCCTTTTGCCATTTACATCTATACCTTTTCAGAAGCTTTAAATTCATCCACAAATGGTCTTAATAATAATGCTGCATTATCTGGTTTTGTATTCCCATGATATATATCAATCATAAACGGGACGCATTCAAGTGCTTGTAAGGAACCTAAAATTGGCCAGAGCTACAATAGAAGTGGTAATCCGCCGACACATATTTCTAATTCTAAAATATCATTTTGTATACATTTTACTTCTAAACAGCTTCTAATTCCATTTTCTACGCCAAGTTCGTGAGTCCTTTGGTAAATTTAATTTATTTTCACGTTATAAAACTAAAAGATCATTTAGTGCAGCATGTGATATTTTATGTTTACATGCCCAATTGGCTAGTAAATATTCTATTGTTTTAGTATTTTGCATCGGATACGAATTATATGCTTGTATAATCTCATCACTAAGCGATATGGTACCGATACGTGATTCAAGTACATGGTTTTCTGCCTCTTTCAGAATTTACCTCTGAAGAAATTATTCTTCGAATATGGCTGTTGCTGGTACTACACCACAACTTTCGAATTTTCTAAAAAAAACAACTGTCAATGGCACTCACAGCTTTTAGCTTTCAGTTACGGATATTCTGTTTCAACAATCTATTTGACTTACAATAAAGTGCAAATTAAATTTTTGATCTTCACTTTATTACAGTGAGTTCACGTTAAGAATGCAGTAGGTGGCGCTCTAAACCGAACCATAATCAAAACAAGATAACTTCCTCGGATAAGTAGGGTTATGTTAGACAAAGTGACAATTAACAAGTGTAATGTTATATAAAGTCAGCTCTATCAATAGTGCCGCAAAGTTTCAGCTTCCATCACTTTTCTCGGAAGAGCGTTGCCCCCACTCCTCTCCCTATTCCGCCCTCCGGAACGGCACTATTGTCAGAGAGTGATGTGGCAATTTCAACTAATGCTCTCTGGCAATAGTGTTACACGCAGCGGCGACTTTTTATCTCCGGTTTTGTGGATTTATTGAACTCCTTCATTGCCCAGAATTATTAATTCATCATTAATCATGGATAGATTTTTCATTAATAATGCAGGAGTGGGGGCATCGCTCAAACAAAAATTAGAGGAAACGGCACTATAGACAGTGGTACTATTGCCAGAGTTGATTGTATGCTAATTCTGTGCCCCTATTTATCCCCACACTACATTCTTAACGTAAACGAAGTATAATTTATTGTTATTCAAAAATTATATAGATCACTGAATGAGAACATCGATGTACTGTATAAGAGCAATTGATTTCTGAACCCGTTGATTATAGCACTTGTATATACCACCTGTATATACTCGCAATTGCTTTTTCCCACTCTAATCACGTAATTTTGTGGAATTTTTATTATATTATTTTCATCAGTTTTGCCAAAAAAATTATATATATTGTTATTGGTTTCTTTTATAATTGAGATATTTTATAGCATGTTTAATATATATGGGTGAATTCTCTGTATTTTTCCAGCAAATAAAAATTTTTAAATGGAGGTGGAGTTGTATCTAGAAAACAAGAACTATGATAGGCAAACTATTGTCTCTATCCTTTAATACTCATAAAACAGTTATATATTTGTCTTAACTTTTTTTTATATGTTTTATAGTTTTAGAGATATTAAAGCAAATAGCGAAAGGCAGCGTTGGCTCTAGGCCGCCCCACCCCCGAAAACAGGTGATTTATAGCCGTTTGCACCGCTTATAGTTAGCTTTTGGCTTAAGTAAGTCTTAATTAAATTTAAGTATGAGTTAAATATACATAGCGTTGCACAGTGCAGTCTGACGGTTGTAGTTAACTAACTAATAATTAACAGATGTTAGTCATACTGGATTAGTAAAAATTTTATTTTCTGTGGCTTTTATATTGACCACACTGAGAAATTGCAACGTTTCCGCAGGTAAATCACAGATGGCACGATTTTGTTAGTTACATGTTTCCGAATTCGCGAATCAAGTAAACAAAAAAAAGAATACATTTAATCATTAAATAATTATAAATTTATCATAAAGTAAGTATATAAAATAACGTAAATTTAAATCGAATGTAAGAACAACCGTTGCAAGTTATTTTTGCAGATATGACTGATAAAGGGTTCGTTCCACAAATTTCTCCTGTGGAGAAAAAATATATTGTTCAAATTTAATTAAAAAATAAACATATACTCGAATTTAAACAAACAGGTGTAATGTCGTGGAAGCAAAAGGAAAATGTTTGGAAAATAATAATAATCCGTGTTTCGACGTGTAGATGTATTAAAAAGATTCTATAACAATAATTCTTCGATCATAAATATATTATTGATATTCATAATTTATAACTAAACTAAGAACTGTAAATTGCGATTTCTTCGGTAATAGGCGTAATCTAACCTCTAACCTACCTATTATTTCGTATTTACATCTACAAATTTTAACTATTAGAACAGCGCATGTCTCATAATCTTAATCCATACCTCTACTGGACATTAACTTTAACTATTGGTTAAGATTTTAAGCTTTAGTTAACGTGTCGGTGCAACAAAATTTCTTACTAAACCAAGATTAAATTTCAATTATAACTTAACTATGACTGATGCAAACGGCTGTTAGCATCTATGAAAGTTACCGTTGTTCTTACACTGCATAAGTCTACAAACCCACCAAGTTTCATTTAAATCGGTGAGGAACACTTCCCTGTGTTCCCTTGTTAGCAATACAATTAATATACACATAAATGTATATATTATGTATACAAAGAAGTAATTATACATACAATATAGTAATGAATGATGATAATTACCTTTTCTCTTGGCAAACCCTCCATTTTTGCAGTAACATGAAAACTTGCACCAACACGTCGAACACTTGCTTTTAGACAAATGTTAGTACATCCTGCTTGATCCTACCAAATAGGTACTAATGGTATCGTATCATCATGGACAGATACCAGAGCCTGTGTATTCCATAAGACTACGTCTAAAATATGATTAAACGAATTTTTGACAGAATTGTATTGCTCAAAATCCATGAAGTTACAGATATTACGGAACAAAAGAGTTTTGGGACACGTTGGAACCTCAGAGACTAATTGAGGGAGATTGAGTCACCTACAAGTAAAATAGGTTTACCTAATATCAAGAATTCCAAAGTGTCAACAAAGAGCTCGAAATCATTAAATGACACATCCGGAGGAACGTACACTGCACCAATATGTAGTGGGAATGAGGCAAAATTGCAGCAGCATATGACAAAATCAATTAAAGGAACAGTGTTTGTCACGGTGGAGGTGGAGGCCGGGATATAGTTAATGTCTTCAGTCAGAGCTATTACACACTCACCTCCCTTGGTACGGCCAACAGTATCAAACTTCCTATCACAGCGAATGACGTTGTAATTGTTTGTTTCCTTATGACCATAAATTACAATATTACATTTTCGCTTCTCACATTCTGGGATTTCATTAATAACTTTTTCGGTGTCGATAGGTGTTTATAGACCAGCTACAAGCATGCATAGTCGCCAAAGAGCGGAGAAGTTGCGCGGTGATTCAAAACAATAAAGCGACACGTTTGCTTTGATTACTTCAAAACCCTTTTCGCGTAACGATACTGCGCAGGTAAGCAGAAGGATCAAATGCAAGAAATGCTCTACGGAGGTATGCAGGAATCGCGAGAACGCGGTGTAGAATTCGTCTTACGCAAAAGACGATTGTGTAAGATTCTGAAGCCTGATTGGTCAGATACAGCGATAATTACTTTAATTAGGCGGCAGATGCAGCCAGAATATAGCGCAGGATTAGGTTCTTATCAGTGATCGGCAATGCATCGCTTTTTCGCTATTCATACTGACTCATGAAATTTTAAATATAAGTGAGTAGGCATCATTTAAACTCAACTACTCTGATTTACTCATACTCACGATAACGTTGATTCATAAGTACAGGTTGCAATAAATATGAATGCGACGGCGGCATCATACACATACTATACTCACACTCATAAATCACCTCAGTTTGATTTCTAATGTCAGGAAAATACTTACACTACTTACATTGATTCAGCTCACTCGACTCATCCATGTATATTTAAAAGTTTAGTCATTAAACAGTTTGCAACCAGTATAAAGTGTATAAAAATATACAAAAGCATAAAATTGTAAGTTTATATAGAAACATTTCGGGAAAATTAATTTTTTTATTATTTATTATTTTTATGAGCAGGTAGTGAAAAATGGATAGCAATAGTGAGATTGAGGAAAAAATAAATAGCGGAATTTTTCAATTAGTGCAAAAACGTAAGGGTAAAAGCGCAATATAATATGAAATAAGCAACACAAATCTACACATATTTTTTGTTTAACTTTAGTAAAAAAACAACAGTAAAAAACGCAACAGAGCAAACACACAACCTCATAATGAGTATATTAATGTTCGTATGCGAACCATACTTATTTTGCATCGTCTATACACTTTGAGTTAAGGAGAGTCGAAATCAACAACGTCATAAATGTTGTTAAGTATGAGTTCGATGAGTACTTCAAAGTTTCGAGTGGATATGAAGTTGGACAACATTGCAATAAGTATGAGTGCGTATAAGTACAAGAAATTATAAGTCATGATTCAACTCTACTCACTTTTTCACTACTCATTGCTGATCACTGGTTCTTATCCATACCCGACGGTGAATAGTTTAAGAGCGTCTTGCGCAGATATCGATGAAGCGTTGTTCGGAGATCCAGGCAACAACAGGAGGAAGGATCGTGGAGTAAAACAACATAACGATCGTTTTACAGAACAGAAAAGGCCGGACAGACCAGCACTACGTCCATCAGCTGCTGAACCGCTGTCAACCACTTCAGGACCACGTCCGTCCACTTCGACGAATGAACCTCCAGCCTATCGCCACTGTACTCAACGCCATTGGCATCGCGAGTGTCCTGTATTGCAGGCGAGGATAGCAAGGTCGGGGGAAGGGCGTGCGGCCGCTTCACAGGAGAGGCGGCTGTAAACTCAATCGGCACCGTCTAGCGGACGAACACCACGCCTAACGATCGATATCCAGGCACACATCGTTAGCGCGTTAATCGACATAGCAGCCATCCACAACTTCGCACAACCGCAGCATGTGGCCCAGGTAACGTCGAACGAGGTAATTTCTGTTTTTCTAAGTAGCGAAGAGGCAACGATGAAAACCACGGGAACTAGAATCGTCAGGGGTACTCTTCAGGGGGAAGCGATCGAGATCCCCGTTTTACTAGATGAGAAACCAGAAGATGGGCCACATGCTTAACGATTTTCGCGAACTGTTTGCAAACGGAGCGGGAACCACAACGACCACTGCGACCCAACACACAATCCGTCAACGCGACGCAAACCCGATTAAAGTATGCCCGTATCATTATTCACCGGAAAGGAAGCGCCTTATCGCCAACAGGTAGAGGAGATGTTGTCGGAAAATGTCATACGTCCTAGTACAAGTGAATACAATTCACCGATTGTGCTAGTAAAAGAAAGATGGCAAACACCGCTTCTGCGTGGATTATCGAAAATTGAATAATCGAACGGAGGATGAAATGGTGCAGTTACCACCCATACACGAATCTCTCAAGGAGTTAGGTTCGGCAAGAGCTTTCTCAACGCTGGATTTAAAGAGCGGATATTGGCAAGTGCCAATGGTGAACGAATCGAAGCACCTTACTGCGTTTGTGACACCGGAAGGGGCAGCCTATGAATTCAACGTGATGCCTTTCGCATTAAAGAGCGCGCCGACAACATTTCAGAAATTAATGGCACAAGAAGTGTTGACGGGATTCTTGCGTAAGTTTGTAATTATATACCTCGACGACGTAATTATTTTTCAGACACCTGGCACGATCATCAACGACACGTCAGGTGTGTGCTCGAACGATGGCAACAGCATCGCTTACAACTTGCTCCCGATAAGTGTGTTTTCGCCACATCTACATTATCATTTTTAAGACATGTGTTAACCGAGAGGGGGAACACGCCGCAGGATGGACACATTCAAGCGATCCACGCCGTCAAGAAACCGAAAACGCGAAAGCAGCTCCGTCAATTTTTAGAATTAATTACTTGGCTTACGCACCAAGCTTTCGATAGAATTAAAACCGAACTATCGCAGCTGGTGCACCTTTACAGACCGGATTTTAAATTACCATTTGTTTTACAGACAGACGCCAGCCAAGAAGGTATTGCTGCGGTTCTGTTCCAGGAGCATCCCCATGCAAAATGCATCATCACGTATGCCAGCTCCCGACTGAATGCTACCGAAAGACGATATCACGACAATGAACAGGAATGTCTCGCCGTGATATGGGCGGTTAAGGGTTTCCGACTGTACCTGGAGGACAGGAAACTCGTCTTGAGAACAGATAGCCCTGCCTTACTATGGCTAGATCGCACGAAGGACAACCGATCGAAGTTAACAAAGTGGGCCCTTTTATTACAGGAATTTAGTTTTGAGGTACAACACTGTCCAGGCAAAGAAAACGAATTGTCTGATGCACTCTCTCGCACACCTGCAGATGCTCCGATCGAATCGGAATTAATCGACGAATCTCGCCTAGTCCCAACTTACACCGCGCCTAGTAACGACAAAGATACTGCTGCGTATTTATTTCAGACAACAGCTGACGCTAACGAGGCTACCCACGACGCCGCTGTCGCGACAGCTAGCATCATGGACGCCACCACTCCTGTCACGGTTGAAGTTCAGGACGCCCAGCAAGTAGACGAGTCCTCGTCACAACTGCTGCGAACCCTGACACGCCCCCGAGAAGGCGTCGCCACCGAAGGAGAAGATACGTCCATCCTAGAATTGTACATGAGCGCCGATGGATATCTCCGACGTCGTCAAGGGGAATACGCAAGGACGACATACGGGCTAGCGAAGAGGTCCTGGTTAATCTCCAATCCAACGAGCGGGAATAACGAAACAGAAGGTACGCTAACGACAACCCTGCACCGGCTACGTACCTATCCAACGATGCCGTGTTGGTCAAATCGCACGCTATCAAGGATAAGCCGTTCGGACCGAAGTGGGAAGGTCCCTACCGCGTCATCAAAACCGCTGGTCCGACATCCTATTGGATTGAACGAGGTAGAGGCGCCCCGGTTAAATATCACCTGAATCAACTTCAGCGATACATCACTACCTACGCCGCCGAGCCACGAACATCTTCAACCAGGTACGTTCAACAGTGATGTGTAGTGATGTGCGCGATCGCGGCACCCTATCGTGTTATTCGCGAGGACATTTACCGTCTCAAATGCAACTAACTTAGCATTGTAAACAGGTAGGCCGTATCCCTTTCGTCCGTTACGTCAAGTGTGCGCCAATGCTCTGATGTAATTCGGATTAACAACCTCTGTGACTTAAGCGAGTAGGTAGGCGCCGCAATAAAATTTACAACCCTAATCTAAGGGATCCCTTTTCGCATTGACGTAACGCAGAGGTCATTCGCCTCTCTTTGCCTTCGGTATTTAAGCGCCACTTTCCCCTTCTTGCCGCTACCGTTGTTTAAGATCATAGCCTTACCTCGCTGTTGTTTTCCGGGTTTTCACACAGCCAAACCGTTGGTAGAGGTACAGTATCACGAGACGTCTCCGGGCGCATTTTTCGTCCTTAAAGAGTGTTTTCTTTCGGTCTTTGACTTTAAAACACTAACACGACGTGAACCGCAGATATTATCGCCAAAGCAGGTGGGAATTGTTACACTTCGCGTACTAAAAGAAAATAGTAATTTATTAATTAATTCCTTTCGGTCAACTTTTTCACTCAAACCTGGTTTTCTTTTGTAACTTAAAAAAACGATAACATCTACGTTCACAGAATTCTAAACAGTAATAAAACTCCTGTACCATTTCATTTAAAGAATTTTTACGAAGCATAACTGCATCGAATTCCTTTGTGACTTAAAAATCTTTATTTTTTATCATTCGTAGGATTGTCCGTCTTTGATTTTACAGCACAGGTTGTTCTCCAGACAAGCCTTTTGCAGTTTTTGGTTGTTTTCGTCGAACTCTACAAGAGGTTCGTAAGTTTGGTTTATTTCAGGTAATATCCACTGCAATGCGAGGAATTTCCGTCCGTTTTCTTTTACAGGCTTCTTTGGTCAAATTCGACACCTCGGAATAAAAAGGTTGTAGCCCCTGCATGTTAGATTCTTTTTCTATTTTTTTTTCTCGCTTCTACATGACCTACCAACTTGGAAGTTGTCCATTCGTCCGCTTCTGATTGGCTGCAGTTGATTTCGATACTTCTTTAAAACCCTTTAGACTTAGAGAAACACAAAGACTCTCAGAGTATCTCTCGAACCTCTAACACGGCTCTTACGCTCTTACACTTAACTTCACAACTTCGGTATTTCGTTCCCACCCGTTCTCTTAGCGAATTTAATCGAACGATGCTCTCGATTAATTCAGTGTAGAACGCGAATTCGTACGACACGTATGTGATACAGCGGATACTCCTACTGCAGTCCCCCAGCGTGCCGTCTCAGCCCCATTGTCGAGATCAAGGCTC
Source organism: Chrysina gloriosa (assembly GCA_038088585.1). Lineage (NCBI taxonomy): Eukaryota > Metazoa > Arthropoda > Insecta > Coleoptera > Scarabaeidae > Chrysina > Chrysina gloriosa. The sequence goes on from CM076089.1 coordinate 32,981,753, forward strand.
CAGGACTTAAGGTTTGATTGTATCACACATTCTTTAGTACAAAGGCAGTGTTTCTAAAGTGCCCGAAACGTACCCGACTATTTCACTGTGTCACGATATACTAACATGGTTGCAGGCTGCGTTTTACTACAACAAATATTTTGATCAAGTAAAGAAGGTAGTTTTAAAATTCGACGCGATGCTGCAGCTATCAAGAAAAACCAGGAAATATTTCAAGATAGGGTAGACAGGTATAACTATGTAACAAAAACAAACAAAAATATTACCTTTGGGAAATTTTATTTTAATTAATATTTTACAAAGACAGAAACTAAAAAGATACACATAATTTAGAAGTAATCTAAAATGATAAAATATTTACAACATAGAGTATATATTATCCACTTAAAATCCTATTCTACGTTCAATTAAAATTTTTGTACAAAATTTATCATATGAATTATTACAAACGGTAGCATATTAACTTAATTCTTAAATAAATGATTAACGAAATTAATAGTATATTCTGGAATAATGTTCAAAAACAATTACTAACATGAATAGTTGAAATATTTTATAATTGCACCTACTCCAAAAATATTTTTGAAGAAAAAATTACTATACAGATAGTCAGTAATTAATGGTTTGCATATTTTGGAAATTTAATATATAGAAGCGAGTCCAATTCTCAATTTAAAATACGATTTTTAATCTACTGCTAAAGTCATTATACTGTCATTTAGGACATAGCGCAAAATTACGGAAACAAACTTTCGCGTCTTACGTCACTAACGCAACAAGTATTTTTGTTTAACCTTCCTATACTCACGTCAAAATATGAAACACGTATACTATACTATATAAGTCGGTCTCACAGACCGTATGCGTGAGTATAGAAAGATTAAAGACATTATAGCACCAACTATATGAATGAAATTAAAGTTCCAAATATGGGATTCCTCATATAATTCTTCATAAAATGAAAAACAGATCGAAGAATAAGTTCCATTAACATTCGTCTTCAAGTCCTGGTATTGGAGGTTGACTTAAATCAATCTTCGATCGCTTTTGCGGAGGCGGCAGTGTTGGTGAAGCAGTAATATTAGAAGGAGAAAATGTGACAGTTGGAGAGGGGTTGTATATATTAGAAAAAGGTTGAGTATGTGAGGCTGTTGGAAGTTCCTTTTCTTTATTTTTCTTTTGTGCAGGCTCTGTTACGCCAAGCATCTCTTCGGCTTTTCTAATTAAATCTTCTTCACTTAGTGAGCTTAGAACACTAGTTGACTTTTCATCAGCAACTTTTTGTGGTGAATTTGCCGTATAATGCTTACTCTTTATTTTTGGTAAATTTAAGGGTATTGTTGGAGATAATCCATCTACCTTTTGAGCAGAAATCGTTGTTCCAGTTATTGGACGTGAGCCTACTTTTGGCAATATCAAAGGAATTGTTAAATCTGATAAGGAATTCTGTAGATGTTTACTTGACTGCAATAAATAATTGTTATAATGACATTAGAATAATGTGGAAAAAATATACCTGTGTCTCTACTGACTCATTTGTAGCAGCTCCAATTGTTTTTATACTATCTAATATTTGTTGCAAATTACTTGGAAGAGCTATATTTGCTAACGCTGAGGTTCCAATATCTGATGCAGTAGCTGACACTATATCTTGAGACATGTTGTCGATTTCTGCTTTGTGCATGGCAATTCTATGATCAAGTTCGGCCATTTTTCTTTGCAGTTCTACGCTATTGGATGGCAAAGGAGTTGAATCCCCTAAACCTAGAATAAAGTACTAACTTAATAGCTGGAATAAACAACACAAAAATAGAGCATGGTAAACTATTCATAAACAACAAAAAATAGAAATGGGACATGCCGACCGCAGTAGTAGTACAAACAGCAGATCAGAAACTTTAAAAGATTGATAGGCAATGCAAATGGCATTAATAAGGCAATGAATCAGGTTATGAAAACGGACATATGCAAAAACGAAGATCTTGTGGACGAGTAATATCAACTCTATGTTTGAGAAAAACCCAAATAAAACAATTTAAAATGGTAAGATCTGGCGATCTTGCTGATCAGTGTGTAGGGGCGCAATTTGCAATAAATTTATCACAAAATGTTTGAATTAATACATTATCGACGTTCATTGCATTGCATTGTTTAAATTCTCCAAGAAGGAAATTTGCATTTCGCCTCACAATCGATGTGTCTTCATAAAAATCAGGACCTAGTGTGTTGCCACCTAATAACCAAGCTACACATTAACCGAAAATTTATGTTGAAATCTGCATTCTCGTATGTGATGTGCATGATGCCGCAAAAATGGTAGTTTCTTTTGTATTCAAAATGCCATTGCTATTGAATTCATTACGTTCATCGTTCCAAAGAATTAATTTTAAAAGCTGTTGATTTAATTGCAAAATATTACTCTCTTCTTAAAATCGAATTCTCCTGCGCCTTGTACTAATTTATTGTTTTACGGGGACATCTAGCATTTTTAAGCGTGCAAAATGTTTTATAATAATTTATTCCTAAATCGATCACTTCACGTATTGAAGTTCGAGGATGCGCTCTGAAATATACCAGTATTACCACATCATCGTCGTTCCCCATTCTTCTTTATTTCTCATTTCTTGCTCTTCGTAATTTTGCGTTAAAACAACAATTTCTTCGTAAATTATGTTCCAGTCTGACAAAAGGGCTAGAATGTGGCTGTCTTCTGTCTGGATACATATTTCTGTAATTTGTGCTGGCTACCGTGCAATTATCGTTGCTTCGGATAAACATCCTCAATATATCGACCTTTTATCGGTGCAATAAAAATTGTTAAAAAAACACCATTGTACCCCCAACAAGTTACTCGAGTTTAACTACAACTAGTAAGACTGAAGATTGAATCGTCAATTTGATATTATACAGAAGGCAATTATTTCCACTCAATGCTGATATAAAACAAAATTTACGATTGGCATCACTTACGACTTAATAATCATATTTACTTGCAGTTTACACCTTCTTAGAAAAAGCGACGTCGGGTTCTATATTATTGTAAAGGTTATGAAAATTTAGAATATCTCATAAAATTCTATATTTTCCATTTAAAATTTTAAACTTATGTCTTTAATTAGTAACATTAGATGTTCATTTTATTTTTGAAGTGAAAACTTCTTTAGCACCGTTGCAAGTGATTTGAAACTAGATGAAACGACAAAAGCGGCACTAAAAAGAAACAAAATTTTTTAAAAGATATAAAAACTAAAACTACTTTAGACAATTCTTCTATATTTGCAGTTCACTTATTTAACACATGCAGCAGTTAATTCATCGCCAAGTAGATTTCTCCGAGTAGATTTTTATAAACTTCAAAGAAGAAAATAGCTGTCATACACGTATGTTGAACCAAACATCGGTATAATGGCCTTTGCTAGCTTTTTAATTGGATTAAGGTTGTTTAGTACTTATTTTTGAAGTGAAAACTTCTTTAGCACCGTTGTGAGTGATTTGAAAGTTGATGAAACGAAAAAAGGCGACAAAAAGGAAACAAACATATACATCTATACGATTTATTCTGCGAGAGAATGAGATGCCTCCCCACTCTGTCTACCACGCGTTGTATATATGCGTGCTTGCGTGCGCCTGGGTACTAAATCCACTCCTGGCAGTGGACACGAGCGGACGTGTCTTTCCGTATCTACAACGAGGCTATTCGTTAGAATCGACAAAGCGTTCCGAGAGCGGTCCGTGTACGGAACAGCTCAGCGATATAACGGCGGCATCAATCCGATGCGCCGAGGCATTCGACATCGAGGTGCCATCAGAAACGGACGAGTTTCTCCGAGTGTAGAAATATTATTTCTACAAACCACCACTGCCGGAGTTAATCTCCGGTAGGTTCACGAAAAGAGCCATCAACTAAGTCGAAGTTGATCATCGAGGAAGCTTCCGACGGGGAGGAACCGGCATAGCCGGCTTTTCGCCGTCCAAAGCGGCCAATTTTTCGATTTTCGAAGCTCCGGCTCCGGAAATCGAAAACATTTTAACTTGTCTTCGTCCATTTAGACAATTTGCAGATGGCTTCCAGCCAACAACGCCTCACCGCAGGGGATTTCCCTCCCCTCCCCCGTTCCGCCGAGGAGTCCATGGACGAGGGCTCCTCATCGTCCTCCAGACCGGAATCCCCCTCCTCCGGCCCCCGCGGACCCCGGCCGTCTGTCGCAAAGCTCCTCACGTCGCTCGATTACGACGACGAAACCCTCGTCCGGCTAATCGCCGAGCTAACTGAGGAGCTCCGAAGGCGACGCATCGCAGCTTCGACTGCAGCCCTTCCCGCCGCCCCTGTAGCGGCCCCCCGCCCCCTCTGCATCCGACGAGTCGGTCTCCGACTCCGGTTCAGAGCGCGACGATGCCGGCTGGACCAAAGCCGGCAGAAAGCGTAAGGCCGGTAAGAAGAGGCAACCTTCTGCCTCGAAGAAGATGGCGCAACCGGCCGCCACCCCCTCCACCAGTGCCGAGAGCCAGCAAAGGCCACCGACTGCCACGGTCACAAAGACCGCCACCACCGCCCCTCCACCGACTTCGGCTCCAACGAGCCAAAGGGCGCTGCTGCTTCGCAGGCCCCCGTCCGAATCTAACAAGATTCCCCCCATCGTCCTCAGGGAAAAATCCGCCTGGGGACACCTTACGACGAAGTTCTCCGAGCTTCGAATCAACTTCTCCAAGGCCCAAAATACGACCGACGGAATCCGCTTCTTCCCCACCACGGAGAAAGGATTTCAGGGCTGCCGTAAGAATGCTCGACGGTCTGGTACTACCGTACCACACCTATCAGCTACCTTCGGAGAAGCTCTTGAACATCGTGATCCGTGGGGTCCCCGTCGAGACCCCCCTCAAAGAAGTGGAAGAAGAACTCCTAGAGTTCGGATTCCACCCCGAAGGCATCCATCGCCTCCGCCACCCCCGGAGCAAGAAGGAAATGCCCCTCATCCTGATCAAGCTCCCGAGAAACGAGAAGGACATCTTCGCCCTGAAGGAGATCCACAGACTAGTGGAACCGAACGGCCGAACGGGAAACGCCGAACTGGTTGTAGCCCCTGCCGAAACTGCCGAACAGCCGTCGGGCAATGCCACCGCTGTCAGCGGTTCGGCCACGCCCAATCCCGCTGTACGGCAGCGATCAAATGCGTCCGCTGCGGCGAAAACCACCGCGCCGCAGACTGTCCCTTATCAAAGGAAAAGGGCGACCCTGCCAAATGCGCCAACTGTGTTGGCTCACACACTGCAAACTACAAGGGATGCCCCCACTACCCCAAACCCCGATTGCCAACCCGATCCCAAGCCGCCCCTTCGGCGAAAAAGACCCCGGCTCAAGCGCCCCCCAGGCCGCCACCCAAGCCACACAATCCTCCCAGGCGACTTCCTCTGGCAGGAAGTATTCCGACGCCACCAAAGGGAAATCTTCTTCTCCCCTAAGGTGCTGCGTACCGACGTGCCTAGCCAGTCCATGCTAGGCCCAAGCCCCCCTCCCCCGCCACCAACAACACCGACTTCTTCGGCGCCGTGACCACCCTCCTACAGCTGGTCGGACAATTCTCGTCCGCACTACAGCAGGTTCAGGGCTCCATCCCCGTAACCTCTATTAATCTATCAACCCGTTTATGAATACATCGGTAAGCATAAACCAGCAAGGCATTTCCAGAATAGTCGCCTGGAACGCGAACGGCATTAGAACTCGTATGCCTGAGCTAAGAGACTTTCTTCAAGAGAACCAAATCGACGTTGCCCTTCTCAGCGAGACTGGCCTCCGCCCGGGGGACAGTCTCAAGGTCGTGAATTACAAAACATACCGTCGAGATCGCTTGACGGGCCGCGGCGGCGGGACAACTGTACTCGTCAAAAATTCAATCCGCCACTCCGAGGTCGTAGTGCCGCCGCTGAACTCTCTGGAGGCGGCGGCAGTCATCATCTGGACCGATTTCGGTCCGCTAAAACTCTACGCGACGTATAGGCCCGCCCCTGGCGGGGTTTCGCGCCAGGATTTCGACCAAATCTTCACCGACCCCAACGCGGTGTTGATGGCGGGCGATCTGAACGCGAAGCACCACCTCTGGGGCAGCCGGATCATACGAGCTGAGGGCAGGCAGCTGATCGACATCATCCAAGCCTTAGGGCTTTCGTACCACCCTCCCGACGGCCACACGTTCTTCCGTGCTGGCACCCAATCCGATGTCCTCGACTTCGCCATATCCAAAGACATCCCGGTAAACGTGACCGTGGAAAGCATCGCTGACCTTTCATCAGATCACAACCCCATCCTAATCACCCTAGGTAGCGAACTACTTCATCTGGGGGAAAAAGTTCGGCGGCGTACGAACTGGAATCTTTTCTCCTCCAAAGTTCTCACCAACCTCAGTGTCAACGAAAATCTTCAGGAAGCGGCCTTCTTAGAGGAAGCCGCAAACAACTTCACCAATGCGATCTCTCGGGCCCTCGATGAATCTTCTACCATCAGACCCCGCAAACACTCTCGACAACTCCCACCCGACCTAAGGGAGCTAGTTAGGGAAAGACGACGAGCCAAGAAAAGGGCTCAAACCACCCTCAACCCCGCTGACAGCCTCCGAGCAAATCATCTTGCTCGACAGCTCCGTGAGGCTCTCAAAACCTTCGAGCGGGAGAACTGGGACGACAAGGTCAAGTCTCTCACGACGGAGGATGGCTTCCTATGGAAACTATCCAAAGCCTTGAGAAACCCCTCAAAAAAACCCCAAACCGGCCTCTTCACGGCACCCACGGTTTAGGTTTCTCCCCGAGGAGAAAATCGAAATCCACACCGACCACCTCGAAGAAGTATTCCGCGGCATTCCGTCCCCAATCAGCGACGACGAAATAATCTTCCGAAGAGAAGTGGAAACGGTGGTGCACGGGATCCCCGAGCTCATCGGAACGCCACTCGATCCCGCCTCCCCGACGAAGTCCGAGCCCTCATCAAAAGGCGCAACAGCAAAAGGCCCCAGGGGCGGATTGTATCACCAATCTGGCCCTAAAGTGGTTACCCCCGAAGCTACGGAGCATCTTTGCGAAATCATCAACGCAATGCTCCAAATTCAGTACTTTCTCTCCTGCTGGAAACACGCCGAAGTTTGCAACATCCCCAAGCCCGGGAAAGATCACAAATTCCCACAAAACTTCCGCCCGATCAGCCTTCTCTCCAACGTTTCGAAAATAGCTGAGGCAATCATCCTGTCTCGGCTGAAAGAACTCAGCGACGATGTCATCCAGGATGAACAGTTCGGCTTCCGAGCCGGACTGTCCACCGAACTACATTCCGGTTCTCGGAATACATCCGAAACGGACTCGAAAGGCGAGTACCCGTAGGTACAGTTTTCTTCGACTTAAAGAATGCCTTTGACACAGTCTGGCATAACGGGCTGATCTACAAGATGATCGTTTCAGGAATCATGGTCAAACTCATCAGGTCCTATTTGGCTGGCAGATCCTTCTGCGCCAAATCCCATTCCGTGAAGTCCAGCGTCAGACAAATCCACGCCGGCGTTCCCCAGGGATCACTTCTAGGCCCGCAACTGTTTTCCATTTACATGTCGGATCTCCCCGAGAGCCCAGCACCGAGATTGCAATCTATGCAGACGACACTGTCATCTACACAGGCTGCAGGAAGCAGGCGCTGTTCAGGAAACGCCTCCAAAGCGCTACTGACGGTTTTCTGAGTTGGACCTCTCGCTGGGGTCTGAAGGTAAATGAATCTAAGTGTGTGGCAGTTAGAATCTCGCACGATCGCGCAAACCCCGGTCAGCCGATTAAGGTAGGAAACTCCGAGCTCCCCTGGAGCTCCGAAGTGAAATACCTCGGTGTCATCTTCGACCGAATGCTCACATTCCAAAAACAAACTGACGAAATCCGAAATCGCTTCATCAAGAACCGCAACTTGCTTCTGCCCCTCATAGGGCGAAGGAGTCCCCTTCACCTAGGGAGCAAGTTGCTCTTATACAAGACGACGCTTCGACCGCTTTTAACCTACGGCGCTATGGCCTGGTTAACAGCGAGTGAGACTAACATCAAAGGTTTGGAAGCACTCCAAAACCGAACTCTCCGCTTCATCGTTGAGGCCCCCTACTTCGTAAGGAACGTTCAGATTCATCGAGAACTGAACGTTCCGACTCTACGTGAATTTCTGACGAAACTCCTGAAGTCCGCGTGGGAAAGAGCCCGCGCCAGCCAAAACCTCTGCGTCCAGATGGTCGTCGATCCCCAAGATGGACCCCCTCCCAAAAAAGAAGGTCCGTCGCCTTGCAGATGTCATCGATCTGGACTAAGGCAATTCCCGTAGGTCCCTCGACGACCATCATCGTCCTCTAAACGACTGACAAACGGCTATTTTTCAGTCTGAAATTCTCGTATGTGTTACAGATGAAAAGTCATCTTCCCCAGTTAGCTCTTCGCTAACCAACCTCATCTCTCCCCAGGCTGCGTGATCGAAGCAGCCTACACCTGAAGATTAAAGGGCGTAAGGAATCCCCCACCGACCCTAGTATTGACATGAAGTTCCTAGCCTGGGTACTGTCGAGCCGAACCGAGAGAAAACGCGTCGTATAGTGAGTATACCAGGCCTAGTAGTATGAAACCGGATTTTTTGTAAAAATAAAACGATTGTTATTCAAAATAACTTCCAATGTATTGTACACATTTTTTCCACCTCTCCGGCAATTTACGGATGCCTTGCCAAAGAAACTTCTTTCTTCTTTCGAAGCGAACCAATTATCAAGCCATTTTTGTACATTTTCGTACGAATTGAAGCGTTGGTTAGCGAGAGCGTGACCCATCGATGCGAATATGTGATAGTCGGATGGATCATACAGCAAAATCACTATGTGCTGCCTTTTTGCATATTTCAGTCGCTTTTCAGTTATTGCTCGGCTTAAATTTATCATTTGCTGTTGGTAGCGTTGAGTGTTGATGGTTTGACCAGGTTTCAACAGCTCATAATAAATAACACCCTTTTGGCCCCACCAAATACAGAGCATCGTCTTCTTTCCAAAGCGATTCGGTCTTGCAGTTGATGTCGATGGTTCATTTTTCATCACCTGTCACGATTCGATGGAGAAATGATTTTCTATTGAACCGGTTAAGCAGCATTTCACAGGTGGTTCTTCGGTTTTCTTGCTGTCTTTCGTTCAATTCATGCGGAACCCATTTTCCCACTTTTTGAAATTTTCCCATAGCTTTTAAACGATTGCAGATAGCTTTCTGCGATACATTTAATTGATGCGCGGGTTCTTGTTGAGTTTGAGCATCGTCTTCATCCAATAAGGCTTGTAACTCTTTGCCTTCAAACTTTTTTGGTGGTTTTCCACGTTCTTTGTTACTAACCTCAAGATCACCACTTTCGAATCCTTTGAACCACTCAAAGCACTGTGTTTTACCGAGAGCATGTTCACCGTATGCTTCGACAAGTATTCTATGCGACTCTGCAACAGTTTTCTTTAAATGGTAACAAAAAATTAATGCTACTACTACGTGTGAACTGCACACATAATTTTTTTTGTTTAGGTGTAGGTTACCAAACAATTTTTCTTTTATTTTAATATTAATCGAGGTATCGCTTGTGACACATTAAATCAATCACACTATACCGGATGACATAGAATAAACTGCAATGCGTAGCACCACGCGATAAAGGACCAAAAAATAATAAGAAAATTCCTATACACTAATGTCCGATCGCTTTTTATTTTCACGTTACAGACTGATGAGGTTTTTAAGCTGAAGCTGGTTTTAGTCGCGATGGTGTTTTGGGACCGACGAAAACTCGCATCATACCGTATACGGGTTTTTCATTAATGTGTAGGCAGGTATAATTGATAATTATCTAATTGGTATAGTTCGATTGCCCAGACGATGACAGGCGAACTCTACCACATTTTTTGGAAAATGAATTGAACACTTTATTAGATGTCCCATTGGATATTATATGAAGAATGTACTACATGCATGACGGTGCCCCAGCTCACTATTCTCAGCAAGGGAATTTCTTCAAAGAAGATTTGGAAATAGGTGGATTGGTCGTGGGGGACCTATACCATCGTCAGCTCGTAGTCCCGATCGTAAGCTCCTCGATTTTTATTTGGAGGTTTATGAAAAATGAAGTGTATGCTGTAGAAATAAATACTGAAGAGCAATTATGGAACAGAATTTTGGAGTCTGCTGATACATTTCGTAATAATCCGAACATATTTCAAAAGATGCCGTCAATCATTAGTACGAAGATTGGAAATGTGTATTCAAGCACAAGGTCACCAGATTGAACACCTTATGTAGAGCTAAATACCTTACATTTTTAATGCAGTTTCATTAAATAAAAGCCTTTCAATTAATAAAAAAATTTAACAGCCTGTAGCTTGAAAACAAAAAGCGATCGGACATTAGTATTTAGGAGTTTTCTTATTATTTTTTGGTCCTCTATCGCGTGGTGCTATGCATTGCAGTTTATTCTATGTCATCCTGTATACATAAATAACACAGGATGGCATCTACCACTGTTAAGAGGCGGTAAAGGTCACTGCCACGGTAAGCTGGCATCCATTATATGGATACTACCTTTACTATCCCATACAAATCCGTTATGAATATAGTTGCTCACTACCCCCAACGAGCAGTAGAGGGTTCGATACAACCTTCAGTATAACTGCCAGTCTCAATGAGATCTGTTGTCTATACATTTACGCTGCCGTAAAGACTATTTCGCAGTTCTAATTTTGTTTTAAAAATATTGCCTACGTCGCAAGATGTTGTATTTTATGTGTAAACTTTTATGCGCCCGCCATTGGCTATTGGTGCAAATTGAGCAACTCTAGTTATGAAGTATAGTAGTTGTTGTAGCGAAATGAAAATAGGGCACTCGTTTTTGAAACAAAACAACGACTTAGCAACACAACAAAAATTGTAAACCAGTTGTCAAAACGTTTATGTCTGTTATATCTTCCTAAGTATAATAAAAATCGTCCCTAAAACCATTGTGGTTTTTCTCAACATAATTTTTGGTCCTTCGGGCCACATATTTTTGGCGAATCAAATATTAGAACGAAGAACGAAAATGACCCACATGCTCCTTTGAAAACAAAGGCTGTAGAAGTTCAAGGTCGGTGCAACATACGAAAATCGTGAGCACATCGTGAGTACCTTTATTATTTCCATCCTTACCCGATATCGTAACGTCAGTTTGACTTTTTCGAATTATTTTGGTGATTAAAACCTTAACTACTTATTCACGCATTGTACGAATAACCATTGTGGTTTGTTAGTCTTTCAACGATGTCTTCTCAACATTTAGTACGTAAGCGTGGAGCATTAAAAGCGTCGGTAACGAGATTTATGAATTTCATTGCGAAATTTGATATAACGAGCATAACGGAACTAGAAATTAGATTAGAAAATCTGAAGCTGGTACTTAACGAATTCGAAACGGTTCAAAATGAAATATCATCTGAAAAGGTGAAACAGATCCTATTAATAAATATAAATCAGAATTCGTGATAACAACATTTTCGTTTTTGAATATATTCATATTTTTATGATTGGTTGCACTTTATCTCGTAAATATATTTTTATATAACATCGCTCTTTTATTTTACATTTGATAATTTGAATGCATACAATTATTTAGAAAATATATCCATAATAAAAAAATTATTACCGTCCGAGAGAATATGTAGGTACGTAATAAGTTATTTTTCTAGTGGAGTTGTAACGGATAACCATGATAAACGGCGGCCTCGACCAGACAGTTGCCACAGAACACCATCAGTTGCAATCGCTTGTATCGAAACGGTTCAACTGCGTACGCTGGAGACAGTCCGAAAGGAACCGTTATTTTCCCAGCGAGATACAGTTGCAACCGCTGCTGGTTCTATAGCGGTTATAAAATAACAGATAGTTCAATAACGATCCACCACTAATAGAGACGATTCTATCGGCATACATATATCAGTCATGCACAGTTACGTACGGTACATCCCCCGCAACATTCCTAACCACGCTATGCTTAAAGCACATTGCCGAAAGTCACTCAAATCCATACTCGCTTGCTTCTCGTACCATAATCAAGGATATGTACATATATTTAATAACCGTTAGCAATAGTATTGCACACTAAAAAACGAAATCAGCCAAACACTTGCCGACAGTGGTTTCAACTTGAGAAAGCGGGAAAGCAACTCAAATGAAGTACTTAATGAGTGTAGGCGCAGTGGGAGTAAAAGTGAACACATGATTAAGGACAAAGGTGATAATCGTACGCTAGGAATAATTTGGATCATCGACGATGACACGCATAAATTTTTCGAAGGTAGCGAAGTCATTAAGCCGTTAACGAAAAGAACTATATTATCCACAATATCGAAAGTTTTTGATCTTTTGTTTCTATTAACTCCTCTTGTAATTCAAGCAAAGTCGTTTATACAGCAACTGTGGACACTCAAATTACACTGAGACGATGTTGTGCCTAACGAAATTCGAGGTGGTTTCGACTTGAGCAGCAATTAGATTCACTTAATCAAGTGACTATACCGCGTCAAGTTTCGTGCGCTTCCACAACGAATATATAACTGTGCGCATTTTGCGATAGTAGCACATGCAGCCGCGATTTACATGCGAACTATGGATAAACATAACAATGTAATGTCAAAACTTTTGTGCTCCACAACGGTTGTGGCACCAATAAAAAAATTATCATTGCCGCGGTTAGAGTTGTGCGGAGCTCTTCTAGCAGCAGAATTAACAGACGCAGCCGTTAAATATTTCAATGTGCCCATCGATAGAGTATTCTACTTTACGGATTCATCTATTGTTATCAATTCGCTAAACGCGGAACCTACCAAGTGGAAACATTTCGTGGCTAATGGAGTAGTCAGAATTCAACGTCTAAGTGCAGTTAATGATTGGCATCACATTGCTGGAAGGGAAAAGCCAGCCGACATACCTACACGAGGATAACATAAACAAACTAAATCATTCAGTATGGTGGACCGGTCCCGAATTTTTATTACATAAACTCGAATCTTGGCCAATGAATATGCAAGGAAAAATAGATAACGAACCACCGGAGAGGAGATTGCAAAAATTAATATTAACCTCGGTGGCCTGTCTTGATTTATTTACTAAATATTCTAGTTTAGAAAAACTTAAACGAATTACTGCCTACATATTGCGGTTTAGAAAAATTTAACATGTTCTTCGGAAAATAGAACCTTTGGTAGAGTATCTAACACAAGCAATCTAAAATGTCTATCGCCGTTCATTGATGAGCTAGGTTTACTTCGAGTAGAAGGTAGACTTAAGAATGCTGAAATACTATACCATTCCAAACATCAAATTATATTACCAAAGGACCATCCTTTAACTGTTAAATTAGTCGTGTTAAAGTTTAACACGACTAATCATTCATTATGAGCATTACAAACACTTCCATCCCGGCGCACAAGCTGTAAGACAACGTTTCTGACCAATATCTGGCAAATCCACTGTTAAGAGGATTTCGCGTTCATGCATTGTATGCATTGTATTCACCGAAACCTGTTCAATTACAAATGTCTAATTTATCGAGAAATCGTACTACTACTTCGCGTCCATTTCTTTATACAGCACTTGACTTTGCTGGTCCATTCTCAGTAAAGGAGTCTAAACTTCGAAATAATAAAATAATAAAATCGTATGTTTGCGTATTTGTATGTTTTAGCTCGAAGGCTGTTCATTTGGAGTTAGTTTCGGATTTAACTTGTACCAGTTTTCTTAACTGTTTAAAACGATCCGTTTCTAGACGTGGTTTGCCCGTCCAATTATATACTGATAACGCGAAGACTTTTGTTGCGGCTAACAAAGACTTGGTTAACGCCCACAAAGTCGTCTTGAACTATTTTAAGGATCTTTTAGTTGTAAATTTTCTAACCGAATGTGCTATAACATGAAATTTTATGCTCCCTAGAGCACCACATTTGAGTGGATTGCACGAAGCGGCAGTAAAGTCTTTCAAAATGCGTTTGAAGAAGATTATATCCAATCACGTGTTAACTGTTGAAAATTTCCTGACGTTACTTTGTCAAATAGAGTCCATCCTAAATTCCCGTCCCCTATATCCCCTCTCTGATGACCCCAACGATTTCACGATTCTTACACCGGAACACTTCTTGGTTGGCAGTCCTATTACTGCTGTTCCGCAAGTAGATGTCACCAAGGTTCAACCGAAGCCCCTGAAGCAATACGAACAACTAACGCAAATGTATGAGCATTTTTGGAGGCAGTGGAGTAGAAATTACATCAACCCTCTGCAAACAAGAGTTAAATGGGCGCAAGATGACTTGAATGCGCCAGCAATTAATGATTTGGTCTTAATTAAGGAAGTTGGAGCTCCACTGCAACATTGGTCAGTAGATAGAATCTTAAAGTTTTACCCTGGAGCAGATGGCAAGAATCGCGTGGCCACCGTGGTAGCAAGAGGAAAGGAAGTGGTACGTTCCATGGCTTAACTTTGCCCATTGCCAAAAGGTGTTGAAATTGGAAATTTCAAGGCCATGGAGAATGTTGGAGCGAAATGACAACAGGACACTAATTTTAAAATACTTTGTAGTTGCTATCTAAAAAAAAAAAAAAAACAACGACTTAGCAACACAATAAAAATTGTCAACCTGTTGTCAAACGTTTATGTCTGTTATGTCTTTCCAAGTATAATAAAAATCTTCCCTAAAAACATTGTGGTTTCTCTCAACAACAATAAAAAACACATTGAATGTTCTTAACGTATATCGAGATCTGTCTACATCTTACACATATCCGAATACCAGCTCCATAAAATGTAAATTGCCAATTTTAAAAAGTATTTAAAAAAAATTATTACATCAAATAACATGAATTTTAATTTTAATATGAAACAATTATAAAAGTAGTTTTTAAATGCCTATAAAGTCTTCGATTGCATTTCTTATCAGTGTGTACTCTATTTGTAAGTATGACCAATTGGCATCTAAGGAGTTCTTGTAAATATGATCAACTTTAGCAGTCCTGATGAAGCTATAAAATATAGCGAAATATTGAGCAATGAACAAATAAGTTTGTTTTATTATACAACAGATCGAGAACCCCAATAAAGTTACTTTATCTTTTATATAACATTCCGTTCAGCACTGTTTTAACAGACAGACAGATAACATTTATTTAGGCCGGTTCTTATTATAGTACAAAGAAAGGAAAGAGAAATATTTGAGATTTTTTACTGCTAGTTACCATAGTAATAAATGTATAGATCAGTTCGTTTAAGTACATGCGGGCCAAACAGCGCAATATTATCGCTAATATAGTGTCAGACATATGTACTTATCTAATCAAACGAACATGTTAGCTATTCATGGTCATAACTTATAATAGTTACTGCCAATATAGCGTCACACATGTACAGCTCTCGCAATATAAGTTGGTGAGCGGTGGGGATGCGCCGTAAACGTATTTAGGACACGTACCTCCCACCTGTTTGATTCAGATAGTGCATAGGAATTACCATTACGTTGCAGGACGAATGATAGGCAATCTATCCCTCCTCTATCTGCGCGAACTCACTCCCACCTTTCGCCAACTTATATTGCGAGAGCTGTATCTAGTCAGCTGGATTTATAACCTGTATAACACGAATGTTCCGATTCGAAACTTTGGACTCAACGGATTTTCACGCCTTTTATGCTTATGACAAGCTATGTCGTAGGTAGCAGTCAACTGTTCATTCATTCAATTCGTTCTGAGGATCCTAAATAGTCCGACAGACCGAGGATACATATGCATGGGATGCACCGGTTACGGTGTGCCTCAGTCGTTCTTTCGTTCGTTCTTTCAAAGTGATCCGGATTATTTCGTTCATTTGACCGACCCATAGGGTGGAGTTCCGAAAGGAGACAAAAGCGGTGACTGGACCGGGGCAAGGCATCGGAACTGAATACCAGCGAAAAAGAGGTAGGGTAGACCGGGGACAATTGAAACTGGGGGCAATAGAAACATCCGTTATATTAGACGGATTTCGCGATTTAAATCACCCACATTTATACCAAATGAAGCGTCTCTGAATGCTTCTCATAGCCATCGGTCACTGCATCCATTTCACAGTGTAAGTGCATGCCTCGACTAGTGTGTTTCGACGCCGTCGATGTAAAGTTTTGCGCGGCTGGAAAAAGTGTAACACAGGAAAGTATACAGCGTCGACAATTTTATTTACTTGCTTGGTACATCTGCTTTAGTCGGAACAGTTTAGATTATTTACTGTTACACGGGATTAGTCAAATATTTGAGTGTTTACATAAAAATGTGCTGTGGGACAATTAAAACATTTGTTTCAATTGTCAATAAAGTTCTATTTTATAATGCGTATTTGACTTGTTTTTATAATATTTTGAGGGTGGGTAAACACTTCAGGCCGGTAGTATATTTAATAACATAGAAATTTTAAAAAAGGTTACTGAAGCAGTAAACGTTTCATTTGTGCGTTTTTTAAAATTTCCTAGCTGTTAAAAGTAATATTTACACTTTGTTCTCGGAATTTGTGGTTTTGAGACAAGCAAAAATATATATATCGGGTGTACCAAAAGTATGGAGACACCCAAATATTTCGTTTAGGTATTTCAATTTAAAAGACTAAAATACGGATATACAGTAATTCTAAAGAACTTTTCGGCAAAAACAATTATAATTATTGTGTATTGTACAGGTTACGAATAAAAAAGTCGCGAGGCGCTGCTAAGAAAACATTTTCAACATACTACACGGTAAGTCGTTTCATTCCTTACTCTCTGACTATTGTAGTCACGTCCCCATATTGGACAAGTACTCAGCTTGGACGAGATCATTAATTGATCGACAAACATATGAATAGCAATTCGGAATTGGAAAAAATTTTGCTAATTTAATTATAGGAATAAATAATTTTAATATTCTTATAATAATGTCAGAAATTAACTATAATTTTTTAAAAATTCAATTAACCTAATTAATTACCATGCCCATTTTTGAGGGTATGGAACAAACAGTTAACACATTCATTTGGGCATGCGACAATATTATCTTACGCAAACCAAACAGTGAAATTACGCAAATAATTTTTCAAACGATGATCTCTAATTTAAGAGGTCGCGCTGAACGACTTATTTGTGCTAGAAATGAATTAAACACGTGGACATTGGTCAAACAAGCAGTTTTAGATTATTTTGGTGACAAACGAGATTTCACGCGATTAGCTTCCGAATTCCAAAATTTAAATTCTCCAAGAAGCTCTATCGAAAGTATTAACAAAAATGTCATTAAGCAACCACATAGATAATAAAAACATTGGAACCTCAATTTACCTACAAACAGCTGTAGAAATATTTCTTTTAAATCTACCTGACGGTATTCCACTTATAGTAAAAGAGATATAATCAAGGCCAACTTTACTAGGCATGCACAAAGGGGCCAGGCGAGTCCAGGTAAGAAAGCTAGGCCTCAACAGATAACGCAGGCTACTAAACATAAAGAAAGGGCGGAAGTCCAAAAAAGGCAGAGGTCGCAGGGCAGTACTCCCGGAGGTCTTCCGAAAGGTAAGAGGCCAAAAAACAGAAGGTTTAACCTTCAAGGAGGTCGCTGCTTTGGAAACCGTCGTGGTAGTATGCAACGACTATCCAGCCACCCAGATGGAGCCGGTAAAGCTTAAGGCAGTCCAGATCGACATAGTTGCATATAGTGAGGAAAAGGGCCTACAACTCATCATCGGATGCGATGCCAACGATCATCACATAGTGCGGGGACAAACACCAACAAACGAGGTAAGTTCCTACTACAAGCAATAGTATCTCACAGGTTACTGGAGGCTAACATCGGAAAAAGCCTACGTTTGTCAGTAGGACTCGACAAGAAGTCTTAGACTTAACACTATGCACCAGCAAAGTAAGCGGCTTAATCTGCCCTCGTGCTCGGACCACAGGCACATTAGGTTTGATCTAGATACCTCCCTCACGGAAACGAGGCACAGAAACCCAAAAGAGACGAACTGGGAGGGTGACCATAATAAGTTAATTGTGAAGTGAAGATACTACGGTCTTTCAGGCGGAAGCAGCCGCGGTACATTATTATGTCGGATAAATTAGTAAGCAAGGTGAATCAAATCGCACGGTGGCCATTTTCCCCGACAGCCAAGCAGTGCTGAAGGCACTTGATTTGGTGCAGATCAAGTCAAGGCCTGTATGGGGTTGTGTGCTCTGAATGAACTCGGCAGTCGCGCAAAAGTGACTATAGCGAGGGCTACCGGGGAAATGAAAAAGCTGACGAACTGGCCCGAGAGGCCTCGTCGATGGCATTCATAAGACCGGAACCCTCCCTTGGCATTGCAAAAACAAAAATCAAAACTGCCGTAAGAAAGTGGATCGAGGATAAATCTCGGGAAATGAAGAGGAACTACTGCGCAAAGAACAGTGATAGTAGGCCTACTAACATGGCACTGCAGGCTCAACAAGCACATGAATAAAATGGGCTTGACAGAAGAAACGATATGTAGATTCTGTTTAATTGTGGAAGAAACCCCGATCCACGTACTGTGCCAATGCGAGAAATTGGCAAGACTCGATTTTCATACATAGGGGGCGAATATCCCGAGACGGACTATATATCTACCTGACGGTATTCAACTTATGGTAAAAATACAAAAACCAGATTGTTTATAAACAGCCATAGGATTGACACAGAACGTAATTAACTTGCAAGATAGGTCTAGCCAACTCAAAAATAGAAATAATTATGTTCAAAAGTCTAGTTTCCAAAACTCAATACCAAAGAATCACACATATCAAAATTCAAATCCAAACCAAGCTATTAACCTGTTATAACCCTGTTTAGTGTAGTATAATAATAGGCGAATGGTTAATTACCATTAGAAAATTCATCATTTATTATAATAGGATCGGCCGATGGTCGAAATTCGAGCACAACATCTATATATTAATATGCAGTCAAATACAATCACACCTGATTTACATTGAATCTTTATTGTATTTTCGAGTAAAATAAAATAAAAATCGCGCTCCACTTTTTGAGAAAATCGTTGAAAAAGAAATTGAAGTTTCCTATTTGTCTCTTATATCGTTAATTTTAAGTGCTGTTGAACGAAGAGATCGTAGCGCGGTGGATAGGATCTAGGTTTTACACCCGTGGGAATGTGTGTTCAAGTCCTTTGTACACGAAGAGATTGGAAAAAAAGGACACGAGGAGGACTTGAACACACAATACACAAATGTAAATGCTTGGCACGAACGGATGAGCTGAACATATAATTATTTTACTCGCTCGCAATGTATTGAGACGCCAACTTAATCCACTTAATCTGCTTTTGTGCAATCAATATTATGCCACACAATTTTTGTCCGTTTCTCGAACGTATTTACTATAATAATATATCATTACTTGACGTGGTTGACGTATTCACGTTGCGTATGTCATTCTGACATTTACAATATGTAATATATGCAATATGTTACAGACTGTCATCTGCGTTCCACTACACGTATCGCGACGAAACATACATTCGATAAATCTGCATTGTAATACGAAAACAACGATATATGTACCATCGCGATACATGGAGAGAACACTAAAATATGTACCAGAAGACGATCCACTGCGTATTAATATATATGTAGATTCAAGATATCAACTTCACAGTTTATGTTGGGGTTATGGTCTATAGCTTTGGGGTTCTATTTATACCTTTTCGACACCACACCCACCACCTTTTAAGCATTTTATTCCCCTACGGGTGTTATCTCCTTATTTTAACTCCAGCCAGAAACGTTTAATGGGAGAAACAAATGCTACCAGAAATAAAATTAATTATTTTAAAAAAGCATATATTAATGGAAAAGAGGACTTTGTTAACATTCAAACACATTACACAATATTTATACATTACAAGAATTCATATTAATTTACTGGAAATAACCAAGGATACATCGACGTACAGTACAGGTTTCTATAACAGCAATATATTCAAGGTAAATTAAAGTTTTCGTTTCGGAGACAACGCACAAAGACAACAGTGTAGTCCTGGTTACGAGAAGAAATAAAAGTTTGTTTGGTTAACGACGTATTAATGGACAATATAGAAAAGTCAATAAATAAGTCTAAAAATATATTTAAAAAAAAGTTTTAAGAAAAAGTATTAGTAAGACAAAGAACCTCATCCTACAGAAGAAGAAAGAATTGATAAAAGGGAAGAAGACACCCAGTGTCCGGTATTTGCGTCCTGTCTGCCCCATAGCGAAAGAAAGATAAGGAGAAGTTAGTTAGTATTTAGACATAGTTGTAGATGTACGCTTGATTACACAAAATAATAAATAAGTTTAAACATAATGGAGTATTACTTGCTTTGACACAAAATAATTAAATAATTACAAACAAAGTTACTATAATTTTATTACACGCGGTTCCAACCCGGAAACCAAGTTAGACAATTGAAAACATTACTACTAAATAATGTTTACTTTATAGTTCCTGATGAATTTAATGATCAGATAATCGTTTTAATACATTTCAAGTTCATAAGGCGCTACAAATGTCACAACTGTGGCATGTCCACAACCCCAATTTTCAGAACATCTTATCCGGTCACTTCAATCTTCAATAATAGAGATAATAAGCTATATGTATATAAAATACGTGACTTCAACTACAATATTCGAAGTTTGTTCGATGTTGCACTTTTGTTTTCAATTTGTAACTTAACTTGTGTCCATGAGTTTTGAAGAAAATAATATACTGTCGGCACCACGAATGTTTACAGTTACGTCATCAACTGAACAGTAGAGTTAAGACAAGCGTTATATAAAAATCGGAAACTTTTTCGCATAAGTAAACGAGATAATTGTATGTAACATATGTCTTCCTACACTGTATACGTCATAAACAATTAAAACGTAACTGTAAACATTCGTGGTGCCGACAGTACTTTAAATGTGTGTGTTGGCACAGCCGTAGTGCAAACTACTTAGCGCCACACATACGTCACTTTTATCAACAGGCGTCCTCGTAAGTGATCGCATTGAAATGATATTCTCAGAATAATTTGTGTTTATTTTATAACTGTACAAATATCAAAAAACGGTATATATCCAAAATTTGTGTCACAACCGTGGGACTTATATCTCTAAAGTATTATGTTATATATCGTGCATCAATTATCTTTTTTTCATTAAGTTTGCTAGTATAAATTCAAAAATATTCGGAAAATCTCTTAAATCCAAGTGGCTTTTTTAATGGGCAATTAATTGTCAAAATGTCACAACCATGGTAGGTTTTCTAGTTTAAGGAAATTGTGATTTATTTTTCGATTCCTTGAATGTATTCGTTCAAAATACTGTCAAATACTAGAAAAGAAAGGAAACCGGAAAATGTAAAAACAGTGAGTCAATTGGCAGAAAGAGAAAAGAGGAGCAGAAGAAACAGACAAAATGAAAATCAAGAAAACCAACAAAAAAGGAACTTCTTGAGGAGAATTCTATGCGGAAAGATAATAAAAAAATATCGCAAATTCGTCTTCGTGAAAAACAACATCGCCCCTATACATTCATCTAGACAAATTCCACAGACAGAACATGCTTGGACCTATTGTAAAAGGCAAAATTCTTCCAGTTTGTTCTTGAAAAAAAAAATTTTTTCGACGCAAACAAATCAACCCTTCGAAAAGAGCTTCCAAAAAGTGGGCGATCAACAAATCTCTAAGCGTTTCATGAATGCTAGTATTGTGGATCTTCCTGCTAAATTTCCTCACGAGAATCACCTTCGTATCAATTATTCTACATTCGCAAAGCTTCGTCCAGCATATAGCATTGCACCAAAAGTTACACATCGAGACACTTGCGCTTGTTTCAGTCATGAAAATTTCTCACTTCTTATTTTCTTTACACAAAATGAAAGTGATGCGCGAAAATACACTGGAAAAAGTATTATGCAGTATCGTGTGCAAAAAAGGTCGGAAGACTGTCTCAAAAAGACAATCTGTACTGTAGAAAAAACAATCGCAACTTTTGAGGAAGAACGAGAAAAGTGTATGGCTTACGAATATCGAAGGATTCGTCAAATATATATGATATGATGATGATATAATATATATGTGGAAAAACTGATTGCCGATGTGTCGTGTGGAGAATTGATTGTATTCATTGACTTTAGTGAAAATTATGCATGCGTATATGAAACCGAAGTTCACTCGGTGCATTTCGGAGTCAGCAGAGCTCAGTGTACCCTTCATAGAAGAATGCTTTATACTTCAGGTTATTCTCAAGCATCAGAGTCACTCAGACATGATCCAGCAGCAATTATAGCTCACGTTGAAAAGATTCTTGATTATCATTGACCAAAGTTCTCGCAGTAAAAACTGTTCATTTTATCAGTGACGAACCAACGACCCAATACCGGAATCGCAAGATGTTCAACCTTATCACACAGTATTTGTCTCGTTGTTATTCTCAATTTTCTTCAATTTCATACAATTGGACTGAAGCAGCAGATGGATAAGGGCCAGCATATGGAATTGGTGGCAGTTTGAAAAAACAAGTTAATGATCAAGTCAAATATGGACATGATATTCCTAATGTCAATGCGTTTGGTGAAAATCTTCGACCTCTTGTGAGAAATATATATATCTAAACACCGTGACAAGGGATGATATCGAAAAGTCGATACAAAACTTCCTTCAAAAGTACATACTTCTGGCGGCACCATGAAAGTACGTCAATATACATGGTCGACAGAGAAGCCCACTGTTTTTAACTCTTTGAGTTGTTCCGAATGCACCCTGAGCACAGACTGCAAACATTATTTCATGGGAAATATATCAATCGACACAGATTCGAAAAAAGAAATACGCCACAGAGAAGAAGGTAATGCCGATGAATAGCAAGTAATGAGAAATTCATATAAATTTTATACTATCTTTTCTGGTTGTTGTAGAATTCAAAAACGCAACAGCAAGCATTTATGAACGAAAGAGGTTTTGATCAATGAGCATATATAATAATTTCATAAGCTCGGTTTGAATTATTAATTCAGTTTTCTGCTTCTTATCAATTTTAGAATAAATTTACGTGAAAAACATATATATATTAGTTTTATTTTTTCCGGGGTGAAATTGTAAACATAGAGTTGAATTTGAAAATGAACCGTGAAATATAAACTCAGTGATCTAATGTATTATGTCATCTTATAAAGGCCTTCACAACTGTCAACTCCGGGAATAGTAGCGACAATGTCACAACCGTGGCAAAGTGGTCACGACTGTGGCGACGAAATTTACAATTTTTAATGTCAAAAACATAAATTAATACTTGTAGCTTGTCCACATGGGGATATATTTTGGAAGTACAAACACATAGGTAAATGGCAAAAAACATGCAAAAACAGAACATTTTTCCCGGAATTTCAGACCAGTAAAACTGCGAGCTCGCGGAGAATCGACCATATATTAAAGGAACAGCAAAGTAAGCTCCTTGTTATAATCATTTGGTTGATCGTGGCGGCACTTCGTTCATTTTTATTTACAGATTATCAGAATACTCAAAATATTGTGCTACCCTATAAATAAGTCGGACACAGTCTAAACCCCGTTTTACATTATCAAATTAAATTGTACGTAAAAATTGAATACTATTTTATAGTACAATATAAAATACGGTACTATTTTTCTGTGTAAAATCATTGTATGAAATTAGAACCTGTCCTATTTTCATACTAAATGTTTTGACTTGCGTCTGTTCACTAGTCTGCATTGCACGTATTCCAATCTATCCTCATTTCCTTATGTTTACGTTTTGTCAATTCTGTTACAGTATAAAATAAACGTGGGTTTATTTATACATTATACTGTGGTCGTGTCAGTAAATGTTTTCATTGAGCGTTAAGCATTAGCGTAATTAGCTAAGCATAAAATTAATTTTTTGGAGGTTATGAGAAATATTTGTAAATACTGTGTGATACTGGTGTACAATTTGAAACGAGTATGTAGCATGACGCAGAATCATAAACAGAATTTTTGTACTAGTTCATAATACATATGTAATAGCCCTGACGAATGACGAATCTAAATTCTAACAATAAGCATATAATAATCTTATACAAAAGACTGGTAAAGCGTTTTAAATTGTACTATAAAATAGTATTAAATTGTTTGGTACAATTTAATATGATAATGTAAAAGGGGCTTAAGAGACCTAAGACAAATACATGTAAAACATTCTACACTAATAAAAATAATTCAGTTAAGGACGAAACCCACGACACCATTGTAATATTAGTTATATAGGTATTAGGTATTCCTCAGCAATTGTTTTGATAACCATAAATAATATGCTGAGCAAAATTAATAGATTCAGATTAATTTGTAGGAGCTAGTGGTCTAGCAGATACAAAATTTATACCCCGATCTTTTTTATTTACTTTCATTATTCAAAACGGAAATTTTTTCTACAATCCTAAGGATGGAAAATGTCTTTTGTAAAAGCGCCCTAGCGATATCCTTCAACTTTCACATCCTTTTTTTTACATAGTAATTACAATTATACTATCTAAAGAACACAAAAGTAATGTTTCGCACATTATAAGAGATATTCTGTCGATATGTAAGGTTTACAATTCAATTCAATTTTAGTTTAATTTTTAACACTATCTATACATTTTTCTTATATTCAACACAATAGATACTTTGTAGCATAATGGAATGTTATTCAATGGAGCTCTTCTGTAATTTAAGCTTTCCCTTTACATATCACAATATGTATTTATAATTACTGATAACTTTATACTTAAGTTTTAATTAAAGGCAATTTACCTGGTATCGTATCAAATTTATTACTGAATGGTTTAAATGCTTGAGTGGCAAGAGTACTACCAAGGAAGGTACTTTGCTTAGTTGAATCTGATATTGGTAAAGGTGGTGTAACTGCTTCTGGATCTGAATCTTCTGGGCTATATGGTTCGTCTGTGAAAAATACATTTTTAGTATTTATGCGGCAGATAAAACATATTTCTTAAATTACCCATATCGTTACTGGTAGGCGAAGGAACGTTAATTGGTGGCGACGGCGGTACAGTTGTAGGCGTATATGGATTTTTTATTCTAGGGTCTCTGTTAGGTGGTGGTGTATAAGATCGAGATGTTGGTGTACTGGGAATTGGGGGTGTTGATGAACCCACTGGAACAACTGCTACATCAACCTTTATCTTTTTGTGCATCACAATGGAAGTTGAATCGAGAATAGGTCGTTTCCGTTTATCTCTTACTATAACTCCTACTAATAAAGGTGGCCTGCTTTCTTCAAATCCTGACAAAATTAAATAAATATAAGGCTAATCATGTATTATGTTTGTTAAAACATTACCTGGTCCAATAATGGGCAATAGAGCTTGTGGTATAGGTGTCTGACTTCCTAATGGAAATATATAGAAGTCCTTTACTGCTTTGTTGGTGGTTTTTACAACACCTAATCTTCCTCTGCTTGACAAGTAACTATATAGAGCTATGTACGGCATTTTTCTTCTATATTTGTAGCATTTAATCTCAACAAAGAAATCATCTTACTATTACTGCATCGCATTTTTCCAATATAATCCCATACAGTATCTGGAGATATCCTCCCAACGATATCCAATGACAAAGGAAGCTCATCATTTAAACCACCGCAATCACCTGCGGTATAAATATTAGGCTAAAAATGTTTAATAAGCTTTCGAACAATACCAGAAACTTCATGTGCTGTTATGGATATTTGTGCTACATCGACCATGTTAATAGTTCCCTTCCAGACATGTTCAGTTAGTGGTCTATCTATTGGAAAAAGGTCGTTTTCATTCTTAGGTGAAACTGAGCTTGTGGAATCTAGACTAATAATTTTACAACCATCATCTTTTTCTAAAATTAAAAACTTCATCAATCACATATTTCATTGGAAACTAAGACATAATACCAGTTTTGTCAATATCTGAACAAATCTGCATTACAGATTGTGTTTCATCAGCATCACTACTTCTAGGTGGAGTAGGAATAGTTACTGTCGACGTAGGTTCGTGATCACTATCGCTTTCGGCATTCGTTCCTGAAAAAATGTAATACTTATGTATTTTATACGCGCATGAGAGAAAAGATTAATGGTCAACGCAATTAATTTGGTGCGAAAATAAAATAGTACCCAAAAAGTAGTAATAATAATAATAATAATAAAATAAATAAATGTATATATGTACATATATGTGTGTTTCTTTACTTTGTATTTTTTTAGATATCCTCTCTACCACTAACAGGTCAATCAAACAACAATACCGGAGTTAGTTGTTGTTTGATTGAACAGTGAGTTTTATTACATCTCATCAAGGGCTATTGGGAAGAAGTATTAAGTATATGTAATTGTTTCTTGGAAGTGAAAGCGTAATGAAAAGAGGTAATTTTTCCGTCGCATTTATCTACTTAAGCTTGTTAGTCAGACTGAACCGTAATGTTACAAGAACGTCTTCGCAACCTCATTACTTCATTCCGAACCACTTAAACATTCATATGATTCAACTTGATAAAATATAAAGTGTTGAAGAGTTACTAATGTAAATCTTAACTAAAACTAATCTAATCTAATCTTAACTATATACAAAAAGTAAGACCATCCCATTTATTTGGCACAGGTATTCATTTCGGAGATGTCCGACGCGCTTCGGGAAGAGTTCAAAATTTCAAGGGAAAAACTTTCTTCCAGGCATGGTAGAAATACACTGGGTATGCTATTAACGATATGAAAATACGTTCAGCGTGCGCATTTTATCCATTACGCGTCATCATACTAGTGGGGGTCTATAACGTTGTCCTATGGCAACGTTAGGACGGTGCATTTTATGCTCCGAGCCCATAGAAGCAAATAATTGCTCCGATCAATATTAGAAACGACTTGCCAACCTCCTCTCACTTGCCTGGCGAAATATTCGTCATAGTGGGGGAACTAGCCGAAAAGGGCCAACCGATGCCGAACACTTTCGGCTGTTCCTCGCCTCTTATGTATGTTGTAATACTTGTAATAGATAAGTATTAAGTTACTATTAAAAGAAAAGGTCTGGTTCGAATTTAATGCTTGATTGTATTTGGTTTAAGCCTACAACAGAGATTTATAGGTATTCTTTCTTTAAACTAATAAATATCCATTCAACATTTATCGCATAATGTCGGGATAGGGCAATTAATAAAGAGCAAGTTTTTCTATCTCTCGCCGTGCAGTCCGAAGGTAAAAAAATATATAAACAACGATGATTTGAATGTTGGATGATTATTACATATCGTATTCTGTTTGCGAACTCGAGCGTTAGATCTAGAGTTAGGTATGGGCAACCTTTGACATGTTGTGGGCCAAACTTTAGTGTGCAAATACAGTCGGTGAGAAAATTGAGTGGACACCTGACTGATTCGAGGAGATGGACCAAAATTACGCCATTTCCTGCAGCTAATTTTTAGTAATTTGTTTTTAAAAACATGATGTTTTTATAAGTAACATCCACCAATATACGAACAATAATTACCATAGTTTTCACGGCAAACATTTATGAACAAAAGTATTGTTCCCAAAGGAGGGACAAAATTGAGTGGACACTAGTCAGATAGTGTATCACATGGTTTACGCGCATCGACAATGTTAGTTAACAACGTTCTCGTTTTCCAACAAGTAGCATCTCGTTTGTCATGTCAACAGAGCATCGTTTTCAGTAACATTTATTCTGTTCACGTAGAAATGAGCAACCGCGGAGAAATTTCGTTACAAATTAGAAATTTAGTTCTTTCTGACCGATTAGGGGGTCTGAGTTACAGAGTAATTGGTGAAAAATACAATATTTCTAAAAGCGCTGTGCAAAAAGTGTAAAAAATATAATACAACAGAAAATCTAACAGGTCGCGGTCGCAAACGATGCACAACCGATACATGCGATCGACGTATTGTCAGAGAATGCAGACGGGAACCCACTGTTACACGACGTGAATTGATTGAGATACTAAACCTAAAGATATCGACGAAAACTGTTTCCCGTAGAGTGAAAGAAGCATTGTTGCATAGCCGTGTACCTCGACGTAAGCCATTTATAAACAACGTGAATAAACGCAAACGACTAATATTTGCCAAAAAGTATGTGCATCAGCCGATTTCGTCTTGGAAAAAGTTGTGTGGAGCGACGAAAGCAAGTTCGAACTGTTTGAACTGAACGGCATGAAAAGAAGATCTAAAGTGTGGAGAAAATCAAGCGAGACGTATAACGAAAAGTTTATTGCTCCAACTATAAAGTTTGGTGGCGGCTCCATAATGGTGTGGGGTTGCTTTTCATTTAACGGAGTGGGGAATATAGTTCTGATCGACACAATTATGAACACCGATCTATACATCACTATCCTAAATGAGAATTTAGAAGAGTCCGTGGAAAAAATGGGTATTGCTGAGCATTTTATTTATCAGCAAGACAACGATCCCAAGCACACCGCGAAGAAATCTAAAAAATTCTTTCAAGATTCGAGGATAAAGATCTTAGAGTGGCCTGCACAAAGTCCGGATATAAATCCCATCGAAAATTTGTGGGCTCTAATCGACAAGAAAATACCGACTAAACAAAGAACAAACAAACGGAATTTTTCGAGGAAATAAAGTCGTCTTGGGAAAATCTAGATAAAAAACTCATTGAAGTCTTGTGGAGAGTATTCGAAAACGATTACAAGCTGTAATTAACGCTAAAGGAGGACACACTAAGTATTAAATTTTAGTACTCAACATAAAACATTTGAGTTGTTAAAATGTCCACTTTATTTTGTCCACCTTCAATTTTCAATATATTACTATTAGTGCACATAATTAACGGTAATCATTTTTATTTTGATGTGTATTGTATCTCAAATGATTGAAAGACTTTTTACAGGTAGAGGAAAATTATATAGAATGGAATCGGTAAAAAGTTTGACCTGTAATTAAAGGCAAGGCGCGCCTGCTATTGGTGTCCACTCAATTATGTCCCCGCCTGTACGTTCGCGGGTCGCGTTTAAAAGTAGTACATTTTAAAGTAGTGTTGTAGTGTTCATAATTTTTTGCGATAGATATCAGACATGAAATAATACGACAATGTTATTATAATATCAACTTATGAAAATAACAAGATGAAATAATAACATTATAATTAAATCGTTAAATTTGGAATTGTTACAAACTACGAAAATTAAATAGCGATACCGAAATCAATGAGACAGTTGAGCTTGAACTTGGGAAACTAATCCATCGATGTTTGGATTAATTCCACTGATACAAGACAAAGAATTTTCCAAATTATCAACAGTCAGCCTTGTACGATATTTCAATTTATTAACTTTCATCAGTGAAAAGAACTGTTCGCATTTATAAGTACTATCAAACGCACAAATCAATCTTCTTGCGAATTTTCTAAGCTGCGGAAAATGGTCTTCTTCGAGGTATTTTTTGTAGAAATCACACAACTCCACGTCAACAAATTTAGAGTTTAGGAGTGAGTTTTCTTATATCTCGATCAACTCCATTTGCAAGTGTATTGGAGCATTTTGTACATTACTTTTTGTTGGAGTAGCAAATAAATTGAAACAGTCTTCCATGTTTCTGAAATCGCAAAATCTGTTCGAAAATTGCTCCGACAGTACCTTCAGTTCTTCAGCATATTGAGCATAAGCAATATTCTCATACGCAGAGCGTGGTGAAATGGTAACTGTTTCCAGACAGCATCTGTGCCTCCCACAAGCGGATTTTATTCTGAAACGCTCTCAAATGGCTGTACAATTCATTAACTAACTGTCCTTGTTTTTGAAATTTCAAATTTAAATCATTCAAATAGCCAGTAAGGTCGACCAGAAATGCTAAGTCACATATCCATTTTGGGTCACCCAATTCTGATAGTGGTTTATCTTTTATTTGCATAAAGTCTTTTATCTCATTTATAAACTCGTAAAACCGTTTCAGCATTTTCCCTTCGCTTAGCCATCTGACTTCAGAATAATATGTTACGTCGTCATATTCGGCTGATATTTCATCCTTCGCCTTGAATTGGCGATGGTTAAGCCCTCGGGATCGAATAAAATTGATGGTTTTTACTACCACATTCATAACATTCTGGAGTCGAATGGACCACAAGTTCTGTTGGTGGATAATGCAGTGAAGGACTATCAAATCATCTTTTGCATATTTAATTCAGTTGCTTTTTCGTTCAAAATTCCGATGAAACCTTTACGTAAGCCGACCATAGAAGGTGCACCATCTGTGCATACTCCAACTAATTTTGACCATGGCAAGGCAAAACTTGTAAATAACTTTTGAACTTCATTAAAAATATCCTCTCCTGTAGTGGTTCCTTTTAGCGGCTGTAAAGCAAGCAATTCCTCAGTAACAGTGAACTCTTTATCAACACCTCGAATAAATATAGCCAGTTGAGCTGTGTCTGACAAATCGGTGCTCTCGTCTAATGCTATGGAAAATGATTCAAAACCAGCCATACGGTCAGTCAATGTTGTTTTTATATCATTAGCCATCATTTCTATACGTCGGACAACAGTTCGTCTGGACAAACTAATTTTTTCAAATTCATTTTTCGTTTCAGGACACAAAACACTACAAACTTCTAACATACACTCCTTGATAAGTTCGCCTTCGGAAAATGGTTTTAATGACTTTGCCAATTTTGAACTAACTATAAAACTAGCTTTCACAACATTATCAAGTAGTGTTCTTTGTTTATGAAACATTTGCTGCTGCTTTTCCAAATTTGCAGTAAGCTTCTGGATTTTGTCTTTTCTTATTTGTCCTGTCAGTGAGTGCAGCGTTAGATGCTTAGTTGAGTAATGCCTCTTTATATTGAATTCTTTCATCACTGAAATGGATTCATTACACAGCAAACAAATAGGCTTACCATTGTGCAACATAAAAGAATTCTTCAGTCCATTTTTCTTGAAACTGGCGATCCTCTGCATCTACTTTTCGTTTCTTTCCACCAGACATCATTTTCGTATACAAAATATAATTAGAAAGCACCCAAGATGCACACAAAGTCACAAACCTAATTGACGGCACTAGCAGTTCGCTAGGATATCGCTCGTCGAAGTTATCACCTCGGTAGCTGAAGTAGTTGAGTTGAAAAAGTTGAGAAGAAATAATCTTTTGTTGCGCCGCCAGTGAGGCGGCAAACATCGAAGGCTTTGATGTTTGCCGCCTCACTCTTTGATGATCGCCGACACTCGGCTTGCTCGCTTACTTGATTCCGTGAGTTTGAGTAAGTAGTGTATTTTAATTTTTTTTTAAATTAGGTTTTTCAAAATGTCTCGCGGGCCGAATCAAATCATACAGCGGGCCGGCTGTGGCCCACCGTGGATCTAGAGGAATTCGGGAAACGCGTAGTAGAATTGATTAAAACAGCGAAGTTGAGGAACGAGAGAAAAACAATGATTTATTCCTGGCATAAAAAAGGAAGAAAGACCATACAAAGCTCTAGAAACAATATAGCTATTATACATTCATATATAATGATAATATAATAATAATAATAATTATTATTATTATTATAATCATAATAACAATAATTCTTCATATACCGAACGTGAAATACAGAGTGAAATACAAGAACAGTGGTATGGAGGCATAACCCTCATATGGTATTAACCACTTGCGCTACGATTTAATTTTCGGTAGCCGTGCTGCGCCCTACGATATAATGCGCGGTAAGGCGTTACATTGACGCTGCACTGCGTCTGCGACCTCAAAGCTTTAAGCAGTGCCATAGCGGTAGGGTCTTACATAAAGAATTTACACCGATATGAGTGAATATTCACAAAAACAATAACATTTATTAATTAATAATCTGCTTTTGTATGGTAAATTTCAAAACACTTGGGAATATGTAATGCCACAAGGTATTTTTGCACTCCCAAGTCTCTCTGTGTATTCAGGCATACATACACTTTCTCAAATCTGTTCTGCCACATCTAATCGAAATTTTGAAAACGTGTATTTTTTGCTTTTGGTATATTCGATGTCTTCGAAAATAAAACATAAGCATTAAAAGCTGCAATATACATTGGGTAAAAAAATAGCTCGAATAAAGAACGATCCAACTGTTAGCCGACG
Organism: Chrysina gloriosa; assembly: GCA_038088585.1. Taxonomy (NCBI): domain Eukaryota; kingdom Metazoa; phylum Arthropoda; class Insecta; order Coleoptera; family Scarabaeidae; genus Chrysina; species Chrysina gloriosa. Next base: position 33,013,948 of record CM076089.1, read on the forward strand.
TGGCGGACACTTTGTTTTTGTTTCTGCGATAAATGCCTATCAACGTGGTACACACGTCGCTGGGCGTTTGGGAACAAAAGCATCTCGACGTGGGCGGCACATCTTTATAGCGCAAGTGGTTAAGCGACATCGAGCGAAAACGAGAAAATGAGATGAGGGACCCATAAATCTAAAATTAATCGAATATGTACAATTTCAAAGAATAATATCAAAATCATTAAGAAGTATTGCACAGCTGAAAGTTTCTAGAAGTAGGTAATAGAGGAGCTTCGCGAGCACAAAATTTGGCAAGAAATATCCGATTTTATTAAATCCGAATACGAAAAGCCTCAACAAATGTTCAAACAGTTCTAAAAAAGTTTAAGTTATAGAACTATTTTCAAAATTCATCGGAACTTATTAACATTTAGCGGAATAAATCTTTAAGATGTTGGAAATCATAAGAATTCCCCAAATTCATCGGTCGCGTACGTTAATAAACGTTGTTTCTTGATGGAAGGTCTATATAACAATGTCGAAGACATATGAACTAATTGCTCCTCTGTTACCTCGCTGGCACGACCCGTTCCTTTTTTATTTTTAGCTGCGACTTTTATTGCGACTAGCGCACTAATGCTATCGCTCTACAAAGTTGAGCGTTTCTAGTGGCTCGCAACATCTGTCAACGCGGAAAAAGTTCTCTCGGCCGCCGCGTTCGAGTGTGGCAAAGACTCTATTAACCCTAAAAGACATTTTAACTGTGGATACTTGAAATCTCCATTTTCATATTTCCGAAGCAAAATTTCTGTCCACATGACAACATGTCGATTTCTCGTCTAATCGAACCGTTTCGATATTCCGAGAACAAAAAGCGCCACTCTTTTTTCATTATAGCCTTATCAAATCCACCGAAATTTTCCGCGACAATCCAAACTTCACTGAACCTACAATCCCGATCCTCATCTTTCAAGGCCGTTTCACTATTAACCTTCCTATACTCACGTCAAAATGAAAGACGTATACTATACTATATAAGTCGGTCTTACAGACCGTATGCGTGAGTATAGGAAGGTTAAAAACTTGCAAGGAAGTGAAAAATTCGTCATTTATATAAATCAATATCCGTTGGATTTGATTTGCAGCCTCTACATAAAAATGTAAACAATTCTGGCGAATTCTACGAACGATTTCCTCATTTTCGGTGGTTGTTTGACTTCAGTTTTGTTATAACGTTGTGGCATTCTTCTCCGAATGATATCTCATCCAGAGGCAATTGATTACTACTATCTTCGAATCGAACGTGCCCTGATTGCACAAAGGGAAGGAGAGTTTTTTTATAAAATGTCGTACCATCTCGTACAAATGATGAACTCGCGTTTCGGAATATTGAAAAAAAAAAGTTTACATTATTGAATATCGCCAAAACGTACTCTAGAAAAGCTAGGTACGCTTGCATCTCAAGGTCGTTGAGAAATGCGTCTATTTTTTCTAGTTTTTCTCTTTTTTTTTGCGATCACCTTATCGCATCGGAGAAGCATGCCTGCAACGACGGCATCAAGAGACGCAGTCTCTGGATAGCGTCGTGACGTCCAAGCCACCGCGTTCCCGAATACTTGCCTAGTTTGGTGTTAGGTGTAAGCCTTGACAGGCATAGATAAACTCGTCTAAAATTTGCAACCGTTTCGCATAATTTTGGTGGTCAACGATCGACGTAAACTATCGTCGTCAACTATGTTAGGCATTGTTTTTCACAAGAATGCTTTAATACTAGCGCGAGAGCACGACAAACGCATGGAACAACGATGACGTGAAGCGTGATCGCATGCCATTGCAATAATGTTCGAAAAAGGAATTGCATGTTCTACCATGTAATCCTTGAACTGCTTGAAAATACCCGCCGATTCGTAGTACTGCTTATTGCACTTTACCTGAGAGGTATACAGTGGATTACACTATTTGACCAACAATATCAAAAGATACAGTTAATATAATAATTCATATATCCGAGTATCCTGAGTAAACATTTTTTAAATTTCGCGGATAGTTTAAGTTGGTAGTTCCGGTAATAGTGAATATATTCGCATGCATTGTGCTTAGAAATTGGTGAGTATGTCGACTATTGCCGGAATACATACTTAAACTATCCACGAAATTTAAAAAATGTTTGCTGGGTCAATATTGTCTCTAGAAATTACAGAGGAAAATTATGTGTTTGAAAACTCAAGTGGAATAATTTTATTCTACAATGTTAAATAGACCCCATACCGATAACACACGTAAGTAATGAGTTGGTACTTAAAGACCGGCCAATCGTTAATTATGTACTTAAAAAGCAAAACATAAACTGACCCACTTAACCTTCCTATACTCACGTCAAAATGAAGGACGTATACTATACTATATAAGTCGGTCTCACAGACCGTATGCGTGAGTATAGGAAGGTTAAGGTTCGACGTAAGTTAAAAATACGCGTCGTAGCATTCCATATAGTCTTCATGTATTAGCTCTAGAAAACGGTCGCGCGTTCTTCCTTGTGCAGAGTTGATTTTAAATAAAGAAACTTTTATATATACAGTAGAAGCCGCTTATTATAATCACGGTTAATGTTATCAAACGGTTATTGTTATCGAAAACCGTTGGTCCCAAATCACTCTATTTAAAACTCATTGAAAGAAAGCCGCATATTGTAATCAAAAGCCGCTTAATGTTATTAGTTATGAATAGTATCCTTTGTCGGAAAGTTTCTTCAGGCGACGGTGTCTGCAGCGCAACTCCTTTGAACGAGCCGCTTTTTCTCGCCGATTTCAATTAAAACTCTCATATCGCATATTACAATCTAACGAATTGTTATTTCTATATTATGAAGAGGTCATCTTTTTTTTGATGTACTTTATGTATAAAAGGTCCGTTCGTTTAAATGATATTCAGTTTCTCCTATACTCTTCTACGAATCTCACGTTCTACAGTCTTGTGTACGGGTAAATTATTGAAATTTCGCATAAACCACCGTGGTCATGGCAGAAGTGAATAAAAAACGTCGCGATCTATCGAACGAAGAAAAACGACAAATTCTCGATAACTTCGATAAACTTCCGAAAATGAGTCAAAGGAATGCTGCGGTACAATTAAAAATTTCGCAACCGCTGTTGTGTAAAATTTTAAAAAATCGTACAGAAATAGAAACGTGTGCGCGTTCGAATGAAAACATAAAACGAAAAAGGGAAAGATCTGGAAATGATAATCAAGTTGAATCAGCTTTAAAAATTTGGTTTACAAATGTTCGCGAAAAAATGCCTCTATGAATGGTCCTATCATGCGTCAAAAAGCAGAAGATATAGCCAAAACTATGGGGAAAGAAAATTTCATTGCAACAGACGGATGGTTCAATCGGTGGAAAAAGCGAGAAAACATCGTTTATAGACCTCTGCACGGTGAAGAAAAAAGTGCTGATTCGTTAGCAGCCGCTGACTGGATGCGTTCGGAATGGCCAGAAATTATTGCAAAATATCCGCCTCGGGACATCTACAATGCAGATGAAACAGGACTCTACTTTCGCGCGATGCCTAATCATACTTATTTGTTCAAAAACGATAAAGTAAGAGGTTGCTTATCTTCGAAAGAACGAGTAACAGTGTTATGTTCTGTTAATATGGAAGGTGAAAAGGAAGAACTTCTAGTGATAGGAAAAAGTAAGAATCCTCGGTGTTTTAAAGGTGTTAAAACTTTGCCCGTGGAGTATTTTGCTAATGCGAATGCTTGGATGACAAGTGTCTTGTTCAGCGAGTGGTTACTCAGGTGGGACAAAAAATTGAAACGCCAAATCGTCTTATTAGTAGACAATTGTACTGCGCACAAAGTGAATGCAGTTTTGACGATCATCCAACTTATTTTCTTACCTGCGAACACTACGGCATTGATACAACCATGTGATCAAGGAATCATTCGAACATTCAAAGAATACTATCGAGGGCAAATTCGAGCCCAAATTATACAAGAACTTGATGAGAATCGAGATGCACCTACTGCAGATGCGATAGCAAAAAGATCAGTCTTCTAGATGCGCTGCATTTGCTGGTGAAGTCATGGAGGCAAGTTCAACCAGAAACGATCCGAAACTGTTTTCGAAAAGGAGGTTTTTCCAAAACTGGTGATGACGAACCTGATCTCTATGAAACGTGCGCTGACATTTTAGAAGGTATGAAAAAAGAACTTGTTTTGTACATCTACCTATTTTTTTAATTTTTTGTAGTTCAAGGTCTGTCCAAAAGCGAATTTTCCGATTGGGTGGATATCGACAATGATGTTCAAACAGCTGCCACAATGACTATATCAGACATTTGTCGGGAAGTTGTGGATCAATCGTCCGAAGGAAGTAATCCTGAATTACCCGAAGTAGGAGAAGAAGAAGAAGAGGAAATGTCTGAAGAGCCGCCAACTAATGGCCAGATGCAAGAAGCGTTAAATATTCTCCGACGTGGTGTACAATTCCGAGAAAGTAATTTTGATAGATATTATGATTTTGAAATATACATACAAAATCTTATTAATAAAAATAAACGTCAAACGACGATCGACCAGTTTTTCGAATGAAATCGTAAAGTGTAAATAAATGTACCTACGTATTGTATCGATGATAAAAAATAAACAAATTTGGTAAAATATTAAAAATTGTTGATTAATCGTTAATTTTTCCCTTGAATTTTATTTGTAAATCGTTAAATAATTTGATTACATACATACATATTTATTATTGACTACATCAGCATAGAAAAATACATTTATATTTACCTTCCGCTTACTGTTATCATTCGGTTAATGTTATCAAAAAGGGTTTGTTCCAAATTGATCACAATAAGCGGCTTCTACTGTATTTAATTATACTAATACCTATGTTATAGGCATAAACCAAATACAATTAAGCATTAAATTCGAACCAGACCTTTTCTTTTAATAGTAACTTAATACTTCTTATCTATTACGAGCATTACAACCTAGATAAGAGGCGAGGAACAGCCGAAAGCGTTCGTCATCGGTTGGCCCTCTTCGGCTGGTTCCCCCACTATGACGAATATTTCGTCAGTCAAGTGAGGGGAGGCTGGCAAGTCGTTTCTAATATTGCTCCTCTGCTCCGAGCCACATAAATATTTGACGCGCTGCATGGTATAAAGCGATCGACTATTATTCATTGTCCATTAAATATCGAATCCGCATCATCAGAAGATGCGCAATAGCATACCTGTTCTATTTCTACCATGATTCCGGGTAATGAACGTTTTACCCCGTATTTTAGAAGGCTCAAAGCATCTATTAAGCTAATAAAAAAACGATTTTCTGAAAAATTCGAATTCAAATTTTGCAACTGTCTCTCCTTTTTAAATACATGATAATTTTATCCACCCCTCAGTGGCTGAGTGGTAAAACTCGCGCTTCACAGTGCGAAGGGCCGGCGTTCGAGACCCGGTAGCGGCAGAGCGTAGCAGTTTAAAATCCTAAAAAGCGATCTGGACCTCTAATAAGCTGCGAAAATGAAGGAAATGCCACTGGGTGGGCCAGGAGCGGTACGGTATATGCGTGTACATATACGGCTCGGTGGCTCGAACCCCTACACCGAAAGGTAGAAAGGGTAAAAGATTAAGAAGAAGAAGAAGAAGATAATTTTATCCTTTGACATCGGTTTCGACAGTTGTGACCTAATATTTATCTTTTCTAGATAGTCTCTCTACCACTAATAGGCCAATCAATGTAGAAAGGTAAAAAAATTAATAATTAAAGAACGAACTTTATCTTTTTTAAAAAATCAAAAATCTTAACACGTTGACTGCGCATTGACACGTTTGCGCGTCATTGTGTTACTATTTGCTGTTCCGATAGGTGTAGTTAGCACTGAACGTGTTAAATGAAAAACAAGAGTGGATTACATATGTAATGTTGGATTTTCTTCTGCGTTTAGAACGCCAATGTGTCTTTTGTTCGAAAAATTTCTTCATCATTCAAGCATCCCAGAAATTCATCCAGCATTCTGGGAGTTTACGTATAATCCGAATCCTTAATTTCAACATTTAACGTGTTTGTGAAGCACCATAATAAAGAGTTTTTTTTTTGTTTTTATATTTTGAGAACATTGGTGACAAACACTTAATATGAACGGTGACTATGTCACAGAAAATATCATTCTTTTTCCGAATTACACAATGTGAAGTACAGGATATCGTAAGGAGTCAACAATTTATTTCTTCACAATATGATGAAATAAAAGTTCTAATAAGATAAAGGGGAAGTATAACGGTTTGGCATTATTTTTGGGCATATACTTGGCGATTTAGTGAAAACAGAAGGAATAATGAGAAAAGAAGAATATTTGATTCTTTAACAAAACCCCGTGCCATCTGAATTACCAATTGTTAGTCATAACTCCGTTTGCCAACAAGACAACCATCCAAAACATTCTTCAAAACTATGTAGAAACTTCCTTCTCCAAAAACAAGAAAGAGGTGAAGTCAAAATAGTGGTTTCGCCACTTCAATCGCCGGATTTGTCAGCTCTGAAACATTTCTGGGGTCTTTTGGACCAAAAGATTAAAGATCGGTAACCACAAAACAATACAAAGTTATGGCAATGTTTACAAGAAGAAAAGCAAAAGACAAGCTTCGATTATTTAATGAAATTAATAGAGCGAATGCAGAAATTCTGTAAAGCCGTTATCGAATTGTAAATTGTATATGGTATTTCTATTATGCAATGAATATTTAGCAGCATAGTAAACAGAATAACAACTATCAAGGTTCACAACGGAGCAGTAAGAAGAGCCTACTCAAATTTGTGTACACTTCCGAAAGCCGACATATAATTTGGAAGCACCATGTAGGTTCTTCCAAGAGGGGGAGTATGTTGAAGATAACGCACTTTTTCATTGTTATTATTTATTATTCGTGTTGTAATGTTAGTATTTGAGCATGTTAACAAAGATACACTACAGCCGCATTTGGTTCACTGTGCGCACTCAGTAGCAAAAAAATTAACATGATGGTGCGGTGAACCGAGTTCGACAGTATTACGGATTACTGAATATTAGTGTTATTATGCAAGCAAAGACTTCAAACGCAGGACCAAAGCCAATTAAGGGGGCGGCTTGAGAGTTCATAGTCAACAGATGGCACCACTATCGAAAAACGGTACTAATTTGTAGGATACAAATCTGGAAAATTAAGCATTCTTTTTAATAAAATCATTAACAAACCGAAAGTGAAAGGAATGAACTAGGATATGCTATATTATCAATGTCAAATATGTCGTATATTCTGAGAAATCATGTTCCAAACATTGCAAATTAAGAACAAAAAAATTGGTAAAATCACACAAAAATATTGCAAAACCTTGCCGCGATATTCTACATGTGAAGTTTGTAAGAATATGAACAATTCGGTATGTATAAAGAAAAATATGTATCCGCAAAGTGAACGTATAACAGGCGTTGACTTATGAGTCCTCAAAATCCTGGTAAAAGTGTAGCCATTTACCGATAGATGGCAAAATATATTTTTATGACAGTAGATGCCAAAGCGAAAACTTCAGCTTGTAATATGCATTTTCATTTGCTCTAGATTTGGCGCCAAATTGCTACCACATAATCCATAACCTATTAATAATCATAAAAAGTAAATATGTTGTTTTCAAAGCCTTTATATTTAAACATTATTAATATTAGGAAAAAGTATAATAAAAATCACAATAACAAAAGGAACTTGAAACTTCTAATTGAAAAATAATAAATTAAGCAGGTTATGTATGTACCTGCATATATAAAACAATGTTTGTTTATATATAAAACATCAAGACGGTAGCGCACACTTCTTTTATTGTTTTACCTAATTGTACGGCATTTACATTTTTAATGCGAAAAATTTAGCCTATGCATACATGAAAATTGAGAATTAAAAAAGTTGTTTTTTTCTACCTTTGATTGCCGCAAATTCTTTTAACATATCCTCTGTATTAATAGTATCTAAAAGTTAATATTCTATAGACAAAATTGCTAAGTGAGATAACCTTTCCCGCAACATGGTAGAGCTTAAATAACTTGTGATCAGTTAAAATTTAGAAAATGAACGTCCACCTGATGCTACTGATACTGCAAGAGTAAGAAGAATTCTCACAGAAATTGTTAAATTGCGAAAGGTTGGTGATAAATTGCTTTCAAATATGTATTGCAATAAATCAAAGGATTTTTGCCATCATGTTTTTGAGATTTTTCATGATTAACATACCCTCGTATAACTGGATCAAATGTGAAAATCATTTTAATTGCTTTTAGAAAGTCGCCATTATCGTTAAAAGTTGTTTCGGAAAACCTTGACTTCTTCCATTTTCGTTAACCGGATAATTATGTAATTTTTTTTTAAGAAAAATATAAACCACGTAAAGTGGTCTAAAGGCTAATTGCTGCCCCATAGAGTTGCAGCGCGCGTGCATCACCCTTTCAACACGTTGGGGCCTTTAATGTAAATCTACACATAATCTAATATCACTTGAATTCTTTTTTGGGACAATCACTATAGGACTTGCTCAGTTACTGTGAGTGGAGAGACAACACCGAATTTTAGCATTTTGAAAGTTCTTCCTCCACTTTACGTTTAAAACCATCTTTTATTTTAAATTCAGCTTTGAAATCTCTAATAAAAGAATGTTGTTCATCGACAAATACACTAGGGAATTCATCCTTGACTTGAGATATTATTAACTTACATACATATGTCTGACACTATTTAACAAAATTGAACATACATTATCACAACATGATTTCATGACATGTGCCATTACAATAGTGGTATAAAGTGCAGAATAAATATTTCTTCGAATGTTATATCCTGAATAAACTGGAACGCATTTTCCAATACCTCCTCAACTTCAAATTATTATTTCTGATATAACGAAATTGCGCTTGACGGTTGGCAACATGTTTTTTTATGAATCTGTGTGAGAATATTGCAAGCATCGTTTCGTTTGTTGTTTAGGTTTCATTGAAAAATTGTAGAAAAGGAACAGCAAGCACAAGAGAAACATGTTTTTGAACGTACCTCATAGGGTTTGGCCAGACCCCTATGTATTTTCACGTATTCATATGGAAATATTCAGTTATTAGAATTGCATCGTATTAATATCCATGCAGATATATATTTCCGGGCTTTTTTGGTTCTCAGAGATTTTTATAAAAATTGAATTACCTGCTCAGATGAGATTATTGAAAAAATAATTTCTTTAAAGGTGGAAAGTTGTTTTTTCTCCGTTCATTTTTGTGTCTTATGTCAGGGTTTATTTTCAATTCTATGATGGAGTGCGATAGAAATTCTGTTATTAATTTTTATTTATACAACTAAAACAAATATAATCAACTTTTGAATGTTGTTGGCATACTAGGTCTGAACATTTTACACAAAAGAGTTTTACGGCGCGTCTTATCAGTTCCCTGTGAACAAAGTCTGATTTCTGCCTATTATTGTATGAAACACCGGCGGCTAGAACTATTCCGATAAATGCATCTAATCCATGGATGCACAGACCGCAGCCCGCCTGTTGAATACTGGTGGCCCGCCGACAGCAAAAATAATACTCTCGTACATTCGAAGAATATTTAATTCTATTCCAGAATAAAACCAAAAAAAATATGTTCGAAAAGTAATTTGAATCTCGCGCGCGCGCTATTTGAATCTAGCGCCCAAAAATGCTAAGTCAAGTAACATCGCTTGCTGCCTTTATATAAAGTTCAAAATAGTAGAGAAATCAAGAATTTTCTAGCGCGGTGTGAGCAAGCGAGATAGCAATAGTCCCGAATTCCCGATTGCTCGCGTAGGTACGAGTAGATACACGAAGCTTCCAGAGTCGCATGCGCGGTATGAAAGCCACGCCAACCGCAGCGACCGACAGGTCGGTTTTAATTTGAGTGAAATGTCAACAGGAAGAAATAAGCGCGAAAATACAAAGCGAAGTAATAAATGATTGAGAATAAGTGCAGTTTAATAGTGTTTTGGGGAGGCAATAGTTCTAGTGTAGATTTTAACTCGACTAGCCGGTGTCATATATTTTGATCCACATTCAACGTAGATTTCCTGTTAACCCGTCAAGTGCCGTGTATAATTGTGTTGTGAAATCGTAAGTAAAACTCAGTTATTAATAAGTGTTTCCCTACCTATTTAATCAATTTTAATCAAATTTAGCTTTAATGTTGGCCAAATACTAAAATAAAACAAAGAAATTACTATTTTTATCAGAATTTCTCTAACTGTAATAATTGCGTCATTATTTCAGATATAAAATCTGTATAAAAATCTTAAAATTTCTGAGGAATTTAATCAATTATTTTTGATAATTTAAAAAGAATGGGTAATTTAAGTAGGTACTGTAATTGTTTTTAGGTGCTGTGTTAATCCTAGCCAGGATTAGAACGCAACATGGAGAAGCCAGGACCTAGTAAAAACGTAAGGTTAAAGGTGAAAATCGGCAGTTTCAAGAAATTTGGACTGAGAAATACTTTTGTATGGTCGCATAACAAAGTCGTTTGTTTAATTTGCAAGAATTCTGTTGCGATTGCAAAGGAATATAATGTAAAAAGGCACTATGAAACGCAGCATCCTTCTTTTACCAAGTTTACAGGCGAATTAAGAAAGCAAAAAATGTTGTCTTTAAAACGGGAGCTTATTGGTCAGCAAGCTATGTTTACAAAACCCATTCAAGATTCAGAAACAGCTACAGAAGTTAGTTATGAAATTTCTCGAATGATAGCAAAGCGAAGTCGCCCCTTCAATGATGGCGATTTTGTAAAAGAATGCATAGAAATTGCCGCTAAGAAAATGTGTCCAGAAGCAGCAAAAAGTTTGAGAAAATTCAACTGAATCGTATGACTATCCAAAGACGAATTATGTCTTTGTCAGGTAATATTGCGGAACAATTAATTGAAAAAACTAAGATCATTGAATTTTCTTCATTAGCCCTCGACGAATCCACTGATATTAGTTCCACAGCTCAACTTCTCATATTCATACGAGGTGTTACTCAAGATTTTGAAGTCTTAGAAGAGTTATTAGGAATGTGTTCATTGAAAGGTCAAACCAAAGGAGTTGATATACTCAATGTACTTTTGGATGAGTGTTCAAAAACTGATTTGGACTTATCAAAATTATCGGGAGTTGCGACTGACGGTGCTCCTTCGATGATTGGTGTCAATTCCGGGCTAGTTACTTTACTGAAAAAGCATCTGCAAGGAAAAAACATAAACGCTGAAGATCTCATGCAGTTTCACTGCATTATACACCAAGAAACCCTCTGTTCTAAAAAATTGAATTTCAAAATGTCATGAAAGTGGTAGTTTCGACTGTAAATTTCATAAAATCACGAGGACTCAATCACAGACAATTCAAACAATTCCTTGATGACATCGAAAGCGAATACGGAGATTTACTGTATTATACAGAAGTAAGGTGGCTAAGCCGTGGATTGACACTGGAACGATTTCTAAATTTAATAGAAGAAATTGGAATATTTCTGGCGGAAAAGCAAAGGGATTTCCCGGAACTTAAAAATCCTGATTGGTTGTGTGATTTGGCTTTTTAGTTGACATTACAAATCATTTGAATGTCTTGAACACACGGCTTCAAGGCAAAAATCAACTGATATCCCAGCCCTACGCTCATGTATCATCCTTTCAATGCAAGCTGACACTTTTCAGATCACAATTGAATTCTGGAAATTACAATCATTTTCCGAATTATAAGAAAATGGCTGAAAAATTCAACAAAACTGCGATTAATTTCAGTTATGTAGAAAAGCTAGATATTTTGATTCAATCTTTTCAAGACAGATTTTCGGAGTTTAAAAAAGTGAAACCTCTGTTGGACATATTCAGCAATCCTTTCACGATTTCAGTTGAAAATGCGCCAGAGTCAATGCAGTTAGAAATTATCGACATTCAAAACGATCAAGATTTACGCAACAAATTCAACGAAGGAGACTTGCTGAACTTTTACCGCTGCATTGATAAAAATATGTACGAAAAGTTGCGCATAAACGCTCTGAAATGTGCCAGCTTATTTGGTTCTACCTATATATGTGAACAAACTTTTTCAATACTAAATAATAATAAAACAAAAAATCGAAACCGCCTTGCAAATGAAAGTTTGGAAGCAGTTTTACGTGTTGCTACAAGTAAATTTGAGCCAAATATAAAAAAGATTGTAAGCACTATGCAGTGCCACGCTTCAAATTAATAAATTCTTTTTGAATTTTAATAAATTATTATCAATTCTTTATTGTCTTTAATTACCTATACTTCTGGCGGCCGGCCCGCCATCAGTTCATGATTTGCCCGAGTGGCCCCTAGTCTTCATAAGTCTGTGCAACCATGATCTAATCCAATGCTAGTTAGATCTTTCCAAACTCTTTGTTTTTATCAGGATTTAGCGAATTCCAATTTTGAACAACGGCTTTCGCATACCAATTCGTGCTGGTGATGATGACCGATATGTTTGGTGCGAAGAATTTCTTGAATACCTGGATCGGAATCGAATTTCGTTCTAAGGGTCCAAATTAACAAAGGAGACCTAAGATATCTGTTTCGCTTGTACAGAAAGTACAGAAAAGTGCGTTTGCGTTATAAAAGCCAATCAAGTCCGGTGTTCTTGTATTCAAAAACAGATTGCAGTTTTCCCAGGTGAGTTTTTGTGTTGTCTGTAAAGAAAGCATGATAGTAACGACAGATTTTACAGATGTCCAAATGCGCAGAGAGGAAAACTGATAATCCCAAGTACAGAAGTTATTAGAATTTGCACAATTGCAGAGAAAGTGTTAAGTTAAAATATTCCAACAATGCTTATCACTTCTAACATAGCAAACGTCTTAATGAATACAATTATTAAAAGAATGGCTTCCACGTTTAACACAGAAAGTATGCAAAAGCGTATTCTATTGCAGAATGTGTTGGATAATCACAATCTGGAATTGGTTACATTAATATTCAAGTATTATTTAACTATGCGACTGCATTATGAGGGTCGATTAAGATCACAAAAAGATACAAACATATGGCATAAATCTATTAAATTAATTTTATTTAATAATCAATAAGTGTCTGTGTACTAATTTATATTAAATATTGTCTTGTCTTCTAACTCTTCCTTTACCAGACCGCTAGTTTAATTTTTAGTTTAATTTTTTAGTTTGATTTACTCGTATTGTGAAACATTTTGAGATTTTGGTTGTTTACACATACATTTTCTAGAATTACACTTTAGATTTTTATTATCTTGTTATAAATCCTATTCCGCTTATTGTTAGAGAGAAAATAGTTCCTTAATATTACATTTAGAAAGCAAATTATTTACGTTTTTCTGAACATATTTATCATACCTAGAAAATTCAAGTATCCAATCTAAAAAAATGGAAATAAATACAAAACAAATTTATTCATCCTTAACATTTCCATCCAAAATTGTCCAGTTGATAGAAAACATCGATGTAAAATGTCATCAAAATGTATAAATTGAGGTTACGTTATTCAAGTTATAGGAAAATAAAGTTCTGGAATGCCGCTAAAATTTGATAGTATTTTTACTAATGCGAATTTTTTAGCAGTCTCCAAGAGTGAGATGACACTTGTATTTTGTTTCACTCACAAGGGGAGGGCGCGACGTTGGTGTCACGGATTTGGACGCCCTTCTGGGATAAGAAAGTACTTCATAATAATTGACTACAGACCTTCAAACATGGCGCCAACACTCAACCGTTTTTGAAAAAACCCGTTTGAATAACAGACGCAATTGATATACCTGGACCATGGCGGTCGTTTTCAAGAGTGTAGTGTGGCTCGATCGATTGAGCACTAGCCAAGTAATTGTGTGGTTTGGGTTCGATTCCCGGACAGAATTTTTTTGTCAATTCTTTTTTCTTCTTTTGTGCTACATATCTACGCATGTTTATTTTTCGACAACGTTGTTAAAATATCTACACAATCAGTGAATTATAACAAAAAGTTCAGAGAGTGTGCCAAACGAATAAATATTTTGGTGTGTGATTGAAAACAAACAAGAAAAAAGAAATGGAAGACACCGGACCTTCCACCAATATGGAAGTTGATTCGACTGCGTGTGAGAAAACAGCGTCTTCCATTATTTTTTTGAGCGAAGCTCTTTTAGCGGCGAGCGTTAACTGGGAAAAAGTGAAACGCTTATAATCGTCACTAGACGCTTTCATCTTGTTTTTCACTAGTTATTTCTCTCTCACACACACACATATACTCACCGCAGGAGCAACTATGAAATGCGCCATATTTGCGTATCCCTCCATCAGATGGTGCTCTTATTATTCCGATTCGAATTTACTTCAAATTCAACTTCAACTTATTTACCATCGGTTTCGAAATAAAATACTTTTTCTTTATACATTGTCTATTCAATTATAGAATTTTATCTTTTATTCAAATTAGCATCAAATGCGTAGAGCTCTGCTCTTGCCGAGTCTCCCACGACACCTCTCCTCTTTTTTTTTCTAATCACACACCAAAATATTTATTCGACACTCTCTGAACTTTCCGTTACAATTCACTGATTGTGTAGATATTTTAACAACATTGTCGAAGAATTAACATCGGTCGATATGTAGCACAAGAGAAACAAAAATTGAAAAAAACTTCTGTGCGGGAATCGAACCCAAACCATACGATTACTTGGCTAAAGCTCAATCGATCGAGCCACGCTCCACTCTTGAGAACAAACGCAACGGTCCAGGTATATCAATTAAGACTCTTTATTCAAACCGGTTTTTTCAAAAACCGTAGAGTATTGGCACCATGTTTGAAGGTCTGTAGTTAATAACTATGAAGTACTTTCTTATCCCAGAAGAGCGTCCAAATCCGTGACCCCAACGTCGCGCCTCCCCTTGTCAGATCACAAAACATACAACAACATTGCATTGATATTTATGGGTAGATCACGTACCAGTTGAGACATCTGTTGATAAACACCAGAACTATCATTTTTCCGCTCAAAAATCCAATCCCCACCACATAAGTCGCCCCCTTAACGTAACCATAAGAATACCTCATAATTAAAAGCCGGATAATGTGCAGTTTGCATAAATTTGCATATTTACATAATATATGCATTTTGTATATTATTTGCATATTTTGTGGTAATTCAGCATATTTGAAGTATCCGAGTTTTATTTATTTATTGGATGTAAGTTATTATAGGATAGGCATTACTAAAAATATGTCGTGGTTGTAACAAACAAAGAGTTAAACAGCCTTCTTTATATTAAAAAAAGCATTTTATGAAGCCTCTTCTCGATACTTTTCCGATAAGCGCTTCCAAAAATTTATTAATGCTGTTCCCATACATCTAGCACGGGACAGAATTCAAGGAAAAGCTAATTCCCTGAAGTTTCTAAATAAATACAAAAACACATTTTACCAGAAAGTTATAGGAAGCAGAGGTGTTTCTTTGTTATTCAGAGAAATTTATTCCCATATTCTAAAGCAATCTTATTTATTTCAAACGTCATTTTACGTTGGTTTTTCGAAGTGTAAACTTGTGGGTTGTTATTAATTATAATAGCAAAAATGCCGAAAATAGCGACTGTGCCTGGATGAATTGCACCTTATTCAGAATTGCGTATGGATGGAGAAAAAGTATTTTGCGTAGCATGCAGCAAGATTGTAAGTAAAATTTAAGTTTATTTCCTCTTATTAATCTATAGTTTTTAAACGATGTTTAACAAAATCACCAATAGAACGCTTCGACAAATAATTTTATTTTAAAATTTTATTTTAAAATGAGTAAAATGAGATGTATATTTCATACGTATTTTTCGCATATCATCAGCACAATACGGAATACCTGATATCCGTATTCTGCTGATGATTTTTAAATAAAAATCATTTTAAAATAAAATTATTTGTCGAAGCGTTGTGTTGGTTATTTTATTAAATGTCGTTTATTCCGATTGCTTCGCAAACTCTTTCCATATTAGTTTTCTATTACTCCTTTATCTTTTGCTAACACTTATTTCATAGGGGACATGAGGTCCGTGGTTTCCCAGAAAACAATCATACTTATTTTATAAGAAAGCAACTGATGATGTGATATCTTTTATGCAGGTTACAAGTGAGAGAAAGTTTCAAGTCGACCAGCATATTAAAACTCCATGTCATGCTGCAAAACTATCAAAGATGAAATTGGCGAAGAAGGGTCAGCAAACATTACCTCAATGTTTGCCATCAACCTCCAAAAAATCGGAACAAGAACAATTTAATGAAAATTTGTGCCTAGTGTTTGTGTCGGCAGATATTCCACTACATAAAATAAGCAATTTAAATGTCAAGTTATTTTTGTAAAAGTACACCAGCAAATATAATATTCTCGACGAGACCACCTTAAGAAAAAATTATATTCACCGTATCTATGCAGAAACATTGAGTAGCATTAAGAAGGCTGTGTCAAACAATTACCTTTACATATGCGCAGATGAAACTACTGATAGTGTGGGCCGATACATAGTTCATTTAATCATAGGTATCCTTAACGTATCGATTCCACCAAAATCTTATTTAATTTCGTCCAAACAGTTGGAAAAGGCAAATAATTTGACAATAACAAGATTTATACAGGAAGAACTGGCAACCTTTTTCTTACCGGAATCGATTCCAACAGAAAAATTCTATTGTTTTTAACGGATGCCGCACCATACATGGTGAAGGCAGCTTGCAACTTGAAAATCTTTTACCCAAATTTAATTCACACAACTTGCTTGGAGCGCGGACTAAATCGTGTTGCAGAAGAAGTAAGAAACCATTTTCCCTTGGTAAATACTTCAATTAGTAGTGTTAAGAAAGTGTTTTTAAAGGCTCCATTAAGAGTTCAGTTTTACAAACAACATCTACCCGGTATTCCGCTTCCTCCTCAACCAGTAATCACACGATGAGGAACGTGGTTGGAAGCTGCTATTTTTCATGCAAATCATTATGAAGAAAAAGAAAGACAATTATTATGGATCTTGATAGCGATACACAATCTGTGCTAGACGCCCAAAAGGTGTATTCGAGTAAAGAAATACCTCAACAGTTGGCGTGTATTAAAGCCAACTACAGTTTTATTTCCACTTCTATATTGCAATTGGAAAAACAATTTATGTCGCTAATTGAAAGCGTTGAAATAATAAACAAATAAAATACAACAAATAAAAGTTATGTTTTGATGTTAAAGGAAGGGTGGGAAAATCTGTGTATGAAATTTTTTAAGTGTAATAGAAAAAAATGAGGGTTTTAAAAAGCTAAAGGATATTGCTAAAATCTTGTGTGGTGAGTCTGTAGAAAAGGCGCACAGATTTTTCAGCAGCGATACCGGAAAATACTAGTCGCTCAAATTAAACAAAATATCTCTTCCGTTAATTAATTTCGATGCAAACAAATTAAGGATGGGGGACAGTCGGCGCAAATACTCCGAGCAGGACGCGAACCCGATCATCGGCATGCCAGCCATGCGCTTTGCTGCCTACACCACGCTGTTCGCTTGGTAACGTACAAAATGTATAGGTATAATAGGTACGCATGGAACTATGACTTCGATTTTCTCGGAAACCAAGGCCCATTGGAAGAAAGCCTTTTAGTACTCTGGGGACATATCCTCACAACATATCCTAGACCCATTAAAAACCGTTTGTACCATACTTGGCGGTCCCCTTGTAAGTTATCGGTAATGTTTGGGTATTTGTCGTCAATTGTTCGTTCAATTAGTTTTCTGTAATCGACTACTAGTCGCCATTTCGGTTTGCCTGACGCATCCAGTTTTTGGGTATAATCCAGATAGGGCTGGACCAAGGGGAAATAGATGCTTCAACAATATAGGTTTCTAGCATCTTTTGAATTTGTGATTTGGCCTCTTATTTGTGAATTTCGGGATATCTATACTGTTTCGTGAAAATAGGTGAACCGTTGGTTAGATTAATTTTACGTCGAATTTTGTTTGTAAATGTTATAGGGATTTTTTCACAGTGAAATATATCGCGGTATTCGAGGCATAATTTATGTATTGATCGTCTTTCTTCTACATTGCAGTGATTCAGGCGAAGGTTTTTTTAATTTTCTTTTAGCAAGTTATCTTGTGCAGTGTTTATTTTATTGGTACTAATTTGATTCGTAAAATTGACTTCGTTAATATTCAACTGTTCGATATCGTAAGGTTCTTCTATCTCTATTGATATGCATATCAGAATTGATTATCGTCGTTATAGCAAAGTAATTTTCAACATTCACTAAAGCGTTCAGTGATTCTGTACTAGATCCGTATTTTATGTAATCTAAATGTCTTATACCTTTTTCTATTGTTACTGGTAATTTTACAATTTGTTCGGTTCTCGCGGGAATAGTAATTGAATATTTATGAACCTTAAGGTTTCTTTTTAATTTGGTTAATTCTTCACTTTCATATATTATCGGAATTTTGACTTGCGGTGTTATTAGTAATTTTGAGTTTACGTTTACTGAAGGTTTTAATTGTTTTAATAAATCTACTTCTATTAATCTCTCATATTTTTCACTAAATTTAAAAATGTAAAATTTATGAGTCTCATTTACGTTAAACATATTAAAAACGGGGATAATCATTTCGTCGTGATATGTGATACTATGAGCTGTTTCAATGCTAAAATCTTCTTTAAAAATATAATTGTAATAAAATTTGTAAGCTAATTCAGGATTTATTAAACTTCTACTACTGCCAGTATCTATTAAGAAATTCGCGTCTAATTCGGGTATATACATAAACGTATGGTAGATTTGCTCGGACTAAATTTAACGTTACTAGGTCCGGTTGTTTGACGGTGAAGTCTGGTGAAAATTTACATTTTCATCTTCGTTGTCGACAAAATCTTCTGGTTCTACATAATTAATATCGTATTGGGGTTGTTCGCTTATTGATGTTTCGGGAATAGTGTCATAGTATTCAGGATTTTCATCAAAATTTTCATTATAGGAAGTTTCATTAAGTTCGTAATGATTTAAGTGGTTTTTGTTTCTATTTTTAGGGATTTAATTGTGGAAGCATCCATCGGTTCTGGTTTATTTTCATAATTTGGTTGGGGGAATCTGTGAATTATTTGAGTTTGTCTCTGTTGCGAGAAAGGAGTTTGAGAAATGAAAATAGTTTGTTGCGGGCAGTGTTATTCGGGTGCAAAATTATGATTTTGTTGCGCTTGTTGGTAGAAGGGTTTGGGTTGAAAATTTGGTCTTAACGGTGGGTTAAATTGTTCTTTAAATTGTGAACTAAATTGGGGAATTGGTTGTGGTCTATATTGTGGGGTAAATTTGGGAGTAAATTGTGGTTTATATTGTGGAGTAAACGGGGAGGGGGCAAATTGTGGAGTAAATTGGGGGTAAATTGTGGTTTATAATTGGCAGGTGTAACTCTTTCTTGAGGTTTAAAGTAATTTTGTGTGTTCAATGTTGTCGATTGGTTTTGTACATATTGAAAATTTTCTTCTTCGATTACAAGTGACATTGCTTTTTCTAAAGACCCAGGGTTTCTTAATCTGATATTATTTTGTAATTGACCCGACAATCCTTTTATAAAAGTTTTCAACGAAAGGTCTTCATAATTTTGTAAGTTAATGCTTTTTCATTAATTGGGATATTTTCTGAATTTAGCTTTGAAATTATCAAGCTTCTAGCGTCTTGCAATCTCATTTCAAAGTTGTATGGCGTTTCGCTTCTGTGTGGTCGTAAAGCTAATAGGTCTTGCAATAGGCAGTCTATATTTCTTTGGTCGCCAAGAGAAAGATTTAAAGCAGTTTTAATTTCGTTCCACGTTCTCAACTCAATTCTGGAGCCTATTAAGTTTAATGCTCTACCGGTCAATTTACCAATGATCGCTCTAATTATAATATTTTTAATTTGTGGTAAATTTAACGGTTCGTAAATTTTCGCAGTGATCTATGAAAATACCTAGCGTGTGGGGGTTTCCATCATAGTTAGGAATAATATCTATCTATAATTTCAATAATTGATAATTTACGGGATTTGCGTTTTGGTTCTGCATTTCTGTATTTATTCTAAGAGTATTTACGAATAATTGTGTTAAATTCTCAATGGATATATGATATTTCGATTGTTAAAAATAAGACCTATTACAATAAAGTATAAAATTCGACTTACATTACTAAAATTGCTCATTTCATCGTGTTCTTTTGTTCATTTTTCTTATTTCCTTTTTAACCTAGGCTGGAATTCGGCGATTTTGTCCTCTTCCAGTTCTCGGAATTTCGTCGATTTTTGTCCGGTTCCAAGTTGTTAGATTCGGCGATTTGATTCCTCTTCTAACTGTTTCTTAAATCTTCGTTCACACTCCGTTCACAAAAGCGGGGTGTCGCGAACTAAGGGTTGAAATACACGATTTTCTATATTTGTTAGAAAAACTTTCGCGTACATCCCATTCTCGTCGTCAGTTTGGGTTTATGAGCGCGTTGGATTGTTTTTAAAAAGAAAATTTAAGAAGTTTTGGCTATTTATTAAGAGACGTACATGTGTAACGTACTTGAGTCTAATTACAAAAGCATTATTCTAACTGCAACTAACGTATTTACATACGTGTCAAAACTGCAAGCGAAGCATTAATAAGTACGTATATCTTTTTTTTATGGCACTCGGGATCTAAGCCCATATGCCTCGGTAGCTATCGAGTTGGGAATTACCTATATTCTAATCTGCATATTGCATAAACTGTCTATGAGAACTTTGCATATCTTTCTATTATTGTAACTAAGTAGGGTAGTAACACCAGTTGGAAGTGGGATCTTTTCCTGTATAACCGCCTCGTATAGGCAATTTATTACACTGTTGTGGTTGCGCACGCCAAAAAAATATGATTAAGGTCAGCCACCTGATGGCCGCAAGAGCATTCCGGTGAATCGATCAGACCCAGTCTGCACAAGTGCGCAGGAAACTGGCCATGACCGAATTTCATTCTAGCTAATGTGACACGAGCAAATCTAGAAACGGAGGAGTCCATATACCAGTACTTGTTCTCCACGTTGGGGTGTATATATGTATATTGAGTCATTTTGACCTCATATGCAGATGACCAGCAGGCATTACACTGTTCGTTAAAAAATAGATGCTTAGCTATCTGTAATAGTTCTTTACTACCAAGTACGGGTCCATAATGTCTTCCTGTAATGCCGCCTTCTTTTGCTATATTGTCTACGATGTCATTAGAATTAATTCCGCTGTGACCTTTGACCCAATACAAACTCGTGTGAATACCTGCTTGAGTCATTTCAGCTATTATCTTGATGATGTCTACTAAAATAGGATTCATTTTGGATATGTGTTTACGATGGTGAATCGCCTTTAGGACACTGGCAGAATCGGTCATGATTACTACGCTCCTAAAATCAGTATGTTTGGCATATGCCAATGCCTCAAATATAGCCACAGCCTCAGCTGTAAAAACATTTGCAGCCGAGTCCAACTTAAATGATGTGCCCATTCCTGTGTTATGTACATAGTATGCGCTTCCATATCCGTGGCTGCTCTTGGAACCATCCGTAAAAATAGTCAAACAGTTTTGTTGGCACTGCAATATGGATGAGGCCAATAACTTATCATGGTCAGGCTGTTCAATGTATGGTGGAAAACTAACATCTATTGTTTGATAATACGATGAATACGAAAGTTTACCATCTAAGGGTTTGTATATCCGTGAATCAAACTCAGCTGTGGTAACAAAGGCCTCCGCTAAAATAGGCGATCTTTTTTCATCCAATATTTATGTGTAAAGTCGGCGCTGACCAGATTGCGTATTTTCTTCAATATGTTTTCCAAATTATTGACTTTTAGCTTGTAAATAAACTTAACTGCTAAGTATCTTCTTCTCAAAGCGGGGGTTCACGGGCTTCGATCTGAAGAGCATTGGTTGGCGTACTTCGCATAGCACCCATGCACAGTCGAAGGGCCTTAGACTATACGATGTCCAGCCTCCTTAGATTATTCTGGCTAGTATCCGCGTACAGCATACATGCATAATCCAAAACTGGTCTAATGTAGACTTTATATATATTTATGGATGTGTTAAAATCGGAACCCCAAGATACTTTCATTAAGCATCTCATTAGATTTAGTGTTTTTCACATTTTCCTACTATACTATTAATATGAACAGTCCATCTTAGCTTATTGTCAATATAAAGCCCAAGATATTTCACTTTAATAGGAAAACTCTTATCTGCAAGGCATATTTCATTCTTGGGAAGATCTCTTTTACGAGATAAGAACATAACATTTGTTTTAGATGTTGCTAGTTCCAAAGTATTCTGATCCAACCAAGTTATTAACTGACCCACAATTATAGACATATTTTCCACAAGGGCTTTATGATCTGTATTAGATGTATATAAATAGATGTCATCAGCATATTGTACTATGTTAGTTGGTACATTGAAAATAGTATGCAGATCATGGGTATATATGTTAAATAAAATCGGGCTGAGACATGATCCCTGTAATAAGCCATGCGACAAATATCTGGGTCCTGCTCTTTCATTCGAATTTCCACGGACAAAAATTTTTATGTCACGATATAAATTGATAATATTTCGGGCTGCTGAAGCAGGTATTTCCATATTAATTATCTTGCCTTCCAATACATTAAGATCTACACATCCATAGGCGTTTTTAATGTCAAGAAACATGCAGCAGGTAGATTTGTTTTCAGTTAATGCCAGCTTCACATCTGAGACAAATACAGTTAGTGCGTCAATAGTACCGATCGATTTTCGAAATCCGTATTGGGCAGAAAGTAGCACGTTCTTTGATTCTATCCATCATTCTAATCTTTCCTTTATTATCCTTTCATATACTTTACTGATACAACACATAAGAGCTACGGGACGGTATGAATCAGCTAAATTAGCAGGTTTATTTGTTTTAAGGATCGTGCAAATAATAACTTCCTTTAAAGATTCAACTTGGCTGCCTTTCAGCCACATTTCATTATATATTCCAAGAAGTATGCATTTGAACTTGTGTGGTAGGTTTTTACTAATTTGTAGCTGATATCATCACTTCCCGGGGAAGTATCTTTAACGTCTTCTAGGACTTTATTCAATTCTTGCAAACTCAAGTGATTTAGGATAAAATGTTCTGTTGAGTTTGAAGAGCAGTATTTAACTTCCGATATTTGTTTTCAGAATTATCTTCTTATCTTCCTTTTAATTATCAAATTGGATTACCGAAATGTATTCAGCATGTTCTATTAGTCTTATAATATTTTTGTCATAAATTCGATTGGCCTAATAAATTTGATAAAGAATACATTTTAAAGAATCAATTGGAACGGTATTATTAGTAAAATAGATATTTTGTATGTTGAAATGTTTCAACAATTCAAAGAATTTCATTTTAAAACTTTTGTTTATATATTTATACAAAAATATTTTTTATTCCATAAATAATGTTATATCTACACATCGGTCGCTAAAAAGTAATTCTGCGATTTCTTTTAATATGTTAGAATTTGTGATTGTTTTTTTCTTGTATGAATGTGTATTTTAAAAATATTCAAAGTTCCAGTTAATTAACGGCAGATACCACAGCAATACATATAAGGAATGGGTTATTCTAAACCCTAAGTTCAGACATTACAGATTATCGACATCATATTATGCGCATGTATATCAGACAGTTCGCACCAGTTAGCACATTGTCGTCAACTGCAAATTGTTGCTGCAAGAACATTAAATTTCCAGTCCAAAATTAAAGAACCGGAAAATAAAGAAACTCTACGATGTAAAGCTTTTCGAAAATGAAAGAACTGGGGAAGTTTATGAAAGTAAAATTAGTCCACGGATACAAGAGCAAAGGATAAATGCTGAGATATCTTGAGAGAAAAAGAAATATACACACTATTTAGCAAGCGAAGAATATATAACATATATAAAGGCGCAAAGATTAAGATATCTGGGATACGTTGTAAGAATGCAGCAGGAGAGAACAGCAAGCCAGGTACTGTTCAGGAGACCGATAGGAGGGAAGAGGAAGGGGAGTCCGAGGAAACGGTGGCTGGAGAAGGCGGACGAAGACTTGAAAAAGTGGAAGCCGGAGACTGGAGAGCGAAAGTGAGGAGCAGAAGTTTATGGAGAGGTGTCACAGGTAAGTTTGTTGAATGTGATGTGATGTGAGTCAAGACCTTAAATAAAATATATCGTACTATCCCGTGCAATATTGTTTAGCATATTTCAGCTACGTATTTCTGCTGATATTGTAATCATGGAAGACGCGACTGAATCAGAAAAAGCTATTTATTTTTCTATTTTCAATTTAAAGAGGGTCTGAACCCTTCAGATATCGTTCAACCAAGTGTATTTGGAGAGTCTGCAGAATCTAGAAAGACAGTCTATCAATGGATCGATCGTTTCAAAACTCGTATAACGTTACTAGAAGACGATTCCCGACAGTCAAATCCCTTTGTAAATGCAAGAAACGTTGCCGCCCTGGGGAATCTACTTAAAGAAGGTAGGTGAATAACTATTCGTAAAATTAGTGTTACTGTAGGAATAGGTACACGAGAGCTTCATGAGATTTTACACGAACGTTTGGGCGTGAACAAAGTTTCAGCCCACTGGGTACCAAGGCTTTTGAGACCGAAGCAGAAATTCAACAGATGCAACACATGTCGCCAACTTCAACAGCTTTTACCAATTTTGGTAACGAGTAATAACTAGTAATAGAACATGGATACCTTACTTCAATCGTGAATTCAAAAATCAGATCAAATAATGGCGCAACCAGAAGAAGGGCCTTCACTTAAAGTACGCCCAGTTTCGTCGGTTGGGAATACGTTTTTGAAGTACCTACAGGAAGGTATTACAATTGACGGAGAGTCTTATTCTAATTTTGCATTTGGCACTTTGCGGCACGCGCTTTGAAAGAAACGGCTTGGGAAGCGCCTGTTATTGCAACCGAAAAATGTAAAACCCCATACCGCACAAAGAATGAAAAATGTTTTAAACAAATTGCGTCGGCAATTGCTTTCGCTCCCACCTCATTCGCCATATTGATTTCATCTGTTCCCAAATTTGAAAGAACTACCACGAGGTCTTCCATTTGAGATCTTAAATGAGGTAAAACTTGCTATACATAGGGAGATCGCAGATTCCAAAGAAGTTCTTTGGGGAACGTTTCACGTTGAGATAATAGTCAATTTAATGGTGATTATATTGAAAAACTACATTGTAATTTTGATGAAAAATGATGTAAAAAAATACAGCAAAATTCCTAGAACATTGCAAAAATCCCTCGTATAAAAGGCTATTTTATATTAAATTTTGATATGAAGTTCAAAATTGCTAGTTTTACCAACAATTTCTAATTTACCGCATCAGCTGTATATGTACATTGTACATATAGTATATTGTTTTAGGAGGGACTCGTTTAGGATTTTTTAAAATTATTTTGTCTCGTTGTGCTATTGGGTATTACAAAAATCTTCGAGTTTTCTGTAGACGTGGTCTTGTATTACTTGATTTAATTTAAGACATCTGATACAGGATATATGTACCTATATATTTAAAAGATATTTGCTTTCTTAACAATCTTCTGTTCGGAACATCTATTTCAATCATTTTCAAAAGACAGAGCAGTTCATCTTGCTATGAAGAATATCATAAACAAGTTCTACAGCAATGTTGTAGTCGCTTAAAATACTTCGTTGTTCAACATATTGAAAATTGAAAAATCATTGCAAAAAAAAATTGTTGCGTGTCGCTCTATCTACGGGCAAGTGTGTGGGTTGGGCAACGTCTGAACGTTGGTGATGGATGGGAGTCCGTTGGCTCCCAGGGTTTAGCTCAGCGTCTGCCCGCCGCGCAACAAATGCAACGATGATCGAGTGTCGATGCAACCTCTGGTCCTGTGATCGTTCTAGCTACCGCTCCCTAGTGATAAACGTTTGGCGAAGAACAAGTTTATTATATACACAAGGAAGGTTACCATACAATGCACAATTATATAAATGATAAATGATGAATAAGCACGGATAATAAAGCACAAGTACGAGGGAATAAATACAAGTACAAATAATAACTGCACAGAGACAAATAAATGTATAGTGGAAATGCACGCACAAATAATAAAACACAGAGACAAATAAATGTACAGTGGAAATGCACGCACAAATAATAAAACACAGAGAAACTTACAGACATAGTTTGGGTTCCACACCGCTGATGAATACGCTAATTTGTAACGGACCAATGCAGAAAACAAAACAAATCTCAAAAATTTTTTTCAACCTTTCCGCAGGTTATTTATTTAATTTTTATATCCCCATTATCGGCCAATGTAAAACGTAAACCACGTGGAAATAAAAAGAGATTATTAGGTGTCAGGTCTAGACTATATGGCGAATGACCAATTATTTCAATGGTTTGGGCATTCAAATACTTAATCGTTCGAGCAACAGTGAGAACCCGAGAGTATCAAAATAGAAAATGATCTTTGAACAGCTTTTCGCGAATATTTTGGAAAACTATAGAGCATTAATAATATGGTGATCCTCCAGTGGTATAGTAATAACATGTCCAGTAATTCAAAAAAATATGGAAATATATCATTATCTGTAATGATGTATATCAGATGGGACGACACATTATCAAAGCAATCTAGATATCCAGAGAATGTTGGTTTTCAGACAGTGTCATACGAGGCATATATAAAAATCTAGGTATGAAGGTGCGCAATTTCGGCTATTTACTATAGATAGTAATCCGTTTACTGGCTGAGTGGTAAAACATGCGCTTCAAAATGAGAAGGTCCAGGGTTCAACAACCGATCGGAGCGGAATGTAGCAGTTTAAAACCCTAAAAATGGGTCTATACCGCCAATATTATGCGAAAGTTAGATTATATAGTGTCTCCTCGGATTGACTGCACTATAGGTATTATTGAACAAAAAAATGAATTTTATTTTAATGTTTTGGGATGCCACCCTGTTTAGTTTGAAAACAATTTCATGCACATTTTTACTTTTAAAAAATCAACGTTGTCTTGACAATTGAGAAAGAAAACATTTTCTGTCGAAGTAAAGTGCCATTTGAGTCAAACAAGCCTTAAAGCCCTAGGGTTCGTTAGGAGCCACCGAACTGTATACATACGCGTATCTTACAGTAACATATCGGTTCTCTTCAAACATGTTCCGAATAAGATCGAAATTTTTGCGGTAACAGCCGTTCTTGGGCTAGGAGCACGAAAAAAAAATGCGACCACGTTAAAGTGCATTGTACCACCGTTTAATAATACCTAACGAACACTGGTAATAACACTTGATCAATTTCCTCAAAATTTTGTTTACGACTTAAACCACGTTTGAAATTATGTAAATTTACAATCATGGTTAGGAAACGTTAAATTACACCATGCATAACCCTACCCAGTAAGCATTTTTTAAATTTTGCGGACAGCTTAAGTTGGTAGTTCAGGTAGTGGGCATACTCACCAATTTCTAAGCACAATGCATGCGAATATGTTCACTATTGCCGGAACTACCAACTTAAACTATCCGCGAAATTATAAAAATGTTTACTGGGTAGGAACTAGGTCCATTCGCTATTGTGGTTGCATTATTCAGACATAGTCAAAAAATACTGATGCGACTACAAGCAATTGCAAATATCAAAGAAGTCTAAAAATCAAACAGTTATCATAACCAAACACACAACTAAAACAGCATGTCACAGTGGGTGAAACTCTACGAAAGGAAGGTAGTATTTTTGGGCAATCATTCTCAATCACATTATGTTAATGAATACGAATTTTTCTCTTTCATTGAAAATTCTCCTTTTGTGATTGATTAATTCATTTCTGGCGTGTAGTGGGTAGCGTGTTTCTGCATTCGTACAACAGCATATTTCACAGAAATTTCGCGGATGTACGAGTACTTTATCCAATTCTTCTGTCCAACTTTGCGGTAACCAAATCATTATTTTTAGTGTCCGAATTAGTTCTCTTTTTAAATTATGATCAATGGTGGATGTAGTGACTTTATCTACCATGGGGCATGTATATGTCTTTCTCTTAAAGAAGCGCAAAGCCATTGGTTGTAACAGAAAAAGGTATATGCGCAATGATTCATTTTGTTCAGATACAAAATCAGGCACTATATATACCATGTGTACATTTCATTAGAAAACGGATTTAGTGGTACATTGTATGTTATTTGTAGAACGAATTCCATTTATACGATCAATATTACATTTAAATGTTATATTGAGGTGTTTTTATCTAGACGCCGCAGTTGGATGAACTTTATTAACTTATTATTTAGTAACTCTAATAAGGCCGCTATTACTGAATAATTTTTCAATAGATTTTCTGTTATATTTCTAACAATTACTTAAAACTAATAAAGACATTTAATTATGTTATAATAAAATATGTATATCCAGAAGTATTTTTTCTCTCTTAACCTTCCTATACTCATGCATGCGGTCTGTGAGACCGATTTATATAGTATAGTATACGTGTTTCATATTTTGACGTGAGTATAGGAAGGTTAAGGATGTGATTCCTGATCCATTGCACAGAACCTGAAACTATATGTGTAGTCAGTTGATTGTACTTAGGCCGCGACTCAGAAATCGGCGAGTGAGCGAGTGAGAAATACGATAGAGGAAAAGAGTTATTCGCAAGTACAGCACAAATTGAAAACATTTATATATCAGTTGTGAATCACCTGTTACTCGATATTGCATCCTAACTGACGTTTTTAGGGCGAAGTATAATATTGCTTCGTGAAGGTCAGTGTCTCAGTAAAATCAACCGACTATACTTCTAGGAAGTTGTTTTATTAATCCCTTGAAGTATTATAAGCGGTAGTCTACATAAAGCATTTATTAATTGTCTCTCTGTAAAATAAACAACTCGAATTAAAATTGTAAATACCTGGAACAATATCTTCTTGCGGAACATGCTTCCATAGTCGATCTTCTAAAGGTGGTACAATTTGCTTATCCACAAGCTGTTCCAAAATTTCTTTGGATTTTTATCTAGCTTTTCTGTTGTTGCGTGCACGTTCTTCTTATGTCTGGAGGTTTTATGAGATCTTCTGTGTCGGTCTCTGTCCCTACTACGCGACCCTCGTTTATCACTATACCTGTTGCGTTCTCTACTTCTGGATCTTCTTCTTCTGTCTCTTTCTCTATCTTTTCCAGCTGATCTGTGATCCTTCCTTTTGTCTTTACTATATGTAAAAAGTATACGTAATTATAATTGTGGTAATCATATCACGTTTTATAGTAGGGTAAAAAATATAAAAATGCATCATTTTCCCATTATGAAACAATGGATACTTACTTTCATGTTGAATTCCGCATATACCAAAGCCAATTTAATTAGTATTATAAACTGTAAATGTTTAACAAGTGTACTAAAACTTATTAAAGATTTAGGAAAATGAATACATTTTTATACAATTTGAATAAAACGTTTTGAAAATTAGATACATTTTTGTAAATTACACGGTTCCATCACTGAACGAAATCGCATCACGCCAAACATGTTATCCAATTAGCTTATAGAATGTACTCGTATTTTCTGACTGCTTTCTATTTAATGTATTTAAAAAATATTCTTTGTAAAAACGTCATGTATACCTGTCACTTTCCTCTTTGTTTATTTTCCTTTTATCCCCACTTTTATCTCTTCTATGCTTTGTTTTTCTGTCTTTATCTTTGATGAACTCTTTATTAACTTCTTCTTTGTACGTAGATGTACTATCAGCTCCTAAACCTGTAATGACCTCTGAGACAGTCTGATCTGTTGGGCGGTCATCTTCAAACACTTGTTCGCCTAGATTAAGAGCACATAAAAATCAATTACAGTGGTGTTTGAATAGAACTAACTGCAAGGAACCGATGAATTCAGTTCGTTATATGCAGAAATCGTAATAAACAGCACAAACCAAGTGTTGACAAATAAAATATTATTAGAGATTGCATCATTCAAACGAAATTTAACAAAAAATAAACATTCTGAATACATAAGCCTATCACAGCTATACATATCTATACATCAAATTAAAACAGAAGAAAGTTCAAGCAAAGCAAAACAAAGTTTGTAAGAGAAAAGTTTCCTACTATTAAAGGAAGGCCGAAATTAATTTGTGAATTTTGAACGAATACAAAAAAACAGTTACATTACATATGTTATTTACGCGTAGAAACGTAAATGTCAGTAAAATTGGGGTTTGGCCAGGTCAAGTGGATATTGGTATAAGATGTGTATTTTTAATTTCACGCGCTTGAACGTTCAGCGTTTAGACAAAGAAATGTAAACGCTAGTACAATGTGGTTCATATGTTTAGGAAGGCCAAGTGGGTATTTATTGTAATTTTAAATCAATTATAGAGTCTATTCTCCAATACGGTACGAGGTACGCTATTCATTGAATTACTTTTACCTCATATTACGTTATGAATGTATTTGATTCAGAAGTTATGAAACATCCTGGCTTTTTTACAACTTTTATATATATATATAATAAAGCAGGTACATTATTGGTACGTATGTAAAAACAGCGAAAACAACGTAACAAAAATTAAGTCATCTTATTTAACAAGTAAGAATCAAGAGTATTTTGCTTTTTTTCTTAATTGATTCACCATCAACAAAATTGGAGCGCGTAATAAGCGTATCTAAACACTTCCCTCATTCCCTTTCTGCAAGAAAAAATTGTTTTAACTTCTGGATGCAATTCCGTGCTTCTGGCAAAGAAACCGGCATAGACTCTCCCTCGGTCGCCTTAATATTTTCATGCTTCTGGCCCAGCTACTTTGCAGACTCTTCGGCTTTGCCTAACATAGACCCAGACACACGAACACCTCTTCTAATAACAATGTCAACCGGAGTTTCTTTTCATTTGCACGAATTCTCGCAATTGTAGGTTTCGGTACATGTAAAATTTCAGACAAACTTCAATTCGATATGTTTGGATGCACTTTTATCTTGTTTAACAGTTCCACCTTTGAACAACACTTAAGTCTCTACGCCGCATTTTGAACAAACGAGCCCACACACAATTTGTATTACGTACATTAAGAAACGAGTATTTACTATTTGGAAAAAGAAATGTAAGACAGTAGTCAAATTTGTCGAATCTGTTAAACGAGGTCGTTGTGCGTATTGACATATTTCTCTTCTAAAAATTTGAGGCATAATTAGTGAAGAAACACGCATACTAATCGATAAGATTTTTCACTCGCTTTCATTCATTTCATTTCGTAGACGTTCAGTTCAGATTTAATTCTTTAAATACGCAACATGTTATTTTTGTTTTGATTACTTCCACCACTTTTCTAGATTAATCAAAGAAAAACTTTGGATTTACAGCTTATATTTCAGAACGGTAATTAATAACATTTTCGTACAAACTTCATCAGTGGAATATAATACTGCACAAACAAAACATTTGTTTTTATTATGGCTCCGATCAACATAACTAACAACCAAGATTTCTTGATATGCGGGACTTGTCATAACTAATGCGTCAAATTAGGTTAAAGCAAGTCAATGAGTGTAAAGGAAAAAAGAGGGGAAACCAGCCGATTTGTTTTGGTAAGGCACCGCTAACTAATTTATCACCATAGATTTATCGATACACTCTCGACGTTCGGCGCCGTATCGTATAAATCACACATGCCCTAAATAAACATACACTTGACCTTGCTCAGCATATTGACCTAATTTTACTATCGTTTATATTTATGTATCCAAACATACGCCTTCATTATACTCATTACATGTCAAAATTTCCCTCCAAAACTTTATAAATTCCTACAGGTTTTCCTGTGATAGTAGATAAATGTTCTTTCTTACAAATTTTGTTGTATTTGATGTCAACTTTCTTCTGTTTTAATTTGATGCATAAGTTGTAAACGTTTTTCACTACTTATGCGCGAAATTAATGTAAGATTCTATGTTGTAAAAGTACAATCTAGAAGAATTAACAAAAGTGATGAAAGAAACAACATTGAACAAAGTTCTGTTTGCGGTTCAGTGACTTACAATTCCCAACAGACGTTCGAGGTTGTTACCGCCTGTTTCGAGACACAATTCTGCGCGGCGTAGCAAAAAAATCACGGCACGCACGTGTCATGATTTAATATGCTTGTCTTACAGTAGCTTACGCATTGTTTAGCTAACCTTGTAATTGGTCGATAGTGTTCAGTTCCGTCTCATAAACTAATAATTTCAGATGCCCCATAAGTAAAAATCAAATTAAATCAGGAGAACGCGGTGCCATGCAATCAGACCCCACAATCTATCCATCTCCCAAGAAAATTATCATTTAAATACCGTCAGACTGGCACTGAAACATGCGGCGGCGCATCATAATGCATAAACTATATACGTTATCTAACATTTAAAGGAATATCCTCCATAAGTTCAGGCAAACTTTCGCGCAAATAATTACAATTATTGACAGTCGAGGCGGTAAAAGAAAAGGTCCCATTAAGTCACCATTGATTATTCCAACCCATACATTTAATGAAAATTGCTTGGTCGAGTAACATGGGGATTCTTCGTTGCCCAGTGCTCAGTATGGCTAGTAAAAGTTCCATCCCGTGTAAATGCAGCTTCATCGGAAAATAAAATATCCACACTGATTTTTGTTATTTTTCTGCTTGTCTGTATAATCCATTCACAAAATTGTCTTTGTCTAATAAGGAAAGATTCCCAACCCGCACACACCAATTTGAATGAAATTTGGTATTTATGTACAGCTGATAGGACTATGTAAGACGCCGCTTTCTGTTTCTACGATTAAAGTCATCGAAGGGGTAAAAACGACCCTGAAAATTGGCCTGCCAATTACTCTGGAATTATTTCAAGAAAAAAATATCCAAACATATGAGCGTATAGTGCTTCCAGAGGGCTATTGAAGCATGTGTGAATCAATAACCCTTATTCTTAAAAATATTACCCCCTTCTACCCCCAGCGATTTGCGGAAAGACCGATTTGGATGAAATTTTAAAAATATGTAGAACTGATTCAACTATGTAAAAGGCCGATTTCTGCCAGTAACGTCTATCAAGAGGTGAAAGACTCCCCAAGAATTTGTTGTTACACGAAGAAAATATTCAAAAATATGAGCATATAGCGCTTGAAGAGGGATATTGAAACGTGTTTGAACTGGTAACCCTTATTTTAGTCATATGGATGTATGAGTTTCAACAGGGCTCTCGAATATCATATCCTATATGAATCCGTTATACTTATGTTAGTTATATACACATCCTATGTACAATAAGGAAATGTAAATGCGTTAATAAGACAACAAATCAAATACAAAGAATAGCAATCATAATAAGTTTCTAATGTTACAGCACGAAGAATATTTGTTCCTATAGAAGTATTAAATCACAAAGTATAATTATATGGTGTATGCATGGTATATACGTATTTTGTGTCATTTTTGATGAAAATGATAGTCTTCGTAAAAATGTTAGAAACATAAATATTATTTACACCTTGCACATCTAACAAAGGCATGTTTTCCGCATATGGAGCACACAGAGGAAAAAGCAGGATCGTCAGCAGTAAAGGCAAATTATACTGGATGTTCGAAACCCTCCAGTCGAGTATACAGATATCCACTTTTGTACCAGGCGTACGCAAATAAATTCTGAAACCTCGGTGCAGATAGTTGATTGTGAATTAGGGATTACATTTTAATCACGTGATTGCGTTGGTGCAAATCCACGTCATAATTTTCGAAGATCACTTGATCTGAAAATTTTCTAACAACCGCTTTCCATATCCGAAACTCATACACATCTAAGGGCTGAAGTATACCTGTCGCTTTTTTAGGGATAGTAAGTACTTCGACTTCTTTGTGAGTAGGTACATATGTTTTCAGAGAAGGCGAGCAATGTCCAGTCCAGAAATCTAATAACAGAAGACTTCGCGCACCAGTATTTTGCAAATATATGGTTGTAAACGTTTGATGCCTAAAAACATAGGATTTGTATCAATTGATTGCTTTCTTTGCATTTACAATACTTTACAAAATATCCAAAGCGAAGGGATATTACCTGGAATAAGTCAAACTGTCCCCCGCCTTCCTTTAAAACAATAAACGAGGGAGATACTCGTTTACCTGTCGCTGATATCAGTAGCAGTACTGTGTAACTGTGGGTTGTAGCCGAAAGTGACTGTACAATACATTCAATTTTCTTCGTTCCTGCCAAGGCAAGTGTACGATCTGAATGAATTTCCCAGTTAAATCCGCTTTCATCATTAATAAATACATTCTCTGGGCCATGGTTTTCTAAATGCGGCTTAACTAACTCTATAAAACTTTATATATATATATATATATATATATATATATATATATATAAAGTAAACGTTTAAAATGCAGTATCCATTTCCTTAAGGCTCTAAAACTTTCAAATCCAATTTCTGCATTAGGGTCTAGAACCCAACTTCTTATATTCATATCGTGAACCTTTCACCCCTTCATAGGCGTTACTGGTAGAAACAGAAACCGGCCTTTTACATACTTCAATCAGCCCTACATAATTATCAAGTTTCATCGATATCGGTGTTTCCGCAAATCATTGAAGGTTTTTATACATACCTATGTATGTATGCATAATATAAAGTAATTAATCGCTATATGAAATCATTGAGGAACAGACTAGGACCTGTCGGTTTGGACAAACGTTTTTTAAACGAAATTATATACTTCAGAAACTGTTCTTTTATTTACAAAATAACAGTGCTGCCAATGCATTGTCCAAAATTATTATCAATTATGCCCTGTACATTTTTGCAGTTTTTTATGCCTATCAACGGTCGCTATTCATGTTGAAAATATTACCGACATCCAATCACAGATTGCCATGTAAGTATATATTAAAAACAAAACAAAAATTGTGAATTTATATCTGTAATTTAAAATTGAACACATTCGCAAAGACAAAGTTTCACAAATACTATTTTTAGTCTGCTTGTTCAAGGGTTCGACAGTCCACTTTGTTGGGTTTCGTGCTGGAATATTATACAGGATGTTCAGAACTATTTTTTTAATATGGTCAAATTCACTTCCATTTTTTCAATTATTTCAAATCAAACAGGCTGTATATTATGTTCCCATATTATAGAAAATTGAATTTCAAGTTTACTAATATAAGAGAAGCAGTGCGGTTAGGAAAATTATTAAAGGATTTAAATTATAAATTGAGTAAACAAACTATAATTTATGTAACAGTTTAAGAAATTGTTTTCATATGTTCTAACCGATTATCAATTAGCAGATTCATTAACCAAAGCGTTATTTAGAGATAAATTTTGTAAACTGCGCGCTAAAATAGGAATATCCAGAAAAAATACACAGCTTAAACGATGGGAGTGTTGGAGTTTATGTTTGGCACGGCTTATTTTGTAACCTGTTTATAGAGTTTTTTTCATAACTTATGCATTAAATTAAAATTGAAGAAAGTTTAAATAATGTAAACCAAAATTATGCGAGAAAAAATTTCCTACTGCGTATCACCGTAAAGACGAAATACATTTTTTAAGTTTCGCAAGGAAATCGTATAAAATCGTTGAAATACCACTGGTTTTATGTATGTTTATTAGTTTAGACGTACAAATACAGCAAACGCTCGAAAACGTAAATACCCGATATTGGAAACACTGCGCTAATGTGAACACACAATTCGTAATATAGGATTATACGGAACGCTCGATGACGTAAAAGCATTGTAAGTTCCATAACTCCATAACGTAAACAGATCTACGAAGACGATGATCAACGAAAATCGAATTTAATCGGGACGGATCGAATGTGTATATGTACACTTGTGGGACGTCTTCGCAATTTCTGATCGCCCGTCGAGTCCCAGATTTATATAACATATATCCATATTAAAACTTAATTGTATACATTCCCGGGATAACTCATTACTGTAGTAAACACAGTTGCAAAAGTAGTCATAATTACAAGTTTGTTGGCTGAGGTTCGTTCTTTAAACCTCCGTCTTACTTATGAATCTGGCCCAAATTTGGGCGTTACCAATTACTTTTCAATTACCAATTACATTAGTTGTAATGGGCCATTGAAAAATACCAATTTCCAATTAGTGGTACTTGTAATTGAATTTTGCCAATTACAAATTAAATGACATTTTGTAATTGGCAATTCTCAATTACCAATTACAATTACAAGTAATTGGTAATTGGCTTTTACCAATTATCAATTACAGCAATTAGTAATTGGTAAATACCAATTACCAATTACATGCAATTGGTAATTGGCAAAGTAATTGGATGTAATTGGCAAAAAAGTAATTCTAATTACACAAATGGTAACTACATTTTAATTTCTTTCCTTCACATAAAGGAATTTTTAAAAGTGGTTCGTTCACTGAAACATTGAATATATCGAAAAAAATAGAATAATCTTCTCGGCTCCTCTATCATTGGCCGCATGCATTATGTGATGGTGAAATAGAGAGGGTATAGAAAAGAGGCTTGAACTTGAAATCAGAGAACCTTGAAATGAATTGGTTTCAGTTGGCATTTTTTTAATATATATTGTGTAATGGAAGATTTTTCTAATCATTGTATTGCTTTTAATAAATACTTTAAAAGTAATCATTACATTATTTTCATCAATTACTCTAAATTTCAATTGCATGTAATTGGTAAGTGTAGTTCATCAATTACAAATTACACATAATTGGTAATTGGCAGTCATTGGAAGTAATTGGATTCCATCAATTCCAAATTACATGTAATTAGTAATTGATGATTCCCAATTACTAATTACACGTAATTGGTAATTGGCCGTGTAATAATTACAAAATGTAATTGGTAACGCCCAGGTCTGATCTGGCCAGACCTTTTTCAGTTTGAAATGTTATTTTAATATATTTAAAACTTAGTTAGAGGCTTGGATTTTCAGGTACCCTCCTACAATTGAGTTGGCTATAAACATTTAAAAAATAAATCCTAGAAAGGATACAGAAGGAAACTTATTTTAATATTTTACTACACGCATCAGATATGTAACACATGTGGAGTGGTCAGACCCATATATGTATTGTATTGAAGATGCTGTATTTTTAAAAATTTTCTTGGTGTTTTTAATTATTTTTTGTAAAATTATCTATTATTACTTATTTTAACCCTCCGTTTGGCACATGGGTCCAGCCAGACCTTTTTTGATTTCAATTGTAATTTTAATATACTTACGATTGAACTAGCCATCTGGAGTTTCGTGACTTTTCCTAAAATTGAATTAGCTATTTCTTAGAAAAATTAGAAAGATACCTTGCATACGAAGATGATTACAATGATATCTCGTACCTCATGTGGTCTGCCCAGACTCCTAGGTATTTCGCAAAGAAATGTATGAAACATACACCTTGCTTCTTATTGATAATTTTCAATTTGAACTATATTTCATATTCTTGAGCATTGTGCGCACACATAAGTGTAAGTATTCGCTCGTACGAACTTGCAAATAACATGTTCATTCGCATTTTATCGCATTGTTCTTTGCATATTCTGTTAAACGCATAACATTGGTGCTAATGAGATAAATTCCACGCGATTTCTTTGTAATTGTTTGTTCTCTTCAAAATGAGTGATAAAGTGGAAATCGTTTATAATATGCTATCACGAGAACAGAGTGCGGATATTGATTTTCATACACGATTGGCAGCGGGTTTAGCCGAAGACATAGAACGTAGAAGAACTGAAGAAGAGCTTGGTGACATTGATTTATCCATTGACGATGACAACGATCATGATATGGATTATGTGCCTGATGACGATGCGTCTGATATTGAAAAGGAAACCATGATCGAAGCGAACGATATTTCTGATAGTGACGACGAAGAAGAAGAGGGAGGAATGCGTGCTGGGAATCAAGCAAAAAGTACAATGAAAGATTGCTTTTATGGGAAGGATGGCACAAAATGGAATAAGAATGAAGCTGCTGCTGTTGGTCGCCTGTGCCATCATAACATTATACGCTTCCGAGCTGGACCCTTGAACGAAATTCGATTCCGATTGAGGTATTCAAGAAATTCTTCACACCAAACATATCATTCATCATCACCAGCACGAATCGATATGCGAAAGACGCTGTTCAAAATTGGAATTCGCTAAATCCTGATACGAAACAAAGAGTTTGGAAAGATCTAACTAGCATTGAATTAGATGTATTCATCGGTATAGTTCTAGACGCTGGTGTTTCACACAATACAATGCAAAAATTAGACTTTGTGAAGGGGGGTCTGATAAGACGCGCCGTAAAACTCTTTTGTGCAAAATGTTCAGACCTAGTATGCCAACAACATTCAAAAGTTGATTATATTTGTTTTAGTTGTATAAATAAAAATTAATAACAGAATTTCTATCCCACTCCACCATAGAATTGAAAATAAATTCTGAAATAAGACACAAAAATGAATGGAGAAAAAACTACTTTACACCTTTAAAGAAATTCTTTTTTCAATAATCTCACCTGAGCAGGTAATTCAACATTTATAAAAATCTCTGAGAACCAAAAAGAGCTCGAAAATATATATCTGCATGGATATAAATACGATACAATTCCAATAACTGAATATTTCCATACGATTACGTGAAAATACATAGGGGTCTGGCCAGACCCTATGAGGTACGAATGTGACGATCCGAACATGTGTCAAACGGAGGGTTAATATACGATTATAAAACGCTATTTTGATTTATTGTTATCCTTAGTGTTAACAAAAAGTTGTTCGAATATTGTTTGTATTTATATTTTGTTTGTTAATAATCACTTTCGCTAATCTAAACATTTCGGTTGGTGGCGGCTCGTATTTTTTTGCGCAGGGGGCTACTATAACTCTTCTCGCTCAATAAATTAAATTTTTATACCTATTACGGTGTCATTAAAAGTGTAGAATTAAAATTGATATAAAAAGAGATCAAATCAAAATATAATTTATTATCAAGCAAGAACCACGTGAAGGTGGAGTTATTGATAAATAATAATAATAACAACTAAATAGATATGTTTTTAAAAAGCTAAAATAAATATTTTTGAAACAATTCGCCTATTCTTTGTACTAACAAAATGATCAATTACCCGCTCGCAAAATACATCATTTAGCGTTAATAATTTAGGAAGACCTTTTTGAATGGATATGAAAGATATACTGTTTAATCGATTTTGATTTAGTGTTGTGGTTGTAATGTTTAATTTTTTTAGTGTGGAAAAATTCCTCTCTACTGAAGCAGAAGTTACCGGTATAGTAACAACAATGCTTATAAGTTTACTCAATTCCGGCATACATTCATATAAATCGTTTTTATTTGAGGATCATTATACAATACAGATAATTCATCTTTAATTTGAATTTCATCAAAACAAAGATATTGTTGTAAAAGGTTTTCTAATAAATTTTGGGGAAAGTTCTTTGAATGTATTAAGAATTTGTCAAAAGTCAATAAATCGAAGAAACATAACTTGCGTATATCCCGAAACCTAACGTCTATCTGAATGAATAATCGTTTACAATGATTTACAACTATTGAAGAAAAGAATTATTTTAGGTGTAATTGAATGCCTTCTGTGTCATAAAAGTTTACCTGGCTATTTCCCAGAACGATTTTACGGTCATTAGTCTATTGTCAGTAACACGGCCATCCAGTTTACTTGCAAACGTCTCGAGGTACGCTGCGTACCTCGAGACTTTCACTCTGTGCGTACCGTACGCACAGAGAGAAAGTGAAAAATTTCAAAGTATTTATAATAAGTTCAAATGCCTCATGGAAAGTCCATAGGTGTTTAAAAGCGATCTTCCATAATCACATTTCACCAAAAAGGGTATTCTGTTCGACAAATTGGTGATAAAATACGAGGTAGGTTCAATAAATGCACGTTCGAGCGGTGGTACATATAAGCGGTTTATTTAAACAGAAAAAATTGCCATTACTACACAGGCAGGCATCCGACTGTTTCACAAGACGCCGTATACTGGTGTCGTACCACTCCTCTGGCTGTTGACGGAACTATGTGGAAATTGCCTGCTGGACTTCAGCGTCCGATTGGAATCGCTGTCCCTTGAATGCCTTCTTGAATGGTCTAAAGACATGGAAGTCACAAAGTGGCAGTTCCGGACTGTAAGGAGGGTGCTCTAATACCTCCCGCCTCCCATCTTGAAACGCACACAAGGACTGCGTATTCTACGAATATCACGAGTCAACTGCCACAGTAGACACCTACATTACCGGCGGCCATCTTATGCAACTTTCGGCGGTTATAGCAAAACTAACATTCGTGCTACAGCGCTCGAACGTGTGTTAATTGAACCTTCCTCGTACATGTAGCGAGATCTAGTGTGAACAACATTATAAAACGATACTGGACAACGAAGTTTATACAACCGAGATCGACCAAGTCCGTCTACTACGAATCTGGATGATCATCCAATCGTTTTAATTAGTAAACGAAATCGAAAATTAATTGCTCCACAAATAGCAGCAGAATTCAATCGCGATCGTCAAACGCTGCATTGGTAAGCACAATCAAACGTCGACTACGGGAGGCAAATTTATTCGGACGAATTACTATTGGGAAACTGCTATTAAGACGAGGCAATCGACTAAAACGACTAAATTGGGCAAAGAACATAAAGATTGGACGGTAGAGAACTTGAAAAATATGCTTTGGACCGACGAATCTAAGTTTGCAGTTTTTGGATAAAACAAAAGAATTTACGCTCAAAGACCGAAAACAGAAAGATTGCTTTCCGCATGTATAGCACCCACTCTAAAGCAGGGTGCTGGTTCTGTCATGGTGTGGCGTTGCTTGTTATACTCAGAAGTAGGAGATTTGGTACAGATTGAAGGTATCACGAGAAAAGAGCACTGTACAAATATTCTGGAAAACAATGCTGTTCCTTCTGGTAACCGATTGATAGGAGATCATTTGTTTTTAATGCAGGATAATGATTCGAAACACAGCATTATTATCTAAAAATTATTTGAATACACTAGAAGCAGAAAATATCTTACAAATAATGTTGTGGCCTCCACAGAGTCCCGATCTTAATCATAGTGAACTCTTGTGGAATGAGCTGGATATACGGATACGAACAAAAGGCCCAACAACCAAACAACATCTTTCGGACATTTTACAACGAGAGTGGAGCAATTTGCAGGCCAACACTCTGTTAAAACTTGTCGAAAAGATGCCGAGAATTGTTCGGACAGTCTGAACGTAAAAGATGGATTTTTCGATGAGACAAATGTATATTTTTATTGGATAAATAATTATTTTCTAGCATTTTGTCAATAAAACTATATGTTGCTGTATCAAAATAACAATTAGTATAAGCACAACTTCCTGGACAATGTCTCAGAAATAAATTAAATATAAATATTGGATACGCATATTTCAATATCTAGATTGAAGATAAGCAGCCATTTAGAGTAAAGGCTATTTAAGTTTGTAAAATTTTGAAATTTTCTTGAAACTCCAAACCCACTCCCACTCCTAGAGTAGTAACAGAAACATGCTTTTTGCATGTATAGTTAGACATAACTACCAAGTTTCATCGCAATCGGTGTTTCCTCAGTAAGAGTGAGAAAAGGCAATCTTTTTAAAAATAAGGATTATTAATTCAAACATGTTTTAATAGTCCTCTTGATGCGTTGTATGCCCATATTTTGAACATTTTCTTCTTGCAACAATTGCAGAGTAATTGGCAAAAAACGATGCTATCCTTGATGGACCTTTTCACCCCTTCAAATGCGTTAGTGGCAGAAACAGAAACCGGTCTTTTACATTGTTCAGCCAGCTCGACATAATTACTGAGTTTCATCAAAATCAGTATTTGCGCAAATCGGTGGTGGTGGAAGGGAGTAATATTTGTAAGAATAAGGATTACCGATTCAGACATGTTTCAATAGCTCTCTTGCTATATACTCATATGTTTAAATATTTTTCTTGAAACAATTCCAGAATAATTGGCAAAAAACGAAAAGCAGGCCAATTTTCAGGGGCACTGTTCATTCCTAAAGGCTTTAATCGGGGAAACAGAAACCAGCCTCTTACACACTCCTACCACTTCTACATAATTAAATTTCATCGAAATCGGCGTGTGCCGGTTGGGAATTTTTCTTGCTAGTCGCTAACCCTTTCCTTTGCTGTTTTACTGTTTTCCTCTCCTTATTGGTCGTGTTTTCTACGTGTGCCAGTTCTTGCTATATTTAGAATCACTTTTTTGAGGTTGAGACAGAAATGCATATATAACTACTACTCAAGCAGGCTACTGTAGCCTGCGCTGTAAGAAGGGTATGTACATGTATTTTGAACTAGAGATATTCTAATCCCTACATTAAAATATAAAAAAAAAATATATGAATCTAGATCGAAATTTTGACTACTCTAATATTGTTACGTGCAGTAAAATAGAAGATTCCTGCGTTGAGAAGAATTCTGGAATCAGTAGCGGGAAGGTTTGCGCGCCCAGTGGAATAGAGGATTCCCAAATGTTTTGAAACATTTCGAGAGGGTTCTGGAGTCGGCGGCCGTTAAGGGTGTTTGGTAGATTTGTAAATTTTCTTTTTAATTATCTATCGTTTAACATGATTTGGCCTTGTCCTAAATAAAGCAATTGCCATTATGTAATAATAAAAATTTATAGTAATCAGGAAGATATAACTAAGTAAAACTTGAAAAAATGTGTTTTCACTACAATCATGGGTATTGAAGAATAAATCCGGGACTGACGCATTTTTACAGTACAGCACTTTGTCATGACGCTTTAATTTTTTCCAAATTTTAATTTTGTTTGTGTAAATTGAATAAGAATATACGAAAATTTAAATTGCGAATTGTATAGATTTAATTGATAGATGTAATTAAATAACACGAGAACGACACGTGATATTCCAGATATATGTATACCAAAGTTTAATTAAGTGACATATGTATGAGCAAAGTTGTGTGTAGAATAATTAAACGCACCGCCTCTTGCTAACACCCGCCTATTATGACGTAAGCGGGAGGTTGCAATTGAAGAAATAACTGTGTACCGCCCTCGACAAGTTTGCAATATGTGATTTACAAATATATGAGTGGGTATTGTTTATTCATATTGCAGGAATCGTTCTTGTAAGTTGGATGTTCGCGAAAACAGTGAAAATAGTTATAATTTGGCATCCACAAAATCTAAATTGTAAGTGAATTAATTAAGAAATGATATCCAATTCAATTTCTACGTTCTTGTAGGGCAATGATGGCGAGCACTTTTTCCATGTGGGTAAATTTTATATACTTTTTTAAGATTTGACAGTGTGGGTCATAATTATATCAATTTTATATTTAAATTTGATAGCAGGTCGGACATATGTGTGACATAAAAATAAGGTTACATACTTGGTATTTAAATTTTATTTCGATAAATGTAAGATAAAGTAAGGCTCATAATGAAAGAAGCAGTAAATATGTAATTTTTTATTAATAAAAGATATAAAAACTAAAACTACTTTAGAAAATTCTTCTATCTTTGGAATTCACTTATTTAACACACGCAGCAGTCAATTCGTTGCCAAGTAGATTTTTCCGAGTAGATGTTATAAAATTCAAAGAAGAAAATGGTTTTTCACAGACATATATTGGACTAAACATTGATAGAA
Source organism: Chrysina gloriosa (assembly GCA_038088585.1). Taxonomy (NCBI): domain Eukaryota; kingdom Metazoa; phylum Arthropoda; class Insecta; order Coleoptera; family Scarabaeidae; genus Chrysina; species Chrysina gloriosa. Next base: position 33,057,663 of record CM076089.1, read on the forward strand.
TGGCATTTGCTAGTTAGCGATAAAGCGAAAAAGCGATACAATGAGGAAACTTATGCATCTATAGGATTTTCAAACAAGCAGCCGACTTTCGTCATTCATAGTTATGACGTTTCATTCTAGTATTGATGCCAAATCGCATGTTTAATAATTGTATTGTATCAGTTAAGGTTATGTATAATACTTGTTTTCATTTTGATGTATAAGTTATATATCTTTATCTGATAATTTTTTAGTAGAAAATGTAAAACTCCGATGTCTGACTTTAATAAGTGCATTATTTTATGTATTTACTAAAAAAATATTTACAGAATAACTAAGAAATTATGCATTAATGCGTTAACGAGTTTATATAAATATTAATGATGAAGTTCATAATTCTTCCTTTGACTAAAACATGTGTTATGGATTATAATAATAGTAGTAACCATAGTAGTAGTGGTAGCAATTTTATTTAGCATGGAAATTATGACAAGTTGATGCAAAATACAAATTGGAATAAAAGAAAATAATACATAAGTAATAACTAAGACATTGTATAAATAGAATTGTAAGAAACCAAAATACAAATAAACATATAACACAATTAACATGCAGAAATATGAAACTGAATTACTAGGTAAACACATGTGTCGAGGCATAGGAAAGAAACAGTTTGCTTTGAAAATTTAGTACTCGAGGTTATAGTATCTTGTACAGCATTAACACATAAGTAGCATACATAGCATCTAATATATTATGCAAAACATAATTATAAAAGCAGACATTAATTATTATCATTTTCGCTGAATTCTAATTCGTCTGAACTGTCATCATTTAGATTGATAATGAATGGTGCTACGTCTCTCTGCTCAAATTCAATTTCACGATTCCACCACATGTCAATTTCCTTCTCTACATGGTCTATACAATTAGCCCATTGGTTTGGTGAAACTTGTTGCAATGCTTCTTCTCACATATTAAGGCATGCCTGGATTGATTTTCCATCTCTGCCGATATGTCGGTTATAATAGTGTCAAAAATGTCAATCTCATCAACATAATACGTGGTGATTCCATCAAACCACGGCGGGGATTATCTTTTTATTTTGAAAGCCTATATTTTTGAGGACAGCATGTAATGATGTTCGACATCCAGAAAATATATTTAATTCAAGTAATCTTTCCCTTAACGAGTTAAGCGTAATGTGTTGATCTAAAATATATTTCAATACATGTTGCCGTTTCATTACAGATTGAATTTTACTTACGATGTTCATACATTTGATAAATAGTGTTTCTTATTGCGACCTGTGTAGCATCATCAACTGCAGTTACTTTTTTTCGTACCAGAGCGCTTACGTTTAGGTGAGCTAAGTGGTTTGATAGTTTTCAAAGATTGCCATATACTAGAAACAGTGCTGAGGTTAACATTAGCCATTGCAGCTACACGCTAAAATTGTAAAATATTAATTAAAATAGTGTGTCACTCTACATAAGTTATATTACCGCTCTTTCAGCTGTTAATGGCATTAGACGAGTGACTTCATCACGTTCTCGTTCACAAAAGTGTATCATCGAAGCGATACACTCTTTCATCACCCGACTCAAAGCTTTTGGCATTTTTAGTCGCAGAATTTGAAACGATGCTCACTATATGTTCTGAAAAGAACAGATTTCGAAGGCGATTGACAAAATAAATAACGAAAACCGAAGAAATTTACTGCTGTGTCACAAATCAAAACAATAACCTCTAATGTCAAAAGCACTAGTAGTGGGTGTTGCAACGTAGAAAATTACATACATAAACATATAAAAACCAATGTCACCAAATTTTGCATACTAAACTTTTTATTTAATTCAAATTCTTGTGGCATGAGTTTTACGTCACGCATGACGAAAGTCGGTTGCTAGTTTGGATAACGTTTATAGGATTTATTCTGCGAGAGAATGAGATAGGTCCAGATATGTTGTAGACAGAATTGTCGTTGGTACCTGATTACTGATTTTTATGCGACTAGTTTCTGAGATATTCGATTTCAAAGTTTTATGTGTACCTTTTATACCTCTAATTTTACGAGCGTTTTGGACAAACGAACGTAGCGCAATGCCTAAGGTTCACGACTGTTAGTCTGGTGGTGCGTGTTCAAATCATTACCGGTGTACTCGTTTTTAAATAGCTTATATATTGCAATTATCAAATGTAAAATAAAAGAATAATGTTGTATAAAAATTATTTATAAAAACTAGAAAAAAACCCGTTATATAATATGGAACAAAATAACATACTTCTAATATAAATAATTAAAAATGAAACTCAGCCTATAATATAAATTAGTCTTCAGAAACAATGGTATCGTGTAGAACTGTTGACTACGAAATAAGGATAACCTGTTATGCTGCAACCGTTATTTCAAAATAACAACTACGATCGATACTGTTATTTTAAATCAATAAAATTTATTTAAAATAACAATTTTTCCTTTCACTACTTGCTTTAGTCAAAGCAGCGTTCTGTGTGTGTTTATACGTGAGTTACTATGTGTCGTGTGTGTGCGCCTGTGTATTATGAAGCGTTGGTATCAATGTTATAATAAATATATCCTACACCACAGAATAAACAGAAGCGGCAAGGTGTGTCGGCAGCTTTGATGTTCATGTGGTCGATTTGAATGTCCTCGAAATAGCTTAGAAGTTAGCTAACCCCATTTTGAACATACGAAACGTCCACATGTGTTCGTATTAATTGAAAAATATTAGAGTTTTTGATATGTTAGGAGAATAGTATTTGCTAAAAAGTTAAATCAGTGATACACAACAATAACCGTGTATTTTAATTTTAATATGCACACACCATCCCAGAATAATAACATTAATGAAGCTAGCCAAATATAACACTTTCGTCGTATTTAAAACATGGTTCCCGGCCATACGCATACAAAATTGACCACAAGATTTTCTAACTTTGTCGCTTCTGTCTATTCTGTGCCTACACTTATCCCACTCCTAATACCGCATTCGTCTTCTTCTCTTGTCGTTTACTGTTCTGAAGGTTTCAGTTCTACTGCGTGTGAACATACTTTTTTTTATTTTCTCTTTTATTTCCATCAAAATGTCTTTAAAAATGTAGTAATTCCAACCTTAAACGCTAAAAGCTTAAACGACAATTTCTGACATTTCATTAAAAATAATTCTCATATTTCTATTGTAATATGGCACAGCGCGCCCATTAGCTCTAGTGGGAGAACGATTTTCATGTTGAACGCATCTACAGAAATGAGGAGATGTGGCAAAATATCATGTTGCACAAGCTTATACATATTTATAGGAACTGCATTTTACCCGAGATAATTGAGTCATGGTTGCCCAGCGGAGTGAAGGAAAGATTGAAAAAGTTTCATCGAAATAATTCAAACACGCTGTACAGGCGAAAACGTTCACACTCGAATTAATTTAAGCAGCGGATTATTGTATCTTATAAAAGTGTGCGTGCTCGCATGAAAACCTATAACGCAAAATAATCGTACACAAGCTATAATAAAACTATTATTGAATATTCATGATATTGTTTTCTTTTTATATGCAATTTGCGTTATAACATATTATAAATGTTGACACAAGAACTTCAAAGTTTGTGTTATTATTGACTTTTTCTAAAAACTATATGATATAGCAATGAATAAATCAGGCTAAATCTTTTTACAATATGAACCTGTCGCAATGTAGAATATATTACATATTACATATTTATGTGTTCCTGCCTATTGCTAGTAAAATCAGAGTAGATAAAAACCATCAAATAAAGTTCATTCTTTTTAAAAGTCCTCTTTTAGGACAATTCCGAATTGACTGGTTATTTACAGAAAATTCGTTCGGTTGTAAATAGACGGACATTTTCGATTTCTATAGCACAAATAGAAAAAAGGTAGGCGATACTCTAAATATTAAACGTAAAACTGAACTACTGGCGACGCGTAGCGGATTTATATTGTCGCTACACAGTACCGAACAACCTCAAATAGAAATGCAGCACGGCCGCTAGCTGAATTAGTCTGAATTAGAGCGTATGGAACGGAACTCGCGTGTGTATATAAATTCAAAATAATTAGTTGCTAAGTATTTGTTATTATTGATTGGATTTGCCAAATAGAGGAAAAAATTAATATGTCGCCCGAGTAACATAAGACGCAACAATAGGAATACCAAGGAAGGCCCACGCACTCTTTGGATACAGCCGCTTCGTCGCCGCTTTAGCAGAACCGCCGACTTTGCGGAAATAGTTTATAAATTATTTGAACACATTGTTATCAGACATTCGTATAGTACACATTCGTATAATACACATTCGTATATTACATTCGTGGATTAACGTTAGTACAGGTTTCACTCTTTTGTTTTCTAAATTATAACTTTGTAATTAGTGATTGATTTGTCCCAATAAATTTCTTCTTTTTAAAAATATTATTAGGCACTCGGCCTATATAATTCCCGTGTTGTTTTTATAAACCCCGTGAACGCTTTTAATCAAGAAAGACGTAACAATATAATAGAATGACGCCTTTGTCACATACCCATGTCTTCATGTCTAAATTAAAGGCACACCGCGTCAACTACTCCTAAGGTATCCAGGAATGATTTGAAGTGATCAAAAAAGCTTTTATGTACTTCCCGTATAAATGGAAGTGAAATTTTCGGAGAAATATTAAGGGTATAAGATACTTATCTTAAATACTGTTTGCCTTATTTGTTTTTATTAGTTGCATAATTAATCCTATAATCTTGTAAATTAACAAAGAAATAAATGCATTCGGATTTCTAAAAATGCCATTTTTTTATTTTATCTCACAAGAGGAACGTCAAGGTTGTGAATAACGGATTTTGATCTGATGTTATAGAGGCACCTCCCAGGAGTATCTTGCTACCAGCTTTTGTAGCCATTCGGCCTAGTTCTCGAAAAAATTGCGAAAGTTTTCCTAACGGACTTTGTATACCGTTAATCTTAATAGGTTTGTAAACAAGTGAGTATAGTGCAGTGGTTAAGTTCCAGGCGTACTACGCTGGCAATCCGTGTTCAAAACCTGCTCTTGTAGTTTTTGTTTTTCTTAATCTCATTGCATATGATATTAACGAATATATTTAATTTCATGCATAATTGTTCAATAATAATATTTTTCGCCATGGTAATTTTATTAATAAAATGATTTTTAAATCGCTTAAGAAAATTGAAAGTGGTTTTTGACACAAAATGATGTATGTATTTCTTTGCGGGTAAATTCGGCTATTTCTTCAAAAAGAACATTTAAGCGTTAAAAATCAAAATTATTTGACTCTTTTTCTTTAAATGCTTTGGCCATTTTTTACTTTTTGCTCGACAGAAACTGAATCATCAAAAAATACCAAAGCGACTGCTTCTTCGGTGAGATACCATAAATGCAAGGAATTCTTTGATATTGCTTTTGATATGTTTTCACTTATTTTATTATAAAAACAAAGGTTGCTTAAAAACATCAAGTCCTGGGCCGATGCTTTGTAAGTAAAAGGAGCATTACAATACGCTTTTATCTATATCTTTAAAATAAATAAATATCTTTCAATCCTTGCAATTCCGCTAGAGTCAATTTTAGTTTAAAATATAAAAAATATATAAAAATGATCACTAGTGATAAAACGATTTAATTATAACACTTGATTGTGAAATTTAAAATACACATCACATTTGCGTCCGATTAATTTTATTAATAAAGTTAGTATGACAAAAAATATTTTTGAACAATTTTGCATGAAATTAAATATATTTGTTAATATCATATGCAATGAGATTGAGAAAAAAACTACAACAGCATGATTTGAACACGGATCGCCAGCGTAAGAAGCCTGGAACTTAACCACTGCGCTATACTCACTTCTTTACAAACTTATTAATATTAACGGTATATAAAGTCCGTGGGAGGTGCCTCTATAACATATTCGAAACACATCAAAATCCGTTATTCACAAGCTTGACGTTCTCCTTGTCAGAAGTTACTGAGGATCCGAGAAGTTTACAGCATTGAAACTTTGAACATATTATGTCCAATGTTAGAACTATTCCTTGTCGGGCAGCTCTTTTGAAAATTATTCCAGTTGCAAAATCTGGAGTGGCAATTATACTAGTGCGATGTAGAAAGTAGACTTTGTCCTTCTCGACATCATCAAAGGACTATGAGATAGAGTATGATTCAAGATTTATTAAAACGATAGCGGTAAGTATCGTTTGATACATGCGTATATGATACAAATATTTGCATGCAAATATTTTAGATAAAACCGACAATCTTCTTGCAACACGGAAAATATGCCCTCTTGTTCTAAAAACCTATGCAACCGAGAGTTGGTATTGTACTAAATGTTATTAAACCCAGCTAACATTTAGTTGTTTTCAAAATAAGGCACCTGAAGCTATTGATACATTACTTGTAGTAGCAGACTTTTCCTCGGAAAATTTAGAAATGTATGTAAATATTTACAGATTTTTGTGTGCAACACAATTTATTCATTTGTTTAGAAATTTATGTGAATTTACATTTTGTTATTATAAAAAGTCCTAAATTTGGATCTATATAGTATGTTTCACTGACAATTCAAAGGAAGAACTGCTAGAACTACAATGTACTCCGGACAGAGACCACAAAAAATATGTATCTGATCTTTTAATTGGGCGACGTATTGTTAATTTAGCACATGTACTTGAACAACAAACAGAAGTTGTTTTACACCCATATAAATGCATAATGGGTACAATAAAATTTGTAAAGGGAAGAAGGGGTCTACATTCATTTCTGCCTTTTTTGTGACAACTCAAAAATCGATTGTCATAAATAGAGATTCCCCGTTCAGTAGCGCTAATTACCATATGAATAACAGTGTTGCATGGGTTACCTTATCAATAGAACTTGGAAATAGACAAACCGAAGAGCTGCTTGGCATATTAAATACACCGTTTATGACAATAAACATATATGTAAACACTACTTCAAAAGTGAAAAAGGTATGCTAATTACGTAATTATCTATTGATATACTTTTCCATGTCCTTTCTGTGTTCGTTTAAAGGTTTGAGAGGATTATCTATGGAAAAAAATGCAAGAAGCTAGAAAGGAAGAGAAAAAGATACCTGTAGAAGAAGGCCATACCATTTCAGACAGAACTCCTTACATAGGTGTAATTGCTGATGGTGGGTGGAACTTACTTAATATTTGGAACCGCCATTAAAAGGGCCTTATATTTGGCAGTAAGAAATAAAGTATATTCCACCCGTCTATTACGAAGAACAAAAGTACCCAGAAAAGTTCATGATTATGTAAAAGTTTTCGAGCTCTTCTAAATCAATGGAACAAGATGTTATTGTTCGACGGTTTGCTGAAAGCTTACAGCAGCATTACCTCGTGTATAAATATTTAATTAGTAATTAGTATGTATTATATGAGTGAACTTGACATTTTGAAATTTTCGACTGATGTGGATGCAAGTGTTTGTGCTCGCAACGAAATGCATTTTACCGTTATCGGAAAAGTAAAGTTTTATATTTTTCATGTGCATGTAATTGATGGAAGAATTGGGATATTTCTTTCCTCTGCCATTACACTTGTACCGAATGAACCGTGTCCGAATGCTTCTCATAGCCATCCATCGGTCATTCACTGCCACCATTTCAGAATGTACCAAGTGTACAAGTATTAAATGCGGATTTCAGACAACAGATGCGCAGCAATGCAGTTTGTGCTATAAAGATTTGACACTGCGCCATTTTGTCGTGTCATCAACAAGTGCGTCTGACAGTAATATAACTCGCACGTGTGGAAAAGTGTGTGCATAGTGTTGTGTTGTTGTATTCAACATGTCGAAATTTATACCGAACAACGAACATTCGCGGACAGCATTAACTTTTGTTCCTATTTCAAAAAAAACTACTGCTGAATCAAACCGATTACTTCGAGAAGCTTAACGCGGAAAACTACCAAAAAAAAACACGAAGATGTGGATTTGCAAGCATTGTCAGACGAAAATGATTCGCAAACGCAAAAACAACTTGCCGAGTAATTGGGCGTTAGTCAACAAGCTGTTTCCTAACGACCGCTTCTCTTACTGGAGCTGAAGCCGAAGCTCCAAGGGCTCACATCTCTGGTATGGCAACTTCTTCCTCACCGCCTCGAGGTTGTAGAATATGTAGAATATAAAAGGACGGTATTAGTAATCACGGCGTGGAATGCGAAACTGACATATCGCAAGTGAGTTTACTTCGTCTAGCTCATTTACAGGGTATCCTGGCTAACTTACTCGATTCGCCGTACCCTCACCCGAGACGGTGTATGATCCAGGTTCAACATCGCCATGTTCTTGACCAAACGGTGTTCCGAGTCTTCTGCTCTGCGCCAGGTTGACGCCGCCATGGTTCGTAAATACTCTTCGAGAAGAGGGATATCAAAATCTAAATGTATCCGGTAATTACGCATAAACCATGGGGCGCCGGTAATCATCCTGAGTGTCTTGTTTTTAAGTCTGGCCAGGGTGTACATCGTCACTGAGGAGCTGCCGTCATCTAGACCGGTACGGTGTAGGTTATAATGGGCCTCAGCATTCCCAGGTATAACGTCCTCTTCACTGCTATGAATTTGGCAGTCACCACCTGCACGTGGGGACGCCAGGTAAAACGCTTGTCCAGTGTAATCCCCAGGTATTTGGTACTTAGGCTCCAGGGAGTCTGGTACCGCACACTGTGATGGTGTCGTAGGCGGCAAGGCGTTTAGTGAATCCTATAGCTATACATTTATCCCCATTAATTACCATTCTCCACCTGGAAACCCAGCCCTCTAGTACTACTACTCGTCTCTGTGTGTAGTAAACTAGGCTGTGCCATCAGCATACACTGCTTGCTCCGTCCATGTTATAAGGAGCCGAAAACACGGCTTTTCCCATTCTCACTCGACAGATGCGACCGGAGAGATAGTACGCTATCAGCTTCACCGGTGCCCCCTCGAATCCAAAACAGGCGAGTTTGTATATGAGACCGTCATGCCACATACGCTCAAAGGTGTTTCCGATATCGTAAAATACCGCCCCAGTGGTCCCTTTATTTGCAAGTCCTTCGCGGATTGCATTCGTCCACCTCCACCGCTGAAACCCGGCCCTAAAACCGAACTGCTCAGCCGGGAGGAAATCTAGCTCGAAGATTTTATCTCTCAAACTCGAGAGGATGATACTTTCGACCACTTTTGCCATGGTTGATAGAAGGCTAATGGGGCAGTAATTCTACGGGAACGCAAGATCTTTCCCCGCCTTCGGTAGCATGACGACATCTGCCCTCTTCCACATATTCGGAAAATAGTTCCGGAGGAGCATCGCGTTGATTATGGCGAGAAGCCGGTCCACAGCTCGGTCCGGAAACATCCTGAGGGGCTCGTTTCCTATCCCGTCGGGGCCCGGGAACGTACTGGAATTCGGGTTGCGAATGACTGTCCTTAACTCGTCCATCGTCGCCGGAGGCAGCGGTGGTCCCGGCTCCATGTGCGGCAGTTCCTGACGACGGAGGCAACACGATCGTTCAGGTTCTCGTAATCTCTCGGAACAGCGGCGTAAGCATCCTGAACCTTTATCCCCAGCGGAATATACAAGCCCTCCAGGTCCATGCAGGGGAAGGCGGCGGTTGGCACGATTGCTCTCGAGCGATCAGGCGATCTACCATAAGGACCCATCCTCGGTCGTCAGCTCCGAAACGATATCGCCAGGAAACAGGGTCCCTTGGGCAGTTCTAAGAGCTCGGCGTCTCTTCCCTCTCAGACCTCTGATATGGGAGAGTCAAATCCCTGAGTGACTGGGACACCACGTCAGCGAGGGCGGAAGCTGGAGTCTGAATGTCGGCGGTGGTCAAAAGATCAGAGGCTGTTTCCAACATGGAACGATCCAGGCGGACAACAAGACAGTCCCAAGAAGCTGGGGCGGAACCTCCAGGGATGCCCCCCCACACACACACACAACGAGGAAGAGAGAACTGTGGTCAGATGATAGCCCGCGGAGATTCTCGACCGTAACGCCAAGCGAAAGACGCTTGCTTAGCGCGAAGTCGAGGATGTCCGGTCTGGCGCCAGCGCGGAAGAAACAAGCTGTTCGGAAGGCCGGTAGGTGGGTACCCCATCAGTTGAACATTTTGCAAAAAATCATTGGTAGACCGAGGCGCACCATCCACATCGACCGCAAGACCGAATCGCTTTGGCAGAAAGATGAGAGGGACGTCGTCTATTGTGAGCTGTTAAAGCTTGAGAAAACGGTTAATACTAACCACCAAATTAACATTTCGCTATCACAGGGCACCAGCAACATATATATATCGGGAATCAACGGTGCTATGACAGGACCAAATACCTCAACGACTATACTTTCACCAGAAAGTGTTAAACCGTTGCCGAAAGCACTTCTTAGAGAAACAGCTGGTAGACGAAAAAACAGGAAGTCTGTAATTTATACCGACACTCCTGAGAAAAATGTTATTCAAAAGAAATACGAAGAACGAAAGAACACGCAAAATAAACTGAAGGAGTTAAAAGATAAACAGAAAGCAGTTCAACGGTCAAATAAAACCAAACAACGCCAGAATGATAAAAAACAAAGTGACAGCGAAGAAGAAACTTGTTTGTGTCTGGTTTGGCTGGAACCATACGGTAACAGCTGTTTTGGAGAGAAATCGGTTCAATGCTTTGAAAATCACTTTTGGTCCCACGAAGAATGTACTCAATGAAAAACTATTACATTTGTCCTAATTGTTTGTCGGGGTGAATGCTTTTTGAGTACATCGGTTTTTGGGGGAAGATTTTCGTGATTGATCCGTTTTGTTTTGCTTTAGAATAAATATTTTATTTTATCTAAATGCTCTTTCAATTATGCCAGCTATATATTTTATTCGTCCCGGACAGTTTCACACGCTAACTTTTATCTTTCAATCTCTTTAATATATTATTATAGACCAATTTAACTGTATAAGTAGAAACCTAATTAGTAATCCTCCCTGTAACTCAATGGATATTTCGAAATTTAAAATAATTGCGGAGAAAAAAACAAGAAGCAGAAATGTTTCAATTGTCCCCGATCTGCCCCACTCCATAATGTCACATGTGCACATTACTTGATAAGGAATTCTTTATAGAACTTGTTACAATCCAACGAAAAAAAAAAACATTTTCTGTTAAAGTAAAGGACCATTTCGGTCAATAATACGGCAAAACGTTATTGAGAAAAGTTCAGAAATTATGACCCTATGCAAAATTTGACAAAACCGGATCGCTTTGTCCAAGTAGCTGTATTCTTGCATTGTAACTAGAGAAAAGCAAGTATTTCGTATAAGCTGTCAAAAAAAATTATGTAAGTTTCTAATAGTATTTTATTCAAAAAAAAAGAAAAATACAGAACAATTACAATTTTCTTTTGACAACTTATACAGAATACTTATTTCTCTGTAGTTACAATGCAAGAATACAAATGTGCTTGAAATTCTTTTCAGACAAAGCAGGGCGGCATACCAAAACATTAAATCGAGATTCCAACATTTTTTATCAATTATACTTATAGTGAAGTCAATCCGGGGACCAGCTGCGGTTTGTGATACCGCATATTCGGAGCTGCTGCGAAGATAACATTAATTGGTGTTGGTAACATGTTGGTAAATGCCGGCGATATATGACTACATACGACCGACTATTATCTTCGCTGCAGCCCCGAATATACGGTATCACAAGCCGCCGCTGCCGGGGACAACTGTATAATATACCCTAGTACTGATAAACTTTTATTCATTATTTTTGCTACAGCTTTTATTGTCTTAATGAATGAATGAATTAATTTCTATTTAAAACCTAATAGATAATAAAATGATGTCTATATCGGTCATTGTTCGCGTAAACTAAATTTTAGATCATTTTTGTAACAAAACGGGAGCGAATTGTCGTTGCATTCTAATATACCGCATGCCCTTAAACACAGACTAGGGTATATTACCAAAGATCTTGTGAGTAGATATGCTGAGGGCGTTCTGTCAAAATCCCATAACAAATATAGGGGTCTGTACACGCCGTTCGAGGCCATTTGTCTTCACAAGGCAATCAACATATGAGTAGTCAAAACATCAAATTACTCCAAGTTTAAGCTGTTATAGGATAAGTAACCGCGCTATACTTCAATGACAAAACACACCGATTATGGAACTTTGACTCATTGTCAGATCACCCTTGTCACATCTACCTTTGTGAAGATCGAAGTAGTCAAAACGCACATCTTGTCTAGCGACCCATCATTAATTCCATCAATTTGTGAATTAACCCTGTAACCACAGGTATGTGCTGGGCCTAAACTCAAAAAAAAATTGTAAATAATTCATATATACCACCTTGGGTAATATAGTACTAGTACGCAGAATACCTGGGTTCGATCCCCACCCGGGAGGTTCGATTTCGATCGCAATTTAGCAGTATAAAGCCGTCGAAATTTTAAAGGATAATTTTCATGAAATGTTAATTTTACATAAAATGGTCTAAAACAAGACCTTTTGTAAGAAAATACATAAATGTACACATTGAGAAAATAAAAGAAGCGATCAATAGTAAGATAAAACGCAAATTTAGGGATTTGGGCCACGTAAGAGATAACTTTATAAGAGGTCATCTGGAAATTTCAGAAGAAAAGTAATTGGGATGTTGTACTAACGTTTCAAAGAAACCCTCACAAATCAAGCCGTAAATCGCCATTACCGTTAACACTATTCGTCGGTTTCACGTTGAAAACAGTCAGTTTGATTTATCAGTGGGTGGGGTATTCTGTACTGTTTGCCAGATAATCTCCCTTGCAATTGCAATATTTGGGCGGACTATTCTTCGACTTCTTGCACTCATAAGACCGGTGGTTACCAGTGCATTTTACGCAACAGTCACTTTTATAATAACAATTGGCCCCAGGTATGACATTTCTTGCATTGTATGACGATTTGTTTTTATTATAATGCGGTTCATAGCACAGCCTCATTCTAAGATCGCATCTCCCGGCTTCACTGAGTTCACTAATCTTAGTTTTATTGCTGGTGACCAACATGAAGGTTGAATTGCACCGCTTGGTTACGCTGATCACTTTGAAGTCGAAGGATTTGAGGTGCTCCATGACTTCCTCGGCGGTAGCACGGTCGTCACGTCCTATCATTAGGAAAGCGTGGGTCTTTTCGTCCTATGGGATGTACTATCGGCCAAAGAATTAATGTCTTTACCTATAGAGCACAGATTGTCAATGTTACCTTCCGCCAGTCAGAAAGCCAGGATATTTTCGGTAAAGTAGGTAGACGGTATCCACAAAAAATATACATATCTATCCGGGATTTTATGGTCTACACCGTTTGAACTGTTTGTTTACTATTCCCAGTTACATATTTAAATTTTTCTTATTCCTCTTAGTAAGGGTAATGTTACACACTCGTTAAGTCCGTGCTCTATCGTAATTAATATCTGATGCGTAAATTCGTATTCGTAGATGCGGTATATTTAATAATTGTAGGATGCACATGTCAATGTGTATGTTTTATTGATTAAAATATTGGTTGAAAGCATTCTCAAAGATTTTATAGAGATGAGAATTATTTTGGAATAAAAATCAGAAAAGAATTATTTACAACAGAAAAAAATAATATACAGCGGGTTTTATATGGAACTAATTCGGTTAAAATTTGTTTCATAAAAAGAGTGATAATCTATTTAAAAAATTACATTATTAGAAATGACAAATTTTATGGTTCTTTTCTTATTGTCCACTTGCACATACACAATGAATGTGTTAAACCCAGTTTAATACGATTACCTAAAGTTGTTTTTAGTTATCGTTGCTTTCATCTTTGTATATACAAACAATTGGATACTTCCTTCTGCGGGAAATTTGCCGGGTCACCTAGTTATAGAATATACATACAACTTGATAATCTATACTGTAACAAAGAGAAATTTCTATCTTAGTTTAATTTTTGTGTAGAACTCATAACTTATGAGATAAGGTGTTATCTAACCACTTGGTGTGGTACGCCTCCGAGTAGCAGCTTCCGGAAAATGAAAGACCAATTATCGAAACTATGCTAATTATAAAGTTACATACCTTCTTGAGTAGATGAAAACAAAATTTGCAATTGTGACTTTATTTTTAGGAAGGAACAACAAAAACAATAACAAATAATTAAGTAAAAATTACAAAAGAAACATAAACTCATTCAGAAACATTATTTAATATTTAGTATAGTATCCACGGCTGTACAGTATCCATACACGTTTACAAACAATTACGCAATAACATTTGCCACGTAAGAGTTTCCATACATGGAAAAGATGTTGCTCCAAATTCCTCACTAAACGAACGTTATGGATGTCCGAAAAGTTTTTCACCATCAATGCCCATAAATTTTCAATTGAGTTTTGTGTGGATTGGGGAATTTTCTTGCAGTAGATGGGTAGGACATTCTGGGAAGGGTATACCGACGGAAGGCAGAAATACTTCTTCCATAACATCTCTGTACTCTTCCCCTGTTAGCCGTCCTGTTATACTAGCGCTTTCTCCAGGGCTGGCATCAGACATCCATCCCCAGAAGCCGCAACGATTCTACCACTTCGTCTTGTTGTTTGGATATTCCGGTGTAATTTTTATGCAAAACATTTTTGATGGTTTGCATTGTGCACTGTAAATGTTGCTGCTCTTTTATTGAGGTAGATGGGTTTTCGGCGCAGTGTTGCTATATTCTACCGACATCTTCTTTATTGAGAATTGGTTTTCATCCGGTTCTTTATCTTTTGCCAGAGGTCTGTCTTCAAAAATTTAAGTTATTATATCGCGATACTAAGTAAAGATGGATTTGTACTTATCTTGGCTATAATAAGAAAGAAACCTAATAATTGAATTGCAAACCACTTTTATATGAAGACCAATTCTCCTTTTTTATATACGAAATAATAACAATTCCATTAGAGTGTAGAGGTGTAGCTTCGGAATATTGTAGGTTACAATTATAATCATTTTAGCCATAGATGCTGCCAAAGCCATGCTGTATGCGATTTATCCTTGTCTGGTACAAATTGTGTTCTTCAATCAGACGTATCAAGTATGAAACGCTTCCAAAAATATATACATATTAATGATCAAGCAAGGATCATTTCTTAAAATACTTTAGGCTTTAACTATAATAGGATTATCATTCTTTCGTTTATAAAAAAGAATAATAGTTTTCCTTCTTATTATAGCCAATACAAGTACAAAGATCGATATCGCGATATAACAACTTAAACACTGAAGAGAGATCTTTGGAAAATAGACCAAGAACCGGACGAAAATCCATTCTTAATCAAGAAGATGTCGGTAGAATACAACAACACTGCGCCAAACACCCATTTACCACAACTACGGCAATAAAAGAGCAGCAACATTTACAGTGCACAACGCAAACCATCAGAAACGTTTTGCATAAAGATGGCATAAACTGCAGAAAACCAGCAAGAAAAATAGCAATTACATCGGAAAATGCAGCTGCTCGGCTTCAATTCGCCCAGACCAATATAAATCGGTGCTGAGATGGTGTTATATTTTCGGATAAGAAACTGTTCTCCACGTCCGATGATTCCGCAAAAGTGCTATGGCGACGGAACGGCACGAGGTACGAGGCCCAGAATATCCTAACTACTAGAAGAAGTGGAAGAATCAGTTGCGGCCTCTGGGGATGGATGTCTCATGCCGTTCCTGGGGAAATCGTTAGGATAACGGGACGGTTAACAGGGGAAGAATACACAGATGTTTTGGAAGAAATATTTCTGCCTTCCGCCCGTATAATCTTCCCAAAAGGTGCTATCCATTTGCTACAAGACCATTCTCCAATTCACACATCTAGGATAGTAAGGAATTAGTTCGACAATAACCCCGAAATTATTCTAATTCCTCCGTCAAGGCCGCCGGGCTTGAACCCAATAGAAAACTTATGGGCGTTGATGGTAAAAAACTTTCCGGGCATGAATAACATTCGTTCAATGAGGAATTTGGAGGAACAGGTTTTCAATGTATGGGAGCTGTTACGTGGCAAAACTTATTGCGAAAATTTAGTGCCCCCAATAGGTAATCGTCTACGAATGTGCATAGACAGCCGCGGATATTACACCAAATATTGAATCATGTTACGTTATTTTCGTTAATTTACAGTTACAAGTTGTTTTTTAAATTACCTTATAATCCTTTTTGTGTTAATTTTTCTCTTTGTTTTTGTTGCATTATTTATTTAATTATTTTCTTCTAATATTTTATTTACTTACAATGTGCTTTTCCACGCAATGTAATTTATAGCGAATTTATGCTTTTTTGTTGTTTTAATAATTTTTGTTTAATATTTGTGTCGAGTGTTTATTTACGTTTCTTAAATATTGTTTACTTTTGCAATTTTTTGTTCTTCTAAGAATTTTCACTTTCCCTTTTGGAAAATTTTATTGGAATTTTGTTATTTTTTGTATTTGTTGTTCTTTTATAAATATAAAATTTGACAATAATTGCCAATTTTGTTTTCATCTACTAAAGTAGGTATTTTGTAACTTTATAATTAGCATAGTTTTGATTGTGGGTTTATCATTTTCCGCAAGCTGGTACTCGGAGCCGTACCACACAAGTGGTTAAATAGCACCTTATGATATCTACACAAACATGAAAATAAATAGAAATTTCTCTTTGTTACGGTATACATTATCAAGCTGTATGTATCTTCTATAATGAAAGCAATAATAACTGAAAACAATTTCCGGTAATCGTATTAAATTGGCTTTAACACACTCATTTCTCTGAAGACAAAATGAAATTTACCAGTGTGTTACTAGATAAGCGCAAGTTGACACTGAATTTAACTCAACTAAACTAAGATAAGCACAGAACCATAAAATTTGTCATTTCTGTTTTTTAAATAGATTATCACTCGTTTTATGAAACAAATTTAAACCGAATTAATACCACATAAACTCCGCTGTATATTATTTTGTTCTGTTATAAGTAATTCATTTTTTTATACTAAAATTAACTCCGGCGCTCTACCACAGACCAGGAGCTACTGCGAAGAAAAAAATAATGCTAAAATGAATTCTCATTTCTATAAAATCTTTGGGAATGCGTTCAACAAGATGCAAATACATCTAATATTTTAATTAATAATATATACATATACACACATTGACATGCGCATCCTACGATTATTAATATACCGCATCTACGAATAATTATTTACTCATCAGATATTAATTACGATAGAGCACGGACTTAACGAAAGTATACCGTTACCCTTACTACAAGAAAATTTAAATATGTAACTGGGAATCGTAAACTAACACTTCAAGCGGTGTAAACCATAAAATCTCGAGTGGATATGCATATTCTTTCTGGAAACCTTCTACCTACTATACCGAACATGGGCGAAGTTTGGTCTCTGACTAGTGGAAAGAAATATTGATAATCTGTTCTCGATAGGGGCAGACATTAATTTCTTGGCCGATTGTACGTACAGAAAAGTAGCTTCTCTTTGTACTTTTCTATGAACGTAGTATATGCCGCCGTTTTATGAAAATGGAGGACGGTGTCGTTGCCAAGCCAATGGCTATTCCTTGCTGATTTCATCCACCATTATCCGAAAGTTAGGGTATTGTACCCCCATTTGGACCCTGAAATGTATTGGCGTTGATCGAGGCCGTTTCCAGCCATCTTGGCCGCTATCGCTCGCCATGTTGAGGTTCCTGACTGATCCTGCAACCATTTCTGTTGCAGGCATTACCGTACTTGTTCCGGAACTTTCTGGTGTGTCGGCGGCTCCGTTTGGCAGTTGCAACTGTGAAAAATGATTGCAGTTCCGACGTCGTCGGAACAGTAGCAGTCGGAGCAGTCGAAACCAGAACAGACGCCATCTTGGATAATTGCTGCACCGTTTCCCTGTACATTTTCAGATATGTCGGAGTGACGTGTTGTTTTGTGCATTTTCATCGTGAATGTTGCGACTTAATTAAACAATAATTGTTTCTTACGCTGCTTATGCAGTATTTTAGGTCCTTATTTCAAACGCAAGCGACGCAAGAAGGTTCTTCGCGAAACATGGACAGTGGGCGCTCTCGCGAACTCTACACAACTCGCGACTTATGGAGGGAGTGTCGAATCTTACACAGACTAAAATCAAAAATAAGACACATATGTTCTGTATTAGGGTCCGTACGCAACACAAAATATCAGAGCACAGAGAATTACAACCGTCTGCTTATGGTCGGAGACACTACCCACTGCGCTAATAGTCTTGTTTCAACGATTCACTACATAGACTTATTAGTAGAGATGGGACATTCGAATCCGCGAATCCTCGAATCCATCGAATCCTGAAAAGATTCGAGATTCGAAAACTCGAATCTTCGCACGATTTTCGTAATTCGAATCTTTCGAATCCAAAAAAAAATAATAATAATGATGACTCATGTAATCACGACACATATGAATCACTGACTAGAAAGATCTCGACGATTCTCTTCGGTTCTCGTTCTTTCAGCCACAAAGTATTTATAAGCTGGCATGCTTTCCTAATGTTTGTGGTATTTTAATAAATAAATATCTTTATTCCTGAGACCAGAAAAGGTATGGAACATGTCAAATACAGACAGCAAATAATATAACTAATCTAATTACAAAAATTATGAAAACTTATTAACTTATGTACATTTAGTTCTAATAACTAGCTAAGACTATATCATGTTAAGTCAGTTCAGTCAAGTTTTATATTTTAAACACCATATATGCTACACTAATACCATCTATCGCTCTTTATGTGATTCTAATTAACATCCTGCGCTCTCTCGTAAATTCTAGCAACTATCTCGTCTTGAATAGTCTCGTCGGTTCTGGATGACTGGCTCTAATACTGGATTATTCTCGAAACTCTTGATATATGATATATAAAAGGTGCGTGGTGCGAGTAAACTTCAGATCGCAACGACCACTTTATAGTGCAGTACTGTTCAGTCTGTGACGTTTGAGAGTGGATATGCGTGGTTTATACGATATATGAGGTAAGTTATTTATTTTCATTTATACTGTATTGATATATCATTTTTTTTTGCACATATTAAGTTATATTACATTGCATGCGGTGTTAGTTGGAAATCAAATTGGGATGTTATATAAATGTAATTGTTAAGTATAAGAATTAAAAAAATAAATAACTTGTTAATTGTTGTCAAAGGCCATTTCAGATGTCTGTCAACTGCATTATTAATTAATTATTCACGGCATAGTAATTTTGTACATTTATTGCAGTTTTATTATTACTGTTGCATACCGTATTTTCGCGCAATTATTACAGCTAATAATAAAATTACAAGGATTTTAGGATTTTAACATGAAAACTTAATTTTTTTCTTTTTTCAGGGAGTTCTGAAGTTGCACAACTGTCACTGTTACATCATATTTGTTGCATTCAATAGCAACCTATGAAATGGCTTTGTGTCCTCAGGCAACTTCTGATATTTGGAACTATTTCCAAATTTCAGAAAATGAAAACTATGCAAATTGCAATCTGTGCTCTGAAAAAATATCTAGAGGGAAAAAGTCGCACACTACTTCAGCTATGTGGAAACATTTGAAAACCAGGCATTTATCCAAATATCAAGAACTGAAAGGTACAAGTTCATCAAACTCATTACTAATTCCAACTTCACCCTTAAGCCCTTTGACTGTCAATGTTGATTCTTCATTTGAAGAAAATAATCCAGATGATATAACTACTTTTGGGAGTCCTGTGTCAATTAGTTCAACTCCTAGTCCAGGTTCAAAAATTTGTTCTTATGGCGAACAAAGGTCTTTGAAACAATGCGCAGTGAAACGCAAAGCAGAACCTTTCAACCAACCTACTCTGAAAAATTTTTTTGATAAAAAAGTTTTAAGCCTGGGGACAAAAGAGGCAAAACAATTACCAGATTGGTTGCTGAAATGATATGTACAGATAATCAACCACTGTCCATAGTGGAAGATAAGGGGTTTAAAAAATTGATTAACCATCTTGAACCAAGATATGTCATGCCATGTAGGAAACATTTTTCTGAAAAGGTAATTCCAGATATGTATGAAGAAGAAAAAATGAAAGTCGAGGAACTTTTAAAAAATACTGAATACATTGGAGTCACAACAGATATGTGGACATCAACATCATCTGATGACTACCTAAGCCTGACAGTGCACTTTGTAGATGAAAACTTTGAGTACCATCATTTGTGCTTAGAATGTATTCCTTTTTTAGAGGTTTCACATACAGCATCTGCTATAGAAACTTTCATTAGCAACATAATAAAAGAATGGCATCTTACAGAAAAAGTTGTATGCTTCATGAGAGACAATGGTCCTAATATGGTTGCAGCTTTAGAGCGTAGCATCTTCACCCACTTGCCTTGCCTAGCCCATACGTTTCAGTTAGTTATAAAAGATGGTTTACTGAATAAGAATGAAATTAAGGAAATAATGATATCCTGTCGGAATATTGTGGGACATTACAAACACTCTTCTAAAGCGACAAAAATGTTAAAAACTGCTCAAGCTAAGTTAGGTCTTAAAGGTCGTCGTTTAATACAAGATGAGCCGACTAGATGGAACTCTCAGCTTCACATGCTCAATCGACTTGTGGAACAAAAGCAAGCCATTTTATTGTCTGCTTCTGACTTGAATATTCAGATAGACCTTTGTCCTCGACAGTGGAAACTTATTGAAGATATTATACGAATATTAGAAGTGTTTGATAAAGCTACATTTGTGGCCAGCTCAAGTAAAGTGACAATTTCAGAAATAATTCCTTTAGTGAACAGCACCATTCGTGCTCTAGAAAATTTCAAACCAAAATTAGGTTCAGTACAGGGTTTCCGAAATGATTTGCTTGCGTCACTAAAAAGGCGCTACCATTCTGTTGAGACAGAGAAATTGTATACTATTGGTACTTTACTGGATCCCCGATTCAAAGGGAATGTATTTTTGAATAAAGAAAACGTTGAGCAAGCTAAATTAACACTGGCTAATGAAATTTCATCCATCTATATGCAAACAAATGGTGATCTGCAGTCATCAGAGAAAACTCAAGCAAATGCCACAGATATATCTTTAACTGAACAAGGTCATAGTATGTGGAGTTACTATTCTCAGTTGATGACCCCAGCTACCTGCAGTGATGTGGATTACAGTTCATCTCCTGAAGAAGAAATAAATGCCTATTTAGCAGAACCACTGCTCCCACCAACTGCAGACATCTTTAAATACTGGAAGGGCAACACAAAATACCAAAATTTGATGAAACTAGCAAAAAATTCTTAATTACACCACCATCAACAGTGATTTCAGAAAGACTATTCAGCACGTCAGGCATCATAGTGGATAAAAACGTAGTCGGTTGGATCCAGAGCGAGTTCGAAAGCTGGTTTTCTTAAATAAAAATCTGAATTAAAATTCTCACTTATTTCTTTTAGGTTGAGTGCTTTCTTTTATATACTAAAATATGTGTTTAGATTTTCATGTGCAATATTTGCTGTTTATCTATGTTAGCTCTCCCTTATTCTCATTCACAAAAGTTTCTGAAAAGATATCGGTACTGTTATTGATATATTAATTTCCATATGCTAAGGAAATTAAATATAAATAAAAACTTGTTGCATAATCGTCAAGATTTTAACATAATTTATCTTTTAATATTGTGTAATTTGTTTTTTTTTAATTTCATTTGTAATATAAATATGTTCAAAAAAAAAATCTTTTTTAATAAATATTTTTAAAAACTGTATCGTTTTTAATTAAAGTAGTTTTAAAATTTTCCTGTAAAATTGTTTTTCCTCTCTGTCCTTTCTTATTATTGTAATTATATGATGGATTCGAGAGATTCGAGATTCGAAGGATTCGAGAGATTCGAGAATCCTTTAGGATTCGGATTCGGATTCGGATTCGAGAAAATTTGGATTCGTCCCATCTCTACTTATTAGTCACTATTAATTTTTCAAATTTGATTTTCCCGAAAATGATTGAGTGTTGCGTCGTATCCGTTTGTCCAAAAACACTAGACATAATTAGCTATCACTACAGCGAGTTTCATTGAAATCAGTTGATACCACGCCGCCATGTCTCCTTGTTAGAAGTGTCCGCATTAATTTTTTGTAAGTACACTCTTGATTGAAATGAATATTTTCATATCAGTTTCATATCACTCGCAAAAATATTTCAATTAACGAACTGGGTATCTCCAAAGAAGAAACAAAGAGGTCGGTTCAAGAAAATATAAAGGCAAGCAATACAATATACAAACGAAGAGAATGATTACAATAGATATGCCACTTTTTTCCACCTAATTGATATCCATTACCGACGACAAAAAGTAGATAACACTAGGTATAAGCAGTAATTCATTGTTGAAATCAAAATTTTGTGATCCAAACGGTCAAAGGTGTTTCACAAGTTAATATAAATAACATCTACTTCATAATACATAAAACCGTTGATCTATCTTGGACAAAGCCGTACATATCCACTGAAATGACAGGAAATATAGAAGAGGGTGAGAAAATTCTATTCCAAAATAGCTCGATACAGAAAGGTACACGAGTTCTAAGATTATGTAAGGAGGTACTAGTACTACTATTACTATTATTACTAAATATATAATTGGATTAGATAATGAATGAAAAACGAAAATAAAGTTAATGGTAAACAATCAATGTGTTGCCTACGACATCACTTTGGTGTTAACCAGAGTAGTATCCCTAAAAATAGACTATTGATGTAAATGTTGTGCGTACCTTTGTGGGTTTTGAAAACATATTGCCTATTGCAGTTTAATAATTCCAATTCTGATTTTTTAATCATGTCTAGTTGATGCTTAGTTTCCCGTTCCCGCCATAATGCTAATTCTTGACTTGCTAAATCGTCTGGTGAGAGTCTTACCTGAAATTTAATTATTTAAGAAACTAAAATATAATACACATTTCTTACATTACCAACTGATAAGGGTTTATTGATTTTTCGCATATTCTCCTCCATAGTGTTTGGTTCTTTATATCCTTAATGTTAAAGATGAGACTTCTGTACTTATTTCTATATTTTTGTCCTGTATCTCCAAAGCATTTAAATAATTGATTTTCTATTTCTGACGATATACTATTTATTTCTCCTTCAGATAGTTTTAAATCGTCTACCAATTTTATGCGGGTACTAAGTTGCTCCATTAAAGTTTTCCGAACGTTTTCGCGTATATTTTCTGTTTTTGGTTGAATTGAAGAAGCCACCTCAGCCTGACGTGCTTTTGGAGTTTTTTGTGGAATGGATTTCTCCTTGGACACTGATGGTGGTTTGGATACCACAGTTGTTGATTTCAGTTTGGATGGTACTACTGTAGTAATTGGCAGTTTAGGTATTGGGACTGATTGAATAAGTTTAGTTTGCTTAGGTCCGCTTCCAGAAGATACTTGCTTGCTAATAATTTTTAAACCAGTGATCTAAAATAAAATAAAGTTATAAATATCTTCGTGCGAGCAAAGTAAATGTTAATAACAACTAAGTATGCTACCTCACAATTTATTATTATTAATACTACCGGTAATAATAGTGGTATTGATAAATAATGAAAATAATATAATAGGTAATATTGATTATGGTATTTGCATTTTACTATTATTCGCATTAAGTTTAGACAAATTAGTCAGTCTCCTCCAAACAGCCCGAATGAACGAGTGGGTTAAATAGTACGCAATACATTACGCTCAAGATTAAATAATTATTTACAGAGGTATTGCACAAAGGTTCCATATAAAAACTTTTTATTTCGAATTTATGTCAAGATATCCTAAACCTTAAGTATTCTCTACAGGTGTTGAAAGAAGATCTAGCTTCGTTGTAGTATTGGGTAGTACCATTAATTTTAACTTGATCATCTCCGTTATGATATCGGAGTAACATATAAATAACATTGCGTCGATATACGAGCATATACGAACTAATGCTATCTTTGTGACCGTGTCCATCCAAAATGTCATCACTAGTCTGGACCAGTGATCAGCAATGAGTAGTGAAAAAGTGAGTAGAGTTGAATCATGACTTATAATTTCTTGTAGTTATACGCACTCATACTTATTGCAATGCTGTCCAACTTCATATCCACTCGAAAGTTTGAAGTGCTCATCGAACTCATACTTTACAACATTTATGACGTTATTGATTTCGACACTCCTTAACTCAATGTCTATAGACGATGCAAAATAAGTATGGTAACTTCGCATACGAACATTAATATACTCATTATGACATTGTGTGTTTGCTCTCTTGCCTTTTTTACTGTTTTTTTTTACTAAAGTTAAATAAAGAAATATGTGTAGATTTGTGTTGCTTATTTCATATTTGATTTATTTTTTCTTCACTTTTATATTTATTATTACATTCGTTAAGGCTATATATAAAAATAATGAAAAAAAATGGATATTTATTTTTGTATTTCACGTATACATACATACATACATATTAAAGAAATAATTCCAAAGCAGATAGTTTATTACAAATAATTTTATAATTAAAAGGAAACAGTCTTATAAAAAGAATTAAGCATTGCTGTCTGGAAATGATAGAATGTGCAACGCTACCTTTGACAATCCTGGATATTTTGCAGAGTTGGCTCTCCACCATTGCATCCCATCAAAATGTTCATCTATACACTCCTTCCCTTCCACTTTCTGGAGCTGACATCACAGAGCGTCTCAATAAATTTAGGGAAAAAAACGCACTTCTTTGCTTAATGAAGTATTTGAACTAGGTGAAATATTTGTAGGATTTTCACTTGAGATATTATTATGGGATATTTGTAAATTGGGTGATGGTAATATTGGCAAGGGTGAAATTGGAGATGATAAATTTGGTGGCGATGGATAAGTTGTATGGCAAATCCGATGTTGTAGTTGGTAACGTAGGAATTGAGTGAGACTCATTTTGTTCATAATATGCAATTTCATTCACGCAGAACTATTTTATTTCATCTAAATCACTTCGTTGCTCATTAATTGCTGGTGCAGTTTTCTGCCATATACTCCAATTTGAAGCCCAGACCTCATCTTACTTTTTCAAAATGTTTGTCTTCAAGGCTGAAATTGCTTGAACATCGTTTTCCTTAACTTCACAAATTTCCTTGAGACGGTTAATTGATGGAATAATAAAACATATCGAAGGGAAACTACATCCTTGAAGTTTTTTGAAAATCACATCAAAACAGGCACACATATCAACCAAGCATTGCAAAATTGAAATATTAATACTTGATAATCTGTGCGTTTTCTAGTGATCGGTTAGAATTTTATTTATTTTTATCCAGTTGTCTGAGATTGACTTAAACAGGGCATAATGTGAATTCCGACGTGCAGGGCAATGGCTTTTCAATGAAGTTTGCAGCAGATGTTGAAGACTTGCCTTTTTAAAATATTTTACAATTTTTTTGCAAGAACTAGTGAGTTCTATTAGCTCGCCTGTACATTCAAACGCAGAGTCCAGAACATTGGAAAATAAATGACTTGAACAATTCAGCCTTGTGTAGTTTTTCAGAGCTTTCTTTACATTGCTTCCTCTGTCCGTTACGAAAACAACATTTTTTAAGTTATCTGCACCAAATTCATTAAGTAAATTTTGCAATTCACAGCGAATATTTTCCCCACAACTACGCATAAAATCCATGGATTTCATCCCCAGGACAATATCAATCAACTCAAAGTTCTTTTGGAATGTAAAGTAGCGCACAAAAATTTCTCTTTACATAGTTATCTTGCCAAAGATCAATGGTTACAGATGCTTCACCTTTACTTACTATATTTGCAATTTTTGATTTCACTTTGTTCTTATTTTCTTGGGCTGTTTTCGTTATTCGGCGTGAAAGTGTGGATGGATCAGGAAGCAAATCATTGATGTCAATATTTGTGCCATAACGTGCACCAATTTTTTTTTTTAATTAACCA
Organism: Chrysina gloriosa; assembly: GCA_038088585.1. Classification (NCBI taxonomy): domain Eukaryota; kingdom Metazoa; phylum Arthropoda; class Insecta; order Coleoptera; family Scarabaeidae; genus Chrysina; species Chrysina gloriosa. The sequence continues at coordinate 33,083,685 of CM076089.1, forward strand.
TTTTGCGAAATCCTGTTCCTTGAATAGCAGTAAAGGGACGACAGTCCTCAATTATCCGTATTGTACAAGCATCAATAGCTTCTTCTTTATCCTCCTCACTTACCCTCTTAATAGATCCACTTGGTGAGGTTAAATTGAGCACTTATGACGGTTGAGATTGGATGACTGCCGTCCATTATACTTAAATATGTTTACAGGTGCGGCAGCATACAAACGCGTCTAGAATTGTCTCGTCATCCTTTAAAATTTGAGCAAAAATTGTCCATATTGCCCTTTTACCCTTACGTTTTTAGACTAATTGAAAAACTCCGCTATTTATCTTTTCCTCAATCTTACTATTGCTATACATTTTTCACAACCTGCTTATAAAAATGATAAATAATAAAAAAATAATTGTCCCGAAATGTATAAACTTACAATTTTATGCTTTTGCATATTTTTATACACTTTATACTAGTTGCAAACTGTTTAAGGGATAATATCACCGTATATTTTTTCTTTTGGTTTTTTTTTATTGACTTAAACACTTCCTACACTATCGAAGAATGATATAAAAAGTTAATTATGAGAGGGAAAAACTTTTAAGTGTGTGAAAAATTCGATATTCCGAGCATAGTCGTAGATCAAAATTAGCGGTATTTCGGTTGCGCAGAGAAGTATGCATTTCGGGATTCTTATTTGTATGAAATGTACCGACAAGTCTTAGCCTCGAGCCCTCAAATAGACGTCTCCACTGATAAGATTTCAATGCTAAGAAAATAGCTGTTTCTTCAAATGGAAGGCCAATTGTATGGACCAGGCATCGCAGATTAGAGGTAAAACGAACATTTCATTCAAATAGCACTACTTGAAACTTTAAACGCGTTTTTCCGGAAAACAAGATTTTTTTACCTGGGCGTACCGGTAATGCTGTCAATTTTTAATCGATTGACTTAAAATTTTAACTGTATCTTAAAAATATAATTTTCTAGTGAATATCGTAGGATTTTTCTGATACGTTGAATTCTACCGATTTTATAATCGATTTTCGGACCATTTTTTCGGAACTTTTTTTTAAATATTCAAATTGACGCCATTTCTTTTAAAATTCATTTATTAACAAAATTCTACGATGTTCACTTTATTTTCATCTATATTTTAAGAAGCCGTTCCGTTTTTTGTCCCAGAGTAAGAATTTTGACCTGTAGCAGTGCGCCCAGGTGGATCAGCGATTTTCTTTTTTCTTTAGTGTGCTACTATACCGCCATTTTTATTGTAATTAATTAAATTAACAGTGTTTTTGTACCTAAAGACTAGATCTTTCATATGCCCAAAACCCCATAGTTTCATGTTTTTTTTGCGTTTGTAGTAACTCTTAGAAAACGATCCTAAATTTGGTGGTGATATTACCCCCAATGACTAAACTTTTAAATATACATGGATGAGTTGAGTGAGCTGAATCAATGTAGGTATTATAAGTATTTTCCTGAAATTAGAAACCAAACTGAGGTGATTTATGAGTGTGAGTATGGTATGAGTATGATGTCGACGTCGCATTCATATTTATTGCAACCTATACTTATAAATCAACGTTATCATGAGTATGAGTAAATTGGAGTAGTTGAGTTTAAGTTATGCCTACTCACTTATATTTAAAATTTCATGAGTCAGTATGAATAGCGAAAAACGATGCATTACCGATCACTGGTCTGGACGCGCAGCGGTAACAGTGCACAATTACCAAACAAGTTATAGCAGCCTACATATACACAGAACTACTTGCATACCGCATCGATTCAGTACCGACTAGATAAAGGGGTGTTGTAACTTAATAAGCTGTTACCGCTTTTTGTCCACACTAGTCACCACCAGTTACCAGATCATTTCACCCATTACACCAAAATACTTAACTGTTTAAGTTAGCTTAAATTCCCATAATTAACTTTAATGTTGTCCAAATTGAATAAAGTAGACTAGTAGTAATACTCTACACCCCCTAAATTACAGAATCCTTATATTTTATCTACAACTCAGAATTTACATTATTCTTATACAGAGTTGGACAATTTTCCGAAACAGTTGCAATACAATCGAGCCAAACATTATCAAATTCCGTCTTTTAGCGTTCCACCCAAACCTTTACAATTTAATGCCATCCATTTCGAATCCATGTCACCGGCACCCGCGGAATGGTGATGCCACGGGCTATTTTTAAAAAGGGTTCGTATTTTATCGCATATTGGAATATGTTATATGCTTGTTTCTTATTGTAACAGTACAATTTTTCTACGATTGTATCCCTTAATTGCATCACAACAAAAGTGATTGCTACTGCTACTAATTTCCAGAAATATGTTCGTTTGCCATCAATCGCGTTATTAATATAAGTACATCGCCGTTGAATGCGTTCAGCATACTGCCCTCCCCTTAAATTTTAGCCCCTTTCCTAGTTTCCCTAGTTATGTATTTCGTACGGTACTCCCAGCCGAGAGAAGTTCAGTTATTACAGTACTTTTCTGATTTAGTGCGGTTGCTACACGCTCTTCAGCAGTGTGAAGAACCAGAATAGACGTGCGACTATGCACACTTCTAAATGCAAAAAAAAACCGAAATAAAAATAAGGCGTACCACCACGAGCGCTTACTAAAACTCCTTCCCAGGTGGTTCCTGCCCATATGGGAAAGGGGGTTAACACACACCACAATAAAGAAAATTTAATAGGGTGAATATATTGAAATAGTAAACAAAAAAGAAGTAGTAAAAAAATAGAAATAGTAAATAAAATAATAGAATTGAAATGACGCTAGAAATTAAATTAAAATAAATAAAGTCTGACTTTACAGGAAAATACAAAATAGAATAAAATACTAAAATACAGTAAAACAATGAAACAATAATTCAATAATAATAAAATAATAATAATAATAACAGAGATCTTCAATCGCGTACGGCACTAGATCCGACCACAACAAAAGAGAAGAATAACGTAGTAGCCTTATTTATATATCTTATAGTTATTCAGCCAAATTTGATAGGACCTCTGCTACGTACTGTCATCTAGTGTGTATAAAATATAGTTGAATTTACGAATGAAAGCAGACGACCAATATTTGATTTCTAATATAACCATTTGCGCCTTTACAAATGCGTTTTCGGTAATTTCAGCTATTCTAAAGTTTGAAACGAGAACTTAAGCACTTGTCAAACTATTCCACATCAATATTTATTTACGAAAACATGTGTTTTTAATACATCTAAGTGCAGTGTAACACTGAACTAATGTATGTAAATAAATACACTGACGTCACTTAACTCGTCAGACACACTCGGAAAGACTTGGGTGTTGGGCCGAGATATTCTAATAATTTGAATTTTAATTGAGATTTATAAAATGTTGCTTGCCCAAATAAATGTTATTATATAACAAATATGCACCTAATTATATAATTGCTTCAATAAAAATATATTTCCGTGTAAAGCTCAACCGTGCGTATACCCTATTAGATGAGTTTAATATTGCAATGTTTTTGCACAAGGTTATCTAACAGAGATTCAACAAGCAAATAAAATACATAATTATATTATTGTAAATCTAGTCATTAGACAAGAAGAAACAATGTGTCAATGAAAAAATAAAACTGCGATTAAATATTTATTCTGTTACTATAATTAACAATCCAGATTTGTTAATAAATGGTAACTTAAATAGATTAAAATAAAGAATACAACTAAAATTAATCCTAGAAGACAAACAGTAACCAATCCAAATCCAAGTGAATAAATAGAGATAAAAAACACCAAAAGAAAGATGGACTGATAATGCATCATTATATTTATGTAACTAAAAATTCGACAATCCGCTATTGCCAACGGAAGACACAATGAACTCCAATAATTTTCGTAGTAAAATACAAAATAATACGTTTAAAATTATGTATATATTAAGTGAACGACTTATAAATAATACGCCATCTACCCCATCTAACTTACGTTGAATAACTATAAAGATATATAAACAAGGGTAAGCCGGTAAGTAGTTAACCGGAGTCTTCCCTTTGCCTTTGCCGGCGGTCACGTGGTTTTCTCGGGTTCTTGTGTCTTTCCTTTTCCCGCAGAAATCCTCCACCCAGGGAGTGTGAAGCAAACGCTGCTTAAACTGGGACTTGCCCTTAAATTGACCCGGTCAACTAACTTGACATCGCGGTCCGCAACTTTTCGCAAACATTTTACCATCAACAAACACGACTACAACACTAACTTCCGACAACCGGCGGGAAATTCTAGACACCGATTAATTTATTGACACCGACCAACTTCACGGCACAAAGTATCTCATTCCTTTTTTTTTTTTTTTTTTTTGAACAGATCCACGATTTTACACACAGAATCAGGAAAGATGAGCTCACGTCATTGATGTGCAAACTTAGTAAAGACGAAAGTTTGAAAAAATATCTGCTTTATCCCTGTAAAAACAAAGATAGCTATATAATCGTTTATCAATCTACACAACATATACTAATAAACGACCCGTCGAATTTCTCTATATAAGGAACAACGTGCAAGACAATGACAACAATAATACAGGTATCGGGATTCATACATCATACTTTGAGACACTGAAATACTTATTTTGACTATTTAGTACATCTGGTTGTCATTTATGTTTTACTGTGTTCGACGTTTTATTTCTAGTTGTTTGCTTAGAGTTTTATAGAACCAGTTATTTTTTAAACAATTAACATTATTGTAGGTCCGGCCCTGATACGCAGTGAAGAATCATGCGATTTATCGCTCTGTAAAATAAAGTAAATAAAGTGCCAAAAAATACGATTAAAATAGTGCAAAATCTTAGTATATACAAATAAGTGCGGCTAGGTAGTCAAAGCTATACATATAAATACCTGAAAAGTGTAAAAGACGGAGTTAAAGTAAGTAAATACAAATATAACCTATCAAATATTGAAGTTATTGCATGAGAAGGTATCTTGCTTACGACGAGTTGACCGGGGCGGGAATCTTATCGCGTGCGATAACGGACAACCGAGAGGACAGAGGACTGAGGAAAAATTGTGAAAAACGTAAACGATATAAAATAGTTAGAGACGTACTCAATACTTTACATAATACATTAAAATATGTCTGATTCGGAAGAAAATAGCTCAGGCACGAAAAGGAAAGGAAGAGAAAGCTCAGAAATATTTAGAAAGAGTAAAAAAATAGCAAGAACACAATCTAAATCTGGAAATGGGGAAAATCAAGATTTAATCAACATATGCAGAGAAATGTTGGAGGACTTAAAAGAAGTAAAAAATGAACAAAGGGAAATGAAAACAAAAATGGAAGAAAATAACAACGAAATGAGATCCCTTAGAGAACAAATTCGAAACACTACACACACACACACAAACTAAAAATGGGAAAAAAATATAATAACCTAGAAAACCGGATGAAAGAAATGAGTAAGAGGATAGACGATTTGGAAAAGGAGAAACGTAGAAACAATTTAGTAATATCGGGCATCGATATGAAAGAAAAAACGTAGAAACAAAAGAATGCTTAGAAAAATGGATAAAAAGCGAGCTAGGAGTAGAAACACAAATAAAAGAAACTAGACAAGTCTCCCAAAAAATATACTTAATTAAGATGGACCATTTTGAAGAAAAACTAAAGATACTTAAAAACAAGAATAAATTAAAAGGCAAAAACATTTATATAGATAGTGACATGACACACCGAGAGAGAGATATACAAAAGAATCTAAGGACAATTGCAAAACAGAAAAGACAAGAAGAAGCCATAGTAAAAATAGGTTTTTGAAAATAATAGTGAACGGACAGGAAATGATATGGAATGAGGAGGAGGATGGTTTGGAGAAAAAGACAGCAAAAGCAGCCAAGACAAAAAACTATCACTTGTAAAAAGTCGGGCTACTCCAACAACCTTGAAAACGACTAGGCGTGGAAATGGACATGAGATACTGGTTAATGCAAGAAGAACAAAGAATAAAGGTAAAATTAGAAAATCAATCAGTGATAAGAAAAGAAGGAGATATAGAGAAATGGGAATTAGTACCTGGAATATCAGAACTTTGTTAGTTAACACCTGGTAAACTATACGAAGTAAAGTCAGAACTAGAAAGATATAGAATAGATGTAGCTGCAATTCAGGAAATTAGATGGGAGGGAAAAGGGAACATATATAAAGAGAATTTTGGGATATATTACTCAGGGGGTAAGAAACAAGGACAATACGAAGTGGCATTTGTAATCATGAAGAAATTGAAAAACAGTGTTATAGACTTTAAAGCGATAAATGAAAGAATTGTGTACCTGAGAATCGAAGCAAAACTTTTTAATTTATCATTTCTAAACATATATGCACCAACTGAAAATGCAACAGAAGGCGAAAAAGAGGCACTGTATGAGCAGGTTGAAGAGCAAATAGAAAGGGTACCTAAAGAAGATACTTTAATAGTTTTAGGAGATTTCAACGCCCAAATAGGGAAAGAAGACTACTTAAAAGAAGTAGCGGGTACACAGCATACATGAGAAAACGAACGACAACGGTCAAAGGCTATGTAACTTAGTAATGAGAACAGATATGGTCCTAAGCAGCACAAAGCATAAACACCCAAAGCATCACAAGATAACCTGGATATGACCAAACAAGAGAACCTGTACACAAATAGATCATATTTTAATTACAAAAAGAAGACACTCTTCAATAAAAGATGTACGTACATTTAGAGGAGCCTGTGCAGATTCCGATCATTATATGGTAACCGGAACGTTGCGACAGAAAATAAAGAAGGTAGTGAAGATACAGAGCATAAAAAAATTGAATATAGAAAAACTAAACGATACAGGCAAAAGAAAAGCATTTGAATCAAATGTCGAAAGACAGATACTAGACAATGTTGAGGAAGACACTGAGATAGAGACAGAGTGGAACAAAATTAAAAATTATATAAATAAGGCAGCAGAAGAAGAAATTGGTAGAACCAAAAAAGGGAACCGAAAAAGTGGTATAATTCAGAATGCCAGGAAATGTCGAAAAGAAAAATCCAAACAAGGATTAAGTGGATAAGAATAGGGAGAGATGCAGATAGGAAAGAGTATGAAGAGACGAGGTGAGAGTGCAAAAACTTATAAGCAAGAACAAAAGAGACTGGATAGATTATGAATTAGGGCAAATTGAGAAAGAAAGAATTAATAGGAACACAAAAGAATTTTATAGAAAGATTAATGAGCAAAATAAAGGGTATAAAAGTAAGGCAGTAGGTATTAAGGACAAGGAGGGTAAAGCGGCAAAGAATAAAGAAGAATATAAAGCTTTATGGGTAGAACACTTTAGGACACTATTAACTACTTGTGAAGGCAACGTAGAACAAATAGAAGAGGAAATGGAACATGCTTTAGAAGAAACAGCAATACCTGAACCAACTCTAGAAGAAATTAAATTAATTATAAAAAATAGCCGGAATGGAAAAGCACCGGGAAAAGACGAAATAAATATGGAACTATTGAAGTATGGAGGCGATGAACTACAAAACCGCTTGCATTTACTAATACTAAAAATATAGAGAGAAGAAAAGATACCGGAAGATTGGGAGAATGGACAAATTGTAACGATTTATAAAAAACGAAACCAACAATTATGTAATAACTACAGGGGAATTACACTACTAAGTACGGCGTATAAAATACTATCCACATTAATACAAAAAATTATAGGACAATATCAATGTGGATTTACGAAAGGAAGATCGACTGTAGATGCAATTCATACAATAAAACAAATAATTGAAAAGGCCCATGAATACAAGTTAGAAATTGAGATGCTTTTCATAGATTTTCGACAAGCATTTGACTCAATAAATAGAACACAGCTAATACTGGCATTAAAGGAATTAAAAATAACACAAAAATTGAGAAGATTGATAATGATGACGATGAAAAGAACTGCAGTTAGCATAAAAACACAATTTGGAGAAACAGAAGAGTTCATAATTAACAAAGGTGTCAGACAAGGGGATGCACTGTCGACCACGCTGTTCAACCTAGCGTTGGAACACGTGTTAGCAAAGATAGACAAAGGAACGCTTAGAACTAGATAAGGTCAGATAGTGGCATATGCAGATGATGTGGTAATTATAACAAAAAACAGGGCAATAATGAAAAATATGTTGGAAATCATTATTACAGAAGGAAAAAATATGGGACTACATTTGAATGAAAATAAAACAAAAATAATGAAATTTGGAAAGAAACTGGAAAAGAAATATGTCAAAATAGGTAATAACAATTTCGAAGCAGTTGAGGAATTTAAATATTTAGGTGTGAGAATATCTGCTAGTGGAAACAGGGAAACCGAAATCGAAGGAAAAATAATGTCACTAAATAGAGATTTCAATGCCAACAAAAAATTACTAAAAGGCAAAATCCTAACAAAAAAGACAAAAATGAACCTCTATAAGACAATAATAAGACCAACCGTACTATACGCAGCAGAAATCATGAGCATGTCCAAAAAAGATGAAGAAAAGCTGAGAATAGCTGAAAGAAAAATACTAAGAACAATACTAGGACCAGTGAAGATTGATGAAAACGAGTACAGAGTAAGAATTAATCATGAAATAGCACGGGAAATGGAAGGTATGGATATTGTAAATAGGATCAAAGAGCAAAGGGTAAAATAGATAGGGCATGTATGGAGAGCGGGAGAATCCTCGACGATATTCTCTGTATTACAATGGGAGCCATGTGGCAGAAAAAGAAGAGGAGGACCAAGATCCAGATGGCTACAGGAAGGGGAAGAGGATTTAAAACGGGCTGGGATAAAGAACTGGCAGCGAAAGACGGCGGACAGAAGTCTGTGGCAAAATATTGGCAGGCGAGTTGGAACTCTGAGAAGTGGGGATTGATCCACCCCGGCCAATGGATCTAGGAAGGTTCACAGAAGAAGCGACCAAGATTTTGAACCAAATCCGTCATTATTATTTGCTTCAAAATCTCAAAAAGGTGACTGCGATGAGGAAATGGATGGGAAAAATCTTCTAAGTTGGGTTACAAACAAATTATCAAATAACCTGAAAGAACCTTCGATAATAGTTATGGATAATTCACCGTACCATTCCACATTAGGGGAGAAAATGCCATCATCATTTTGGAAGAAAGCTGATATTGCTGCATATTTAACTAAAAACAATGTACCCTTCGATGCATCATTATTTAAAACTGAATTGCTCGCATTAGCAAAACATCGTCGAAAAAAAATTCCAAAATATAAATTTTAAAAAATAAGGGTCATACAGTGCTAGGGTTACCACCATATGATTGCGATTTCAATGCAATTGAAATGATATGGACACATGCAGAAACTTATTACGGAAATCACATTGGAAGAGATGGGTATGGGGATGAGAAAGTGTATGCAATGTGGAAGGAAGTATTAGATCAGTGCTCAGAAGAGATTTGGAGGAAGTGCGACATCTATATAGAAAAATTAATGAAAGGATGGTATCAGAGAGAGACGATATTAGACATAAGAGTCGATGAATTAATAATACCGCTCGGTGATGGTTCTAGTTCTTCTAGTGAATTCGACTCCAATAGTGACTCTGACTAATGATTGTGTGTAAATATATAGAAAATTCATTCTTCAGCTCATTTGTATTTTGCATTTACATCCCTGTTAGTAACAATGCATTTAATAGTGATGTATCTATTTGTAAGTTAATCAATATAAAGGTAAGTCATCATTGTTTTGTTTCTTGTGAAATGTGTGTATGTTCTTATTGTGAATTTATAATAATAAATTATGAAACATGGAAATAATATTCCTAACATTTCTATTGGTAACTACGGCAGCAAATCTAAATTTAAGATATAAGTTGTATAATGAAATTTAATTTAATTTTTAAATTATATATTCAAACAAACAAACTTCATGCATTTTACAATGTTTTTATTGTAGCAAATGATGGAAATATATTTACAAATCCTAAATAAATTTTGTACGAATACAAAAAAATAGTAAATATGTTTATTAAAATAAGCAAAATATAACACTATATAATAAAAAGTTTTAATCAAAATTTCCAATACATGATCTGCCACCACAATCTGCTCTTCCTATTCGACGATTCTAACACCAATCATTTTCAAAGCGTGTTGGAAATGTTTTATTAATTTAGTTTCATTACTCGATAGCCTATGGAATTTTCTCTAAATTTAGGTCGTGGTGGAACTTCACGATACTTGTGTAAAAGCATGAAATTAATGTTTATCTTATGATATACTTGTCTTTATGTTACATTAAAGGGCTTGGTGGCGGGTAAATTTGTATAATATATAGCTAATGTTCTTCCTAACATCCACATAAGTATAGCAGAGAGAAGTTCCGTTGCAAGTCATCTATTACGTATTTATGACGTCATGCTGCCAACCGTACAATATGAATTCACATAATTTTAGAAATGCCACAAAATAATTGATAACCACCTGCATAAAGTATTACTCATTATGTCTGACCTATATTTTGTATATATTCATATGTAATGTGTGCAGCGCCTTATTTTAAAATACGGATAAATTAAGCAAATCATAATTTCTTTTTGCAATGTTTCCTTATTCGCGCGCTTAGTTACAGTGGTGACAAATCTTTTTATGTCTGCTTCATTCGTGTGTTCTGTTTATATTGTTCTTCTTCGCTTTTTTACTTATTAATCCGCTTGCTGTACTAAAATCAGTTCTTTTAAGAACCCACGAGAGATTGTTACGTTATTACGTGCAGTTTGACAAAAATGCCGAAAGCTTTGTGCGAGCAGGCAAGGGAAATGGTTGCTTCGTTGATGACGTTCATGGAAAAAGAACGAGACAATTACCGGCTTTACGGGCAACCATTAATCCCGTTTGAGACTGTAAGAGAGGTAATATTTGTTTTTCGTTAATATACACCAGAAATATAACTTCTTCAATTTCAGCGTGTTGCTGCAGCTTTAAATATTAATATATCGACAGTCAGCACAATTTCTCAAGCCGTTGCTAAGAATGAACCACTGAGAGGTCCGAAAAAACTAGAATTAGGAACTATTAAGACCTATCTATCAAATTGATAACGCTGCACAATGCTCCATCAGAAATGTTATATATGAAATGTATCGAACTAGTGAGGAAATTCAATATGAGGTTTACTTTATAATTTAGTACTACAATATTTACTACTTTTAGAACATGTTACACGAAAAACTGTTTTGGAGCTATTAAAAGCAAGAGGTATTTTTAATGGAAGTCTTTCATCTCTTGGAATTGTCTTGAGAGGAACTGGTTTCCGATGGAAAAACGATGAACCTTGAAGAGGATTAATGGAGTTGGCACACATAGCTATCACACGAGTTAATTTCCTACAGACTTACGTCAGGAACATGCAGAATGATTATTCTTGGAAATCTGTTTATCTTGATGAAACATGGATATTTGAAAACGGCTCCATTAATTATTCTTGGCAAGACAGCAATAGCCAAATAATTAAGAAAATTAAGAGTGAAGGCAAAAAGTAATGCACATATTTTAGATGCTTATTATATATCCCATTGATACTGAAGTCTTAAGCATTCAAATGATTTCTAGATACATTGTCTTACATGCTGGTAATCAGGATGGATTTGTTCCTCGTGCATCGTCGGTATTTTCATCAAGCACACAAAATCCTGATTTCCATGGAGAGATTAACCACGAGAAATTTGTTAATTGGTTTGAAACTCAACAACTTAATGACAATAACATTCAATAGTTTTATTGTTAAAGTTTTTATGCTTATTATCCACGTTAAAGTATCTCTATCTGTTTTGTATTGCGGTGTGTAAATTGACCGGCTTCTTTTATGGAAAAATGGAAAAATAAAAAGCCATATGTAACATTTAGAAATGTTTTCCGTATGCTCATCGCCAATGAGCCGGTTACATACACGGGATGATTTTCTTGCTTTTCTCTGCTTCCGCGAATTCGGTCGGCATATGTAGCAACTGGGTCTATCACGAAATGATTATTAAATACACATAGATATTCAAAATGGAACGTACAACTACATAAGTGGGCGTGTTCTCCATTTAAATAAGATATTGATGAATAATATACAGGTAGGTACCTGGTTACTTGCGTCGCAGAGGATCGTATAAAATAAATATAAAAAGCCATAGGGAAGAAGGTTAATAGGGAATTTAAGGATTCCCTACAAGCTCCGAGTAATCGACAGGACGAGCAGCATATTCGGGCTGAACGGCAATAAGGTGGAGAACGAAAGCTAGTAAACCGATGACAAACAAAAAACGCAGAATGAGCGGTAGAGATCGGAATTTTTTAAAAAAGCTCGAAGGTAAGAACACCCACAAACCAGGCAGAAATAGTGATAACAAACCGAATAAATTGATAGATATGATAAAAGAACTACAAATCGAAAGACAAAATAAGAAATCGACAAAAAAAGTACAACAAAGAAATGGAACAGATCAGAAAAGAAAATGAACTCAGAAGAGAAAATAGGGAAATAAGGGAAGAAAATAAGATCATATATAACTAGGAGAAAATACAAAATCAGATAGAGCAAAGAGAAAAAGAGAAACGATAAAACATGTAGTGGTAACAGAGCTAGTAATAGATACTGAGGGCTCAAATACTGTAAAAGAAACTGGAAATTTTGTTGAAGCAGAAACTAACGGTAGAAGCACTAGTCACATCAGCTCGGAAAGTGGGAGGGAGGACATGTCTTGTAACGTTTGGGAAAGAAAAAGATAAAGAAGGGGTCAAGAAAAGCATAACAGGCTGAGGGAAATGAAAGATAGGATGTATATCAACGATGATATGACACAACTGGAAAGAGAAAAGGAAGATAGCACGAGTAGAACGGAGACAAATTGAAATCCACACTGGAGTCGTAATTTGCTATATGAGACATTCGTTCAGCATTATTAGCATGCCTTTTTTCGTCTTATTTTTTAAGTTACAAACAGTTGCGTTCTATTTACTGATACTATGACATCGGTAGATTCACAAGGCAATTATGTAATTAAATTTAGTGACACGTGTTCCGCGAGCACGAGGGAAGCATCTTCAAATCGTTATACCGAATAAAAATGCAAATTTTTAAATTTAAGCCACTCTCATTTCCATCTATAAGGCATCAAAATAAACCGAAAACGATCACCTACACCGACGCATCCCCTATAAATTTAATTGCCAACAGTTACATCGTAGGTACCACATGTAATGGCGAATGGGATTGTACTCCCATTTAATTTTTTTTTTAAATAGTTAACAATAATTTAAAATTTAAATTAGCTGTTTAGAACCCGATCATGAGAATGTATTGTGTGCTCAAAATACACAAACCGCGTAAAGCAGTGAGACAAATAGTGTCTAGCACTTACTCTCCTATAGACAAGTTGTCCAAGTGGCTAGTAAGTGAATTAAAGACTTTGCCTAATAAATTAGATAGCTTAACTCCTTGGCTTATAACTGTGAACTTAAATGGGCTTGTATTTTTAATTTCATTCATTTTTTACTATACGTTGCAAGTACATAAATTATTACTAACTCTCTACGTTGACATATTCTACGCTTCTGTCAAAATAAAAATTAGGGTCGCCTACTTTTATACAATAACCACGAGCGAGACTCGTGGTAAGGTATTAGTGCTATAAGTGAAAACCACAAGTCTGACTCGTGGTAAACAATTGTGCCATAAGCGGAAACCAAGAGCTGACTCGTGGGGAGGAATTGATGCATAAAATGCCGCGTATTGCGATTGGAGTTATTTCATATCGAGTATCTTTCCTTCGAATGTAAGCATTCTGTTTGTTTATTATTTCACAATTCCGTTTGTACCCCCGAAATATATATGTCATAAGAAGTATACATCTAGCGCCAGTTCAGACACACGGCTGAACAGCCAAATGGCACGGCGCGCAACCGAGCTTCTTGTTTACTATGGCTCGCGCGATCGGCAGATAGCGTGTAGATCAAACGGTTAACGGAAAAAATTTAATAGAATTGGTGAATAAAATTAACGGATTAATTTCGTTCGACGTTTGTTGACTCTTCCCTAGCGAAGCGATTAATGATAATTTAGATTCTTTAGTTGAATTTCTTAAACGAAATTATATTGACGACGTAATAATAGCTGAACATAAGAATTTGAATATTCCTTTGTATGGAACACAATTATTTTCAAATAACAAGTTTTCTCATTGCTGTGCCTTCTTGTTATATGTACAGGAGGCACAGCTATGGAGGATACCATGTCTCCTTTCATTGCCAACTTATTTATGAGTAATTTTGAAATGACGATAAAGAGGAACAGTAAATATTTTCTGAGTATGGACTAGGTACGTAGACAATAATTTTGCCATATGAGACACAAAGAGATGTTTGATAAAAAATTTCTGAGAACAATTAAATTAAAAATTCCACACAATTAAGTTTACGCTAGAAGAATCTTTTAAATACTCTCACTGTATATTCAATCAAACAACAAATTGGAAATCAACAGCTATATCAAAAAATCTTTGTCGATAAATTAACAACTCTGTTCAAGGACTAGAAGAAACCAAAAGGAAACTCTAGCCAAGGTTTTCCTTCTTATGAAATACAAATGTCATTTTAATACATTACTCAAATTTTGAATACTTTTAGATAGTCTCTCTACCACTAATAGATCAATCTAACAACAATAATTGAGATATATATGATACTTGATATTTCAATGTTCTTACTATCTAATATATATATATATATATATATATATATATATATACATATGTACACATATATATACATATATGATACTGAAGAAATATGTTTCTGAGTAACTAATCAATTTATTGGCAATAGTCCAAGTGGTAAAATCTTAACAGACGTTTTGAGGTTAGGTTCCCACACTATCAAAGTCTAAAAACAGTCGCTTCCAACGACGTGAAAAGGAATCTGTTAATTCCCATCTTTATCAATCTTCCAAATACTCAATAAAAATGTTAATTATTAAAAGCATTATGATGAAATTTTATTTAAAATTTAAAATAAAATAAAATATAATGACAATTTAAGGGGGACTTACACCTTGTAGGCAAATTTTAGAGCCAATTTTGAAGAATTTATTGTAAAATGTTAATGTCAATGTTGACTCTTAAGACCTGAAGATGGTTTTGACAGCGCCTCTGTCTAAAGTGAAGGGTCAAACGGTGTGCAGAATTGGGTCAACCCTAATTATCTGAAATGAAAAATTCAACAAGGCTTTTGATCATTGTTACGTCAGCGAGGTCCTGATCGTTCACTTTTTCGAAGTTCCGATTTTTCGCAAAATAGCGAACATTTTTCCAAAAACTCATTCTTTTATTATGTTTTCTGTCCCACTCGAAGCTGTCAAAAATCAGCAAAACGAAATTTTCCAAAAATGAACGATCGGGACCTTGGTAAGTGTTTCCGGTGCATTTTAAAAAAAATTCATCGCGATACGTTCAGTTGTTCTCCCGTAATCGTGCACACCAGTTTCAAAAATGCAACTTTTGGGAAAACGCGTTTGAAGTTTTAGAACATTACAACATGCTAATCATGAGACTTATGATTAATCCGCAATGCCTGGTCCGTACAGTTCACCTTCCTGGTCAAGGAGAAATTCACGATGGCCCACCTGCTCTTCTCTACGTTGAATTCTTGCTTGTTTCGCCTCGTCGCTCGTCCTCCGCTCGGCGGGGTCGATTCGTATCAAGTCCCGCTGAGTGGCGCACGCCTCCGCTTGCGGTGATCCTCACGATGTCCATTACTTTTAATATTCCCTTCTGTCCTTCATTGAACGTTATGAAAGCCAAACAAGTTGCGATTTCAACCACACCCTTCCCAATATGCAAATGCTTAGGCGCGATTAACCAAATGCAACTATTCAACGACTCATTACTGTTTTGAGTGTGCGCTCCTAAACATCGTTCTAGCAAAGCTTCTGACGATAAATCTGCGTAAATCGGGGTTATGACTTTCAAAACTGAAGGATTCAGGGGATCCTGACCATGTTTGAAAGTCGCCAAAGTGGCGTTTGCCTCCGCTTGACGCCACTTGCACCAGCTGTCAGAACCGGGTGGACATAGCGTGTGTTTTGGATTTTCATCAGACGAGCTGCAATGATGCAACGACGCGAAAATCGCGTCTTTCATTTTTCGAGAGAATCCGAGTTTCTTCGAATCGCGAGGCCATAGAATTTGGTCAACTCCCCGATGACTGTCCGTTAGCTTCCCTCGTCCTTTTCCACCAATTCCTTTTTCATTCTTTTTGGCATTCCGTAGGCGTCTTCCCATCCGTTTTTCTACGTGTCCTACGCATTGTTTGTTCCTCACGCTCACATCAGTATAAGGATCGCAAGAAAGGATTCCTTTGAAAGTTTTACTGTCTCCGTCCCCCACATAGGTCACATATTTCACGTCATGTTTTTCCTCTGATCGCTTGAACATCTCGATCATTCCATCGATTTTCATTTTTCCCGAATGATTAGAGGTGCAATTTTCTTCGTGACTGTCGAACCACGCATCAAATTTCGCGATATTCTCTTCCTTCAAACGCTGATGATTCTCACAGGACTGGCAAAAATTAGACTTCACTATCGAATCGACGACTTTCCTGCTATGATATCCAATCAGTGTACACACTCCAAACAATGATGAAAAACCTCTCTTCTTCCACGTACCGTCTCCCGACACTGTAAGATGATTTTCATTTTCCCATTCGATGCGTTCCATTCTTGTTCCTCTTCGATAGCTTGCCGCAAAACTACTTCATATACCGAAGACACTGCGATATTAATATTTTCAAGAATGTCATAATACGTTTTGGTTCCAATTCCGCTGTAAAAATCCATCAATCTGCAGAATTTGTTGACTCGTTGAATGCCGATTCCGAGTAAACGAAAAATAAAAATCATTCGACGGTTTATTTCGAATGCTTTATTTTGTATCTTCGTGCACGAGTTAATGGAGTTTTCTGTGCAGTTGCATATCATCAAAAGTTTGAATCCGAGACCTTGCTTAGATGTTTGTGAGAACTTAACGTTACCGAGACACTGTTTGCATACAACCGATTCAGAAATTGCAGTGAACACTGAGACAAACTCTAGGATGCAATAAGCGAACCCAGGTGTGATTGCGGTCTCAAGTGAATGTTTCTTCCTGAGCTTCCGCGCTGATGTGCCAAGGTATGTCTTATTATTTTCCACCATTTTCGGATTCAGTGGCTTGCGTTTTTTAAGTCGAGATACCCGGCAATTGAGTTCACGAGATCCTTTACGGCCCATTTCGCATTAGAAAACACACAAAATTGAAAAATAACGCACTGGAAACCAAAAACTGAAATAGCGCAGTAGCCGAAAGATTTGCAACGTGAAGAATCGTTTAAAACTGAGAGACTCGGAGAACCCTTCCTTTGTTTCGAAACAATCATGGACAGAGGCGTTGACGAACGAACATCGGACGAGCTAAAAAAGTATGCACAGGACAAGTAGCAACGTGTTCAATCAAAAATAGCGCTGGGATGACCTCTAGGGCGCGCGAATCAGCCGCGCGCCGACGCCGTCATGTTAGATGAGCTATAGCTCTCGAACTAGAGTGTAATCTGAAAAACCCTTTCACAGGCTCATTTCTGAGACCCTTTAGATTAGAATCATGCAACAAAAAAATCGATTTTTCGAAATCGTCAAGGTGTAAGTCCTCGTTAAGCCGCTCAAGGCAAGGCATCAGGCGAAGAGACAAGAGAATACATGGTGTCCTTTTCACGTTATTGGCAGGGACTGTTTGTTTTGTTTCCTCAGAAACGGTATATATATGTATATATGGTATATATATATATTAGAGCGGAGCAAATTTTTACTACCAACTTTCATTCCGATCCTGATTCTACATGAAATTCTAAGAAATTTTCGATTTTCGATTTTATGTTGTATGGTAAGACTGATGTACATTGCGATTTACTGTGGACAAATGTTAATTTCTTTTCCACAAAAAATGTGTATACTAGTGGTTTTTGATGCGAGGAATCCATTTTTGATATTTATTGTTCGAGATTCGGAGAGAAAGGCCAAGAAATAGAGTGTAGAGCGTAACATTAAATCTAGAATATTCGACTAATATAATAGTCAATTATTACAGAATATTCTTCGTCGCCTAAATATACATTCGAAACACACATCGACCAGAAAGTGAGACTTTCAATCACAAACAAACATGTTTGTTTATATCGCCGAACAATAGACAAAACACACTTCGACCCAAGTCCTGATAAGCGGCACACACCAAATCATAATAATAATATAAAAACAAGTCGAAATCTAGATCACTTTCGATAAACAACCGAAGGTATAAAATCAAAGATTCTTGCGATTTTCGTCACTTATTCTCAATTATTCTCACTTATCACTTGGCTCTCTTGTCTTTTGGTCTCCGGAGAAATCTCAACGGTTACACGGCAGTATTCTCTCTCTTGGCTCTCTCCGGAACTCGAGCATTCCTTTGAGTGATAAGTTTTTTTATTTTGATTTTCATTTTACGCCAAATATATAGTAATACTATAAAAAGTACGTATCACTTTCTGAAGTAATTTTTTTAATAAATTTACACAAACTAAATTTTTCATTGAAAATGTATTATTTATTCTTTTATAGAAATTTAACATTAAAAATGGATGCTTCAACTTCATCTACACAGCATTATACTGAATTGGGACAGTTTCGTTCGAAGTTTCTGCTGAAATGGACACAATAAATTTACCAACTTATCGTTATGTTTAAAAGTATTATTTTTTTAAGTGATTCTGCAAAAAGTAGAAATGAAATGTTTTCCTATAAAACATTCACTTCAAAGCGCACTTCACGAACATCATGACAAAGTTATGAATGTTACTATTGAAAGTAGAGAAGCACTACCAACAATGGAAACCAAAAAAGATTTCACGAAATTTGTAAAGAGATATTGAGTACTTGAACTGTTTTCTAATGAGATATTAATACATAAGTGATCGTGAAAATTTTATATTCCACTATTTTAATTTTTTAATTAATTTAATGAAGAGTATAATTACATTAACATTTTAATTAATTAATTGATTAATAATAAATATTTTTTATATCATAAAATAAGGTTTTACTAAATGCAAATAACAAAAAAGTTATATTATCACTGTTTTACTCACGAAATGACAAAAATCGCACTTTAGCGCCCTCTGGCGGGTGTTTTTCGTAAAAATAAATATCAAAAATGGATTGCTCGCATCAAAAACCACTAGTATACACCTTTTCGTGGAAAAAAAAATTAAATTTATCCACAGTAAATCGCAATGTACATCAGTAGTCTTAGCATACAACATAGAATCTAAAATCGAAAATGGGGCGCCTCGAAATTTATCATACGCCCATGGTGCATTCAACTTTTTTCTTAGAATTTCATATAGAATCAGAATCAGAATGAAAGTAAGGAAAAAAATTTGATACTATACAAATTACTCCGCTCTAATAAATAAATATGTATATATATATATATATATATATATATATATATATATATATATATATATATATATATATATTGTACTGAGAATTTAGTTAAATTTCTTAAAGAAGATTGCATCGGACTAGCTCTTAATTAATGATATAAAAGCATAAATTATAATAAATTATGTCTATAAATTTTGATAAATATTTAACATAAAATCAAGATAATTACCTAGTGTTGTGTGTGTGTAAGTGTAAATTTCTTTTTTGATGATGGTTCTTCCTATATCTCCTCTCTTAACTTCTATTGTCGATGCACCTTTAATTTCTATAATTATTCTTCTTCTTGTTAGATTCTATCTTCTCCAGTATGGTGAGGTTCTTTTATTAGGTGGTACTTCTTCTTAATACCCTTTTATTCCAAATATATTTATCGACTTATTTGTTGACTTGTCTATCTTGTCAATTTTCTTCGTCGTTAACCAAACAAACTTTTTATTACTTTTGGAAACCAAGACTACACTGCTTTATTTATAAGTTCTCCACGAAACCAAAACTTTAATTCACCTTGACTTCAGTTAATCGAGATATATCCCTGTTATAGAAATCTGTATTGAATGTCGATGTATCGTTGGTTATTTCCAGTAATTTTTTATGAATTCTTGTAAAATGTTGTATGTATGTATATATGTATCTGTAGGTTAACAATGGTTTTTTTATATCCATTAATATATGCTTTCTAAAATAATTAATAATTTTATTTCTAGTGACATTTGTTTCCCATTAAACGTCTCTGGCTGGAGTTAAAATGAGAAGCTAACACACGTAGGGTACTAAAATGTTCAAAAGGTAGTGGGCGTGGTGTCGAAAAGGTATAAAGAGAACCCCAAAATAAACCGTATGACAATTGGAGACGATAACCCCAATATTAACTGTGAATTTGATATCTTGAATTATAATAAATGATGAATTTTCTAATGGTAATTAACCATTCGAGTATTACTATACTACAATTATACTACCGCCCCTCCCTATAAAATTTTCTGTTATTTGTAACAAAAAATTGTAACTCTCCTCTAAGAAATCCATTTTATTTATATAATTGAAACTAGACAATCACTAAAAGAAATTAGTATGGTATTGTAAATTAACAATTGACAGGGTATATTAACAATTGATAAGTATAAAATGGTACTGGAGAAGAGAACAGTTCTAAATAAACAGGAAAGATAACTATTGAATACAGCTTTAATCTCAAAATGTACTATTCCATTCATTTATTGTTTTGTTTAACTAATATATATTTATTTTTTGATTGCTTGAACTGAGGATTTAGATAATAAAATCGAAATATATTTACTTAGCTCTACATGGATAAATATTCTCTACACTATAAATGCCTTTCACGATATCAGTACTTGGTTGAACGAACTAGTAAGTTTTTTGTCCAATATACAATAAGGATATAATAGTTTCTTACAAATATCATTAGTGAATCTTTGAAAATTTTTAATTAACCTTCCTATACTCACGTCAAAATGAAAGACGTATACTATACTATATAAGTCGGTCTCACAGACCGTATGCGTGAGTATAGGAAGGTTAAAACAAGGTCACCTATATTGTAAACATCGTTTTTGTTATGTATATTACTAATTTTATTTTATTTCTAGTTTTCATCTGTATTTTATAGTCTTTCGTGTGCTTTAGATACAATATCAGATAAGTTTGCTGGGGCACAGCTGTCATTTCTTTCGCAAGGACGATAAGGAAGTCTATTTTTAACAAGTATAATAGGGGAATAACCTGTTGTTACAGAAGGGATATTATTAATTAATGGTTCAATATTCTCTACGTAATTATCCCATAATTTATGATTCTGTGCTGTACAGATTCTAAGAAACTGTAAAACGGTGCGAATAGTGCCTTCCGAAATATTGCCATTGGGTGATCCAATGAGTAACCTCATCAGTTTAATGCTTCTATTTTTAAGGAATGTGAAGAATGTTTTACTTCTAAAATACATTGAGCTATCTGTTAATATGGATTTTACAGTCGCATTTATATCTTGAAGGTAATTTTTAATACATTTTATCACAGTTAAAGAATTAGTTCGTTTTGTTGCATATAACTTGGTGTACTTTGAAAAATTATCAGTAATAACGAGAATGTTTCTGTTACCCTTATCTGTTTTAATTAAATTTTGTAAAAAATCTTTCTTTGAAAATACCTATGTGAGTATCATAAATGAATATATTTTATGATTGCAATGGCATGTGAAGTTGGTAAAACAATTAATTCTTTTCCATTAACTTTTTTTAACTAGAAAATCATCTTTAATATAATCACTTTTATGTAAATTACATAATCTCACTTTGTCAAATATCTCTTGTAACTCATTATCATTTTGCTTTTCTAAAATCAAATTTCTGCTACAAATTTCTTTATCCACTTGTTTTAAACTGTGCAAATTAATGGTTAAGGAAGTATTTAAAGAAAAGAGTCTGAATATAATCGACTAAAAACGTCGGCTACCAAATTATCTTTACGAGGTATATATTTAATATCGAAGGAATAATTTTGAATTGTCAAATAGAGTCTGTAGATTTTACTATTACCATTTACACGAGATCTTAATATTGATGTTACTGTGGTATTATTGGTTTCAATTAAAAATGTAGGTCCTAACAAGTAAAATTTAAATTTTTGAATGCAATGACATAATGCCATCATTTCTTTAACTGCAATGGGAGAATTCAACTGATAAGAGTTATATTTTTAGATGTGAACGCAATTGGCCATTCTGTATCGTCATATCTTTAGATCAAAACACCGCGTATTGAGGCATGACTACTATCTGATCTGACAATGAAGGTTTTATCGAAATTTGGATGGATCAAAGTTAAATTATCATAAAAGGACTTCTTGATGGTTTCAAAAGCATGCTGTTGACGTTCGGACCATATAAATCTAGTATTTTTCTTGAGGAGTTTATGTAAAGGTAATGAATTTTCTGCTATACTGTAAATAAATTTCTGGTAGTGATTAACTAAACCTAAGAATCCCCTCAACTTTTTAATGTCATTTGAATCCTTTTAATTTCATCTAATCTATCATTTTGCATATATATACCGTTATAATCAATTATATGTCCTAGAAACTTTACAGAATGTTGAAGAAAATTGTATTTCACTAAATTTAACTTTAAACTTGCATTTCGCTAACGTCATCCTCACTGAACTGACATTTAAATCCATTTAAAATTATATTTTCGTCTTTCTCATTGTACTTTACTATATCTGTAAATTTAAATATATTTTTCCCCATTGTAATATTCTCCTCTTGATAATTTATAATCATTGATTCATTTGATATAAATTCTATCCCTAAAATTATGTCATACTTTAAATTATCCAAAATAATAAAATGATGGTTGTACTCTATCTTATTTATAATTATAGTAGCACATATAGACCTATCGACTCTACCTAACAATTTATTTGTACCAGATCTTATATCTGTTCTCTTTATATTTATGAATTTTCTTTTAAATTTATCATAGTTTTGTTCTATACCCCTTTAACAAATTAATGTGGCTTCCGATCCTGTATCAATTAATGCCTTTAATTTTAAATATCTATTTGAACATCCATTATAGGTAATAATTGACCATTGACATGATGATTTTTCGTCCTTAAAAAGATTTAGTCGATGCTCATAAACTATACCTGATATTTTTTGATCTATTATGCTATCTAAAACAGAGTTGTCACAAGGGTTGACTGAGGTTGGCCTATAAAAGGTTGCTTTAGAAAAGAATTATTGCTACCACTGGGCTCGTTACTGATGTCGATAGCGTTACAATATGCTTCTCTACTATCGCACGGTTTTGTGGTTTGGCTTGGTTCGTTTTGCTTTGTGTAATACCTTCTATTTTGAATTTGATACTGATTTTGACATTGATTTTGGTGTTCTCTTTGGTATGGTCATCCCACCCAATTTTATTATTAGGTCGTTTATAGAGAGTCCTCTACATTTTATCTTATTAAAATTTTGGCTCTCGAAAATAGATTACTATTATATATATTATACTGTTTGTATAAATATATATAAAGCAATATACAGTTATCCCCGGATATAATTGATAAAAAATTTTTGAATTTCGTTTTAATATTTTGGGAGGCTTCCTGCTTGGCCTGAAAAGAATTGCAAGCACATTTTTACTTTTTAGAAATTAAGGCCGTTATGGCAATTGAGAAAAAAACATTATCTTAAAGTAAAGTGCCATTTCGGTCAAAGCTTCTCCTAAAGATGACTCACAAAAAATTCGTTAAACTAGCGTATCATAAGATTTCCAAAGGGATTAGTAATATCCTAGAAAAACAAAACATGGAGGCGTGTGCGACATCTAAGAACACTACAAAAATTAGATGCATATGATGCGAAGCACATCTTCTAAATAAAGACATGGGCTCATTACTTCCGCGCTTTTCAATCTATTATAAGCAGCTAATATCAGTTCCTTGACCGGTGTGTATTTACTTAAAGTTTTTCCTTAAGATGTTGGACAACAGACGCGTGTATTTTCGCCATCTATCAAATGTTATATATACGAAATATTATCGAAAGATGAGCACATTTAGTTACGGGTGTCACAATAAGTTTACGTAATTTCTAGTGTGTGCAGTGTAATCATTGTGTCGTAGGTGATGATTTTCGGTTGATATTGATCTCTTGTAGACGGACTATTGGCGTTTTTATTCAGTATAACTGTTTGAAAATGTTTCCCTCGTGTTAGCAAAACACGTATCATCGAATTTAATTAAATAATTTTGTGGTGAGGAGTTTATCGTTGTAATATAGTATACTGTAATGCCTCATCTTGATTTATTGTAGGATTATTTCCCGTTCAATTGTAAACTGATCGACTGTTTGGTTCTATAAACTTAATTGCTTTGATTAACCGTATATTGCGAAAAAGCAATACTGTAGTTTCTTCCTTTTGCTCATCATGGTGTCAGTGCATCTTTGATCCAGATGTGATTTTTGTATAGAGTATCATAACGACAAATCTTAACATGTGGTTTT
This sequence comes from Chrysina gloriosa, assembly GCA_038088585.1. Lineage (NCBI taxonomy): Eukaryota > Metazoa > Arthropoda > Insecta > Coleoptera > Scarabaeidae > Chrysina > Chrysina gloriosa. Next base: position 33,108,270 of record CM076089.1, read on the forward strand.
GTAGAAATTGGTGCCTTGAAAATGATCTAAATGAAATGATGTATAGTGCGACTACGTTAATTAATTGCTAAACACTAGCCTATCTATATTAACTCTAAAATAAACTAGTATCATTTTTAACTGTAAGCTAACCAGTGCCTTTACATATATGAGGCGTATGCTAGCAGAACATTAGCGGCAACACATTCGAGAAAATATCGACGATCAACCTTTTTACTATTTTCATAATATAATGCCGTAAAACCAGAAATTTAAGAACAAACTATACATGCGGTGATCAGTAACAAGTAATGAGAGCTAATAAAGTATAAAATGACACAATCAGTTGCACAAATAACAAATCCTTCAATATAAACAAATAAATAAATAAAATACTGCACACAGCACAGCACACGAACTAACTGTCTAATTTTTTTAGGTGTCATCTATAATGATGCCCAAGCATGCAGCTACCAAGTTTCGTAGTGAAACAGACCATAGTTGCAAAATAGGAAATGTTTAAATAAATACATGGTGTATCTTCCCCAATTGTAAAATACTGCACAAGGTAGAGAACACGAGCAAACTAAATAAAATTTTGTACGCAGACTCTTTAAAGATCATCTGAGGGTCATTCCATGCCAAATCAATCATGAATTTTCTTGACCTCCTCCGATTTTGATGAAATTTGGTTTAGTTGTTATACTAACTGAAAAATTGGCAAATACAAATTTTTAGCCCCCTTAGTCGACAGGGGCCGAAAATACGGAGGGTAACAATTTCCCCCAAAATCTCCAAATCGCGACACTCTTGCACCTTCAAAATTCAATATCTTCGGTTTTATTGTAGCTACAGAGCCCAATTTTTTCTATTTTAAAGCTCTTAATATGCTCTACAAGACTACTATAACCAAAAAAAAATTGAAATGAAATGAGGGGTACCTCCCTAATTTAAACGTCGTGGCAAGGGGTGGGCGAAATGGGGAATATATCCCCGATTTTTTTAAACTTGGGATTCTCAAAGAGTAAGTTCTAAAGAGCACATCCTGACATTTTTATCTTGGGACAACAATGGGATTGCTCGCAACGTGCTTGTTATTTATAAACGGGGAAAAATAAATTACTTGTGTTGCCTAATTTTTAATATGTTTTTACTAAAAACCCAAATTCCACATCTGCCCAAACAGATGTGGCATCTATATATATATATATTATTTTAATTATGCACATTACTTAGAATTGATGGTCTCTTTAGGAGAAACCTTATCGTAATTCCAGTTTAATTGTCATTTGCTAATTGTTTGTGAATATCTTTCTTTTATTACCTATCATAAAACCTTAAGCATTTCAAAGAATATGTTACATTAAGGCGGGAAACCAGTTTAGGAGGCCGAAAGTTTGGTGTTTTTCGTGAACTTTTTGAACAGGGAAGGAATAATCAGAATTTGTTTAAACTTGGAGCATATTTTGTTCATGTTTTGAAGTACACTTTGTAATTTTTTCAAGTCATTTCCGCCGAAAATGGTTGAGTTAGAAGCTGCTGTCCATGTACGATCGCCATCCGAATTTTGCTGGTGAATTTTTATCTGTAGTCATTACAATTTTTTTTTTTTTTTTCGTTAACAACATATTTTCTAAGAATATAAACCTAATTGTGACCAAGAAAGTTGAAAATTGCATGTTTTTGAGGTGTTTGAACACAATGTCATGTTTTTATACCATGTTTTTTCACCTTTTTTACATTAAAAAATATTTTTAATAATATCATCCCAGAGTTAGGTTCATATAGATTACAATTGAATAAAGAATATTCACACAAATTTTCAGAACGGTTGGTCAATAACTTTTTGAGTTAGAATGCCCACCAGTTAAAAAAGTGGTTTCGAGAAAAGCGCGTTTGAAAAAAATGTAGCGAAAACGAGAAATTCAAGGCAGTAATTAATTATATAAACTACCTACCGGTTAATCAGCTATTCCAGCACCATATATCAACCCCTCTTCTTCTTCAAACGCATCATCTCGAGCTTGCATTTCCTGTTGACGAGCTTTCCAAGCTTCCTTGGTCTCCAACGAGCTGCGCCTATTCTGTCTTTTCACGCGCTGCTCATCCATGTTCCCGGCAAAATTAAAGCTCTGCGAGCCAACTGCGAGTTCGAATTCCTTCATCAGCATTAGAAAGGTTGAATTTCCTTCATTAAATAACACAGTAGCCAAGAATGCTGCAACCTCGACTATTTTCAGGTCAGCATGTAGGTGCTTTAGAACCAATCGCCAAACGGTTGAATTGAAACTTTCATTAGCGTTCTGCGTATGACCACCTAAACATCTCGTCAGCAAATCGTCTCCCGATGAATCTTCGTATATTGGAAGAATTTATTTTTGAACGTCGGGGTGTAATGGGGCAGGCTCCGTTCCAAGTGCTTTAGCTTGCTGCCACTTGCACCAGCTGTCTTCTCCCCTGGACAGTTGTCATGTTGTGGATTGTCGTCTGTGGATATCATGTGCTGAAAAGTTGCCATTATGACCCTATTCATGTCTTCGATGCTGTTTACATTTCTTCGAAACGCTAAGCCGTAATACGTGCTAAGCTTTTTGACCAAAGCCTCTGTCAACTTTCATTTTCCGCCCAGTTTTTTAGTTTTGCTGATGTTTCGGAGCCGAGTTGCCATCCTTTTCTGAACATGGCATATGCATTCACTTTTGACAATTGTCAGTTCATCACCGTAGGGATTTAAATTAGCACCTACTGTGAACGTTTTCGAATCTCCGTAATTTATACCATATAGTTCCTCCGATCTCAAGATCTCATTTTCATCGATTCGACTTCCATGCTTCCCGCGGAGCCTTCATGTGTTTTCATGCAATTTTCTTCGTCATGATCGTCTTTCCATGCTAGATATTCTGCTGAATTTTTCGATTTGTTCTTCCAATATATATATGATTGGCAGTAACTGCTTCGTACAACCAGATCGATGACTTTTTCGGAGTAATATCCGATGAGCGTTGTAACACCATAAAGTGATTTGAATCCTCGTTTTTTCCAAGTTCCATCACCGGATACTTTCAAATTCAGAGTAGGTCTCTCGCGTTTCTCGTTCCCTTTCTTCTCTTCTTCAAGAGCTTTCTTACAGCAGAATTCATACACTTTTTCGCAGTGGCGTGGATGTGAATGCAAATTCCATTGTAAGTTTCTTCAGCTATACCATTGCTGATGTCCATGTAATTACAAAATAAATTCAGTTCTTGTCCGCCAAAACCTAAGAGCCGCATGACAAATACAATCGTACGATTTATCTCGAATCCAGTGTTGAGTACAGGACCTGAATTGATTTGTTTCGATCCACAATGGCAATCGACAACAAGCTTGAAACCAAGGCCACGTTTTCCAGTTTCTTGAAGTTTCCCATTCTGTGTGCATTTTCGACAAATAAGAATTTCTGACAAACCAGTGAATACGGTGAAAAATTCGATGAGCCTATAACAATGTACAGGATTTACAGTCGCATTCTCACTGGTAGTAGTCGAAAATGTTTTTGCGCTGGCACTTCCATCTCCACTAACACTTGACTCACTGTTGGTGTGTTGATTTCCTTGGAAGGATCACTTACGTGGTCTACCACGTCGTTCGCTGCACTCACGATAACCTTTCGGATACGCTGACATTTTTACTTCTAACACTCAGTAGGAAAGCCGGAGCTAAACTGACCAAACTCAACGTTCTGTCGAAATATTCCAAAGTAGTACAGGGGTATGGAGCCAGATAATGATAATAATAATGAATAAGGGACTATCCGAGGGACCGCTCCGTTCTAACTATCGCGCGCTTCAGCGCCGAACCGACGAGCGGTCACTTAAGTGCTCATAGCATCGGAACTAATCGGAAATTTGCTTTGAAATTTTGGCAACATATTCTTGAATAGTTTTACTAACAATTTATGAGATAAAGAAGTCGATTTTTTGATCCGTCTAAACTGGTTTCCCGCCTTAAGTTAACTTTAATTAGGAAAAACGACCCGTTTTAATTGTCCGTTACGTATGCACATGTGTTTGCTGCAGATAAACTGTACGTTTAACAGAACTGTAAGTTTTTACTGAAACTGTACTGTTTTTTATTTTTCAATAATAAAACTTTCACATCAAACACATACCGAATTGTTTTATTTTTACTCTTTTCCAACCCAGAGCACTTTCCCATTGATCCCATTGTTGTCCCAAGTTAAAAATTGCAAGATATGCTCTTTAGGACTTACGCTTTGAGAATCCCAGGTTTCAAAAAATCGGGGATACATTCCCCCATTTCGCCCATTCCTTGCCATGACCTTCAAATTAGGGAGGTACACTTCATTTTTTTTCAAACATTTTTTTGGTTATAGTAGTCTTGTAGAGCATATTAAGAGCTTTAAAATAGAAAAAAAAATGGGCTCAGTAGCTACAATAGAGCCGAAGATATTGAATTTTGAAGATGCAAGAGTGTCGCGACTTGGAGATTTTGGGGGAAATTGCTACCCTCCGTATTTTCGATCCCTGTCGACTAAGGGAGCTAAAATTTGTATTTGTCAATTTCTCAATTAGTATAATAAGTATACCAAATTTTATCGAAATCGGAGGGGGCCAAGAAAATTGTTACCTCCTTTGGTTTGATTTGACGTGGAGTATTTTATTTATTTGTTTATTTATATTGAAAGATTTGTTATTTATGTAATTTTATACTTTATTAGTTCTCATTACTTGGTACTGATCGCTGCATGAATATTTTGTTCTTAAAATTCTGGTTTTACATTATATTACGAATAGTAATAAGGTTGATAAGTAGCTCCTTTCCCGAATATGCTGCTGCGAATGTTCTACTAGCTTCAGTATCATTTAAATATATTTAAATATATAGAATAGTATGTCTCACTGAAGTAATATGTTTTTGATGCTATTTTAGGTTAATATTCAACATGGCCAGGGAAAATACTTTACCACGATGAAAAATGCACAAAATGAGTTGGAGGGGTTAGTTCATACAAAAATTTTACTACTTAAGTTTTGAAATGCCGTTACGTCTTTGTCTTGACTGGTATTTTCAATTTCTACCTAATGATAACTTCATACCTCATTAACAAATTAATGGGGAAAGTGCGGCACTAAACCTATTTTCTTATGTTCTAAAAAGTATGTTCATTGCAGGGTAGGTGCGGTGATCTCAAAAATAGGTTACTTTAAAATGCTTTTCGCAAAACTAAACTATCTTTATTCAAAAAGATACAAACTCAAACTACGCATTACCAATCAACCAATCTGAGTTTCTTAACTTAAATTGTACTCTTTATCGGATGCTGTAACTTTCAAAATAAATGTCGCCTCTTCTACCTATTCTTCAATGAGAAAATAACTCCATCGTCTACTAAAACATGATCAACATCATCAAGTTAAGGAAATATAAATACTGCCCTTCGGTTGGAGCATAATATCTTATATCTCTTTTTCTCCGGCCCGTCTAACTAGAATTCAATCCACATTCTACTATATCTTAAATCTGTGTACTAACTTCCTGGTTTCTTTTCTCTTTTTCTTTGATTTGTCTAATCATCTCAAATTCATCATTGTTTAATTCGATTCGATCTTCTTCACTCTCTGATTCTTCAACAATTTCACGCATTCCCTTCTTTTTCTTGTCCTTTTTTGGGATTTTCAATATTCATATCTTTATTTTCGTCATTCTTACCTTTCTTGGCTTTACTTTCTATGAGTTCGCTTCTAACGATGATCCCAGCACGACTTGCAATTCTGTTTTGACCTTCTCTGGCTCTTGCTTACAATTAATAATAATATTTCGTCAAAAGGAACAATAATAAATACTCTACCAACTACATTAGTAACAAGTTCAGGATTTATTTCTTCATTAGTACCTGGTATCCAATCTGCTGAGGTGTATTGTTTTATAGCCTCCCAGCTTATACGCACAATCGGATCAAATCATCGGTACCAAAGTCGGGTTTGCTTCTTGGCAAACATCTTATATTAATTTCAAAAAGCCTTTTTACTATTTTTTTTCTGGATTCATTCGTTGCCAGTTGACTAGTTTTAAGTGCCAAGTGCATTTTAAAGATTTAAACACAGAAATGTCAAGGAGTCGAAGAATGCGAGTTTACTGGGTGGTCGTCTTAGGATACAATCCCCTTTCTCGCACTTCCTCGATCAATTTAATACTAAAATACGTGGAATAGTAATAATATCTAAGTAAAATTGGACGGCGTTCGCCAAATGGTTAATAATAATTTTGGAAAACTAAAGCCCCATCCATCCCTCTTTTGTTGCTGCATACGCAACTGTGACCTGATTGATTCGCTGTTCGGCTGTCCATTCATCATAGACATATTTGCCCCTGAAAACAATTAATGAGATTGTCTCTTCTAGTAGAGCACTTCAAGTATATAATAAAGTTACATTAACGCGACTTGGCCCACTAGTAGTGCGAGTTGAAGGAAGCCCCATTTCGTTAACTACTTCGGGTTTTGTAAGGTCTGGAGAGAAGCTAGTCTCGTCTAGATTCGAGATGTGCTCCCGCTTGTCGGTCTTAAATAGGTCAAAATAACCATAGATAACAAATGGATCCTCACATTTTCTTCTGACAATTTCCAGACTCTTCGGCTATTTTATAGATAGCCTTTACTTATGGTTGGGAAATCAATCTTGCCCTGGTATTCCATTTTCAAACTTGGTTTTCGGACTGTTTGCTTTAACAGACTGTCCTCAAGAATTTCAAGCCAAGTTAGGCCAAACCCCCACCGTTTCATTGTTTTTTATATTCCAACAGAATATCGCTACTCCTCTTAAAAGTAACACTTTTAATACCTCTTCTCCTATTGAGATGATTAGATAAAGTGGATCCAGGAATTATAGAAAGAAAAGTAGCTTTTTATACCGATTGCTTTATCTCTTTTCTAAGCCAACCTCCAGATCGTCTTTTATGTAATTGCTTGTCCTTTTTGTTTGGTAAATGTATTTTCGAGACGTTGTTGATCTGAAAAATAGCATTGACCATTTTTATTATAGCGCACCACGGAATAAGCTTCGCACTTACCCTTTTAGGCTAAAATTTGGGATAAGCGCGTCACCTGTGGCAACGTTAAGAAAAATGAAGATACTGTATTATGTAATAACATCAAGTGATAGCACAACTTACCTTACCTAAGGGATGACAAGTAAAAAAACAGGTGTTATGTACAAATGTCTAAAAACGAAATGTGGGTTGGCAGTGTCATTTTCACTTCCTGCGATTACAGTACGTCATTTTAAACTATAACGTCACAGATAATACCGTTTTTTTTTTTTTTTTGATAAATTAGGTACTAACATACACCCGAGTCGCTCTTACCTCAGCTAACCTTAATGTATACGTAGTAGTATTGTTTGGATGTTTTCGCGAACGGAGAGTGTGAATAATAATAATATATGTGATATATATAAAAATATATGTACATGTACTGACCTTTTTCTGTAATTTATTTGAGTCTGTTTGTTGCTGCTGTTTGGATTGATCAGATAAAACACCGGAATTAGCGCTCCTTTTCTGCACAGCCAGATCGGTATTTTCAATTGCATCACTTTTTAGTAATTGGAATTTTGATGTTACCATTTTCTAAATGAATTTAAACAAAATATTAACACCAAAGTAATATGAGGGTGAAACAATTATAATGATAGTGAAACAGTAACAACTATTCATTATGAGAATGTGAAAACTTTATATTATGTATCATTATTAAGATAAATTATCGGTAACCGGCTAACGCGTAAAATCTGCGACTGTAAAACTATTTGAACACTAGAGTTGTGATACATTTTTGCTGCTAGAATTAGCATAGGTAGCTCAGTCTACCAAAAATCAATATTGTGACGTACATTTTATGCTACAATTCCTTAGCAATGCATTGAATTTAATACATGTGTTACAAGTGCTAATAAAGTTTTCGAAAATGCAGATAGATAACAAGGTTTGATTATCCAGTTGATTTTTCTAAAATTTGTTACTTTTGTCAATTCTCATATTACACTATAGTGAAACAGGTTTTAATGGCTACCAGAATCTTCAACTGAAACCCAGAATGTATTTCTGAATTATTTGAAATAAAACCTGAGCCATCGTTCATAGTACTGGCCACCAATATTTTTCCTACTTTTACCAAATTGAAATCAAGAATGACATTTAAGGTACGGATATAATTGTACAAGATCTTGAATTGAAGAATGTGAGGGGGAAGTACGCTAGACGAAGTTTTGAAACGATTGGGTACAGCAGCTCAAAAGGATTTTGTTTTAGAATTCGTGATATATTTCAATTACATTAACTGCATAAACACAGTCTGCGCATCTTTCCACTCTATGTTTTTCATGTTCAGAGTTTTGACATCTTTTCCACATCTCCTGTCCATTCCCGTCCTAAACATAATTTTCGGCAGTTTTTCTCCACCCAACCATCTAATTTCATGCTGTGCTCTTGTTTTATTCACATTTATAACTTGTAGCCTTTCTTTTGTTATATAAATTCTGATATTGTCGTTTAATCTTAAATATATAATTTCCATCTAAATTTTTTTCTTCTGTGTTTCCCTCAATTATAATCTTTTACAACCATATGTAAGTACATATACATATTGTTTTCATTTTGTTCTTTGGAAACCTCCTTTCTGTTTAAAAAAACCTTGTTTGTTTAATTTATGTAATAAAATTATATAAGCGAATACCTAATTTAAATCCCCTCCTCGACTCAAACAATAATTAGAGTAGGTTGAGAACTCACAAATGTCGATTATTGATTTCGAAAAAGCATCCTGGAACTTTAAGGAATAAACATAAGATGGCGACATTGTTGGTAAAATAACAGTATTGCAAATCTAACATGTTGGTCCTGAGCTGCTGCCATCTTTTGTTAAAGACCAATTTTGGACGTTAGGCGGAAATGTAGTTCGAAAGTGAATATGATTGAATATTAACAGCGTATAAGGCCGGCTCATTCTAGACATATTAAAGGACAATCCGAGTCGTGGTGCCAACAAAACGAATTCCTATGGCTATACTTCCTTCTTAAGTAACAAATACATTTTAACCTTGTATTCGATCCTTTTAAAGGATTTGGACTGATCTAAGTCGGCTATATGTTCCGTTAATGGACCAAATTTCAGTTCCGTTAATAATGAATTGTTAATTCAATTGAATAGAACAAATGTTTGTGCTATAGAAGATATTGCTAACTTCACAATCGCCGCCACAAATAATTATGATTATAATCATTTATAGGCAGATTTCAATGATCTTATATCTTTGCTCTTTTTATCATTGGTACATTACTGCTCCTTGTACCAAATGTTCATTTGGTATAAGAGTTCAAAAAAGTTCCATATAATGAAAGAGTTGCGCCAGCACTTTAAGATAAAATGAAAAATAATACACAATAAACGACTTTTCTCTAATTGTCTTCAACGTGTTTCGATTTTGTCTCTGGATAGACGATAGTCATAGAAAAGTGAGACGATTATATATAAAACGCAAGAATCCACAATTTGCTGTCCAACAATATAGTCTTTGCACGACAATGACGATTTGAAGCTGCAATAACATATGGTAGGTCATCTTTGATTCATAATGACAGAAATTGTGCTAGTTTTGCCGTTAATCGTTTAGGTAGTGTAAATGAAAAGGCAAAATAAATTGGCGATTATTGGAGTAAAAGAAGACTGCCGTAAAAGATAGATAACATCATAATAGTATATAATACTTACTCATTAAATAGAGCTCAATTAATAACTGATGGCACTAAAAACGATATTAGGGTTTTGAATAAGTAGACAGCATTAAATGAGAGAGATAGCGATAGAGTTGTCGTATAGTCTCCGACCTACAAATATTAGTCCACACCCCAGTCTGTTATTCATCAGTTGTTGTATTGTGTGTTGGTCTGGCTCTCCGCGTATGTTCAGTGTATTTATTGCGTCTACGATAAAATCAAGCTTTTTCAAAGCTCTTAGATCTGTGATACTATTGACTAGTATGTAAGTAATCATAAAATTATTTTGAAATAAACTGTATAGCAATAAAATGTCGGTGTAGCGACGACCACTTCCAATCAGGAGAAAATTAGACATGAACAAGCACGAGTTATTTTATTAAACCTTTAATACATATATATATATATATATATATATATATATATAAAAATCGAGCGAAAAACTCTATTGGGGTGGTCGGTCCGTGAAATAAAAGTCTCATTTGTTCAACCTCTATATTTCGTCACCGTTTGGTAACTTCATCAGGAGTATGCTGAAAAATGTGCTATCACAATGTTGCAACTTAAGGATTAAACTAAGACTTACAACTAGAGTAGATCACTAGCCCTCAGATACATATTAACGTGGTATCAGACCATCAGATTTTATACGTATAATCACATGAACGCGTGGAATATGTTTTTGGGATTAACTGTGTATACATTTTAGTTTATGCATCTTGTACATCAAAATATTTGCACGTCAATAAAAACAAACTTGTTCTTGTCTCTCTTGCGCTTAACATGTATACTTGTCGTTGCAATTTTAACAAATACTCTTACATATTCCATATCTGATGGTCTGATACCACGTTAATATGTATCTGAGGGCTAGTGATCTACTCTAGTTGTAAGTCTTAGTTTAATCCTTAAGTTGCAACATTGTGATAGCACATTTTTCAGCATACTCCTGATGAAGTTACCAAACGGTGACGAAATATAGAGGTTGAACAAATGAGACTTTTTATTTCACGGACCGACTACCCCAATAGAGTTTTTCGCTCGATTTTATATAATCTACTCTATACAGTAGGGTCGAAATACATTTTTACTATATATATATATGAATTCATTTATTTAAAATAACACATACGCGTTATTGTTTCAAACAAAGGAAGATATTTCTAAATCTCAGAATCAAACAGTATTAAGTTATATATTTCAGATTTTACAAGAAAACGATGTAAAAATTTTAATCTGTCATATTCTTCACACAATTTAATAGGATAAAATCGGCACTACATCGTCATATTCATTATCCTTACACACTATTTATGCTGCTTATGTTAATGTTTAAAATGCCCGCGCTTTGTGATTTCGACTGATATTTTTAGTATGTATAGTATAGTAGTTAGACCACGCCTTCGCGCAGCGCAAGTTCATCAGTTATTCATGAAACTCTACCCGTGTATTATACTAATATGCAAATTATTTTGCTATAACAAAGCGAGTAGTTATACCCCTTACCCCTTTTACAAAATTTTCTGTAAACGTGCTTATTGCTATACTAACACTAAATAAAAATTCATAATTTACCTTTGTCACAGGTTTATTTGTTGACCGAACAACTTCAAAGCCTGGGTGATCTGCTAACCATCTTTCCAAATTAGCGGCACTGGGAGCACTACTGCCTGACAATATTTTACCAGTTTTTCTTTCAAATACAACAACCTAAACATACAAATAAATTGTTTTAAGTATATATTTCTTTTTGATTATTTATATTTTCATAACATTCCCTGCACGAATTAATTGTTCACATATGTTTTCAAGTTACCAAATGAAGATAAAGGAATAAAAAATAACTTCATGTAGCCGGATAGATTGTTTGAATTTTAGACCGAAGTAATTAAAGGACATTTAAAATAAGGACATATTATTTATTATTATCTCTTTTCGGAATTCATGGGCTGGGCCAATTCTTTAGTAAAGTAACTAAAGAACGACATATAATCATATGAATATCATAGTCATAGGTGTGAACAGAATTTTCCCCAAGAAGGGATTTATAAGTAACACCTTACAAACACCTCCGAAGTGAGTAAACGCGACACCCATCGCGCCGACAGCTTTCTCATGCCGAAAATTTCATACAGGATATGACCCACGCGGTCTTTTGAGATGCCTACTGTCTCAGCTATCTCGGCGATCTTCAATCGGCGGTCTGTCAATACGAGATCGTGGGCATTTTCACGTTATCTTCCGTGGTAGCCGTTCTCGAAGCACATGGGCGTGGCTCATTAAAAACCAACGTGCGACCACGTTGAAATTCGTCAAACCAATTTTTGACGGTCGCCATCGAAGGACAAGAATCACCGTACACAGCATCCAAGCATTCTTTGATTTCGCTGCGCAATTTCCCTTCCAAAAGCACGAATCGAATCACCGACCGATATTGCTCTTTTTTCATTTTTCTACAATCCGGGGACACACCCGCTTTCACACGCGGTCAAAACAAAACTACGAGTCCGATTCGGCTGAAATTCTGACAGTAGCCGCAGAGGTCGAATATTAGAAACGACTTGCCAGCTTCCCCTCACTTGCCTGGCGAAATATTCGTCATAGTGGGGGAACCAGCCGAAGAGGGCGAACCGGGCCGATGTGCAGCGGTACGCTTTCGGCTGTTCCTTGCCCCTTATCTGTTATAATACTTGTAACAGATAAGAAATATTAAATTACTATTGAAAGAAAAGGTCTGGATCGAATTTCATGGTTGATTGTATTTGGCTTATGCCTATAACAGATAGATTTATAGGTATTCTTTTTTAACTAATAAATATCCATTCAACACTTATTTTATTTTAATAAAGAGTCCGCAGGACCAAAAATAATGTGGTAAAAAAACTATATAAACAACGATGACTTGACTGTTGGACGAATATTACATATCGCATACTGTTTGCGAACTCGGGCGTAAGATCTGGAGGAATTCGAGAGAATCGCAGTAGCATAGATTAAAACAGCGAGATTGAGGAAGGAGAGAAAACAAGATTTATTCCTAGCATAAGAAAGGAGGAAAAGCCTTACAAAGTAATAATAATGATGATAATAATAATAATCATATTCATAATCATATTATATTATTAAATTAATGTAACTTTCACATACATTCTATTTGTCGTCATCTTGTACATTGTTATCGTATCATCACACGTTGTATTGTTTTCACATATTGCCAGTTATACCGAAGTTTTCACTTTCAAAAGTTAATGACAATATAATTATGTACAATTATGTAGAATTTCGATGATTAATTTCAAAATCTTCGCGAGCACAAAATTTGGCAAAAATTATTCGATTTTATTAAATCCAAATAGGGAAAGCCACAACAAATATTCAAAAAGTTATAAAAAAGTTTAAGTTATAGAACGTTTTCCAAATTCATCGGAACTCTATTCGAGTCTGACAAAGACCGTACTAAACCTAAAAACTGTAATTACGAGTTCATCTCTGATGAGTTAGAAATTATTACATTTTCGACAATATCTAATTAGCACCGGTTCCCGTCGGTTTGTGGTTGGTATGTGACTGATCAACAAGGTAAGTAGATGCGGGAGGTAGGTAATTACTTACATAATGCAACTATTTGTTATTAGTGTAATTATAATAGGTAAAAGTACTTAGATATTAAAAAGTTTATTGATGCATGTCAAGGGTTACAACTAAAACTGGTTAAATATTCGAAAACACGGTGGCTCGGACGTCACGACGCTATCCAGAGACTGCGTCTTTTGATGCCGTCGTTGCAGGCATGCTTCTCCGATGCGATAGTAGAAGAAGGTGATTGCAAAAAGCGAGAAAAATTCGAAAAAATGAACGCATTTCTCAACGATCTCGATATGCAAGCGTACCTAGCTTTTCTAGAGTATGTTTTGGCGATATTCAATAATATAAACATTTTTTTCAAAATTCTGAAACGCGAGTTCATCAGTTGCACGGAAAATGCCTTCAATTTTTCTCGCGGATGGTACGACATTTTATAAAGAAACCTCTCCTTCCCTTTGTGCAATCGGGGCACGTTCGATTCGAAGATAGTAGTAATCAATTGCCTCTAGATGAGATATCATTCGGAGAAGAATGCCACGACGTTATAGAAAAACTCAAATCAAACAATACCACCGAAAATGAGGAAATCGTTCATAGAATTCGCCAGAATTGTTTCAATTTTTATATGGAGGCTGCAAATCAAATCCAACGAAGATTATTTTATATTAATGATGAGTTTTTCACTTCCTTGCGTGTTTTTGATAGTGAAACCGCCTTGTAAGATGAGGATCGGGATTGTAGGTTCAGTGAAGTTTGGATTGTCGCGGAAAAACTCGGTGGATTTGATAAGGCCGTAATGAAAAAGGAGTGGCGTTTCTTGTTCTCGGAATATCGCAACGGTTCGATTAGACGAGAAATCGACATGTTGTCATTTGATGACATGTGGACAGAAATTTTGTTTAGGAAATATGAAAGTGGAGATTTCAAGTATCCACAATTAAAATGTCTTTTAGGTATAGTACGGTCTTTGCCACACTCGAACGCGGCGGCAGAGAGGACTTTTAATACCTGTTTGAACATTTGTTGTGGCTTTTCCTAATCGGATTTAATAAAATTGAATAATTTTTGCCAAATTTTGTGCTCGCAAAGCTCCTCTATTACCTACTTCTAACAACATTCACCTTCTTAATACTTCTTAATGATTTTGAAATTATCCCTCGAAATTGTAAATATTCCATTAATTTTAGATTTATGGGTCCCTCGTCTCATTTTCTCGATTACGCTCGATGTCGTTTAATACCATATGAAGGTTATGCCTCTATACAATTATTGTTATTATAATTATGATTATTATTATTACTATTGTTATTATTATTATTATTATTATTATTATTATTATTTAATTATTACTATTTTTATTGTTATTATTATCATTATTACTATTATAATTATTATACGTGACTGTATTCTACAGCTTTGGACGGTTTTACCTCCTTTTTTTGACAGGAATAAATCATTGTTTTCTCTAGTTCCTCAATCTCGCTGTTTTAATCTATGCTACTGCGATTTTCCCGAATTGCTCCAGATCTCACGCCCGAGTTCGCAAACAGTATGCGATATGTAATATTCGTCCAACATTCAAGTCATCGTTGTTTATATAGTTTTTTTACCACATTATTTTTGGTCCTGCGGACTCTTTATTAAAATAAAATAAGCGTTGAATGGATATTTATTAGTTAAAAAAGAATACCTATAAATCTATCTGTTATAGGCATAAGCCAAATACAATCAACCATGAAATTCGATCCAGACCTTTTCTTTCAATAGTGATTTAATATTTCTTATCTGTTACAAGTATTATAACAGATAAGGGGCAAGGAACAGACGAAAGCGTACCGCTGCACATCGGTCCGGTTCGCCCTCTTCGGCTGGTTCCCCCACTATGACCAATATTTCGCCAGGCAAGTGAGGGGAAGCTGGCAAGTCGTTTCTAATATTCGACCTCTGAGTAGCCGTCTACGAGAATTTACAGCTCACGCAATATAAGTTGGCGAGCGGTGGGGATGCGCCGTAAACGTATTTAGGACACGGATCACCCACCTGTCTGATTCCCGCAGACTAGTGGTCTCCGTCGAATCCCTCCGCTCCCGAACAGCCGTCGGGCAATGCCACCGCTGTCAGCGGTTCGGCCACGCCCAATCCCGCTGTACGGCAGCGATCAAATGCGTCCGCTGCGGCGAAAACCACCGCGCCGCAGACTGCCCCCTATCTAAGGAAAAGGGCGACCCTGCCAAATGCGCCAACTGTGTTGGCTCACACACGGCAAACTACAAAGGATGCCCCCACTACCCCAAACCCCGATTGCCAACCCGATCCCAAGCCGCCCCTTCGGCGAAAAAGACCCCGGCTCAAGTGCCCCCCAGGCCGCCACCCAAGCCACCCAATCCTCCCAGGCCACTTCCTCTGGCGGGAAGTATTCCGACGCCACCAAAGGAAATCTTCTTCTCCCCTAAGGTGCTGCGTACCGATGTGCCCAGCCAGTCCCTGCTAGGCCCAAGCCCCCCGCCACCAACAACACTGACTTCTTCGGCGCCGTGACCACCCTTCTACAGCTGGTCGGACAATTCTCGTCCGCACTACAGCAGGTTCAGGGCTCCATCCCCCGTAACCTCTATTAATCTATCAACCCGTTTATGAATACATCGGTAAGCATAAACCAGCAAGGCATTTCCAGAATAGTCGCCTGGAACGCGAACGGCATCAGAACTCGTATGCCTGAGCTGAGAGACTTTCTTCAAGAGAACCAAATCGACGTTGCCCTTCTCAGCGAGACTGGCCTCCGCCCGGGGGACAGTCTCAAGGTCGTGAATTACAAAACATACCGTTGAGATCGCTTGACGGGCCGCGGCGGCGGGACAGCCGTACTCGTCAAAAATTCAATCCGCCACTCCGAGGTCGTAGTGCCGCCGCTGAACTCTCTGGAGGCGGCGGCAGTCATCATCTGGACCGATTTCGGTCCGCTAAAACTCTACGCGACGTATAGGCCCGCCCCTGGCGGGGTTTCGCGCCAGGATTTCGACCAAATCTTCACCGACCCCAACGCGGTGTTGATGGCGGGCGATCTGAACGCGAAGCACCACCTCTGGGGCAGCCGGATCATACGAGCTGAGGGCGAGCAGCTGATCGACATCATCCAAGCCTTAGGGCTTTCGTACCACCCTCCCGACGGCCACACGTTCTTCCGTGCTGGCACCCAATCCGATGTCCTCGACTTCGCCATATCTAAAGACATCCCGGTAAACGTGACCGTGGAAAGCATCGCTGACCTTTCATCAGATCACAACCCCATCCTAATCACCCTAGGTAGCGAACTACTTCATCTGGGGGAAAAAAGTTCGGCGGCGTACGAACTGGAATCTTTTCTCCTCCAAAGTTCTCACCAACCTCAGTGTCAACGAAAATCTTCTGGAAGCGGCCCTCTTAGAGGAAGCCGCAAACAACTTCACCAATGCGATCTCTCGGGCCCTCGATGAATCTTCTACCATCAGACCCCGCAAACACTCTCGACAACTCCCACCCGACCTAAGGGAGCTAGTTAGGGAAAGACGACGAGCCAAGAAAAGGGCTCAAACCACCCTCAACCCCGCTGACAGCCTCCGAGCAAATCATCTTGCTCGACAGCTCCGTGAGGCTCTCAAAACCTTCGAGCAGGAGAACTGGGACGACAAGGTCAAGTCTCTCACGACGGAGGATGGCTCCCTATGGAAACTATCCAAAGCCTTGAGAAACCCCTCAAAAAACCCCCAAACCGGCCTCTTCACGGCACCCACGGTTTAGGTTTCTCCCCCGAGGAGAAAATCGAAATCCACGCCGACCACCTCGAAGAAGTATTCCGCGGCATCCCGCCCCCAATCAGCGACGACGAAATAATCTTCCGAAGAGAAGTGGAAACGGTGGTGCACGGGATCCCGAGCTCATCGGAACCCCACTCGATCCCGCCTCCCCGACGAAGTTCGAGCCCTCATCAAAAGGCGCAACAACAAAAGGCCCCAGGGGCGGATTGTATCACCAATCTGGCCCTAAAGTGGTTACCCCCGAAGCTACGGAGCATCTTTTGCGAAATCATCAACGCAATGCTCCAAATCCAGTACTTTCCCTCCTGCTGGAAACACGCCGAAGTCTGCAACATCCCCAAACCCGGGAAAGATCACAAACTCCCACAAAACTTCCGCCCGATCAGCCTTCTCTCCAACGTTTCGAAAATAGCTGAGGCAATCATCCTGTCTCGGTTGAAAGAACTCAGCGACGATGTCATCCAAGATGAACAGTTCGGCTTCCGAGCCGGACTGTCCACCGACCTACAACTATTCCGGTTCTCGGAATACATCCGAAACGGACTCGAAAGGCGAGTACCCGTAGGTGCAGTTTTCTTCGACTTAAAGAATGCCTTTGACACAGTCTGGCATAACGGGCTGATCTACAAGATGATCATTTCAGGAATCAACCCCCCATGGTCAAACTCATCAGGTCCTATTTAGCCGGCAGATCCTTCTGCACTAAATCCCATTCCGTGAAGTCCAGCGTCAGACAAATCCACGCCGGCGTTCCCCAGGGATCACTTCTAGGCCCGCAACTGTTTTCCATTTACATGTCGGATCTCCCCGAGAGCCCAGCACCGAGATTGCAATCTATGCAGACGACACTGTCATCTACACAGGCTGCAGGAAGCAGGCGCTGTTCAGGAAACGCCTCCAAAGCGCTACTGACGGTTTTCTGAGTTGGACCTCTCGCTGGGGTCTGAAGGTAAATGAATCTAAGTGTGTGGCAGTTAGATTCTCGCACGATCGCGCAAACCCCGGTCAGCCGATTAAGGTAGGAAACTCCGAGCTCCCCTGGAGCTCCGAAGTGAAATACCTCGGTGTCATCTTCGACCGAATGCTCACATTCCAAAAACAAACTGACGAAATCCGAAATCGCTTCATCAAGGCCCGCAACTTGCTTCTGCCCCTCATAGGGCGAAGGAGTCCCCTTCACCTAGGGAGCAAGTTGCTCCTATACAAGACGACGCTTCGACCGCTTTTAACCTACGGCGCTATGGCCTGGTTAACAGCGAGTAAGTCTAACATCAAAGGTTTGGAAGCACTCCAAAACCGAACTCTCCGCCTCATCGTTGACGCCCCCTACTTCGTAAGGAACGTTCAGATTCATCGAGAACTGAACGTTCCGACTCTACGTGAATTTCTGACGAAACTCCTGAAGTCCGCGTGGGAAAGAGCCCGCGCCAGCCAAAATCTCTGCGTTCAGATGGTCGTCGATCCCCAAGATCGACCCCCTCCCAAAAAGAAGGTCCGTCGCCTTGCAGATGTCATCGATCTGGACTAAGGCAATTCCCACAGGTCCCTCGACGACCATCATCGTCCTCTAAACGACTGATAAATGGCTATTTTTCAGTCTGAAATCCTCGTATGCGTTACAGGTGAAAAGTCATCTTCCCCAGTTAGCTCTTCGCTAACCAACCTCATCTCTCCCCAGGCTGCGTGATCGAAGCAGCCTACACCTGAAGATAAAAGGGCGTAAGGAATCCCCCACCGGCCCTAGTATCGACTTGAAGTTCCTAGCCTGTCTGATTCACATAGTGCATAGGAATTACCATTGTCGTATCAATACGAGTTCCGTAGGTGAAGGAAAAGTGATAAATAGTCAAGCGCGGGAAATAGTTCTTAATGTGTATAATTCTTTTTTTTGGTTTAAAAACGGCACAACAGTCCTTATCAGATATAAAAAGAATGTGTTTCGAATGCAACCGGTATATCTATAAGAAGTATCGAGCGAATTGTTCAGGAAGGCAAAGCCGAAAGTACTCCCGGAGAAAATCAATTTCGCAAAACAGGAAAAAAGCGACAGCGGCGTTGCTCTGTTACACAGTTGCCGGAATACAAAATTAGAGAGCTGCGACACATAATTTATAATTTTCACCGTACAGAAGACTGTCGTGTAACTATAGGAGCTTTACATAAGAAGGTGAGTAAAGAACTAGAATGGGAGGGCTCAGAAACTTCGCTGCGAAAAATTGTGAAAGATATGGGATTCAAATTTAGGTGTACACAAAATAACAGAAAAATATGAATCGAACGAATAGATATTAGGTCACGAAGAATAGATTATTTACAGAAAATAAAATTTTTTAGACAAAACAAAAATCCCATAGTGTATATTGACGAAACATATATTCATAGTGGTCATACTTCATCAAAAAATTGGAGCGATAGAAGTGCAAAAGGTCTTGTAAAAAATATATCTAAAGGGCAAAGACTAATTATAATACACGCGGGCGGTAGTATGGGTTTTCTTAGTGCTGTTTCTGAGTGCTTACTAATATTTAAATCTGGCTCAAAAAGTGGTGATTACCACGACGATATGAACGCCGAAAATTACGGAAAGTGGGTAAATGAGAAACTAATTCCAAATCTACCTGACAAATCTGTGGTTGTCATAGATAATGCTCCCTACCATACATCTGTTAGTAGGAAAATAGATATGGTTCAATGGTTGACGGCTACGAGGATTCGCTTTGATACCAATATGTTGAAACCACAATTATATCATATAATCAAGTCACATAAAGAGCGCTATGTTACTTATAAATTTGATGAATATTTTGAACAGAAGAGGCATACTGTTTTAAGGTTACCTCCATATCACTCAGACCTCAATCCTTTGAGATGGTATGGGCATAGATTAAGAATAATGTGGGAGCAAGAAATATCACATTCAAATTAGAAGATGTAAAGAAATTAACAGAGGAAAAGTTTTCAAAAATATCAATGGAGGACTGGCAGAAACGCTGTGAGCATGTCATGAAAGTAGAAGAAGAATATTTACAGAATGAGACCCTGGTTGACGAACGCTGTGAACAGCTTATTATTAATTTAGATGAAGATAGTGATGATGAACTATACTTGGATGACTGTGATTAGTTTAACTTTCTTTGAATTCATTCATTTCGTAACTTCATTAAATTTTCATTAATATTAACTAATAATTATTGTACTTTCAGATAACTCTCTTAACGACATATAAGTTCATAAATCAAATTACCTGTATATTATAATTACGGATTAGGACACAAGTTATTTTAAAAAATAAACACATTTCAATCACTAGTAAATTAAAATGCAATTATGTTTAAAAAGAAATTGTATTTTTAAATATAAATTTAATTAATAATTAGCAACCTTCACGTATGCCACTGATACGGGAACGTTGCAGGACGAATGATAGGCAATCTATCCCTCCCCTTTCTGCGCGAACTCAGTCCCACCCTTCGCCAACTTATATTGCGAGAGCTATACTACACGATAGCAAATTTCTCTTGCGATAGTGGTACTATCGGGCGGTGAGGCTAAGTACTTATGGGACTGCCCTCGTATGCTTGTAGGATTTTTGCAGGACTGAGTCTTCTTGCTTTTACTGAGTTTCCTACGAAGATAATGTCATAGGCAATGCTAGAGATAAGATAAACATGGTATGCCGATTGCGGGCATTGTGAGACTAAAAATTAGCAGTTTCTTCAGACATTGTAGCGTTTCTTAATTAGTAGGGATTGGCATGCTTTAAAACTTATTGCTCCCAACAATTTTTTAAATCTCGATATACCTTCGTCAATCGAATTAATTCAATTTATAAGCAAAAAATCGATAGTAACTTTTAAATGGGTGTATGCTCCCTAAGCTGACAAGGAGAGCACCAGGATTGTCCGACACGGATTTTCATGGGTCTTATATATGTTATAGAGGCACCTCCCTGACTATCTTGGTACGAGCTTTTGTCCTAACCCACTCTACTTTTTGAGAAAATCGTTGAAAAAGAAATTGAAGTTTCCCATTTGTCCCTTGTATTGTTAATTTTAAATCCTGTTCAACGAAGTCATCGTAGCACAGTGGATAAGATGTAAGGTTTATACCCCTAGGGCATGGGTGTTCAAATCTTGCTCGTGTGCTTTTTTTTTCATTCTCCTCGTGAACAACAATAGTTTTTTGCCATCTACATAACTGGGGTAGCGATTTCACTTTTTTCAAATTATTTTTCACACTTTCGACAGAACGTCGTTTGGTTTTACCACTTTTCCAGTATTCTACAGCTCAAATTTTGTAATCCTGTTCAATAACAGTGGTTTTTCTTCAGAAACAGGCAATATTTTCATCATTGCCTTCTTCATCTTTTGCTACATCTTCCGCAAATTGCGCTTCATGTGACTCCTCTAATATAATAATTGGTAATTGAAAGTATTTATATTTAGAACGACACTTATTTATGTACATCAATCAATGACAACAGAAACTTTATTACCGTTTTATAATATCCTTACTATTAGCTGTCTAAATTTGTTATTCGGCACAGTTTTCTACGTTAAACCTATTTTATTTGTGATAAATAAAGAGAAAAAACTATTTAAAAAAGGAGGCTAGGGATCTTTCGGTAACTCGTTATGTAATTTTTCCGAAAATAATTTGCGCCATCCTTGACACTACATATCTAATATAATTCAAATTATATTTAAAAAAAAAAAAGAAATATATCTGTGATTGTTTCCGAGATATTTGGAGGGGGCTGTACCCCGAAATTGGGGGATTTGTCCGCTAAAAATTGCGTTGTTCTTATTAGCAAGGTACTCTTTCAATCTGTACAGTTTCATCGAAATCAGAATTTCTCAGTTTTCTTCTCATTTTAGGTCATTGCTCCTATCTGAAACGTCACTCTATCGTAGTCATGCAGGGGCCGATTCTTTCAGTGACAAAATTATAACCAGTTACTCATCTGCCACCGGATTCACGAAGTAGAGATTGTTTACTTCTTTCCGGACAAATAGAATAAGTCTGCCCTTAATTTTACATTCTTGTAGTATACGCGGCTCGCGCTACAAACTTTTAAAGGTTTACAAAACCCATTTCAACGGCCGCTCATACCCGTACTTGTGAAAATACTACAGTCCTCGTTATGGCTAGCAATTCCCTCCTTGCTGCATTACATTCAGACTTTGGGAAGGTCTTGTTAAAATAGCCCACTATATTGTCAATTTTCCATTTGGAGTGAAAGCGTGCTTATTCCGTTATTGCTAGCGTCCATGTCGACAATTCAGCACTAGTCTTCGAATACGTCAACAGAAGTATTGTACAGCAAAAATCCAGAGATATTGAGGCAGCATCCTCAAGAAATTCGCAAAATAGAACAAACTCTTATTAATAAGATCTTACGTGAATTTGTAAATTTAGTTTTAAAGTATACTGCCAAGAAGTCAATCGGGGCATTTTGAACACTTAATTTAATAGTGTTAATTTTATTTGCTTTACTTTCATTTTTCAGTTTAGAATGTTAGGTTTATCATAGTTTATAAGTATCACAATATCAACATGAAATATTCAGCTCGATTTTTTCAGAATTTTTGTTATGCAACCTTATGATTATTTGCACGATCATAAAGGGAAGAAAAATCACTATCGGACTCCACTACTAAATATCTATAATGTCTTTTAATTGTTTTGTGATGACGTCATAACTAAAAAACAAATGAAAGTCGGAATGTGTACATATTAATGTGTATTTTTAAAAATTAAAACCGACGTATTTCAGCGTTTTTGAAAAACGACACTTATTCGCTTTCTTTTAATATTGCATACTTTGATTGATTTGATTGATAGGGAAACCTATGTATGTAGGCTTAGGGTCTTTGTACAATTTTAAACGAAACGAAAGTACTGTTTTCTTGCTATAAAGGTTTTAGAAATGAATAAATGTGTATACTTAAGACATACCACTTCCATTTCTCCCAAGTATTAAAATGTTGTGTTTGCATTTCTCCCGATTGGTCTACTAGCGAGCATTTAAATAGGGACAGTTGCCATAATATTGTATTTAGTAAGTTTTTGCTCAAGTAACCCACTATTTATATTATTACGTATATACAAACCAGATTTTGGTATATTAAACGCACAATAATAATCGTCACAGTAACACGAAGTGAATTAGTTAAGATATGGGCATTGGAAAACATTATACACCCGAACTTCAAAAAATTATTGTTAAACTCGCGAAGACGGTTGGAGTTTTCGAAAAATAGCTAACCATCTATCTGTGTCAAAAAATATGGTTACTAATCAAATAAAATATTTCCAAAAACACAAAACTTGCGAAAAATTCATAAAAAGGGAAGAATTAAGACAACGACGGTTCGTGTTGATAGACAAATAGTACGTCTCTCACGTGCGAATCCATTGAAAACGGCGGTAGATATTCACAAAAAGATGAGTAGAGAAGTTAATAGATCGATTAGTGTATGTACAGACAGACGAAAACTGCAAGTTGGATTACATGGTAGAATGGCAAGGAAGAAACCGCTTATAGGCAAAATAAATCGAATGAAACGGTTAAACTTTGGTAGAAGTCATCTGCACTGGACCACAGACCAATGAAAATTTGTTATATTTAGTGATGAGTTGAAATTTAATAGAATGGGATCGGATGGTAGAAGATATGTACGGAAATGTGCCAGTGAAACGATGTATTCTAAGTATACAATAAAAACTCTATCTCGATCTCCTCTCCTAACTTCTATTCTCGATGCACCTTTAATTTCTTTGGATTCTTCTCCTTCTTAGATTCTATCTTCTGTGGTATGGTGAGGTTCTTTTATTCACTGGTACTCATTCTTAGGTACTTCTTCTTAAAACCCCTTTTTTTTTCAAATATATTTATGGATTTATTTTTTGACTTTATCATCTTGTCAATTTTCTTTGTCGTTAACCAAACTTTTTATTTTCTTTTGGAAACCAGGACTACACTACATTATTTCTCCGTTGTCCACGAAACGAAAACTTTAATACACCTTGACTCCAATTCATCCAAGTATATCACTGTTATAGAAACCTGTATTGAACGTCGATGTACCCTTGGTTATTTCCAGTAAATTTATATGAATTCTTGTAATGTATAAATGTTGCATGTACCGTGTTTGAATGTTAACAATGTTTTTATTATCCATTAATATATACTTTTTATAAAATAAATAGTTTTATTTCTAGTGACATTTAATATACTACACTATTCTTTTGCTCGCTGAATATACAGGGTTTGGCACAACTAATGCGCCAAATTTATTTAGAAGATTATATGAGGTAAAAGTAAGTCAATAAATTTAAAAGAAACAAATGAACACAAAATATCCCTTATTCAAAGAAACACCTCCTCCTGCTTAATATATGGCCAGGATTTCAAGCGTTTATATTTTTTTCGCTAATTTGTAACTATTTGCCTTTATTTTTCAATCACATTTTTAAAAAGTATCTGCAAATATGATTTACAGCCGGTACGGTAAACAGATCACTTGATCTTGCTCTAGATATGAACTGAATATTACTATAGCAAAACCAAGTAAAACATTTGTACAAAAACCTTTTAATCTAACAAGGAGAAGGCAAGGTAATCGGATTTTTGTAATTTTTGATATTTATGGTACGTGTAGTTTGGACCTTAAATAAGAATATTTTGGAGTAGTTCGATGCAACGTTCATTAATTACCGAGATAATCGATGTTGAAGTTTCCCCCATCATTTAAATCCACTAGATATAATACGATTGTTAACTGGACTCGTGGCCTAGTCGATAGGGTTTTGGTGCGATACTCACGAGATCGCTGGTTCGAGTCTCGTCAAGGGACATTTCTTTTTCTTCCATTTAAAACGCACGATATGTTTTTTTCATTCTTCTTCTCATATCAAAATTATGAACAAACGATATATATGAACTATATGCAGGAATATTCTTCAAGTACATCATTAAAATGCACAATCGGTTGATAAACAATATTCATTTTGAATTAACTTAACAATAAGGTAATAATAAAAAAATGTTGCTTCCCATGTTTCTATGATAACTACCATTCTGGCTCGTGCCACACTGCGTAAAATTTCCTACCTGACTCCGTTCGTTTTTTCTTTTAAGAAACCTTATTAATTCGTAATGAATATTGTTTATCAACCGATTGTGCATTTTAATGAAGTACTTGAAGAGTGTTCCTGCATATAGTTCATATATTTCGTTTGTTCATAATTTTTGATATGAGAGGAAGAATGAAAAACATATGGTGCGTTTTGAATGGAAGAAAAAGAAATATCCCGTGACGAAACTCGAACCAGCGATCTCGTGAGTATCGCACCGACTAGGCCACGGGTCCAGTTGACAATCGTATTATATCTAGTGGATTTAACTGGTGGGTGAAACTTCAACATCGATTATCTCGGTAATTTATGAACGTTGCGTCGAACTACTCCAAAATATTCTTATTTAAGGTCCAAACTACACGTACCATAAATATCAAAAATTACAAAAATCCGATTACCTTGCCTTCTCCTTGTAAGAAGGAATTTAACTATAGTTTTACTTGTTTTAGTTGTTTTCATACAACCCACTCAGTTAAAATTATAATTTAATACATATATTAATGTAGCACCATAATTAACGTAGAAAGAAAATACATTTGCAGCATTTGAACTAGATGAGTATATAGCCAATCTTGTATCCAAAGGAAATGCTTCATTTGCCACAATTGCAAATATCTCATGATAGGGGAAAAGCATGTTAATTATATATACAATAATATTGATACGAGTGTATAAAAAACAAATGTTTGCCGTCTTGCTTTGGTGTGGCGTCACTAGTAGATTCAAATTCATCTCAGAGTCATCCACATGAATAATACATTCATCGTCATTATTGATCCGGCAAACAGCGGTAAGAGCGTACAATTACGAAATAAGTTACGACAGTATCGCCGACTTCCCACTCGTCAGTATGATGTACGCAATTGGACACTCCAATTGCTCAGATTAGTCATTATCAAGTAGAGCCCTTTTCGATGATTTCCCTTTTTGTGTCTACATTATCCCTTCTATATATCAAGAGACACATCGTCAAAGGCTTGTTGTATTAGTGCTTCCAGAATTACACTGGAATCTATATTTTCTTTTACCATCTTTTTCTTTACCATACACCAGATCAATTTAATAGGATTTAAGTCACAGTTATAGGGTGGTAATTTCAAAAAGTTTTCAGAATTCATGTCATCATAATAGTCACCCGCTTTTGTTTTTGATTTGAATAAAAGTAAAGCACCATCAATAAATCTCATTTCTTCTTATGCGTGGGCCACCTTTGTCCTGCACCACCCTTCTTTAAGACTCCTCCTTGTTCAGTATTTTGCTCTTAACTATTATTTTGAATTAAAAATAGTAGATACTGTTTCATTAGAGATGTTCTATCAGACTTGCATTTTATATAGTTATAATCCATACCAAGAATTATCTTGCGTAAAGTTTCTTTGCAGCTTGTGAATTCAGTTTCCTCGTTCATATAGGAGTGCAAAACATTCAACGTAGGCGTAGCCTTCCTAACAGTAGTATAGTGATCGTCTTTTATTACAGAATACACACCTACATTTTTAGTATTTAATACCTACACTTTATTAATACGTAATTAATACGTATTAATAAAGCAACATTAAAAATGTAAACATACTACTCGTCTGCATCATCTAGAAAAAATTTACGAAATGGTTTGATCGATGGCTTATTTTAAGACACAATCACTAGATGATTGTGCATGATGGTTGTGGTTGCCCAGTACTTCCAGTATAACATATTCTCTGTCTAATGCGACTAATAGTTCGTTCTGATTTGCCAGTCAAGCATCAACTCTGTTTACTACTTGGTTAACAGAAAATGCATACGAGCTTACTTGTTTTTCTTCCTCACAAGAATGAATTATTTCTCCGATAGTTAAATCATCACAACTCGAGGATTTTAGTTTTGCCATGGCAAAGTCAAAAAGTACATTGAAATCTATATAGGACATTATAATGTGACAATCGATCTTCTTTGATAACAAATTTAATAAAAATCTACCACTGTATGTCTCACGATGACAAGATAGAGATACTACATTATGTTGAGTCACAAGCCCATCGTAGTCAGCTCCTCGGTCAGGATACACTCCAATTACTCTGAAGGAGAGATATTTCAGGAACCTCTTCTGAATTCTTTCCATTGAGATTTGGTGTTATGTGTAATAAGGAAACCATACTAAAGATGCATACTCCAAATTGGAGCGCACCAATGTATAATACAACATTTTTCACCACTGATACTCTAGTCACCAATTCAGACTTAGCAGTGTAATTGTAAATCATGGGAGTAGAGCATCGAGTATAAGAAATTACACAACACTTCGAAACATTCAATAGAATTTTATGTGAGTACACCACTCCTCGACTAGAGAAAGATTGACCTGGAGTTTGATACCGTCAGAGTGTGTTCGGATGATGCTGTAAATTTTAAGGTCATCGGCATACCCCAGGCATTCACAATTTAATATGTCTAGTGCATCGTTAATACAGATGTTAAAAAGTAGAGGCCCCAGATTTGAACCCTGGGGCACACCATAGAATATTGGAAAAATCTTGAACAAGAATCCATTGTAAAATACATAGCCAGACCGATCGTCAAAATATGATGACATCAATCGAATCAGAGCAAGATAGAAAGCAAAGTAATCCAGCTTTGTAAGGAGAATACTGTGATCTACGGAATCAAAAGCTTTGGAGAAGTCCGTATATAAGACATCAACCTGTAGCCGATCATCTATCGTTGACGAGAGAAACTGAGTGACACTCAGCAAATTTGTAGTCGTGAAACGTCCAGATATAAATCCATGTTGATGACACGATAAGAAAGGTTTAATTTGCCTATAGATTTTAGAGTATAAGATTTGTTCAAACATTTTAGCAAAATTGGACAATATACTAATTGGTCTATAATTAGCGATATTAAATCTATCGCCCTTTTTGAAAATCGGTATAATTTTACCGATTTTCCAGATGCTTACGAATAGACTTGAACCTAAAATCAAATTGTACAGAACAGCTAAAGGTTTCGCTAAAACTGAAGCATAGTCAAGCACTATAAGACTGGGTATGCGATCATCAGCAGCAGTCTCATCCGATTTAAGTTTAGAGGCACTAAATATTACATCATTCTCCGTAATACGTCCGATACCAAAAGAAGGATAATTACCGAACACTACTGACGACACGGTATAACTCACGCGGAACGACTTGGAGAACTCATCAGCAAATTTGTTCACAATTGTTTCTGGTTGCGTAAATTCTTCGTCCTCAAAAGTCATGTGTCCTGGAATTCTGGACACTGAGCCCTGATTATTCATAAAGTTCCAGAAGACCTTCGGGTTATCTGTAATATCAGTTTCTATTCGAGCTTGATAAGCATTGTAGGCGTATTATCTTCCTTCTTGGGCCTTATTGTCTTAACCTTTTAAATTCGTCGTAATAATGCAGAATCTTCATAGATTTCCATCTCCCAAAGTAGAACTCTTTCATACATACTTGTTGTTCCATATTACTAGTAAACCAAACCGGATATTGTCTCTTAGAAGCTTTTATTTTTGGAACAGAACGATCGCTAATAGAATAGAGAGTTTTATAGAAAGCACTGACAGCCACATTAACGCCACTGAATCCCGAGAGAAAACACCAGTCGCAGATTGTCAACTCGGAAGACTCTAAACGAAACCTCCTACAACTAGAACAAGCATGGCGGCCGCTAGAAGTTTTATGCTACAGTAATCTTGAAAAATATACATATTTGTAGTATCCTTATGAAGCAAGTTTGACGGGGCGGGCTAATATGGAACGGAAAAATTCAATGGCGGGCCGACATTTACCGTAGCCATTGTTCTACGAGCAGACACGTTCGTTGTGAGATCTGGGAGGTGTAAATTTTTAAACAGGTTTAAATTTAATTGATTTGGGAATTTTAATGGATGATTTTTATTGGGAAATTTTCTTATTAATGGGTTTTACGCGAATACGGAGTAGAAGCACGGTTGCATTGATGGGTTTTTGTCCCCACTCATCGGATTTGAACCGAAATTGAAAAAGAGATAAATGGAATCTCGATACGTCCGTCGATTATTGGACTTTTATATAAATATTATAGGGTCCGGTCCTGGAGTGTTTGATGGTGTGAGTGGTGTTGGTCTGCTCCGTGTTTATACCCAAGGTTCTTGGAGGTTTGTGATCTTTTAATTAGTAACACAGTAATAAATATAAAAACAAAGTGAAAGTGATTATCTAGAAAACAAAATAACAGGTAAAATTAAACAGTCTAACCCAATATCATTGATAAAAGCCAGACTTCCGACGGGTCGACCGGGGCTCGGCTTTTTGCGCGGTGATAAGAAAAGAAAACAGAAAATACATATCCGTAGAGAACAGGGGCGGAGTAGGAAATTGTATATATCATGGATACGGATGAATACAGCTCGGAAGATAGGAAGAGAAAAGGAAAAAGAGGAGAGGATGAAGAGAACAGAGAAAATATTTTCAAGAAAAGTAAAAAAATAATAAGATCGCCTATGAAGTCCCAGGAAAAGCTGGAAGAAAACATTGGTGTAATGATGAAGATGATTGAGGAAATGGGAGTGAAGATGAACAATTTATCAATAGAAATAAAAGAGATGCGGGAGGAACAGAGAGAATATAGAAAAGAAATGTCAGAGTTAAGAAAAGAAAATGCGGAACTCAAAAGGCAAAATAAATTCATTAAGGGGGTAGTGATGGATATGGAAGACAGATTGGAACGAGTAGAGAATGAGAAAAGACGGAATAATGTAGTGATTCAGGGTCGAAAAATAGATACAGAAGATAGGGAACAACTAAAAACGCAATGGAAAATTTCATAGATAAAGAGTTACAGATAAGAGTACATATAAAATAGGTCATAAAATTAGGTGAAAAAACCTGTCTAGTACAATTAGACAGGACAGAGGATAAGGTGGAGATAATGAAAAACAAAAAGAAATTAAGAACAAAAATAGGAGGAAGGATTTTTATTACCGATGATCTATCTAAGCGGGACAGGAAGATACAAGAACAAATTAGATTTAGAGCTAAAACTGAGAGGGAAAACGAAAAACAAACAAAAATTGGGTTCAGGAAGTTGTATATCGGGAATGAGGAATGGAGATGGGATAGAGAGCAGGATAAATTGATACAGATACAGAGATCAAAAAACTAGAAGGCGTGAACGAGCAGGGAATAGAGAGGACGTACTTGGCAATGAGAGCGGATACAGAACAAACTCGAACACGAGAATACATGGATGTGAGGATGGGAAATAGGAACAACAAGGTAGAGACAGAGAGGAATGCTACCACGATGAGGACCACAGCTATGAACACGGAAAATGGAAAGATACGCGTTGGAACGTGGAACATAACTTCCCTAACGAGAAAAGAATGCGAACTAGCAGAAGAAATGAACAAGTACCAAATTCAAATACTGGGAATAAGTGAAACAAAGAAAGCCGGAGCAGGAAGAATAGGGGTAGGAAGTCAATATTTTCTGTACTATTCAGGAGTGAGGCCGGATCAAAGGAAAAAAGAGGGAGTAGGGATATTGTTAACAAAGGAACTGGATAGAAGAGTAACTATACATCAGTCACCCTCATCAAGGTTGATGCGCTTGAGAATAGAATTGGAGAAGGAATCGGTTGACATCATACAGATGTATGCACCAGTAGAAGCAACAGATGGAAGTACAACGGAGGAGTTCTATGAAAAACTGCAGGAACTGCTGGATGAAATAAGAGAGACAAACTCAGAAGTAATTATGGGGGACTGGAATGGTAGAGTGGGTAATGATACAAATAAGGGACTGGGCTGCTTGGGAGCATATGGAGAAGAAACGTTAAACGGAAATGGTTGGAAAATGATTGATTCTTGTATACGTAATGATCTCCTAATAGGGAACGGTTTCTGGGAGCAACCACTGGAAGAGAGATACAGCTTTGTCGCGGAAGAGAGAAACGCGAAGAGTATAATAGACTACATAGTCTATACCCAAAGTATGAAAACTAATATACGAAACATAAAGACACAAAAAGAGGCTGAAATGGGAACTCAACACAGATTGCTAACGGCAGAACTCCAAGAACAAATTAACACAGAACAACAAATAGCTGAGTATCATAAAATAGCAATCAGCAAATTAAGAAACGAGAAGAAAAGAGCAGAATACCAACAGAAAACGAATGATTTACTAAAGAGACATTGCCAGGAAGAAATGACACTAGAAGAGACGTGGAGAATTTTCAAGGAAATTATTTATAATTCTGCACTAGAAGTATGTGGTCAAATCAGATACAGGAAAGAACAGAAAAGAACAAAATGGTGGACTAAGAAAATACAAAAGGAAGTCAAACAGAAAAAAGATGCGTGGAGAAAATATGTTTTAACAAAGGAACAGCAATACAAAGAACAATATGTTAAAATAAGAAACGAAGTTAAGAAGAGAATCAAAGAAGCGAAAAAGAAAAGCTGGGAAGATTTTGGAAATGATATTAATGAGGAATATAGAACAAATAACAGGAAATTTTGGAACCTAATAAGATCAATGAATGGAAAGAAAAAGAAAGAAATAAAACCAATTAGGAATACCGCGAATGAACTAAAAACAAGAACAGAAGATATACTTGAAATATGGAAAGAATTCTTCACGAAAAATTCACAGATGCAGATCATACAGATTTCTTGCCAGAATCAGGAACACGAAATGAATATAATGAAGAACTTGAAGAGATAGATATGGAAGAGGTAGAGAAAGCCCTAAAAAGAATAAAAACAGGAAAAGCCTGCGGTGCGGATAATATAGAACCGGAAATGGTAAAATGGCTCGGACAGGTGGGAAAGGAGTGGATCCTTGACATATTTTGTAAGGCATGGCGAACGAACACAATTCCTGCGGATTGGGAAAATAACCTCATCACTCCCATTTATAAGAAAGGGGATCAAAGTCAGTGCGAAAACTATAGGGCAATATGCCTATCGACAGTATGTTTTAAGGTCTATACCAAAATAATAGCGGAACGACTTACACATTTAGTAGGAGACAAACTGGGAGAAGAACAAGCAGCCTATAGAAAAGGGAAACAAACGAACGATAATATCCACATAATTAAAAACATCATAGAACGTAAAATTGAGACAGGGGAGGAAATCTACTTCAATTTCATAGACTTGCGAGTAGCCTTCGATACAGTAGATAGAGGGAGTATAGATATCTGTCTAGAGAAACTAGAGGTTCCAAGAAAAATGCGCCAAATAATCAATAGTATATATTGTCAGGTTAGGGGGATAGTACAAGTGAATGGAAAAGATCAGCAGATTTTGAAATGCAAGTGGGAATAAAACAAGGAGACAGCTTAAGTCCATTAATATTTATTATAGTAATGGACAGAATCCTGCAAAATACGAGGAAATGCACCGAAACTGTGAAGACACTGTTAGGATATACCAGACTGGAACCTGTAGCTGTGAATGCATTACTGTACGCCGATGATCTGGCACTAATAGCTGACAGTTATGTGAAAATGGAAAAATTAACGCAAATATGGACAGAAGAAATAGAAAAGATGAAGATGGAAATAAACGTAGAAAAAAGCAAACTAATGGTGATAAATAATAAAGAGCCAGCCAGTAATCTAATAATTAAAATAAACGATAAACAAGAAGAAATTGTCGACGCATACGAATATTTAGGTACTATTATATCGAAGGATGGAAAAATTGATCTAAACATAGCAAAAAGAGGACGGAAAGCCACAAACATATACTAAGCTCTGAATCATACGATCTTTGGAAAAAAAGAAATAGAACCCAAGATCAAACAGATAGTATACAATGCAGTCGAAGCCCCCACAATAATGTACGCAAGTGAGTCCTGGACAATACAGCAAAAACACGAAAGCAAAATAACAGCTATGGAAATGAAATTTTTGAGAAAGATCGTGGGGAAAACAAAAATGGACAGAATAGAACTATAGACCTATTTCTCTTTTGCCGGCATTTTCAAAGGTTTTTGAGAAAATAATAATAGGTTATTAGCTTTTTTCCAGAAAAATAATATAATTGCTGACAATCAGTACTGTTTCTTGCCAAATAAGTGTTGTGAGGATGCAATTCGTGACTCTGTGGTTGACATTATGAATCACATCAACTCGAAAAACATGTCTGTGGAGTGTATTTTGACTTATCAAAGGCTTTTTGATCTGATAGACCATAGTGTCTTGTTATCAAAATTGGAGCGTTATGGTATTCGGGGATTGCTCTGAATATTTTCCAATCATATTTAGTAGACAGAACACAGTGTTTATATAATTAATACAGTTAATAACACGCGAACATTTACATGTGGTGATCGCGAGATAATAAATAGAGGCGTGGCCCAGGGCTCCATTCTGAATCCCCTGTTATTCTTAGCTTTCGTAAATGAGTTGCCTTATTCGATGAGAAACTGTTCAGTAGATCAGTATGCTGACGACACATCATGTCTCGTGGCTGAAGACTCGTTCGACAATCTCTCGAGAGTAGCCAGTGCAATGGTTAGTGACATGTCATACTGGTGTGTGAGAAATCAATTGCATTTAAATATCCAGAAAACTACTTTCTTTAAATTCTCACCACGTGATAACAATGAATCGGTGTACATTAAATACAATACAAAATCACTGCCACAGTCTGAAAGCGTAAAATTTCTAAGCGTTTCTTTTGGTGGCCGGTTTAGTTGGAAGATACATTTGGACCACTTACTGAAGAAATTTAGCAGTGCCTTTTATGCAATATACTATCTTAGAAATAGTGTAGATATAACAGTATTGAGAATGTTTTACTACGCATACGTACATTCCCAAATTAAATATGGACTGATAGTCTCGGGTTCAAGTCCAATGATTAGCAGTGTTCATTTCTCAGAAAAAGATACTGCGCTGTATGTTGTTTGTTTCTGGGAGGGCTTCCTGCAGGCAATACTTTAATCAGCTGAATATAATGACGCTACCGTCGATGTACATCTATGAACTAATAAATTATTATTTGAGGAACAAAAACATATTTTAAAAAGAATGGGGAAGTCTCAAATCATATGCTTACCAGAGGAGCAAACGATTTACATGTTCCTATACATAACTTGTCATTGTATGAGAGGGGACCTCTGTATTCAGCGATCAGGGTATATAGTGCTTTACTGGGGCATATTAAGGGGGTTGCTAATGGGGATGCTCTCCGGAAAGAAATAAAAACATAGCTAATTGAAAAGTTTTTGTAGTGTGGATGAATTTTTGAGGAATTGACAAATATTAATTGTTTTTCCTTTTTTGTGTATTTGGATCTGTATTTTCTCTTTGACTATGTCTATGTCTCGAAGAGATCCTGGACAATAAACATATATATATATATATATATATATGTATATATACATATATATATATATGTATATATACATATATATATTTAATTATCTTTTAGTTATTGTTTTTCTTCAATATTTTATTTATTTACATTTAATAAATTACACTGCATGGAAACGCATACCATGCAGTGTAATTTATTGCGAATTTATGTTTCTTTTGTTGTGTTAATAATCTCTGCTTATTTTTTGTGTGGAGTATTTATCTATATGTTTTACTAATATTGTATTCATTTACAATTTGCTTTTGCATACAATTTTATTTATTAAGAACTTTTGGAAGTGGTTTTTTGTTTGAATTTTGTTATTGTATGTATTTATTGTTCCTTTATAAAAATAAAATCTGACAATTCCAACTTTTGTTTTCATCTACCAAAGTAGGTATTTTGTAACTTTCTAATTAGCATAGTTTTGATTGTGGGTTTATAGTGTTCCGGAAGCTGATACTCGGAGCAGTACCACACAAATGGTTAAATAGCACCTAATGAGATCTACACAAAAATGAAAATAAAATAAAAATTGCTCTTTGTTACGGTATACATTATCAAGTTCTATGTATATTCCATAATGAAGGCAACAATAACTAAAAACAATTTCAGGTAATCGTATTAAATTGGCTTTAACACATTCAGTACTCTAAAAACAAAATGAAACGACGCGATTGATCTGAATCTGGCTAAACTGAACTACCATAAGCAAAGAACCATAAAATTTGTCATTTCTAATAATATAATTGTTTAATAGATTATCACTCTTTTTATGAAACGCTGTAGATTATCTTGTTGTTTTGTAAATAATTCATTTTTGCCTTTTATACTACAAATACTTCTTCTTCTCCTTCTCGTCAATCCTTATCCCTTTCAGCGTCGGATTATTTTTGGATCTTACGACGATTCAATCCATTCTTTCCAACGTGTCCGGTCTGTACTCATTCTTCTCATTTCTGCTATGGTCTTCCCTCACTTTCGTCCTAATTCGTTGACTCTGTCAATCCATTTTTTCCTTGGTCTTCCCTTTTTCTTCTCCCGTTATTTTTGACTTCTATTATTTTCTTTCTTAAACTCTTTTGTTCCATTCTAATTATGTGGCCGTACCAATTCAGTTGACATTTTTCAATTCTTTTTAGTATATCTTCTTGATTTATCATATTCCTTATCTGTTCGTTTTCTATTCTGTCCATTTTTGTTTTCCCCACGATCTTTCTCAAAAATTTCATTTCCATAGCTGTTATTTTTCTTTCGTGTTTTTGCTGTATTTTCCAGGACTCATTTGCGTACATTATTGTGGGGGCTACCACTGCATTGTATACTATCTGTTTGATTTTGGGTTCTATTTCTTTGTTTCCAAAGAAGGTTTGATTCAGAGCGTAGTATATGTTTGTGGCTTTCCGTCCTCTTTTTGCTATGTCTAGATCAATTTTTCCATCCTTCGATATAATAGCACCTAAATATTCGTATGCGTCGACAATTTCTTCTTGTTTATCGTTTATTTTAATTATTAGATTACTGGCTGGCTCTTTATTATTTATCACCATTAGTTTGCTTTTTTCTATGTTTATTTCCATCTTCATCTTTTCTATTTCTTCTGTCCATATTTTTGTTAATTTTTCCATTTTCACATAACTGTCAGCTATTAGTCCGTGCAGGAATTGTGTTCGTTCGCCATGCCTTACAAAAGATGTCAAGGATCCACTCCTTTCCCACCTGTCCGAGCCATTTTACCATTTCCGGTTCTATATTATCCGCACCGCAGGCTTTTCCTGTTTTTACTCTTTTCAGGGCTTTCTCTACCTCTTCCATATCTATCTCTTCAAGTTCTTCATTATACTCATTTCGTGTTCCTGATTCTGGCAATAAATCTGTATGATCTCCTGCATCTTTGAATTTTTCGTGAAGAATTCTTTCCATATTTCAAGTATATCTTCTGTTCTTGTTTTTAGTTCATTCGCGGTATTCCTAATTGGTTTTATTTCTTTCTTTTTCTTTCCATTCATTGATCTTATTAGGTTCCAAAATTTCCTGTTATTTGTTTTATATTCCTCATTAATATTATTTCCAAAATCTTCCCAGCTTTTCTTTTTCGCTTCTTTGACTCTCTTCTTAACTTTGTTTCTTATTTTAACATATTGTTCTTTGTATTGCTGTTCCTTTGTTAAAACGTATTTTCTCCACGCATCTCTTTTCTTTTTGACTTCCTTTTGTATTTCCTTAGTCCACCATTTTGTTCTTTTCTGTTTTTTCCTGTATCTGATTTGACCACATACTTCTAGTGCAGAATTATAAATAATTTCCTTGAAAATTCTCCACGTCTCTTCTAGTGTCATTTCTTCCTGGTCATGTCTCTTTAGTAAATCATTCGTTTTCTGTTGGTATTCTGCTCTTTTCTTCTCGTTTCTTAATTTGCTGATTGCTATTTTATGATACTCAGCTATTTGTTGTTCTGTGTTAATTTGAATTGGAGTTCTGCCGTTAGCAATCTGTGTTGAGTTCCCATTTCAGCCTCTTTTTGTGTCTTTATGTTTCGTATATTAGTTTTCATACTTTGGGTATAGAGTATGTAGTCTATTATACTCTTTGCGTTTCTCTCTTCCGCGACAAAGGTGTATCTCTCTTCCAGTGGTTGCTCCCAGAAACCGTTCCCTATTAGGAGATCATTACGTATACAAAAATCAATCATTTTCCAACCATTTCCGTTTAACGTTTCTTCTCCATATGCTCCCAAGCAGCCCAGTCCCTTATTTGTATCATTACCCGCTCTACCATTCCAGTCCCCCATAATTACTTCTGAGTTTGTCTCTCTTATTTCATCCAGCAGTTCCTGCAGTTTTTCATAGAACTCCTCCGTTGTACTTCCATCTGTTCCTTCTACTGGTGCATACATCTGTATGATGTCAACCGATTCCTTCTCCAATTCTATTCTCAAGCGCATCAACCTTGATGAGAGTGACTGATGTATAGTTACTCTTCTATCCAGTTCCTTTGTTAACAATATCCCTACTCCCTCTTTTTCCCTTTGATCCGGCCTCACTCCTGAATAGTACAGAAAATATTGACTTCCTACCCCTATTCTTCCTGCTCCGGCTTTATTTGTTTCACTTATTCCCAGTATTTGAATTTGGTACTTGTTCATTTCTTCTGCTAGTTCGCATTCTTTTCCCGTTAGGAAGTTGTGTTCCACGCTCCAACGCGTATCTTTCCATTTTCCTTGTTCATAGTTGTGGCCGTCATCGTGTTAGCATTCCTCTCTGTCTCTACCTTGTTGTTCCTATTTCCCATCCTCACATCCATGTATTCTCGTGCTCGAGTTTGTTCTGTATCCGCTCTCATTGCCAGGTACGTCCTCTCTATTCCCTGCTCGTTCACGCCTTCTAGTTTGTTGATCTCTGTATCTGTATCAACTTATCCTTCTCTCTATCCCATCTCCATTCCTCATTCCCGATATACAACTTCCTGAACCCAATTTTTGTTTGTTTTCCGTTTTCCCTCTCAGTTTTAGCTCTAAATCTAATTTGTTCTTGTATCTTCCTGTCCCGCTTAGATAGATCATCGTTAATAAAAATCCTTCCTCCTATTTTTGTTCTTAATTTCTTTTGTTTTTCATTATCTCCACCTTATCCTCTGTCCTGTCTAATTGCACTCGACAGGTTTTTTCACCTAATTTTATGGCCTAATTTATATGTACTCTTATCTGTAACTCTTTATCTATGAAATTTTCCATTGCGCTTTTTAGTTGTTCCCTATCTTCTGTATCTATTTTTCGATCCTGAAACACTACATTATTCCGTCTTTTCTCATTCTCTACTCGTTCCAATCTGTCTTCCATATCCATCACTACGCTCTTAATGAATGTATTTTGCCTTTTGAGTTCCGCATTTTCTTTTCTTAACTCTGATATTTCTTTTCTATATTCTCTCTGTTCCTCCCGCATCTCTTTTATTTCTATTGATAAATTGTTCATTTTCGCTCCTATTTCGTCAATCATCTTCATCATTACACCAATGTTTTCTTCCAGCTTTTTCTGGGACTTCATAGGCGATCTTATTATTTTTTTACTTTTCTTGAAAATATTTTCGCTGTTCTCTCCATCCTCTCCTCTTTTTCCTTTTCTCTTCCTATCTTCCGAGCTGTATTCATGCGTATCCATGATATATACAATTTCCTACTCCGCCCCTGTTCTCTACGGATATGTATTTTCTGTTTTCTTTTCTTATCACCGCGCAAAAAGCCGAGCCCCGGTCGACCCGTCGGAAGTCTGGCTTTTATCAATGACATTGGAATAAATTGTTTAATTTTACCTGTTATTTTGATTCCCAGATAATCACTTTAACATCACAATCACAAGAACCTTGGGTATAAACACGGAGCAGATCGACAACACACCCAAATAATTCTCATTTCTAAAAATCGTTGGGACTGCATTCAAACAGATGCAAAAACCTCTAATATTTTAATCAATAATATACAACGTGTCCCAGATAACATTTCCAACATGGGGATCTCGCTTATTGTAAAAGATACCAGTTTGGTAAAATTAGACAAATTGTTCCTAAGGACTAATGAAATTATACAATATTCTTCAATTTTCAAATTTCCATGTATTTTAGGATTTAGGGTGAAAAAACGAAAATTGTCAAATTTCTTTTCCTTGTAATAACTTGTTCTAGTAGATACATAATTTCTTTTCACACTTTCTTAAGATACTTTTTATGTAGAATTTAAATATTCACTTGGATTTTTGCACTTTTCGTTTTTTAGTTTTGATCGCTAATTTAATTTTTCTTATGGATCGTCAAGTACAGCTCTCGCAATATAAGTTGGCGAAGGGTGGGAGTGAGTTTGCGCAGATAGAGGAGGGATAGATTGCCTATCATTCGTCCTGCAACGTAATGGTAATTCCTATACACTATCTGAATCAGACAGTTGGGAGGTACGTGTCCTAAATACGTTTACCGCTCGCCAACTTATATTGCGAGAGCAGTAGGCTTTGAAATAATTGAACGTGTTTTTTCATCCTCTTTACAATGATATATCACATGTGCTATCTATTTTTTAAATATTAAAGAAAATATTGTAATGCACCGATAATTTTTATACCAGTATTTTTAAAGTTAAAATATCGGTAATTTGTATTTCGGTATAAGTCCCTGCTTTAATTTATTTAAAAAAAAAAACAAATATAAATTACAAAAAGATTGAATGAGAATGTAATAAGTAACGTTTGATAAAAGACAGGATGACGTGTTATCATTAAGTAATGTAAACCGGACTACGAATTTTATTATTCAACGATATTTTATCAATGATTAATCATTGAATAATTACGTTAGAAGGAGTGACAGCGTTAGTCCGGTCACTCTTTTATCAAACCTTAGTAAGAAACAAACTGTAAATTTAAACAAAAATCAAACGCAAATTCTTTGATAAAACTGTTTATAAGTTATATTTGTTGCGTTCTTCTTTTACGAAAAGAGTTCAATTTTTTACTTTAAATATAAGTTTATTATAAATAAAAATGGAAATTTAAAAAATCCAGGTTCTGGTATCTCTCAATATTATTTATAAGTATCAGTTGTCTCAGATCACATAACCAGCATACCTAATCTAATTTCATTAAACAAACAAAATTTATAACAGAAAAGCCTGACCTAAATTATGATGGCGTTAAACTAAAACGTGTAGTTTGTAATATCCCTTTAATGTGTTAGTCCAAAAGCGATTGTCAACTTCACATAAATAGCAAACAACATTCTTCAAACAAAATTTTGCATACGACATTATGAAAAAATGTAAAGTTATCTTTATTTTATGTAATCTACCACTTAATTTACTACACAACGAAGCATTCTTCTTTTAATATAATAATATACGGACTGGAAATTACCAAGTCGGACATCGTTACAAACATTTGTGCCATCTGCTCGTGAACATGTTGAAAAAGGAATTAAATCGGAGTTGAAACATAAAAGACTGTGGTTATCTGTGGACAGATCGTAAAAAACATTTTGTGTTTAATGTAATGGTACGTACAATGGAACCACACCAATCGTCGCCTTCAATTCTATTAGCTTCCAGGCGAGCACAACAATGTACTGCCCAAGTTATTTCAAAGTTACTGTTAAATACATTGGAAAACTTCGAACTTTCAACAAACCAACTGTTAATGTTTATGAGTAACGATGCCGCAAACATGCTTTCTGTAGGCCGACTTCTTAAAAAACATTGTGCTAACTTGTTACGATACATGTTACGTGTAAGATTCATGCTTTCAGCCTCGTAGTAGATAATATTAGAAAATGTTATCCTGAGGTAGACGCTTTAATAGCGCATACAAAAGCAGTGTTTGTCAAATCGCCAAAACATATTCGCGAATTTCACAGACTGTGATGTGTGATCCGACATGCCTAAGTCACCAGGGCCGATTCTTACACGTTGGGAAACATGGTTACAAGCCGCGTTTCAGTATCATAAATATTTTGAGAATATTAAGAACGTGGCTTTAAAATTCGGTCCAAAGAAAGCTGCGGCTATCACGGTAAGCCAGTCGAAATTGCAAGAGAGTCAGGTTAAAACGTATTTAGAAACTATTCAGAACAATTACTTCGGACTAGTGGAGGCAATAGAAAAATTACAAAATCCTTCGATGTCATTAGTTGAATTTCTGCAAATAGTGCAACATGTTCACGATCAGCTATGCGCCCGAAAAGTGTCGGCAAGGTCGGTTCCTCGCCTCTTAACGAAAGATCAAAAAGCAAACCGTCTTGGCGTGTATGAAAGACTTTTAGCACGAGATCGAACAGAGGAGGGTGATTTCTTGAGGCACATTGCCACCTGTGATGAGACGTGGGTGTATCATTACACCCCGGAGTGTAAGCAGGCAAGCATGGAGTAGCGAAAACCTGGAGAAGCAGCACCGCGAAAAGCCAAGACTCGTCTTTCTGCTGAGAAAGTTCTTGCAACGATTTTTGGCATTGCAAAGGCCCATTGTTCGTTGATTTTCTACATGCATAGCGTACAGTTAATGCTGCGTACTACTGCCAACTGCTTGATGAAGTGAAACTGGCTTATCGACGAAAAAGGCGAGATATGCCTATTCGAAGTGCGATTCTGCTCCATGACAACGCTCCGCCACACACAGCTGCATTAACCCGAGAAAAATTGGTCAAAACTTATTGGGAAACACTGGAACATCCGCCCTACAGCCCTGATTTGTCGCCGTGTGACTACCACATGTTTAGGCCACTCAAAGACTAACTGGGAGGTTTGGTTACTTTGACGACAACAAAGGTGTAGAAACGTTCGTGCGCAATTGGTTACAGACGCGACCAGATTCATTCTTTGATAACCGAATTAAAAACTTCCGATTCGGTGGGAAAAAACGTGTGAATAAAAGAGGAGATTATATAGAAAAATGAGGTGTATTCAAACTTTTAATTACTGTACCCATAAATGTTCTAAAACAAAACTCCGGTTCATATTTGATTCGCCCTTGTATCTAATGTGGCAGATACAGTCAAACCTCCGTAACTCGAATCCCAAGGGACCGCGAAATTACTCCGAGCTTACATGTTTTATTGCAGAAAAAAATTAAAACATTTTTAACAGTATAAGTACATAGTATAAGATTATGGTATGAAAAGTACATTTTTACATAAAAAGTTACATACATTGTACATTATGTATAGGTATGTATGTATTTTTTAAAATGTGTAATCGGTGATTAACTTTTGACATACGCTCTTTTTACGCACTCTTACTCACTCATTGTTTTATTTTATCAAGTAAAAGCAATACATCAACCTTTGTACTCTCAGTCATATTAAAAAACAACTATATTGTTTCAAATGATTTAGCCATTTCGTGGTGAGAAGGCTTTTCTCGAAGAACATCCTCAGTATCGAAAGCATCCGAATTTTCATTAAACTCATCATGTTTAGTAACGCTAGTAACAATTTCGTCATCTGTGGCAGTTTCGCTGGTAACGTCTTCATCAAGGTTCATAAAATCGTCTATCAAAATCAGATGGTTTGCACTGCACAATTCAACACACTTATTAAACGACTGTTAAACATTGGAGATGGTGTTTTGCTCGATGATTATGTTTTGTTTCAGTTCTGATAATGGCATTTCAACTTCCTCATCATAGAACTTATGCTTTTCAAAATCTGCTTGCCTAAAACAATTTTTGATTGTTTTAGGAGTAACATCAATGGTCCATACTGTGGTTACAATATTAAGGCAATCAAGAAGATCAATTTTAGGAATGGAAAGATGGTTTTCAAAACTATCCAACATTTTCTCCAAGATTCTGCGTCTATAATGGAACTTAAAACATTTTATAATGCCTTGATAGAGAGGCTAAAGTTTGGATGTCATGTTCGGTGTTCGTTACCAGTTATGTTTGTCGCCAGTAAACAGGTTATCCTTTCCTTGCTGAGTTTGCCTCCGTGGCACTTCTCATTTTTAAACGGTAACGTTTTATCTGGTAAACACTTAAAAAAGAGACCAGTTTCGTCCGCATTGAATATATCATTTACATTATAGGAGG
The DNA here is from genome assembly GCA_038088585.1 of Chrysina gloriosa. Lineage (NCBI taxonomy): Eukaryota > Metazoa > Arthropoda > Insecta > Coleoptera > Scarabaeidae > Chrysina > Chrysina gloriosa. Next base: position 33,151,459 of record CM076089.1, read on the forward strand.
CTAAAAGAGCTGGCAAGGTGTTATGGATCCACGTATCACACTTTTCTTCATCTACTGCCGCCATTTCACCACAAACCTTTTTTTGTAGTATGTCGTACCTAAAATTACATGTATGTATTGTATATTATATCCGCAGTGTATGATAACAAATGTAAGCCTAGTTCTTCTCTTTTTAAAATTTTCAAGCCACCCTGAGCTAGCTTTAAAATTCTGATCTCCTAATTTTTCAGCAAAACTTAGTACTTTTTGTTGCAATATCGGACCTGATACACACAAATTTTCCTGATTTAAACCACTTTATTAAGGCTGTATTAACGGTCTTTCCATACCTATTTCGCTTGAGAGTAACTCGGCCTTTTATTTCTCCACCGAAATTTAATATAACAATCTTATTCTTAATAATTATAGACAACGTACTTTGCGGTATATCATACTCTTGAGCAATAGTATTTTTCTTAACTCCACTTTCCACTTTTTTTTTTAATTTCTACCTTTGTTTGGATCGTCAGACTTTTAAATATTCGCGGCGAAGACATTTTATCAACACTCAACTTTCTATTTGCACTTTCAGACACGACAGTCGTCGACTACTATGGAAAACAAATACGAAACAAAACATTGGTAAATCACATGGCATTTCGGGGTTCCCACTAAACTACACGGGGAAACTTGATTTCGCTAGCGATCGTATGCCGAGGACAATGCTGCCCTAAATATTCGACTTATAGAGATTCTTGTGTTATTGGGGCGTGTTGGCAGGTTCGAATTATAGAGGTTTGCGAGTTAAAGAAATTCGAGTTAGAGAGATCAAAATACACGGAAATTGTAGATAAAATGCTGGGAACAAGAGTAAATTTCGACTTGTAGAAAATTTCGACTTATGGAGGTGTGACTGTATTTTGCAAATGTTATTCACTTTGTGATTTCAGGGATGACTCTTAAGACGGTAAGTGTTTGAGCACGTAGTATAATTTATTATACCATTTATTTTATGTGTGCTATAATATTAATATTTATAATACCAAATTATGCATCAGGAAGAAGAATTGGAAAACAAATTTCATAAATCAGTGCAGTGGTCATATTTCAATTTATAGGTAGGTCCAATTTTTATTTAACCTCGTAAGCAAGTATTACATATTTGTCAATTTTATCTGTCTTTAATTAACACTAATAGCCTAAATTTTGGTTAATACCTAATCTGCGAAGCAATTATTAGATTATCTCATTCAAACATCACGTTAAGTATTACTTAATTGCAAATTATTACATCTGTGTACACATTGTCTATTTATATTTGTGATACTTTAATGTAAATTACAAATTTGGTACATTTAATTATAATCTCATCAGCAATTATATAATTCTATAAAAAATTGATATGATGTTTATATTAAGTAAATTCTAATAACGTATTAAGCTTTTTCTGGCAAATTAAATAATTTAATTGTTGCTTTTCCTCGTAGGTTTATTAATTTGTTTACAATAAGTACAATTGGCCAAGAAACTAATGTCTCTCCCTATCGAGGACATATCAATATTACTTTCCAATAGTCAGAGACCGAGCTTCGCCCATGTTCGGTATAGTAGGTAGAAGGTTTCCAGAAAGAATATACATATCCACTCGAGATTTTATGGTTTACACCGCTTGAAGTGTTAGTTTACGATTCCCAGTTACATATTTAAATTTTCTTGTAGTAAGGGTAACGGTATACTTTCGTTAAGTCCGTACTTTATCATAATTAATATCTGATGCGTAAATAATTATTCGTAGATGCGGTATATTTAATAATAGTAGGATGCACATGATTTTATAGAAATGAGAACTCATTTTAGCATTTTCGTTTCTTCGCGGTATCTCCTGGTACAGAACAAAATAGTATACAGCGGAGTTTATATGGTATTAATTCGGTTTAAATTTGTTTCATAAAAAAAGTCATAATCTATTAAAAATTACATTACAGAAATGACAAATTTTATGGTTATTTGCTTATCTTAGTCCAGTTGAGTCAACTTTCGCTTATCTAGTAACACACTTGTCAATTTTATTTTGTTTTCAGAGTAATGAGTGTGTTAAAGCCAATTTAATAGGATTACCTGAAATTGTTTTTAGTTATTGTTGTCTTCATTATAGAATATTGTAGTATGAAATTGTAGTATATTTTATAGAAAGCAAAAATTATTACAATTAATATTTACAAAAATTTAGTATTATATTAACAAATAATGAACAATACAATCAAAATATATTACCTAGTGCGTATCAGTGTAATTTGTTTTCTAATTCTTAACTTCTCCCTCCCTCTTGAATTCTTTCTTCACTTCTTTTCTTTGGTCCTTTCCTTTTATTGAATTTCTTTTTCTTTGGTCTGTTCGTCGTTTGTAAACAACAACTTCTTTTTTGATGTGGTCTGCTTCTTTTCAACCCTGGTATTTCATATAACTTTTTATCTGACTTTTTCGTCGACCATCCCCTTCCGTCGTTTATAAACAAACTTAATTTGTTTTTTTCTTTTTCTGGCACGTCGTTATAGCAATTTGGAATTCTAGATTTTGAAATATTTCAAGTGTATGTGTGTGGTAAATGTTTACAACGCTTTTCTATTTCTTAAAGAATGCTTTCTATAAAATTTACATCTTTTTATTGATAATTTTACTAATGGAATATTACCATACTACAATTATACTACCGCCCCCTTAACAAATTTTTTGTTACTTGTAACAGAAAATTTTTACTATCATTTAAGAAATCCAGGTTTTATTTATGTAAATGAAACTAGAAGATAATCATTAAAAGAAATTAGTGTCTTATTGTAGATTAACAATTGGTAAGTATAAAATGGTACTGAAAAAGAGAACAGTTTTAAATAAACAAGATAAGTACTTAACACGACTTCAATCTCTAAAATGTACTATTCTATTTATTTATTGTTTATTTAACTAATATATTTAATTTTAAATCGTTTTAATAGGAAACGTATTTCATTAACTTTATATGAATAAATATGCTCTACATTGTAAATGCCTTTTACGATATCAGTTCTTGGTAAATTTGATGTACATTGAGGATGCACAACAATTTGGCATTCGTTGCAGAGACTGGATATGGGCCTAGCGAAAATTGATCTTTGCAATTATCACACATTATTGGTTTGGTACATATCCCGGGATCGAAATTGTGCAGTACATTATAATGAATTCTTTGAATGAAACTCTGCCGAAATAAATCGTTCTTCTCAGGAGATTGTGTGATTTGTTCTAACACCCTCATGCGATGCTTGATATTTCCTGTGGTATTAGTTCTTTCCAAATTATCTGAACAGAATTGCGATTTCAAATTTACTATCTCTTTTCTTAAGCTCTTTCTAAGTTCCCTTTCTTTATTCAATTGGTACTCTAAATCTTTATAGTTAAGCACAACAGATAAGGGTGGGTGATTCTTCTTTTCCGAATTCCCAAATATTTTATCTGTTATAGTTTTTATCTTTTCTTCTTCCATTTGGAGTTTTATTTGAGGAAAATCAATTAATTTAGTTTGATGTTGAATTGTTGATTCGGTTTCAAGTTCACTTTCCTTCTGGTACGCGTCTTTTTGCAATAACCTGTCATTACGTTGATTAACTTGTTCAAACAAAGCTATATTTAAACTCGTAGATTCATTTAAATTTTGGCATAACTTAAAGTTCGATTCATTGACACCTTTCAAATGTGTTAATTGCAACGAATTCTCTTCCTTTAATGCCCTATTTTCAGTTAAATCAGTGTCAATAGTTACCAATTCTTTTAATTCAGATATATTTCTCTTTGTACATTCCTTTTTTCTTCTATTTTCATTTTCATATGTAATCTCGATATCTTCTAACCTTACATTTAACTCATTAGATTTACTTCTACTTTCTACTTGTTTGTCCTCACTGTGCTCCCGACCATTAATAGCACATGATAACTTAATTAACGAAGACATTAGTTTTTCTAACGCCCTTTCTATTTCACCCTTCTCTGTGTCATCTTGACGTTTGTTTGACATTTTTAAATTCTAAATTTGTGTATAATACAATGAAATGAAATTAAATCAATTTAAAAACTACCTTTAGGTTCGCCAATGAAATGAATGAATTTAGGTTCGTCCCACGTTTTGTGCGCCAAAAATTGTAGTATGAAATTGTAGTATATTTTATAGAAAGCAAAAATTATTCCAATTAATATTTACAAAAATTTAGTATTATATTAACAAATAATGAACAATACAATCAAAATATATTACCTAGTGTGTATCAGTGTAATTTGTTTTCTAATTCTTAACTTCTCCCTCCCTCTTGAATTCTTTCTTCACTTCTTTTCTTTGGTCTTTTCCTTTTATTGAATTTCTTTTTCTTTGGTCTGTTCGTCGTTTGTAAACAACAACTTCTTTTTTGATGTGGTCTGTTTCTTTTCAACCCTGGTATTTCATATAACTTTTTATCTGACTTTTTTCGTCGACCATCCCCTTCCGTCGTTTATAAACAAACATAATTTGTTTTTTTTCTTTCTGGCACGTCGTTATAGCAATTTGGAATTCTAGATTTTGAAGTGTTTCAAGTGTATGTGTGTGGTAAATGTTTACAACGCTTTTCTGTTTCTTAAAGAATGCTTTCTATAAAATTTACATCTTTTATTGATAATTTTACTAATGGAATATTACCATACTACAATATAAAGATAAAAAAAAAAATAATATAAAGAGGAATTTCTATTTTGTGTTCATGTTTGTGTAGATCTCGTAAGGTGCTATTTAACCACTTGTGTGGTGCCGTTCCGAGTAGCAGCTTCCGGAAAATTATAAACCCACAATCAAAATGCTAATTATAAAGTTACAAAGTACATACTTCAGTAGATGAAAACAAAATTTGCAATTATTGTCAAACGAACAACAAAAACATAAAATGACAAAATTCAAATAAAACCTTCCACAAAGGAAAGAAGAACAAATAAAAATGTAAATTCTTAATAAATAAAATTGTATGCAAAAGCAAATTGTAAATAAAAACAATATTTAAAAAATGTAGATAAATACTCCACACACAATTTTAGTAAAAATTACTACTTAAATTTACTTAAATTATTAACTTCAAACTAAATAATTGACTCGGACGAAATCCTTTTCTGTCTTGGAATTTAATGATTTTCTAAAATATTTATTTAATACAAATAAAATTTCAAGATAATTATTTTCTGATATACATTTTTATAGTCTCGAAATAAAAATATTTTCTTCAATACAGACTGTTTTTGGCAAGAAAATCTGTTTTATTGATGCAAGAAACCATTTTCATATGTGTATGCTTTCAAGGATACGCTATCACAAAAAAAATTATCCATTTATAGTCCAAATTAAAGTGATGGACTGATACTCTATTTTTCTTTTTCGTTTTTTAGAGCTAAAAAATTAGATTGTCAATAGGTGTAGCTTCGAAATATTGTAGGTTACAATTATAATCATTTTAGCCACACGTCGCCAAAGCCATGCTGTATGCTTTTGCGATTTATCATTGTCTCGTACAAATTGTGTTCTTCAATCAGACGTATTAAGTTTGAAACGCTTCCAAAAATATATACATATCAACAATCAGCTACCCTTTCCAGAAGGTCCTATCCATCTACTGCAAGAAAATTCCCCAAATCCACACATCTAGAATAGTAAGGAATTGGTTCGACAATAAACCCGCATACCAATTCGTTGCCACGTAGGTCGCCGGACTTAAACCCAATAGAAAATTTATGAGCATTGATGATGAAAAACTGCGTTCAATGCGTAATTGTCTGCGGATGTGCATGGACAGTCGACAGCCGTGGATACCAAATATTAAATAATGTTTCTGAATGAGTTTATGTTTCTTTTGTTGTTTTAATAATTTTTACTTAATTTTTTGTTTTTGTTGTTCCTTCCTAAAAATAAAATCACAATTGCTAATTTTGTTTTCATCTACTCAAGTAGATGTGACCCTTTATAATTAGTATAGTTTTGATAATGGGTGTTTCATTTCCGGAAGCTGCTACTCAGAGTCGTACCACACCAAGTGGTTAAATAAAAAAATAATGAAAGCAACGATAACTAAAAACAACTTCAGGTAATCGTATTAAATTGGTTTTAACAGATTCATTACTCTGAAAACAAACTGAAATTGACAAGTGTATTAGCAGATAAGCGCAAATGTATGATAAGCAAAGAATCATACAATTTGTCATTCAAATAATCTAATTTTTTAAATAGATTATCACTCATTTTATGAAACAAATTTAAACCGAATTAATACCATATAAAGCCCGCTGTATATTATTTTGTTCTGTTATAAATAATTCTTTTTTGATTTTTATTCCAAAAATAATTCTCATCTCTATAAAATGTTTGGGAATGCTTTCAATCAATATTTAAATCAATAAAATATACATATACATTGACATGTGCATCCTACAATTATTAAATATACCACATCTATGAATACTTATCTACGCATCAGATATTAATTACGATAGAGCACGGACTTAACGAAAGTATAACGTTACCCCTACTAAGAGAAATAAGAAGAAGTTAAATATGTAACTGGAAATCGTAAACAAACACTTCAAGCGGTGTCGACCATAAAATTTCGGGTAGATATGCATATTTTTTGTGGAAGCCGTCTACCTACTTTACCGAAAATATTCGAATCTGGCTTTCTGACTGGCGGAAGATAATATTGATAATCTGTGCTCGATAGGGGAAGACATTAATTCTTTGGCCAATAGTACATATCATACTAATAATATTCACGCTCCCAAATTTTGAGTTGAATATAACTCATTTACAAGCCCTACGAATGACCATACGTTATTGTAGTATTGCGCTATGGTCGCATTCAAACACGTTTCTCTCAGGCAAACGGACAAAACGCAGCTGAAATTAAGAGGGTTATTTACTGAGGATTTAAAGATACCATTGGTACAATTCTCAGATGGTAGCTCCCCGTAGCGCCCTACTAGAACCCTTACTGAAGTTCGGTTTGTAGCAAAGGGTGCACCTGTCCAAATTATTTATGATATTACAAAATATATGTGGTGTTTATCAATAATTTCTTCGGTTACATACACTCTCATTACTATTACACCTAACATAATAATAATATTATGAATTGACTAATAATTTACGGAACGGGAGTACTTTGAATGTTCATCAGTAACATAGACAAAAATTTCTGTTTGTGATAAGTCCGACTTTAGGCGACGATATTTCATATTAAATTGGTCGCAATCATGGACTAATTCTATTTCTCAGGTACATTAACTATTTAACTGTCTAATAGGATCACAAATGTCAATGGATTCATACCTTCCCAAAATGATTTTTTCCGCACCTGAACCACTGTGCGGCGTGACTGCGCGTGACATATGAATATAAGTGTCACAAGAAAGTCATGTCACTTGTATGATGGGAAATAATAAGAAACCAAGGATTTAACGGTGCGTTTATGTTGTTATTGCAACCTATCCGTTACATTTATATTATGCACTAAGAGGTAAATACAATTTTATTACGCTGAGGTTTTATTTTATTTTATATTTTGCTCGAGTATGTTGCGTTATTTTCTCATTTTAATCAACAATAAACCTGCATGAAACTGCAAAATATATCGTATTTCATTTTATTATTAACAATGTGGGAGAATATTGGACTCTTTCCGAAAAAGAAGACTGTAACATTAATAATGTAACTTACCTTTTCCACACCTCGGGCATGCTTCAAAATGCAATTGTCACTGCAATAAATTGAGCTGTTTCTTGAAGGTTTGCCACAAACTACACACCCCGGGACTTTAACAGGTTCCACAATGCTTACAGACGAAATCCTTCGTTGACTCCCATTACTATCCGTAGACGTACGCGATGCTTTTCTGATACGACGTGCAGCAGCGCTCGGTCTTTTAAGAGATGGATCCTAAAAAACGTATCGTCATATACTTTAACCGTGCAAATACTTAAATGAATACACGTGGACATTAAAAACATTGGAAGAAAAAAGAATTTTGTATATAACCTTATAATATGGTTACGGGCATCATTACAAAAATCAATTCTTATGGATATATATAAAGCAAAAGTCTTTTAATAAGCTTTCTATTTTGAACGTATGATAACTGTCATTGTTATAACGTTATAGCAGTCATATTTTTCAAATGGTTACAGTTGTCAGCGACAAATAGCCCTGGGACGTTACAATAACCAGTAGAATTTGTAAAAATGCATTATCAAAATCGGTTATCCGCTCGCTAAGCATTCCGTGTATTATATGAAGTGTACGGTGCCAATAATTGCTTCCGCAGGTCTATTTGTGGTCTGAATTGGAGGGTACGAATCTCGGATGAGGTTTAGAGCTGTTATTATTTTGCGTGGTGGTGATGTTAACCGGCTCCGGCACCGAGTGATTTAACTTCGTTGGATTACTTATAGATTCTGTTAAGTCTTGGGTTTATGTCAACACGCCAGAATTCGGCACCGGCATTATTCGTGCAATTTAGCCATATATATACACTTGGGAACAAAATTCGATTTAGACAGCACATTCGCAGTAAAATGTCTCTGACACAAAAACTAAAACTTAAATTCCATTTTTACTTTTAAAACCTTTAAGCCCAAGATCTTAGCTTTAAAATTAGTGCACATTCTTTTAACTTACCCTTCTTATTCATGAAAATAAAATAAGGTAAAGAATAGGTAAGGTATATCAATATTATTTTTAATTTAATTAAAAAAACTATCAATATTTAGTGTTACCCTCTCTTGCTCTAATTACCGCTTGTAAACGGTTTCTCATGGACCGAATAAGTTTCCTCACGCTGTCTTGCGGTATGGCGTCCCATTCTTCGGTAAGTGCTGCTCGAAGTTCATATCTCGCAACTGGTGCAGGATTTCAGGCCCTAATTTTCCTTTTGAGTTCATCCCACAGGTGCTCAATAGGATTCCAGTCTGGGCTACACGCCGGCCAGTCCCTAACTCTTATTTCAACTTCTTGCAAGTACTGCCGTACGGAGGCTGTACTATGTGGACGGGCATTATCTTGCATCAGGATGAAGGTTTCCCCAATAAAATCGACGTAAGGAACGACATGGTTCTCTAGAATTTCTTCGATGTATCGGTTCGCACTCAAACCCCCTGCTCGAGCGCCAGTTTCAATAAAAACCAGCTCGGTTTTTGCGTCCGTAGAGATACAACACCATACAGGAACAATCCTCCAAACGCCACTTTTTCTGCAATGCAGCATTGTATGAATCTTTCCCCCGGCCTTCTGTACACTCGTCCTCTTCTGTCGCTGCCGTGCAGACACACTCTACTTTCATCCGAGAACAGTACAGAGCGCCATTGCTCGTTCGTCCAATCAATGTGTTCTCTTACGAAACGGAGGCGGGCTGCTCGATGCGCTGGGGTCAATTTTGGACCCGTAGCTGGCCTTTTTGGAGTAAGATTAGCTGCTTTGAGTCGTCTTCTAACTGTCCAGCCACTGACAGCCACTCCCTGCGCTTCCCTGAGCTCCAGTTGAATTTGAACGCTGGTGAGAGCTCGATTTCTCAGAGAGGTGTGGACAATGAATCGGTCATCTCTCTCTGATGTGCACCTCTTTCTACCGGAACCTCTTCTCCGACAAAAGTTACCAATCTCCTGGTATCTTCGGTAAAGTCTTGACACGGCAAACTGACTTATGTGCAAAGCACGAGCGACTTCACGTTGGCTATGGCCTTGTCGCAATAACACAACTGCTTGAGCCGCTTCTTCGGTTGTTGTGTCCATTCCCAAGTAATATTATTGAATATTGATGGCGGAGATGTGTACCGATTAACGTTTGACGGCCAACTGATAAGTGTTGCTAAAGTAGAGACCCACAATTATCACCGATGTCAGGGAGTGTAAAATCTTGTGTCTATCGATCACAACATATTGTAGGATAGCTTAAGTGTAAAAGAAGTGTAAGTTGTGCACATATTTTAAAGCTAAGATCTTGAACTTGAAGGTTTTAAAAGCAAAAATTGAATATAAGTTTTAGTTTTTGTGTCAGAGACATTTTACTGCGAATGTGCGGCCGGAGTCGATTTTTTTACTCCTAAGTGTATATATATATATATATATATATATGCACTACCGTCCATATATATGGGGACGACAATAGAAAGTAAAGAAAATCATACAAATAGTAATACTAATATCTTCAAAGTTTATATTATACATTACAAATGTAATTCGTAAATTTATAACGCAGTTAAATCAAACAACCCCCTAATATGGTACACTTTACAACTAATTTTACCACCATTGCTCTATTTTACACCTTACGGTACCTGGGACTGTGTTAATCCCTACATTCAAACGATTACAATAAATTTGAGGAAAACATTGTTCGCACTGTAAGACGAAGAGATTCCAACAAAGAAATTATAAAAATATCGGGAAATGTATGGAAGTATTTCAAATAAAGCGTCAGTTTAAAATTTGTTATCTTCCATGGCAGATCGTCGTTAAAAATGTCAAAACTACAAGAAATATCAATTGAAAAACGTGCGGCTATTATAAAATTACTTGGCAAAGGATATTCAATGGCTCAAATTGCTGTAAAAGTGAAGCTATCAAAGAACGGAGTATTCAGTACTCTTAAGAGAATGCGGGAAACTGGTTCAGTTCGGAATAGGAATCGATTAAGGCGGAAAAGAGCAACGACAGCTCTCGATCTCCATCTCGATCAATTTATAATAGTAACTTTGAAACGAAATAGGTTTCTTAACGCCCCAGAAATCACTCATTAAAATCAATCAAATCATCCATCTGAATATTTCGAGAAATCCACCAATATCTGTCACACAGTTAAACGGAGACTTCTTGCAGCAAGGCCAAGAGGAAGAATAACTACGAAAACGCCATTGCTGAAACAGTGAAACAAGAAAACGAGACTGGAATGAGCCATTCGACATGAGGATTGGACGCTTGAGCAATGGCATAAAGTGCTATGCACCCACGAATCCAAATTCCAAATCTTTGGTTCACAACGTCGATCGTTTGTGAGGCGACAGACTGGAGAAAGAGCAAGTGAACAGTGTCTGGTTCCTATAGTGAAGCATGTTGGAAGTAGTGTGATGGTTTGGGGTTGCTTTGGTGGTACAGCTGTAGGCGATTTGAAAAAATAGACCGGATCCTGCGTAAGGAGAGTTATCTGAATATTTTACAGGAAAATGTTGTGTGTAAGTGGGGAAAGATTATGTGGCCAAGGTTTCGTTTTCCAAGAAGATAACGACCCCAAACATTCATCTTGTTTATGTAGAACTTATTTGATTTCTCTTGAGGAAGAAGACAAGTTGATGCGAATGATATTGCCACCTCAATCTCCAGATCTGTCGCCAATAGAGCTAGTGTGGGATGAATTAGACCGCAGTATTCGAAAAAAGGAGTTAGCAGCGTACGAGATCTTGGGGGAAGCTCGAGGTAGCATGGACCGAAATTACAGACGATTATCTGGAGTCTCTGATTAGAAGAATGCCAAGAATATGTGCCGCAATTATTAAATCTTGAGGTGAGCATATTGACGAAAAATTAGTTAAATTTTATTTTGTAATATTGTGTGCTTCTTTTTTCGTATTAAACATTGTTTACGCAATGTCAAAAGTGTATTAATAAATATTACTACAAATCTACTCTATATTTCTGTTCAATTCAACGAAAACGTCAATTATGAAGTCGTCCCCATATATATGGACGGTAGTGTATATATATGTATACATATATACATATATATTGGAAGTTGGCATACGCATTATCCAACGACACAGTAAAGGTAATCAGAATATCACATTTTAATAGTTATACAGTATGTTCCTGGATTGACTTCACTATAGATATAATTGATCAAAGAAATTTGAATCTCGCTTTAATGTATTGGGATGCCTCCCTGGTTGGTCTGAAAAAGAATTTCAAGCACATTATCACTTTTTAAACATCAACGCCATTGAAAAGAAAACATTTTCTGTTGAAGTAAAGTGTCATTTTGGTCATTAATACGGCAAAATGTTATTGAGAAAAGTTGTTCAGAATATGAAATTATGACTCTATGCAGCATTTCATATACATCGGACCACTTTGATTAAATCAGCAGTTGTTTTCTATTGTTGCATTGTAATCACAGAAAAACAAGTATTCTGTATAAGTTGTCAAATAGAAAAATCATCTAAGTTTCCAATCAAGTATTTTATCCAAGAAAAAGAAAAAACATAATGATTACTCAATTCTCTTTGTTTGATTAAAATACATTATTTGAAACTTACATGATATTCTTTTACAACTTATACAGAATAAATGTTTTTTGTGGTTACAATGCAAACACAAAACAAATACTGATTCAATCAAGGTGGTCCGATATTTGTCAAATTCTGTATAGTGTCATGATTTCATATTCTAAACAACTTTTCTCAATAACATTTTGCCACATTATTGTCCGAAATGGCACTTTACTTCCACAGAAAATGTTTTTTTGTCATGACGGCCTTGAATTTTAAAAAGTAAAAATATGTTTGAAATTCGGACCAAGCACGGTGGCATTTAAAGAGTCTTCCATTAAGGGCGCTCGAACTTTAAACTGAAATAAAACAGGTTGTCTATGAGATATCATTAACCCTTTCTTTTTATATGAAAAACTATTCTATGACATTATGTATGGAACATGATATCGGCCAAATGGCTACCGCGGCTTCGCTGGGCGGCGCGTATTCGAGAGGTCCAATTTTCGATGAGTCGATTGCATAAATCGGGCTCGATATCATCGATGGCAACCAGGTGTCGTTGATATCAATATCTGCCAATATAGGCAATTAGTTTTCATCGACCTGTACCTCTCGCCGGTGACAGTTATGGCGGTCCCAGCTTCATTTTGGAAGAAATACGGGCCAATGACCCTGCCGGACCAAAATCCACACCAAACGGTGACTTTTTCTGGATGGGTCTGATGGGTCTCATATTGATTGCTATCTCCCCAAATGCGACAATTCTGTTTATTGACATACCCGTTCATCCAGGAATGGGCCTCGTCGCTGAATATGATTTTCCGTCCAAAATCGGGGTTCACTTCTAGCTGCTCCAGAGCCCAGTCAGCGAATGCTCGGCGCTGTTTATGATCGTTTACCTTCAACTGTTGGGTCAATTGAATTTTGTACGGGTGCAGGCTCAAGTCCCGATGTAAAATTCGCCAAGTTGAGGTCTGTGAAAGGCCAAGTTCTTGAGCGCGACGAGAAATTGATTGCCTCGGATTATCCTGCACTCTCGTTCACTGCAGTAATGTTTCCTGCTGACCTTACGTTTCGACCACGTACGGCTGTTGCTTTATTGGTTACTGCACCAGTTGATTCGAATGTATTCACCAAACGCCGAATAGTCGACCTAGCAAGACGATTGTGAACACCGTAAAAATTACGTAGCGTACGGAACGTAGCTCGAACTGAGCATTTATTTTCATAGTAAAATTGAATGATTTGCACGCGTTACTTAACACTGTAACTTTCCATGATGATTTGTCTAACCTTAGATACTATAACCTACAAATTTGACAGCTGTATCTTCATCACAATGGCCATACACTATCAAAGTTCAAGTGCTCCTACTGGAAGACCTTTATTAAAAAGAGATTAAACATTTTTAGATAATTATACCTATCGTAAAGTGAACCCGTGGAAATACTAAATTACTTCAAAAATAGTTTCAAGAACTTGGAGAGAATTTACAATTACAAAGAAAAAGTAGAAAAATAAAATCTACATAATTCTCACATAAATGACCTCACTGAGGTTTATTTATTCCGCAACTTTCACATGAAGTATGTGAGAATGAATTAAAAAAATTGATTAAAAAATGTGTTATTTTGGGACCGCGAATTTACTTATCGCTTATCTGTCGATACGTAAGATAAAAGTGAATCATCTACTCCCAAGGAAACATAGACGATATTAACATATTGATATAATTTTACTAGCATGTACATTTCTTTTTCTAAAATATAAACATTCGGCTTTACTAATCAATGAAATATCGTCGTTTTGTCAAGTTTTCAAGAATTCAAAGGAGGCGAAAGAAACCCACGGCTCGCTTAAATTTTACTACCATTTACGTTTCTATGTCTAAAAATTAAACAATGTTCTTGACCCCGATCGCTGACCTCGAATTCTCAAAATCTTCTAAATTTTCTAAATTTTAATATAACAAAATTAATTACGACTTTCCTGTGATAGAAAATATTTGCTCTTACAGTTTGTTTATTTAGTATGAACTTTCTTCTGTTTTAATTGATGCATAAATTGTGAAAAGAACGATATAGTGCTTAGTGTTAGTTCTGTTAATATTTTTTCACTATTTATTAGTTATATGTTATTGCTAGATTTATACAACAATACTGGGTAAATCAAATCACTGCATTGCCGATTTACGCAAGCAGATTATTAAGTTATATGCCGGAAGCAAACCATACAGCAAATTGCTGAAATATTAAAAGTATCCAAAGATTCTAGAACGTATTGCTGTATTTTATCTACTTTAGAAACATGGCACTTGTGAAAAAAATTCCTTACGGAACAACATCACATCAGTTAGAAGAATTGTTAGTATATCAACATCAAAACTGCTGTTGATATCAAAAAACAGCTTCAAATAATTTCAATATTAGTATCTCCTCCCAAAACTGTTACAACATTTAATATCAAAGCGTAATAGGTCAAAAAGAATATAGTTTGCACAAGACCATCTAAATTAAGGCAACAATAAAAGAATACTCCTTTTTTAACAATGAATCGCAGTTCAAAAATGTAACCCCCGATATTGCATCTCTATTGTAAAAGGAGCTGGTGGTAGTGTAATATGATGTGCTTGCATGTCCTGACATGGTATAGCTCCTTATTCGGATCGATGGGATAATCAATATGAACAGGTGAATGTTATGGAAAATGTAATGCTCCCATATGCAGAATATTTATCGGTAACTTGGAAATATGGAAATTTTAAATAAGCTTTTTAAAACTATTCAAGGTGTATGGAAAAACATTCCATCCGAAAGATATCAACGTCTTGTAAGTTTTATGTCAAAACAGCGTACCGCCGAAACTCAAGTCAAAGGATATCCAACAAAGTAATGAGTACGATACGATGTTATCCTATAATAAAGGTGTCTTTGTACTTTAACGAAAAAAATATTTGCAGTTTATATAAGTGTAAGTGTAAGTCGAGTCACTCTTCCCCTACTAGAGTTGCTCAATTTGCGCCAATAGCCAGGCAAGCGCGTAAAAGTTTACACATAAAATAAAATATTGGTGGTTCTCGCGACATAGGCCACATTTTTAAAACAAACCTAGAACTGTGAAATAGTATTTACATGTGCGTACATGTATACATAACAGATCTCATTACGACTCGCAGTTATCCTGAAGGTTGTATCGAACCCCGCCACTGCTCGTTGGCGCTTGTGAGCAGCTACATCTATTACGCGTTGTAAGCGTCAGTTCAGTTTTATATTTGAGTTTACGAAAGCAATGGATTTTATACAATGAGTGCAACCACAGAATAGACAGAAGCGACAAAGTTAGAAAATCTTGTGGTAAATTCTGTATGCGCATAGCCGGGAACCATGTTTTAAATACGACGATAGTGGTATATTTGGCTAGCTTCATTAATGTTATTATACTGGGATGGAGTGTGCATATTAAAATTAAAATATACGATTATTTTTCTGTATCACTGATTTAACTTTTTAGCAAATACCATTCTTTCAACATATCCAAAACTAATATTTTTCAATTAATACGAACAAATGTGCACCTTTCGTACTTTCAAAATGGCGTTAGCCAACTTCTGAGCTATTTCGAGGACATTCAAATCGACCACATGAACATCAAAGCTGCCGACACTTCTTGTCGCTTCTGTCTATTCTGTGGTGCGACGTATATCCAAACAATGGAAACGGTGTGTTTGTGCACGTATCCTAAACGGACACGTATCCTAAAGAGGCAAAATTAACTTATAAATTCGTACGGAACTGAGTAATGAGCGTCTTTATTGCTATCTGTTGCCTCATCAAAATGAATTCAAAACAATTTATCACGCAACTGTACCATTTAATAGATGTACGGACTGCAATTGCTTGGCAAAATTATCTCAAAACATAGTTTATACAATCTCGATTGCAGCTGGCAAAATAAGCTCTTCACCAATAATGTGAGGATTTTTACATCTGGCTATTTCATATGAAACTTTGTAAGAGGCGAGTAAAGCTTTTCTATTCATAGACAAGTGTTTTTTAAATGATTCGAAGAGTTTGTTAACGTACTCACTATGAAGCGTTTCATATGTGATTTAAGTTTATTCAGTTTCATGCTGTTTGCTAGTAAAATTGTTGAACAAATGGCAGACAGGGCCTTTCGTCTTCATTTACTTTAATGCTGGTAACCCCAAAATTGAAGTATTCTTGGAACCGCGTTCGTCTGTATACCTGTTGATGCTTCACTATCGTCTGATGCTCGTTTATGCTCAATTAAAAATTTATCCGTAGTTCTGAATATACTGCATATAAATCTACTCGAATACTGTGAATTACAGTTAACACGCAAATTAACAATTACAACATACACATTCACGGTAGAGGGATCAACTGGACAGAGACTAGCTGGAATTGAACGAGGCAAATTGGAATTTCCCGCGGAGACGCGAAAATGTGCGACACGGTGGACGTAAGACAGAGAGCAGTAAGGAGACATCGATTCTGGTTTTATAAGTGCAGCCAAATATCAATAAATATACCTATTCGTGGGAATTTTTAAGCTTTGTAATTTAGGGCGTAGTGTAGTTTTAGCGTCAAAATACAATTAAATAGAAACTAATATTCCAAGTGCAGAACGATTTCAGTAAAAAAATATTGAAAATTGGGTCGCAAATACTAAAAGGTTAAGAGGCACTGCATTGGTTCGTTGTTTACGTTCACGCCTGTTTTATACAAGCTAAATAGATTGAACGATGTACCTGTAAGTTAGATCCAATTAATATATACATATATAGCAGCGACGGAGGTTCGGTACAGCCTTCAGTATAACTGCGAGTCTCAATGAGATCTGTTGTGTATACATATACGCTGCCGTAACCACTATTTCGTAGTTCTACGTTTGTTTTAAAAATGTTGTCTATGTCGCGTAAACGACCGATGTTGGACAAAGTTACAAAATGTATAGCAGAAATGCCTGACCTAAATTTTAATGGCGTTAAACTATAATGTGTAGTTTGTAATATCCCTTTAATATGTTGGTCCAAAAGAGATTGTCAACTTCACATAAATAGCAAACAGGATTCTTCAAACAAAATTTGCATACGACATTTTGAAAAATTTTAATTTAAGTTATGTGTTACCTTTATTTTATGTAATCTACAATTTATTTACTAGACAATGAAGCATTCTTCTCGTAATATAATAATTTTCGGACTGGAAATTACTAAGTCGGGCATCGTTACAAAGATTTGTACCATCTGTTCGTGTACATGAAAAAGGAATTGAATCGGAGTTGAAACACAAAAGACTGTGGTTATCTGTGGACGAAATAACAGATCGTAAAAAAATTTTGTGTTTAATCTAATGATACGTACTATGGAACCACACCAATCGTCGCCTTCAATTCTATTAGCTTCCAGGCGAGCACAACAATGTACTGCCCAAGTTATTTCAAAGTTACTGTTAAATACATTGGAAAACTTCGAACTTTCAACAAACCAACTGTTAATGTTTATGAGTGACGATGCCACAAACATGCTTTCTGTAGGCTGGCTTCTTAAAAAACATTGTGCTAACTTGTTACGATACATGTTACGTGTAAGATTCATGCTTTCAGGCTCGTAGTAGATAGTATTAGAAAATGTTATCCTGAGGTAGACACTTTAATAGCGCATACAAAAGCAGTGTTTGTCAAATCGCCAAAACATATTCGCGAATGTGTGACCCGATATACCTGAGCCACCAGCGCCGATTCTTACACGTTGGGAAACATGGTCACACGCCGCGTTTTACTATCATAAATATTTTGAGAATATTAAGAACGTGATTTTAAAATTCGATATAAAGGAAGCTGCGGATATCACGGAGAGCTAGTCAAAATTTCAAGATAATCAGGTTAAAACGTATTTAAAACCTATTCAAAACAATTACTTCGGACTAGTGGAGGCAATACGAAAATCCTTCGCTGTCATTAGTGGAGTCTCTCCAAATAGTGCAACATGTTCACGCACAGCTATGCACGATAGAAGACGCAACGAATGTTTGTGTTCTAGAATGGTTTAAAAGTGTTTCAGAGAAAGATTCTGATTTTAAGACATTAAGACAAATTGTGAAAGTGCGTCAAGTGCGTAAATTGTTCCAAAGATATTTTAATTATGCTAATATAACGTCACTAGATGTAGACACATTTATTCCTCTGATGTTACATATATTTTCCAGATGTTATTCACTTTGTGATTTCACGGGCTCTTAAGACGGTAAGTGTTTGAGCACCCATTATAATTTATTTCTGACCATTAATTTTATGTATGTATATACTTTTATGCCCCCGTCACTGGCTGTTACAAAGGGACTAATGATATACTGTAATCTTTAGTAATCGAGGTCAGCTAGTAGCGAAAACCAAGGGCGAACAGGGCCACAAACCATATAGTCGAGGAGTGATAAAGTAGTCTGGAAAATATATGGTTGAAACAAGCCGAGGAAGAGAAACAATTAAGTGCATGGACAAATCTTGTTGTGACAAATATCGTCCAACGAACAAGTCACTCCAATTATAAATAAAATATTCCGACCGGTTAGTCTAAATCAATTAAAGATAAGAACCCCAAGAAAGAAAACCAACGGGGTGTCTACCGCGACTGCAATAAAGCAGAGCAAAGAGCAGAAACATTAGCGCATATGTGAATGGTCCTGGTTACTTTGTTACTTACAATTCAAATATTAGATGACTATAAACTCCTAGAACTTTTGTTGTTATGTATTGTGCTAATATATTATCCAGACAAATTCTATTTCCCTGATTTCAATCTTTAATTTATCAACTTATTCAAATATCAAAGAGTCTCGTACGAGTTAGAATCGCCTTGGAATACATACATACTCATCAAAACGAGAAAGGAATACTGTCATCTGAGCTAGGCCGGTGATACAATAAACGCTTATATACATGTATAAGCTTAAAAGAGAATTATGTATGTACACTGGCTCCGGGAAAAGCAAATTAAAGTAAGCCCCTGACTTTTACAAAACAATTAGAAATGTTTACATATCAATTTCGCCATTTTCCCCGGTTGTTCAATTAAAGAATGTATAATTGTACCAACCTTACAGTACAAGCATATCCATTCTTTCCCTTCTTGTTCCATCATTTGTCCCATCGCTTTTGTTACATTGACGCATTTGCCGTGATACCATTCTTCACAGGTATCACAACAGATCATAAATCTATTATTATGCGGCTGATTGCATACACACCACAGTTTATTTGGATCATCTTCTGATTCATCCTCTTCACTTTGATCTTCATTAGAACTATCTAGTTCGTTGCCAGAAACGTGTTCTTCATCTAATGGTTTCATAGGCCTAAACAATTTCGTATTTTATTAGATATTATTAATTATTGGAACTGTTAAATTATAAACATTTGAAGTTTTAAATGAGGTGATATTTCCAAATACATATTATCCATTACCAATATTGGTTAGAGAAACTTAATGATACACTATACAATGCAATTTTATTTAATAAACAAGTATAATAGAAAAAAATTAAATTAAAAAATATTCAAGAAAATCATTTCCTAGTTTTTAAACTAATGAACAAATCTTTGAATCAAAATAAAAGTAAAAACAGAAATATCTGAGCCTGTAACTTGCCTGGCATCTGGATTATTAGTCCGTTTATTGCTACTTCTTGTTGTAGGTCTTTCAATTGGCGGTAACACTAATATCCTTCCGTCAGATCGGACTATTTGTGTTCCTTTAGTACTGTTTCCTTGAATGTCAGTGGAGTTCCCAGTAGACTAAAATTAAATTCAATCAGTAGAATTACTATTAAACTTATAAATTTTAATATTTAATATCAAGAGTATGTGCGTGTTTGCTTCTTTTAAATCACAAATATACTCACTAACGAAAGATGATTGATATCAAGTTAATTTTTTTCTCATAGTTATTCAGAGGCAAATACCTTAAGGCTGAAGACTGTAGTGTTAGAAAAAATCTTCTTTTGAAAATTATTTAAATTGTTTTGGCCAATAAAATATAAAATTTTATTTACCCTGTATATTTAAAAACAAAAGAATAAAATAAGAAATAAAGTTATGCATTTTGCATTTTCATACTCAAAATTTTCCAAATTATAAGCTGCATGTGGATACAGGTTGCATCAAAAAAGAAATAATCAGTTAGATGCAATAGCTTTATTAATAATATGCATGAATACATCAAGATATTTTACCTGAACAGTATTCAATTGAGTGTGATGTAAAGCATTCTCCTGATGTATTCCCTGCAGTGATGAGTCTAAAATTAAATTTCCATCAACTATTGATTTATCTATTACATTTTGCAGCTCTGGATTATCAACTAAAGATTGCGCAACTTGGTATAGTATGTCTTCTGATATAAGATCAGTATTAATATTATCCAAAATGGACTGATCTAAATCCAGTCCACTTGATTCCAAATTCGTTTGATTACTATGCATATTTTCCTGCATCAAGTTCGTATCTGGTATAACCAATGATGTTGTAAAAGTCTTTGTATTCTCATTTTGTATAATTGCCCTGATATCTTCGGCACTTGGCAGTGGTTCTAGTTGAGATTCAAGTATAGATTCGCTAGAATTACTTTCTATTGATTCTTCATAACCTTGTACAGAAACAGTTCCTTCTACTTTTGGGATTTGGTTTTTTATTTATAAGTGACAGTTTTTCAACTTTTACTTTGTATTTATCAGTACTTATCTTTTTGACCTGGTGATCTGCTGATGATCTTGGTTTATTTTCGACATTAATTCTTTTAGGTTTAAAATCCTTAGATAAGTTTCTTGTTCCGATCTGTATATTCGCAGGTTTTGGTATTTTTGGTGATTCTGGTGTCGTGGGAGTTGTTGGTGCTGATTCCTTACCACAAACCCTTCGAATAATATCAGGAGTAGAAAACAAAGCAAAATCATCTGGTGGTTTAGTTGCCTTTTTTCTTTCTTTTGAGAATTTTTTTTTCTGGCTGCTTTACATCTATCTCTTTAGGTTCCGATATCTTATCAACTTTTAATATATCTTGTTCTAATTTCAATTCTTGGTTCGGTATTATTTTAATTTTTGCTTTTGATGTAATTTCCATATTTTTCTTTGTCTAATGCTCTGCACCCTTTTTATATTTTTTTCTTTGGAAACTTCACCTAGTTCAAAATCTGAATCATTATCATTAATACAATCAATATCTTTAAAGTCATCCTCATTAAAATCATCTTTATTAAAATCATCCATGTTATGTTCTGCAATCTTTGGTTTTGATATCTTAACAACTTTAGTTGGTTGATGTTTTGCTAGAATGGAAGTAGTATTAATCATTTTCTCCTTAGATTTCATTTGTGAATGAACTGTTTTTAACAGTTTTAGGAATGATTGTCCTTGTAATCTTTATTAACTTTGGAGGTTCTTCAGGGGTTGTACCATCCAATATGCTCAGTGTTTCAGCTAATTCATCAATTTCAGGATCATCTCTTATAGGACTTTGATGTTTTGGAGACGTGAGTGGAGTGTAGTCATGATCCATTCGAAAATTCATTAGATTTCTTGCTACTTGGTCCATTTCTTGTGGATTTTCTGAAAATATACATTTACAACTTTAAGCAAATAATTAAACATTAAGTATAAAATAGTATTAATACAAGAAAACAAACCTATAACCTCCTCTGAATGTACATATAATACTGTGTCTAAGGTGACATCAATATTATTGTCTTCAAGTTTGTTTACGTGCATAACTTTTAATTCAGTCGTCCCACTTCTACTACCTAAATGAGTAATAAATAACTTAATTCTTGTTGAATTTCTAAATAAAATAATATTAAACTTACTTAAATAAGACTCTACTGTTTCCTTATCAGGTGTCACTGTACCATCTTCAGATACAATTAGTAACAAGCTTTCAGTTGGTTTATTTTCTGTTACCTTAACAACCGAATGAGACATTTTATTCAGTCTGAAAATATTCAATATATACAGTTATTAACAAACTATAGATCCATAATTGCTTAAATTCCTTCTCGTGCACCAATTTGAGGAAGAATAATGTGTTGACCAATATTTCAAGTAATTTCTTGATTAAAGCTATTATTGAATTATTTTCTATTTTTACTAATATTAAATAGTAAATCACGCCTAAAGAACTTAAGCAAATATTAACTGAATACATTTATGCTTTTGTTCAAAATTCAAAATGAACATTTCATATAACATAAACAAAGTACAAGGTATTTCACAATAGTACTTTTATTTTTAAAATAGTAACAAACAATACCGGCTGATATATACCTAAATCAAATTAAAACACAAATTTTATGAAACACTTTTTGCCTGTCTTCGAATAAAGATAGGAAGAACACGTAATGTATTGATTCTATCACTAGTTGCTTTATTCACTACACTTCCAGTCCACTGAACTTCTATCATATGTGTACTAAATTAATAAAGACATACGTATATACAAGTTTGTTTGAGCTTTTATCATACAATTTGCATTATATATTAATTAAAACTCTGGGCGACCATCTTGTTATGCCCAAAGCACGCCAAATACGTCAATATATATTGGGATAGGACTCTGCCTTATCAGTTAAGCTACTAGTTATGCTATTCATTATCGTATCTTGGACGTATTTGGAAAGCGCCATTTCCATATCTTCGGAGACTGAACTGAACTAATGTTTTATGCTTCTGCTTTGGAATTATAGGTAGCGCTTATATGCATTTTTACCACTAATATCTAAAAAGAAAATTAATTCGGTCTACCATGATAGATTTTTACGGTGCTTACATTCGTGTAGCATTCGCATTATATTGTATATGGTCGATTTCCATTGTATTTACTTGTAGTATTGTATAGTTCCTGGTACACTTACCGGCTAGATACCTATCCGTTAAACAATTTCAGTTTCTATGACGACCAGTGACTGACGTCACAACAGATACCGGACCAACTTATAGATGACTTGTAGACTTGTAGCTTGTAGCTTGTAGCTGCTTGTAGCCACTTGTAGCTTGAAGTTGCTTGAAGCGTGAGGGGTTGTGCTGTCCGTTTTTTGCAATTCGCCTCGTTTTGGCATTTTAGTAACCATGTACTAACTAAACGCCATACCAACATCTTGTTACTTTAGTATAGGCGTGGATAAATGAGGGAAGAATTTCACCAAAACCGAAACGGATTTATTATTAAACTCCATAATAGAATATAACAATATAATTCAAAATAAAAATATCGATGCTCTTACCACAGAAGATGAAAATAAATGCTGTATTCTAATTACTAATACGTTCAATAAGGCAACAACTTCTATCAGCACAAGCAAGCAATTGAAAGAATTGTATTCCACCTTAAAAGAGAAGGCAAGAAAAATATATATTTTTCTGATGATGAAGAGGGACTTTCTTCCATTTCAGTCTTGCGAAGTAATTTAATGTGTAATAGTGGCAGTGATATACAGAATAAATTCAGTAGCAACACAAAAAATGCGTATTATCGAACAAACCTGATTACAATTTTTTTAGGTCAATGTTTCAGAAACCCACCTTTCACAGTTTACAGCTTTAGTTATCTGATTGTTACCTAGCCTTTAAAGGACGGTTATCGGTTGAGGTGCCAGAAACCGGGCACTATTGTTCCGTTTTATGTATATATTTCTGTTGGGTAATGATTGGGTGTGGTATATGTTTTTATGTAATTGAAATAAAATTATTAATTCGGCCGCACCGGATTGAGGAAATAATGTCATTATTTGCAGGCCCGCGAATAGATATATGTAGTGGCCAATCCGCTCTCATTATTTGGTAAGATCCGATGTTGCTTTGGAGATTTTTCGTTTTGAGTTTTAAGGAAGAGTTCGGCGCCTTTTACCCCGCGCCGCCGTGGGTCGCACGACTGCTCGTATGGACGATGCAACCTTGATTATTCGATTTTCGAAATATTTCGCATAAAATTAGTTGCTAATTTCTGGTTGTGGAAGGAATCCGCACGTTTAGTGTAGGTACACCTCGTGCCGCTACATTCTGTCTCGTATACTCCGTCGAATTGGTCCGTTGAATTAATAACAACGTAATTTTCACACAATTTATGTTATCAATTTGAAGTTATAATTTTAAAAAATGATGGTTTGTACTTAGGTTTTATTACGTTCTGTTTTATTTTTTTTTTTTTTAGGGTATAATTGGTAATATGTGAAAACAATATAATATGGGTGATGATTCGATAACAATTTACAAGCTGACAACAAATAGAATGTATGTGAAAGTTACTTTAATTTAATAGATATATTATTCGTAACGTAACTCCCTACTGGCTCAGTGGTAAAAATCACATTTCACAATGAGTAGGTCTGGGTTCGAAACTCGACCGCGGCGGAAGCGAGTAGTTTAAAATCCTAAAATGGATCTGCAACCTTCAATACGCTTCAGGAAGGAAATGCCACTAGGCGGGCCGAACGGTACGGTATACGTGCGTATACGGCTCGGTGGCTCCGAACCCCTACACCGAAAGGTAGAAGGGGTAAAAGATTATATATATATATATATATATATTATTCGTAACCTGAAGTGATCATCCGATGGGATGGCAACGATGTACACACTTTTTAACCTTTTTGACCTTTCCTCTCGAATGATAGACAGAATTTGTTTCTGCAATAACGAAGTTTTTATTATTCTGCAGGAAGTACATAAAAATACTTATTCTAATTACAAATCGTACCTGCAATAACGAAGAAACAACATTCAACATATCGTTCACAGATGATTATAGATTACTTTTTCACCAGTCACCCGTCACCTCTGGGAAAACGTCACTCGCACCACAGGAGGCTTGACTTGCCGATCCAGTTTGTGCGCCAAGTTCAATAAAAAGAAAGGATATTTTCCTTACATATATACGAATATAGGCATTGTACTTTAAGAATCCATGGAAAATAGTAAGTATAATAGCGTATAAAACACTCATAAAGAAACACGTATTCCTTCCACGAAAAGAAAACAAAAGGGAAAGATTTGCTAATGTAATTAGTATTCAGAAGTTTAAATTTAAATTTGCCGTGTTATTTTAGGTTGGCCGCGCTTGCCAGGTTGGTAGGGAACGAGAACGAGGAAGCTGAGAGAAGTTAGTAATGTACACATCGTACACATCAACACATTATGTAACATGTAACACAGGTTTCTCTAATCTATGCATGTTATGTTATTAAGCGACACGACGAGTGAATAAACGTGTCCAGAGTATCAATCGAATAATAAGAAGGAATTATATTTTTCTTTCTTCTACACTAATAAAGATTAAAACCTAAAATTTTGATAAATAAAAAGACAGCTAAAAGTGTATTTTATATAAATACAAAATGGAAATACCGACTACAATTTCACTACACTCTATAAAGCCCGTTTTACATTGTCATATTAAATTGTACATGTAATATGTATACAATATGTGTACAATAACGTGGGTATATAATGGATAAGTTCAACATCGCTACCACAATCGCTACGACTGTAGCGTGAGTGTGTGTGTCGCCGGTAAGGTAGGTAACACACTTTCGATTAATACATATTATATAACAGTACATAAAAATTGAATACTATTTTATAGTACAATATAAAACACTACTATTTTTCTGTGCAAAATCATTGTATGAAATTAGAACCTGTCCTATTTTCATACTAAATTCTAATGTATATATATATATATTTCGTGACCTTTTTATACTTATCTTATATGATAGAGATCTACCACTAATAGGTCAATAAAACAAAGGCTGGTTTGAGCGATAGTTATATTTTCAGAACGTTTACAAACGTTTTCGGAACACCTTCGTCAGTGAAAATATAACTAGATAAATATATAAACAAACTTTTGTTTTTTTATTTGGGACTATCAACAAAATAACTAGTGACTAGGATTTCTTGATATAGAGGATGTATAACCAACTTTTATATATATATAAATTATAAAAACTAAATTAATGTGTAAACATACATGCAAATTAAGTAAAACCTTATATCAAAAAATCTTTGTCGAAACCTTAACAATTCTGTTCAAGGACTAGGGAAAACCAAATTCAAAAACCTAGCCAAAGGTTTCCTTCTTAAGAAATGCAAATGTCATTTTAACAAATTGCTATATACATTACTTAAATTTTGAATATCGGTCCTGAAATTAATAGTTTTAGTGTCTTTCTGTATATTTATCATTTCATATATTAGTCTTTTTTATAATTATTCTCTGTTTTTAATATAATTGTGTTTTCAAAATCAAAGTAATGCCCAAGATCTTTGTAATGTTTTGTTACAGCGGTCATTGCACCAAAATCATTATTTAAAGAATACTTATGGCTATACAACCTTTTCTTTAAATATTGTTTCGTCTGACCGATGTAACAACCATCACAGTCTTTACAGTTTATTTTATAAACTACATTACTCTGATTTTGTTTAATTATTTTGGATTTAGTATTAGTAAAAAAGAGATCTGTTACTATAATTTGGAATGAAAGTAATGTTTATGTTGTTTTTATTAGAATTCTTTTTTATTTTTCGCTTAAACCTTTTTTATAAGGAATAGCGCTATAACATTTATTGTTATTAATTTTAATTCCTCTATTATATAATTTGTTAATTCTATTTTTATTATTTTTCATAAAAACTATTTGGATAATTATTTTTATCTAAGATTTCTTTAACTTTGTTTAAATTCTTTTCCCTAAATTCAGGATTAGCTAATCTAACCGCTTGATCAACTAAACCGGTAACTACATTAATTTTATGTAATTTTGATGTTTCTGAAAAATAATTTAAATGTCTTCCTGTATTGGTAGACTTTATATGCCAATTTGTTTTCACAATGCCGTTATTATGCATGACTGTCACGTTCAGGAAATTCAATGAGTTATTAGATTCTCTCTCATATGTAAATTTTAATCTATTATGATAACTATTAAATGAATCTAATATCTCATCAATAGTATCCTTCTAATCTAATAACTCATTGAATTTCCTGAACGTGACAGTCATGCATAATAACGGCATTGTGAAAACAAATTGGCATATAAAGTCTATCAATACAGGAAGACATTTAAATTATTTTCAGAAACATCAAAATTACATAAAATTAATGTAGTTACCGGTTTTAGTTGATCAAGCGGTTAGATTAGCTAATCCTGAATTTAGGGAAAATTTAAACAAAGTTAAGGAAATCTTAGATAAAAATAATTATCCAAATAGTTTTTATGAAAAAATAATAAAAAATAGAATTAACAAATTATATAATAGAGGAATTAAAATTAATAACAATAAATGTTATAGCGCTATTCCTTATAAAAAAGGTTTAAGCGAAAAAATAAAAAGAATTTAATAAAACAACATAAACATTACTTTCATTCCAAATTATAGTAACAGATCTCTTTTTACTAATACTAAATCCAAAATAATTAAACAAAATCAGAGTAATGTAGTTTATAAAATAAACTGTAAAAGACTGTGATGGTTGTTACATCGGTCAGACGAAACAATATTTAAAGAAAGGTTGTATAGCCATAAGTATTCTTTAAATAATGATTTTGGTGCAATGACCGCTGTAACAAAACATTACAAAGATCTTGGGCATTACTTTGATTTTGAAAACACAATTATATTAAAAACAGAGAATAATTATAAAAGACTAATATATGAAATGATAAATATACAGAAAGACACTAAAACTATTAATTTCAGGACCGATATTCAAAATTTAAGTAATGTATATAGCAATTTGTTAAAATGACATTTGCATTTCTTAAGAAGGAAACCTTTCTAGGTTTTTGAATTTGGTTTTCCTAGTCCTTGAACAGAATTGATAAGGTTTCGACAAAGATTTTTGATATAAGGTTTTACTTAATTTGCATGTATATGTTTACACATTAATTTAGTTTTTATAATTTATATATATATAAAGTTGGTTATACATCCTCTATATCAAGAAATCCTAGTCAATAGTTATTTGTTGATAGTCCCAAATAAAAACAAAAGTTTGTTTATATGTTTATCTAGTTATATTTTCACTGACGAAAGGTGTTCCGAAGCACGTTATATTCTGAAAATATAACTATCGCTCAAACCAGCCTTGTTTTATTGACCTATTAGTGAGTAGATCTCTATCATATAAGAAAACTAAATTCTAATCTAACCCCATTTTCTTGTTTACGTCTTATCCAGTCCTCAGTATAAAATAAACGTGGGTTTATAGCAGTGTTCGAAAATTTACAATGTATAATGTACTTTAGTGTTCCGTACGGTAGAATATTGAATACACAAACGCGAATAGTGTTTGTGTAGCAAATACAAAAAACGAACTGTTATTCTGTTTGTGATCTTTCTACACAACGAGAATACTGTACAGAACTAACTCAACATAAAGATCAAAACATTTAATTGTGTTTTGCTTTTCGTGCAATGTATAGTTTGTGCATTTACTATTAGTATTCGTTTGGCTTTCGTACTATAGAACTGTTATTTAAATTTTATAATGCCGCGTCCAAAAAATATTTTATTGCAAACATTGTATTCCACAAACCAAAGTAATGAAATTATATGCAATAATGATAATTGCGAAAATAAACTGTCAAATTCCCACAGCGGTAATTTAGAAACACATCTAAAACTGATGTATATAAAAAGTATATTTACCAAAAGAAATTAAAGAATAACACTATACAATTGAAAGGAAATGGTGTAACAAATTCTATCAATAAAAAAATATTGAGCCTGCCATTGTAGAATTGTTTACTAAAAACGGGCACCCACTCCATATTGCCGAAGATAGGTCATTTAAAATATTAGTAAAACCCGTATTCGGTGCAGTGGACATTATAATAAATGAACACAATATAAATGAAAGAATATTAGCGTTTGCTCAGCAAATAAAAATAGAAATTGTGAACGCTATTAAAGGAAAACTTTTATCACTTAAAATTGGCGCTGCCACTACGGGATTTGAGCGTACTGGGCATTAATGTCCAGTACATAAAAATGGACACATTGAAATTAAGACACTCGCCGTGAAAAAAGTAAAATGTAGTCACACGAGTGACTACCTTAAATCCATAATTCTACAAGTGTTAGCCGAATATTCGATAGATATCAGTCAAATTTTAACTATAACAACTGATAATGGAGCAAATATGCTTAAAGCTGTCAAAGATTTAAATCCTGGTGAGTATATAAATTAAATAGAATCATACGTTATATTCTAATTATGTTAGATAAAACAAATAACTCAGATTTGCAGAATATAATGCAGGAAGATAACTGAAAATAATGATAAAGAAAACGACTCTGAAAGTTATATAACGGAAGAAACAATGAAGTCAATTCGTTTTAATTTTGCGTTACATAGTATAACAGGAGTTCGCTGTGGGGCACACACTTTTCAACTTTGTGTTTACGATATTATTAAAACTCCAGAAGTGAAAGCAACATTGGAGAAGTGTAGATCTGTTTTAAAGAAACTAAGAACCCAAAATTATATTAATATTTTAAAAAATGGTCGATATAAAAAACCGATATTAGATTGAGTAACGAGATGGAACTCGATGTTTATCATGATCGAACGCTTAGTAGAAATGAGAAATATTATTCAGTCGCTAAGTTCCGAAAGTCCCTATATTTATTTAAGTTGCGATGATTGAAAATTCTCCGAAAAGTTTGTAAAACCCTTTAGAGCGGTTTACGATGCCACATTAAAATTGCAAAGGGAACAATTATATTTCAGTGAGCTGTACATCATTGTAATGGATATAATATTCAAACTTGACACCTTACCAATAAACCCAATGTCTATAGCGTTAAAAAATGCATTAAACAGGAGCAAAATTAAATTATTCGACATAGAATTATTGAACGCATCAGTATTTTTGGACCGATGCATTAAAGTTTGCATGAACGCTGAACAAAAAGACAGGGCAAAAAAATATATTACTACGCTATATAAACGGACGAGAACCTTAAAAGGTATTTGATTACATTTCAGTCATTTAGTCTTCATCGCCACATATTCTGTCTTAACTGACCCACAAAAAGTTTAACAAAATAATAATAATAATAATTTATTTGAGCCCATCGGCTGAAATTTAGCATGGGTTACGTCATTTAACGAAAGAACAATATATTACAATACAAATTAACAAGATAATATAAAAGGAACAATGTCAGTTTAAAAACCTTTCGTCTAGATACTCATCGAAAGAATAGTAACACTTGGCCAGTAGGAATTTTTTAATCCAACTTTAAATTTTTTGATATTTTCTATTTTTTGAAATTCATTTGGTGAATTATTAAATATCTTAATGCAGGAATAAATTGGTGACTTTTCGTATCAGGCTCTACGAGGATTGCCTTTTATGTTTCGGGATTTGGCAACCCTAGTGTTGCAATCTGATAACTGACAGCTCTATCGTAAAGTTGGGCATTTTTGAGATTATACGTACTCAGAACGTTTTGACATAGAGCGCTATTTGTGTTGTTTACAGTAACTTAAAAGATTCATCTCGGCCCAAAAATGGAATTAAATCGTGAACATTTTCGTGCGATTATTTTTTACAACTTTCGACGTGGATTAACTCAGCAACAGTGCATGGATGAACTTAATTCAATTCTTGGCGATGAAGCTACATCAAGGACCAGTGTTTATCGATGGTATGGTGAATTCAATCGTGGTCGTAGTTCACTCCAAGACGAATTTCGCGAAGCTCGTCCAAAATCAGTTGTTGTTCCGAAAACCATTGATGCTGTGCGCGAACTGATATTGCAAGATCGTCATGTGACCTATCGTGAGATTGAGACAACCTTAGGCATTAGTGGGATCAGCATACATTCAATATTGCATAAACATTTGACTGTCAAAAAAATTTGTTCGCGTTGGATCCCACACAATTTGTCAATCGCTCAAGAAAAGGCTCGTGTCGATTGGTCGAAGGAAATGCTCAAAAATACGATCGCGGTGCTTCAATGGGTGTTTCAAGATGAGCCAAATCCAACCTCAATCAGAGTGGTAAAAGTGCTTCGACAATTGGTTCAAACGCATGCAAAAGTGTATAGATCTTCATGGGGAATATTTTGAAAAACAATAAAGTGATTTTCGATGATTAATATTTGTTTTTGTTCTCTAATCCCGAAATATAAAAGGCAACCCTCGTATTATACTTGGCAAAATATAATAAATTTGTGTGACGAGTATAATATTTATGTGACGGTGTTTCAAAGTTTCTAATATTCTTTTGACATATAAGGCAGCCTTGTATATATAAATTGATGGAAAAGTCAGTATTCCGTTGTCAACGAAAAGTGGTCTGCATGACTCACGAGGTCCACAGTCGTATATCAAGCGCAACAACCTCTTTTGGGCTACCAATACACGGTTATAGTCTAATCCATGACCCCAAATTAGGACATTGTAGGCAATCGTAGAGTACGCCATAGCGTAGTACACATTCAGCGTGTCTAGACACGTTTTCAGCCGCAAAGCAGCAAAGTAAACTTTATTAAGTTTTTTACATACGCTATCGATGTGTTTCTCAAGTTTTGCGTCCACTACTAAACCCAAGAGTTTAGTCGATTCCAAAAGAGGTAAATTACTACTTGTCATAAGTGGCTTCCGCTGGGTAAACTGAACCACCACCGTCTTATCCAGGTTTACGATTAGCCTATTCATCCGACACCACTCTACGAATTGGCGTCGAATGCACATTTATATTGGTGTCCAAGTCATAGTTATTATCTGCGGAGACCGCAATGGACGTATACCACCATGAATAAAGAGATGTAGATCATTTACAAATAAAAGAAAAATCAAAGGCCCCAGGGTTGAACCCTGCGGCACTCCGAGCAGGGCCTCGACGAGCTACCAGACACCTCCACCCTTATTGAGCGACCGGTCAACCTAATGCCCAACGAGTACAGCTTTTAACTTACAAACGAGATTCCCAGGCAATAAAATGCCTGTGTTAGATCGAAAAAAAACTCCCTCCGCGGCTCTACCTTTATCGAGTTCCGCATATATAAATTGAAAGAAATCTATGGACGCTGACTCGGTGGATCTAGCCGCCCGAAAACCGTGCTGACAATCGGACAATAAGTTATATTTGCTTAAATACATTACAATTCTTCTAGGCATTATCGACTCGAAAATTTTAGAAAAAACACCCAATACCGATATGGTTCTATAATTATGTACTTCAAGAGCGCTGTCTTTGTTTTTTTATAAATTGGGGTAACCCGCCCAGTTTTCAACGTGGAAGGAAATCTTCCGGACAACACTGAATAATTAAATAAAACAGATAATGGTTACGTGTTTTTTAACCGTTGTATCGACTCCAAAATTTCAGTGCAAGTAACTCGATAAAAAACAAAACTGTTTGAAATACGCGGTGATAATGTGCAGTCCTCATTTATTGGCGAGCCATATTTGGAACATACAGCATTCGCTGCGCTGGTTGCGAAATAATTACAGAAAGAATTGCATATCTCGGAAGCATCAGTCAAAACTATGCCATTTTCAAGTATGTTAAACCTAGTTTGCCTCTTTGTCCTACCTAACTGGTCATTGACGCAAGCCCACACTTCTTTGGCTTATTCACCGCTCCATCAATTTTATGCGCAAAATATTTTTTTTTAGTTTTTTTCATGGTATCATTATACGTTTTCCTTTTTACCTTGTATAACTCTACTAACTCCGGATAATCTTTCGATAGAAGGAATAAACGCCTCAGTTCAGTACCCATTTTTACTAGATCGGCAGACACCCACGTCTTTTTCCTACTGGCACCGCTACTACTCCTTCTCGAGGTCGGACATACGAAGTCATAAGGTTTATTAAAAACATCAATAAAACTCTAAAACATATCGTCCACATCACATCCCACAGAAACTACTTCCGGCCAGAACACATCGCCAAGCTGGATCCTAAATTGTTCCAGGTTTTCATCGTTTAAACCACGCGTCGTCACACATGTTGGAGGTTCAGCGTTCAGAGAAACAGACACTATAACATTCGTGGTCCCCTCCCATGCTAGATGGTCAGCAATACCTACGTCTAGTAGGTTACACTTAATTTCGTCCCTAGGTATGTTCGATACCATATAGTCAATTACCGAACTTGTGGTCTTCCCATCCGAATTTGTCACTACACGTGTAGGTACCGACCAGTCCCCAGTTAAACAGTATGAGTCAAATATGTCTAGCAAAATATTAGTTCTGGTACACTTCTCGCTGGCATCGATATTTAGATCACCACAAAGAATCACGAAGTCGTATCGACTCACAGCCCGATCCAATACATTCGAGACCTGATGCACAAAAATGTCAAAGTTACCATCAGGAGACCGATATATACACAAAATCACCCTAGATTTCCCGCTGTCCACAAAGACAGTACCGCAGCACTCAAAGTCCAAGTCACAAAAATGTGAGCAGTCCATTGGATTGCTTTTGAAACCCCTCGCGCACAAAAATAGCCACGCCACCATGTTCTCTATCAGTTCTACAATAGTGTGTGGACAAGCTATATCCCGGTATATGTAAGCCCTCCAGCATCTCGCGGCTAACCAATGCTCCGCAACACATAGCACTCCGTAGGGTTTTATTTGTACAATTTATTCATTAGTGCTAATGTTGATTATTTCATTTTCATCTACAAATATGTTTGTTGTGTCTGGAGGGTGACCCGATAGGTCAACATATATCAAACATTCTTTATTTATATAACTGTTTATACTTTCTTCCTTTTGGGCATTACCTATCAGCATCGATATATGTTCCTCCCAACTTCTGTTTTCCCTTACTATTCATATGGGATCCACACTCAGTATTTATATATTGGGAGACAGCTGCCACATTTTCCTTTAAGTGATTTAGATAGTTAGCAATATATTGAAAGACCTTTTTTTACCTTTATTGCTCTCGCCTTTAAATTATCTTTCACTATCCTATCCAACTCTACAAAATGTACATTGGACAAACGCAAAGAATGTACACCATACAGTTCACAATTAAAGCTGTTGCGCAAGTAAGGTACACTAAGAAATGTCACGTTAGTATGAGCTGTTTTTAGGAAAACGGAGATCCCTGTAAAACAGCATTTGATCCCGCCTGAGCAACAATGAAGTCCCTTGCGGTAATGCTTTAAAAATTCTGTATCACAATTTAAATATTTTTGGAAAATAGCAATAGCTTTATATTGATGATGAATATAAAATTTTTAAACTTGCTTAATTTATTTTTAGCTTACAAAACTTCCCTACATATTATGTTTCAAAATTCATATTTTATAAATTCGAAAGCTCAGGGAAAGTCAATCAAGGATGCAAGTTTGCAAAGCCCACCAGCGAGCAACAACTCAGCAATATCATTTTATGAATTTTAGAAAATTTAGATCCACTTCAAACAGAACCCCTTTCATCATCGCTTTCACACATAGAAACTGATTTCATGATGTACGACCGGCAACCGAGATTGCCAATCTAACGTTATACAATTTTGGTCATCACAAAATAATACACTATCTTGTGCAGCTAACATTATTTTGGCGATCCCATGTACACAAGTAAGCGTGGAAAGACTTTTTTCAGCTATGAAATATATAGGTATTATCTGATCAGCGCAATAGATTAACAGGTTTTAACGTAGAACATCCTGTTGGTGAAAGTGAATGGTGTTTTTGATTACGACAATTAATATATGTTTGTACTTGTGTCAAATACATAAATTGCTATTTTTCCCTTCATTAAAAAATGAATATATAAGCATTTATATCTTTAAGTTTCCTGACTTGTGCACATACAAATGCCGCAAGCCTTACCAAAAAGTAAAATGCTTGTATATTATGAAAAAACACTACAGAACGCTAAAATATAATGTAGTACACAACCACTACGATTGTACTGTTTTAGGACGAAAAAGAGAACCCTACGAAATGTTTGTTACTTGCGTTAAAAATCGTTAT
Source organism: Chrysina gloriosa (assembly GCA_038088585.1). NCBI lineage: Eukaryota > Metazoa > Arthropoda > Insecta > Coleoptera > Scarabaeidae > Chrysina > Chrysina gloriosa. Next base: position 33,186,757 of record CM076089.1, read on the forward strand.
GTATTGTATTCGGGTTGTGTAAAAATACACAAACACTAAAAAAATTGATATCGTTTCTGGGTTTGTGTACTACACAAAATAATTTTCGGTAAATTTTCGAACACTGGTTTATACATTATACTATGGTCGTGTCAGCCACAAATCACACAAATAGATATCGAACTCAATACAATTGAGATACCGGTCAGAGGAAGACAACCGGCAGGAGTAAGGGGGTATCTTGTATATATAACCAATAATACAGCAGTGTACATCGGGAAATCTTGTACTTAATAGATATGTACAATACATTGTAGTATTTATAGTTGCCATATTTGACGATTATATTCTGGGACGGTTCTAAATGGGGCAATGTAAATTTCTCCATGCAATGGTTTACTTTGAAAATTACAAATTATTTTTTCCCCTTGTGGTACTAAGTTCTAATACAGACATGATTTATTATGTATATCTTGTTTGTATTAAAACTTTGAGATTGATGATGCATGAGAGAATAAATAATTTGTGGTTTTATATAAAGTCACTGTATGGAAAAATATTGCCCTATTTAGAACCAAGTCACAGACAACAAAATGAATAATAAAGATCGAAATACAAGGTATTTATTTCATTAAAATATGCATGAGATAAAAACAAAAATAAGAATAAGCATAAGAATATAAGCAATAAAAATAAAACAAAATGTAGCTCCCTGCAGAATAATTTAAAGTGTTAGGAATCAAATAAAATTTTAAAAATCCCGCCGTGTAACAGTTGGTAAAGTAGGGATCGATATAGAACAGTGTATGTAGACAGATGCATGACACATGTAAGAGCATAGATATGGCATAGATGTAAACGAAACGTATAAGTGAAGCCCTCTTTTTTTATCAATATATTCGTAATATTTAACATGTGTTACTGAGAGACTGTGCCATCCTTAACAAGTGGCCTTTTCTTTAACTGGTTTAACTTTATTGCAGCAGCTTTCTTTAGTTTGCTATTTTCTTCTTTCGATACTCGTAATTTATTATTTAAAATAGAATTAACATCTTTTACTAGTTTAAATTAAAATAAATTAGTCGTGAATGGAACCAATGTTGCAATAAGTGTTGTAGAATGTGCAGAACATATGTAGTTAAATGTTATTCTGCAATTGACATTCAACTTCTTGAAAAAGATGTGGTATATTATTTACCCGTTGGTCAATCAAATTATTGACAATATTTTTTACAGAATTGATTATTTCCATGAATCCAGTGGTAGCATATATTAATCTTGTTGAATAACCTGAATTTGGTCTCAGTATTATATTTCCTACACAACGTACAATAGGAAGCCATTTGTCACCAATTCCTTTATTAAAAAATTTAGTCCGTTAATATCAAACGTAAACAATAAAATCACAACTTACATGTTATGAATAAAACTAAAACAACTGCTCACACTGCAATTTCAACAAAGTAGAAACTGAACCTGAAATACTGAAATTTGCTACTAACCACAGACTTTTAGATAGTTAAGTTTAGTCAATAGTTTTTAGTTAGTTAAGTTAATTATTAGTTGAGTTAAGTCTAGTGTAGTATCATTTCACTTACTTTAATTGAGTTTCGATTATTTTATTTCAGTTTATAGCTTAGTTTGGTTCAGGTAAATGTAAGGTGCTGTTGGAAAAATTAAATCAAAAAATGTCGGTATTTAATTTTAATGTATAATTATACATACATGAAAAAGTACATTGGAGTTATTGGTGCTTAAATAGAACAATTTTGGTGTGATAGTGTCTTACATGTTTGTCAATTTTACTCTTTTTTTTTCTTCGTGGTGCATGCGAACCGTAATAATATAATAATACATATGATTTTGCGACGAACTTTATACGAGAGCGGTAAACACAATGTACTTGTAAATCTTTAATATTCAAACTTCGGGTTAGCAGGTATTCTTTTTCCCTCGACCGTCCACTTGACTTAGATGTAAGAGAGAAATGTCCATTTACGGGGGTGAGAGGCGTCCATCACCGAGCGGGAAAAGAAAGGGAAAAAAGAAGGGTAAAATGCATGCTTTAGAATTTGAAATGATAGAAACTTGTCACTTCGGTTTATACGGTTCTTGAAGATGCTTGTCTCGAGCTAGCGAAACACGTGTCACCGATTTTATTGTAAACAATTGTGTGGTGAGGAGTTTACCGATGTGATATTTGTATCAGTAAATTACACCACAGTCCTTGCAATCACCTTTATTATCAATATTGAAAATAGGATAATTTTTAGAATTGATACTCATGTGAATTTAATTAATTATCTGTAGAAGAACGTTTCTTCACTCATCTTCATAACAAAATCTATACATAACTAACTTTTGGTATTATAGGTATGCTATTATAGGTAGCGCTAGCACGCATTTTTACCCATTGAAATAGATATAGTAATGGAACGCGCACATTAATGTGTCTATGCAACGAAAAGCGTTACCAGCCCATTATCTAACCTCGATATTGGTTATCTCAGAAATAAACATTGAAAATTGAACAATATAGATATTTACGATGTACTTATTTTCGAAATCGTCAAATTTACAGAGAAAGCCTTCAGAGCGAGTGTTATTTCGGGACACATGCAAAGACCCTTATTTAAAAAAGGATTATAAATTTAGTTCCACAGCAATTCATACCTGAGATAAAAACATTATTCTATCCTTCACATCCGGTTGATATTTCAGAAGATCATAAAATTTGTCGGCAGTACATATCCGGATGTAAGAATTCAAACGCATGCGAAGAAAAAATTTACAAAATTAGGCGATAAAGCCAATATAAGACATAAATTACACAAAACTGTTTTATTCTCCCACATATAGCATTAGTATTACGAAATATTTTATATGTATATAGCTAAATTACATGTTTTTTAATTTTTGTTTGTTATTGCAACAGGTAATTAAAGAAAGCAATGTATTCATGTAGTTAGTAGGTACACAGGTTTTTCATATTTTACGTATACCTATATGTTATGTCTATAGTTTGTAGAAATGCTCTACCTTCTTATGTTATTTTGTAAATAGTTAATAGTTTTATGGAATAAATTTTTATACATTACGTGGTGTCATTTATATATTTATCTGCATTGTATTCGTTTTCATTGTAGCTTTACCTGTTGCGGCGTTATTTCAGATTATCGCGCCAGGTGCAACTACCTTGCATATGTTTGAATAAGTACAACAAGGACAGTGACACCTTAAAGTATGTTAATCCTTTTCTAGCAATAGTGTCTCATTTTTTCACTGTAACATCAGCGTTCCAGTTAACCTTATACTTCATTGTTTTTACCACTAATATCTAAAAATAAAATCAATTCTAGCATGATAGGTTTTTACGATGCTTATTTACATTCGCTACAACATTCGTGTAGCATTCCCGTTATGTCGTATACCATCGATTTCCATTGTATTTAGTTGTATTTATTGTTCGGTTTTATGCTTTATGTATAGATTTGTCTTGGGTAACGATTGGGTGTGACATATAAGTTTCTATGTAATTGAAATAAAATTATTAATTCAACCGCACCGGATTGAGGAAATGATGTCATTATTCGCAGGCCCGCGAATAGATATATGTAGTGGCCAATCCGCTCTCATTATTTGGTAAGATCCGATGTTGCTTTGGAGATTGTTTTCGTTTTGAATTTTATGGTAGAGTTCGGCGCCTTTTTACTCTGCGCCATCGTGAGTCGCACGACGTTGCTTGTATAGACGATGTAACGATGCAACTTTAATTATTCGATCTTCAAAATATTTAGCATCGAATTACTAACCAATTTCTCTCTGTGGAAGGCATCCGCATGTTTAGTGTAGGTAAGCCTCGTGTCGTTACATTCTGTATCGTACCTCCGTCGAATTGGTGCGCTGAATTAATAACAACGTACTTTTCACACAATTTACTTTATCAATTTGAAGTTACAATAAAAAAAATGATGGTTTGTACTTAGGGTTTATTACGTTCTGTTTTCTTTCTTCTTTTTTTTTCGCCTTCTATAATGTTAATTATGTTGTCATTAATTTTTGAAAGTGAAAACTTCGGTTATAACTGGTAATATGTGAGAACAATATACATACATATTTAATATGTGTGATGATTCGATAACAATTTACAAGGGGAGAACAAATAGAATGTATGGAATGTATGTGAAAGTTACTTTAATTGAATAGAGATATTATTCATAACGTGAGATATGTGGTTATCCGATGGGATGGCAACGATGTAACTCAGGAAACATTTTTTAAATTTCGCGGACAGTTTAAGTTGGTAGCTCCGGCAATAGTGAACATATTCGCATGTATTGCGCTTAGACATTGGCGAGTATATTCACTATTGCCGGAACTACCAACTTAAACTGTCCGCGAAATTTAAAAATTTTTTACTGGGATCGAGATATTCATTCAAATATATCGATGTTTATATATCATAATCATAAATATCGATACATTTGTTACGATATATCAAAAAATTGGCGATATATTTGAAAATATATCGGGGAGGTGACTTTACATTTTCTCAAAAATCGTGTTAATGATTTTATATTACATGGCGTTAATGTTTTGTTTCCTCACACGGTAACATGGTTATTCTACGGCTATATATAATATAAGTACCAGTGCATATTTTACGTCAAGACCGTCTTATAACATATATTGAGTTAAAAGCATAAGTGCAGTAGTACCATATTTGTACAGGGCAACCCTGCAATGTTTGGTGATTGTTGCCACGTCAATTCCGTATGAACGATTATTCTACAAAAGCTGGAGCCACTACTACAAAAACTTGGAATCGGCTGACTGGTAAACGACTTGCTACACCATTGTTTTTAGTTCCAGCTTCTGATGACCTTTTTAATTTTTTTATGTGTACGAATATAGGTATTGTACTTTAAAAATCCATTCAAATGTATAAAAATTAAAAAGTATTCGGACCAAATAGTAAGTATAACAGTGTATAAAACACTCATAAAAATATGTATTTCTGCCACAAAAAGAAAACAAAAGAGACAGATTTACTAATGTAATTAGTATTTAGAAATTTAAACTTAAATTTGTCTCGTTATTTTAGGTTGGTAGGGAACGGGAACGAGGAGATAGAGTAAGCCGTGAGAGAAGTTAGTTATTTACACATCAACACATTATGTAACATGTTATCAGAGATAAGGGAGGTTTCTCTAATCTATGTATGTTGTTATGAAGACGACGAGTGAATAAACGTGTCGAGATTATGTGTTATGTTAGATGTTCGTACATATGAGAGTTCAATTACGAAATTCGGCCATAATGTACTAATTGCGCATTTTAGCAGCTATTTTGATTCTACAGAAGTAACTAGTACATTATGGCCGAATTTCGTAATTGAACTCTCATATGTACGAACATCTAACACCCGGGCTTATATAGAGCTTCTATAGAAATGAAAACTACTTCACACAGTCGCACTGATGAGCGGTATGACCGCGAAACGCGCGTCTGCGAATACTGAAAGTAGTTCTTTAATTAAGCACAATTTTCCCACGGCGGGCTAGCCGAGTGCGCGATTGTAGCTACTACAGGAGTTTGTGGCAAAACAAGTTGTTTACTTCTGTAGAATCAAAATAGCTGCAAAAATGCGCAATTAGTACATTATGGCCGAATTTCGTAATTGAACTCTCATATGTACGAACATCTAACACCCGGGCTTATATAGAGCTTCTATAGAAATTAGAACTACTTCACACATTAGCACTGATGAGCGGTGTGACCGCGAAACGCGCGTGTGCGAATAGTGAAAGTAATTTTCTAATTAAGCGTTATGTGTTATGTTTATTTTTATGTACATCGAATAATTAAAAGAAGGAATTATATTTTTCCTTCTCCTACACTAATAAAGATTAAAACCTAAACTTACGATAAATAAAAGACAACTAGAAATGTATTTTATACAAATACAAAATAATGGAAAGTATTCACAAATGAAAATCAATATGAGCAACCACAACAATTATACGGATACCGACTACAATTTCGTTTTACACTCTAAAGCTTGTTTTACATTATCATATTAAATTGCACGTAAAAATTGAATACTATTTTATAGTCCAATATAAGACATTGTACTATTTTTCTGTGCAAAATCATTGTATGAAATTAGAACCTTTCCTATTTTCATACTAAATGTTCGACTTGCGCCTGCATTGTCGCATTAGTCTGCATTGCACGTTTTCCAATCTAACCTTGTATTTATATTGTTTACGTCTTGTCTAGTCCTGTTACAGTATAAAATAAACATGGGTTTATACATTATACTGTGGTTGTGTCAGCAAATGTTTTTATTGAGCGTTTTACTAAAAGTAAATTTCTCATTCTGATTAATCTTTTTGGAGGTTATGAGAAATATTTGTAAATATTGTGTGATACTTGTGTACAGTTTGAAACGAGGATGAGAATCATAAACAGAATTTTCGTGCATGTTCATAATACATATGTAATAGCCCTGATAAATGATGGAGTCTAAATTCATACAATAATCTTATACAAAAGACTATACATTGTACTATAAAATAGTATTCCATTGTTTGGTACAACTTAATATGATAATGTAAAACGGGCTTAACGCTTTCGATGTTACAGTAAGACTAAATTGGATTAAATTCAATGGGATGCTAAGTCACCAATACCCTACTTAATTTTTTTAAGAATTGGAACGAAATACTGAAATAAAATATTATCAATATTGGAAATAGGATAATTTCTTGAATTGATACTGTGAAATTTAATTAATTATCTGTAGAAGAAGGAAAAATATATATCCTTCTTTTAATGTTCGTTTGTCACATTTCGTCGTTCCTTACAAACTGCCCAGTACGGCCAACTTAAAATTACCCAGCAAATTTAAATTTAAATTTCTGAATACTATATATCCTATTTTTAATATTACTAATTTTCTTCGTAATAAGCACGATTAATGGGCATTCAAGGTAAACGAAAAGTGTATATAATCATCACATCAATAATTGTTTTATTTCTCTATCAATTGTTATTAATATTTTACTACGCTACTGCATAAGTACCATACGAAAAAATAGTTTTTATATATTTTATTTATTTGCTTTTTAAGAAAAATTATTATTTTAGTTAATTACATGCCAAAATCTTATCTTAAATGTGTTCACAAAATTAATTAGAATACCGCCCTCTTTTCAATAATTGTTGAACTGCTAACACCGCATTAAAATTAGGGCACTGTAGTGGTTACGTTAAGCATATGGGAGTTTCGTATTTCCAATTGTTTACGAAAACGCTACTTTAAATAATTACTTTCTTATTAAAAACCGTTTTATATTTCTATTACCGAGTGCAAATGCCCATTAATAGCAAGAAATACATGTATGCTTTTGATTATTTGCCACTTTTCTATGCCAAAATATGTCATCTTTGAGAATTATTTGTGAGAACTTAAGCAATTATTCATCAATATAAACTAGGAGGAAACAGATACATGTTTCCTCTTTACGTGCATGTATAATTCATCAGCAGAAACTTACTCCCTTTTGAAATCAATTGGAAATGAGTAGCCCACCTTAGCGTGTGCTGTCAAGGTTGCGTTTGGAAACGTGTTGACAGCACACGCTAAGCTAGGCTACTCATTTCCAATTGATTTCCAAAGGGAGTAAGTTTCTGCTGATGAATTATACATGTACGTAAAGAGGAAACATGTATCTGTTTCCTCCTAGTTTATACTGATGAATAATTACTTAGGTTCTCATAAATAATTCCCAAAGATGACCTATATTTTGGACATAGAAAAGTGGCAAATAATAATAGAAATATAAAACGATTTTTGACAAGAAAGTAATTATTTAAAGTAGCGTTTTCGTAAACAATTCGAAATACGAAACTCCCATATGCTTAACGTTACTACTACAGTTACCTAATTTTTATGCGGTGCTAGCAGTTCACCTATTATTGAGAACGGGGCGCTATTGTTAATATTAATTTTTGAACATATTCAACATAAGATTTTGGGATGTAATTCGAATTAAATTTACTAAAATAATAATTTTTCTTAAAAAGCAAATAAAAATATATATAAAAACTATTTTTTCGTTTGGTACTTATGCAGTAGTGTTTATAGTAGTGGCTCCAGCCTTGGAGAATAATCGTTCATACGGAATTGACGTGGCAACAATGCCCTAATATTTCAGAGTTTCTCTGTCAGTGTGGAATACTGCTTTTGTACGTTGATGAGCTGGGTTTTCACTTCTTGTAGTTGGTTGAAGGAAACACATTCGTAGTTCGTTACGTTTTTTATTTACAACTAATTATTACATACAAAAAGAAGAAAGAAACCGAACACGTACGAGACTTTGATGACTTTGAACGGTTTGAAAACTTAAACTTTACATTACAATTTAAAATAACAAGTAAAATAACGCGCACGAATACGTTGAATCCCTTTTAACGCTATGGCATGGTAAAACTGCACTCCCTCTCAATTTAAATGTACAAGCTTTTATATTCTTAATGTTTCTAACAGTCTCATTCATAATGCTTGTGAATCCGAGTTTATCGGATGGTAACAACTCGAAAGATAAGAGAAAAAATTACAACCTTGAAAATAAATTAAAATTCTAAGTACAGCTCTCGCAGTATAAGTTGGCGAATGGTGGGAGCGAGTTCGCGCAGATAGAGGAGGGACAGATTGCCTATCATTCGTCCCGTAATTCCTATGCACTATCTGAATCAGACAGGTGGGAGGTACCTAAATACGCTTACAGCGCATCCCCACCGCTCACCAACTTATATTGCGAGTGCTGTACTTAGGATGGGACGAATAATAGATAATTGTTCGGAGAAGTCCTAACAGCTTTTATGCTCATTATATGTTATAAGACGGGCTTGAAGTAAAATATGCACTGATGCTTATATTATAGCTGTAGAATAACCATGTTACCTTCTGAGGAAACAAAACATTAATACCATCTAATATAAAATAATTAATATGATTTTTGAGGAAGTTTAAAGTAACCTCGCCCGATATATTTTCAAATATATCGATATTTTTTGATATATCGTAACAAATGTATCGTAATTTATTATTATGATATATAAACATCGATATCTTTGAATGAATATGTCGATGCCAGTAAACATTTTTAAATTTCGCGGACAGTTTAAGTTGGCAGTTCCGCCAATAGTGGACGTACTCACCAATTTCTAAGCACCAATTACCGGAACTACCAACTTAAACTGTCCACAAAGTTTAAATAATGTTTACGGGGATTCATCGTTACCTTCCCATCGGATGATGAGATACATCGCCTTACGAATAATATCTCTATTAAATTAAAGTAACTTTCACATACATTCTATTTGTTGTCCGCTTGTAAATTGTTATCGAATCATCACACATATTATATTGCTTTCACATATTACCAGTTATAACCGAAGTTTTCACTTTGAAAAATTAATAATTAACATTACAAAAGCCGAAAAAGAAGAGAAGAAAGAAAACAGAACGTAGTAAACCCCAAGTACAAGCTATCTTTTTTTTATATGGTAACTTCAAATTGATAAAATAAATAGTGTGACAAATACGTTGTTATTAACTCAGAGCACCAATTCATTCGATCCTAAATTTTTCGAAGATCGAATAATCAAAGTTGCATCATCTATACGAGCAAAGCCGTGCGTCACACGACGGCGTGGAGTAAAAAGGCGCCGGACTCTACCTCCAAAATCTCCAAAGCAACATCGGATCTTAGAGTTGTTTCATTATTCTTTGGCACCTACTCAGTTACCGAATTTTGACAACAGAATGAAACAGAGCGATGATATGAGAGACATACCGCTGTATATATTGCCATTTGCCATTTAATTGCAGTTTTGTCAGTTTTTTCAAACTTCAAATAAATTTGCATTTGACAGTACATCACATATTTACACAAGAGATCGAAATACCCCATATTTTTAAAAGGTCTGTATAGAGGATCATACAGGTCAACGCGCAGTTTGGTGCCAAACGATAATGAAACAACTCTACCAAATAATGAGAGCGGATTGGTCACGACATATATTCTATTCACGGGCCTGCGAATAATAACAGTATTTCCTTAATCCGGGGCGGCCGAATTAACAATTTTATTTCAATTACATAAAACCTTATATATCACACTCAAACATTACCCAAGAAAAATGCAAAACGCTTTATATTGCGAAACATTTCGCATTTATTATGAAAAGCGCAATACGAAACAGTGACTGGCTAACGTAACTAACACAAAATATTTTTAGTAGATATCTAAAGTATAAAATAGCACTATACCTTGTTTCAGAAATAGAGAAACGAGTTTCTGAACACACCACTTTTATAGTAAATTCTGATTGGTCGAAAGCAGCACCAAATTACACTACTATAATCGTATCGTGTACGTAATTCTGTCAAATATATTGACATTTGTTTGTTACCCCTAGTTATTGTGGTGTTTATTATATTTTTCTGTTTTCTCTGCATCTTTCGAAGTATCGCTTTAATTTGCCGCATAAATTTTATTCCAGATTTTACAGTGTCCAATTTGGGCTTGGGGTTCGTTCAGAAATTCGTCCCTTTATTTCTGAAACAAGTATATATGGTTAGCTATATGATTTGTTTAATATTTTAATTACTAAAGTTCGACAAACGAATGCATGAGATAAGTTATCATTAAGTAGTGTAAACTAACCTGACGCTGTCACTCCTCCGAATTATAAGCGGTGTGAAGTTAGCGGACTCTTAAAATTCGGAGGAGTGACAGCGTCAGTCCGGTTTACACTACATTATCATGCACTTGTTTGTTGAACCTTAGTAGTAACTGCCCAATTGACTTGCTCAATTTGTGCCAACAGTACTACAACTATTTGAGATGACTGTAGTATATGTTTTCACTTTCAATGTATAGTATGAAGCCATTTGTATTCGTATAGCGCAAATTTATTTTACTTTATTATTGGCGTAAACTGAACAACTCTAATAGTGACTAACTGGAAAATCCATTACATACTTTTTATGGCGCCATGTACACCTTTCTTAGAGTAGATAACGAAATTCTATTATGATTTTAGCCTTACTTTTCGTTATAGTTTTGCTCACTTTGCTACATACAAAAAGATGCAAACTAATAATATCTAGAGTTTGTTAAAAAGGTGGATGACATATTACGTAACGATGCTATTTTACGAATTTTATTATTAAAATAATATATAAATTTAAATAAAATAAATTGTCATTGTATAATGAAGTGGCACGTCAGTTACACGTCATCCACTTTGTTAATAAACTCTAATAATAGCAAATAAAAATTAAAAAAACCGATCACAAATAATTTAAAGTTAAAAAACGTTCAAAATTTATTGTTCTGTAAAAATTTTCAAATTCGGTAGAAAGTAATGACATTTCGGTAGATCAGTAGATATACAGAGAAATCGGTAGATCTACCGAAAAATCGGTAGACGTGGCAACACTGGTAAGCACCGTAAAAATCGAAAAACCTATAATGTTAACGAATTAATTCTATTTTTAGATATTAATGTAAACTGCATACTAGCGCTACCTATAATTGCAAAGTATAGGTATAAAATATCAGTTCAGCTCAGTTTCCGAAGTTATGGAAATGGCGCTTTCCAAACGCGCCCTTAAAGTGACGCATTTTTCTATCTCACTCTTACTATAAAGTTTAAATGGTGGGCGACATCTCCTATTTCTAAAAGCAGGACCGTCGTTTGGTTTGTCGACTGTTTGAACGTTGAATTTAAACGGGACGTCTGTCGTAGATGTCGCTATAATTAAGGTTGGTAGATATCTACTTATAAATATCGACCGTTAGCGGATATCGGCCATTTTTGTTGTTACTTTTGTTTGCGTTGTTTGCAATGTTAGTTGTTCAATTTTGTTCACGTCTATTAAACCATTAAACACATTTAACAATAATAATAATTTGGAAATACATATATAACAGTGTATATAATATTTAATAATACAACGTAAGTTAATATAATTTATTTTATGTTATGTACCACATTCCATAAAATAGATTTATTTGTAGGAAGGAAGATGGGGAAGTGTGCACGTAATGAAATATGGTGTAATGAATTGCACATTTGAATGCAGTATAGTGCATCAATTTTCTTAAGAAGGGCAGCATTATGTGTAAAAGCATGTGGGAATCCAAACTTGCTCGAAGTGGACAAGGAGAAACTTAAGAACTTCCATATTGACGAAGCCATTATAATCCTAAGTATTTAATGAGAAACAATAGACTTTCAAGAGGAGCAGTGCCCACATTATATTTACCTGGTAATTTGCTTCTAACTATTAGCTTAATAACAACTGAATCAAGTTACTCTTTTATTTAAGGACCTATATCTTGCTTTTGATGCGGAGTTGCTAACTACCCCACGACAAACGACAGTCTTCAGTCAATTGAGAGAATTTGAGTAAACTGCTTACCTACATTCTACAGTATTTATCCAAACATTGTCATAAAGGATTTTTAGAGGATAATTTGATCTATTGGCTAAATTTATATTCTTTTACTGATTTTGTAGACTGCAAACACTTGCCAGAAGACCAAACTTTTTAATGAACAAATTCACAAATTTGCTCATTAAAATTATATTTGCTTTGTAATAAAATAATTGCTGGCAAGGAATCCATAACATGTTCAAACAATGATTTCCGAAGAAGTCTCTTCTGTTCAATAACTTGTACATATTTATTTTTTATATACTTGTTTATTTTTATTTGTATTTGTAACTGTATTCTTTATATCTTGTTGTTTTTTCTTCTATATTTATATATTGTTTATTTCTATTTTGGTATATATATATGTACATCTGAGTTCAAGCAGTTAATGCGGGACATTTTGCACGCTCTGCGCACTCAATTCGTAAAAATGAGTCCTTGTATTTAACTTTTCTGCTGTAACAATGAGTGCCTAGAGTGTAGTTCTTGGACATACTACCTACAATTCTTTAGTGGGTCTGCAACATCGATAAGCTGTGCTAAGCTAAATCCATGATATAATAGCGCACGTTTACTATAACTGATATTTTTATTTTTCAATTTGTGGGATTTACTACTTTTATTCAGAGATATTTAGTTCTTGTATTTCATGTATCTAAAGTTCAATTTCAATATTACACCAAGCGATACAAATTCTTTTTGCTTTAATTATCTTCAACTATTGTTATTAGATATGCTATTATTGTGTAATAAATACCTTATTTTCAATATTTCCGGTTTTTATTTTTCTTAAATATATTTCGTCATTTTGTTATGATTAAATGTATCATGTTTATTGGTTTTTTAGCAGTTAGTTTATATAAAATTTCAGCAATTAATGTTGCTGAAATTTTATCTAAATTACATGTTAGAAAACCATTCAACAGAAAAGCAATTTCCATGCCTACATACAACTATTTCAAATGTCACGCGCTTGTTAGTAATTACAGACGGCTGCCGTAGAGGGCTAAAATACCATTTTAATAGTACTGAGATTCCCCGGCCTGGGACTGCTACATTCGCTTCGGTGGTATAGCCGGCGACAATCGCAAGCGAGAGTTCTTCAAATTGGTACTACGTGCGACTCTCGCCTCCTTATCGCTGGCGTTCGGCATTATACGGGGTATTATAACGCAACCTAAATATGTCCAACAAAATTTTTAGGGATGGGTACAGCTCTCGCAATATAAGTTGGCGAGCGGTGGGGATGCGCCGTAAACGGATTTAGGACACGTACCTCCCACCTGTCTGATTCAGATAGTGCATACGATACGGTAACTGAAACTGATACGGGAACGTTGCAGGACGAATGATAGGCAATCTATCCCTCCTCTACCTGCGCGATCTCACTCCCACCCTTCGCCAACTTATATTGGGAGAGCTGTACAAGAGGTTTTAAATTGCATGGTTGCATGATTTGCATAATAATATTTGAATATTTGTAGAAACTTGCATATGAAAGTGCGTTGGTTATTAAAAAAGTGTGATTGCCTAATTTTTATATACAAGATATATAATTACCGGAAGTTGTTCATGTTATTATTATAAAAATTACATAAAATTAATGTCGTTACCCAATTAGTTGATCGCGCAGTTAGATTAGCAAATCCAGAATTTTGAGAAAAGAATTGAAACAAATTATTATTACGAAAACTTAATAAAAAATATAATTAATAAATTATTTAATAGAGGTATTCAATTTATAATAAAAAAGTTATAACTTTATTCTTTATAAAAACAAGTTTAAGCAAACCAATTTTTAAAAAACAATAACAAAAACAATATAAACATAACTCTGATTGTAAATTGTAGTAACAAAGCTTTTTTTTACTAACACTAAATCTCAAATAAATAAACAAAATCAGCGCAATTTAGTTTATAGAATAAACTGAAAAGATTGTCATGTAACATCGGTCAAACAAAACAATATTTAAAGAAGTTGTGTAATCATAAGTATTTTTTAAATAGTTTTGGTCCAAAGACTGCAATAAGAAAACATCAAGAATTTCGGAATTCGGTCATGTGTTTGCTGTTTCAAAAAGAAGTTAATTAAATAAATTTATGTGTAATTCCCGACCTATTCAAACACTAATCTTTCGGATGACCTCCACCACTTTGTGGATCAATAAAAGAAATTTGAAATTTACAGCTTATTTCAGAACTGTAATTAATGCCGCATGCGAATAATCTTCGTTAGCGAAATATTGTTATATTTCTTGCTTTAATAATTGGAACACTTTTTTTGTTTAACAGTATTCACTACTTTGTATTCATCACGTTCTGTGCGTGTTTCTGAACATCAACTGTGTGTGTTATTAATTCAGACGATGGTTTATTGATGACGTAGCTCATCTTTTATGATTCCGAGTGTATATATGTATGTATGTACGGTATGTACGGATATATCACAGTATAAATAATCTTGTATGATAGATCTCTACCAGTATAAATAATGTAGGGTATTTAACCATGGGGTCATCATGGGGTATGCAACAATTATAATATATACATATTGTGTGAGCATATTCTATATATAGATAATTTTGTTATGTAAGAGCTGGTAGTGTAAACATATAATACCTAGTTATTTTGGTGATAGAAAGTTAGTAAGAGTTGTAGTAGTGGTCACAAATCACACACAAGTAGATTTCCAACTCTTTTGTCAAAGTCAGTACTGGTCAGTACCACGGGGTGAAAGTTAAGTTAGATGCGAAGAAATGTATAGTTAATACACTGAACATTCGTTGGATGGCGTAGTATGGCTGATTTGTATAGGTTTCTACTACGCAAGAAAGTATCAACCAATCACAGAACATCATCAGATGAACCAAATGTGAACCAATGAAAAATCAACTAGTGCGTTCTGTGCATCTGAGTCAACATCAGTCAACATCAATTTTAAATGTGTTTTACACCGAACTGGAGAGAGTTATAAAGTTTACCACGTTAGCCACATTTATATTGGATCAGTTTGCGTATTGTTTGTTTCGTTCTTGTTTTATTCCGATTTTGTATTCAAATATGAAGTCAAGCAACCCAAAACGATGGTGTGTGGTAGAGTGTACTAATATGAATATGCTTATAAAAAGAGACTATTAAAAAGTAAGAGAAAATAAATATTGTATATACCTTTGTTAGTCTTTTTAGTTTTCTGCTTATTTCAGATTTGGAAGTTGTAATTTTTATATCATTATTGTAAATCCAATAAATAAAATTCCTAAATTTTGTTGAATTGGATTTACGAAATTGATTAGAAATTATAAAATTTCTTATATTTGCATATATATTTTAGTTTATAATGCAGAATTACAGATTTCTATAAGAATTTAAATTTTTGCACATTCGTTAATGGCGCTGTTTTGGTTCTTTGATTTAGGCAGAAGTTACCTTCTATTTTAGTTGTTCTATGGTCAGTACAGCTGTAGGGTGACAACCGGTAGACGTAAGGGGAACGGTAAAACACTAACATTGATTTCTCGTGGTTTACAACGCTGATTTCAAGTAGTAGTGGTACTTGTACAGCCTTCGTTCGTAAAATAACAATATATCATGGATTTAAAGACTTTAAGAGTAAGAGTACTTGATCTAGTGAATTTGTTTTGTTTTGTTCTTTTCTCTGTTTTGATTTTTATGTATTTTAATAGTTTGTACTTTTTTGAAATTGCAGTGTAAGCTTTAGTGTTATTCATCATAAGGGATAAGTTCTGATTTTATTATGTATATTTGATATTAATGATGAAATTTTTTTAGGAAAGTACAGCTCTCGCATTATAAGTTGGCGAAGGGTGGGAGTGAGTTCGCACAGATAGAGAAGGGGTAGATTGCCTATCATTCGTTCTGCAACGTTCCCGTATCAGTTCCCGTATCCTATACACCACAGAACACTAAATATAAGAAATGAAAGCCCCAATGTTAAACCTTGGCAACGAAATCACAGCGCTCCCTGGCAGGGGAGTGGCAAAATAAACGCCAAGGCGCAAAATTTTAAAATTATATGGCGGTAATCTTTGAAATTACATACTTCCTCATTCTATATTTATCCTCACTTTAACATCAAGATTAATTTAATTCTACAAAACATGTAAACGCAATGCATTTACATGTTTGATAGAGTCAAATTAACGGAACTTGTTGGCTGGATAACACACTGATAACACATTTTTAGAAGAAAATAAACGTTTTTATTGCTAAATAAATAAATACATTCTACAAAACATAATCATACAAATATAAAACAAATTAAACATGGAAAAGTAATAAATATTCTGTAAAATATAATAAATAGAATAAATACATATTGCACCATCAATAAAAACAACAAAAAAACAAGAATAAATATATAAATAGACAAAACAAAATTATTTGTTCTTCAACCTCTCCATCTTGCGAGAGTGTCCATCAGCTTTTGCTTGTGCCTGTGCCTGCAAAATTTATAGACTAGGAAAGGGACACACTTTTTAAAATTAAATTATCGCAGTTGTGCTGTGTGCAATTATGGTCTTGAAAATCGTTACCAAAATTACTTATTATCTCATTATTTTGTAAATGTGAGGAGATACTTTGTTCCAAGCATCCACAAGTAGTTGTGGATCCATGGGGGTTATAGGATGAACAGGAAGGTTCTTCTTTCTCTGGTAAAGTAAACAGAGCATTCTCTGTACTTACCTTACTATTCTCATCGGGAAACGGAAGATCTTCCAATAATGCAATATGGAACTGCCCCAACTTTCAATCGGTCTTTCCCCTCATTTACAAAATGATCTTCATGCCAGAATTTTTAAGTTCGAGAAGAATCTACATTGCAAATCATTTTCCACAGATCATGGTAGTATGGATCTGCCGGGAACCTGAAGAGATACTTTTCAACAAAGCCTTCGGACACTTTGCTCTAGTACCAGTTGGGCAGCCTGAATACTTGCAACAATCCTTCTTACAACTTCTATATTAAAGTTAACAGCTTTCACCAAACAATCAAGCGGCACAAACAAAAAACATTATGTCATGTGTCTTCTACTGCAGGCTACAGCCCTAAGAAACTTCGGCGTGCTTCCAGCAGGAGGGAAGTACTGGATTCGGAGCATTGCGTTGATGATTTCGTAAAGATGCTCCGTAGCTTCGGGAGGTAACCACTTTAGGGCCAGATTGGTGATACAATCCGCCCCCGGGCCTTTTGTTGTTGCGCCTTTTGATGAGGGCTCAGACTCCGTCGGGGAAGGCGGGGTCGAGTGGGGTTCCCATGAGCTCGGGGATCCCGTGCACCACAGTTTCCACTTCTCTTCGGAAGATTATTTCGTCGTCGCTGATTGGGGGTGAAATGCCGCGGAATACTTCTTCGAGGTGGTTGGCGTGGATTTCGATTTTCTCCTGGGGGAGAAGCCTAAACCGTGGGTGCCGTGAAAACGCCGGTTTGGGAGGTTTTTTGAGGAGTTTCTCAAAGCTTTGGATAGCTTCCATAGGGTGCCATCCTCCGTCGTGTGAGACTTCACCTTGTCGTCCCAATTCTCCTGCTCGAAGGTTTTGAGAGCCTCTCGTAGCTGTCGAGCAAGATGATTCGCTCGGCGGTTGTCTGCGGGGTTGAGGGTGGTTTGATCTCTTTTCTTGGTTCGTCGTCTTTCCCTAATTAGCTCCCTTAGGTCGGGTGGGAGTTGTCGAAAGTGTCTGCGGGGTCTGATGGTGGAAGATTCGTCGAGGGCCTGAGAGATCGCCTTGGTGAAGTTGTTAGCGGCATCCTCTAAGAGAGCCGCTTCCTGAAGATTTTCGTTGACACTGAGGTTGGTGAGAATTTTGGAGGAGAAAAGATTCCAGTTCGTACGCCGCCGAACCTTTTCCCCCAGATGACGTAGTTCACTACCTAGGGTGATTAAGATGGGATTGTGATCTGATGAAAGGTCAGCGATACTTTCCACAGTCACGTTTACGGGGATGTCTTTGGATATGGGGAAGTCGAGGACATCGGATTGGACGCCAGTACGGAAGAACGTGTGGCCGTCGGGAGGGTGGTACGAAAGTCCTAAGGCTTGGATGATGTCAAGCAGCTGTCTGCCCTCAGCTCGTATGATCCGGCTGCCCCAGAGGTGGTGCTTCGCGTTCAGATCGCCCGCCATCAACACCGGGTTGGGGTCGGTGAAGATCTGGTCGAAATCCTGGCGCGAAACCCCGCCAAGGGAGGGCCTATACGTCACGTAGAGTTTTAGCGGACCGAAATCGGTCCAGATGATGACTGCCGCCGCCTCCAGAAAGTTCAGCGGCGGCACTACGACCTCGGAGTGGCGGATTGAATTTTTAACGAGTACAGCTGTACCGCCGCCGCGGCCCGTCAAGCGATCTCGACGGTATGTTTTGTAATTCACGACCTTAAGACTGTCCCCGGGCGGAGGCAAGTCTCGCTGAGTAGGGCAACCTCGATTTGGTTCTCTTGAAGATAGTCTCTTAGCTCAGGCATACGAGTTCTGATACCGTTCGCGTTCCAGGCGTCTATTCTGGATATATCTTGCGAGTTATGTTTACCGATGTATTCATAAACGAATTAATAAATTAATAAAGGTTTTGGTGGATGGATCCCTTAACCTGCTCTAGTGCGGACGAGAATTGTCCGACCAGCTGTAGGAGGGCGGTCACGACGCCGAAGAAGTTGGTATTGTTGGTGGCGGGAGAGGGGGAGAGGGGAGGGGCTTGCGCCCAGCAGGGACTGGCTGGGCACGTCGGTACACAGCACCTTAAGGGGGAAGAAGATTTCACTTTGGTGGCGTCGGAATACTTCCTGCCAGAGGAAGTCGCCTGGGAGGATTGGGTGGCGGCCTGGGGGAACGCATGAGCCGGGGTCTTTTTCGCCGAGGGGGCGGCTTGGGATCGGGTTGGCAATCGGGCTTTGAGGTAGTGAGGGCATCCCTTGTAGTTTGCCGTGTGTGTGCCAACACAGTTGGTGCATTGGCCTTTCGCTTTTGAAGTGGGGCAGTCTGCGGCGCAATGGTTTTCGCCGCAGCGGGCGCATTTGATCGCTGCCGTACAGCGGGATTGGGCGTGTCCGAACCGCTGACAGCGGTGGCATTGCCCGACGGCTGTTCGGGAGCGAAGGGATTCGACGGAGACCACCAGTCTGCGAATCTCCTTCAAGGCGAAGATGTCCTTCTCGTTTCTCGGGAGCTTTATCAGGATGAGCGGCGTTTCCTTCTTGTTCCGGGGGTGGCGAAGACGATGGATGCCTTCGGGATGGAATTCGAACTCTAGGAGTTCTTCTTCCACCTCTTTGAGGAGGGTCTCGACGTGGACCCCACGGATCGCAATGTTCAGCAGCTTCTCCGAAGGCAGCTGATAGGTGTGGTACGGAAGTACAAGACCGTCAAGCACCTTTACGGCAGCCCTGAAATCCTTCTCCGTGGTGGGGAAGAAGCGGATTCCGTCGGTCGTGTTTTGGGCCTTCGAGAAGTTAATATGAAGGTCCGAGAATTTCATCGTCACGTGTTCCCAGGCGGTTTTTTCCCTGAAGACGATGGGAGGAATCTTGTTGGATTCGGACAGGGGGCCTGCGAAGCAGCAGCCCCGTTTTGGCTCGTGGAAGCCGATGTCGGTGGAGGAGGGGTGGTGGCGGTCCTCGTGGCCGTCACAGCCGGTGACCTTTGCTGGCTCTCAGTGCTGGTGGAGGGTTTGGCGGCCGGTTGCAGGTTCCTATTCTTACCGGCCTTACGCTTTCTGCCGGTGTCGTCGCGCTCTTATCCAGAGTCGGAGACCGACTCGTCGGATGCAGAGGGGGCAGGAGGCCGCTACGGGGGCGGCGGGAAGGGCTCAGTCAGCTCTTCGATTATTTTGACGAGTGATTCGTCGTCGCAATCGAGCGACACGAGAATCTTTGCGGCGGACGGCGGGGGCCGAAGGAGGGGGATCCCGGCCTTGAAGATGATGATGAGGTGCCCTCGTCCATTTACTCCTCGGCGGAACGGGGAGCGGAGGGAAATCCCCTCCGGTGAGGCGTTGTTGGCCAGAGGCCATCTGGAAGTGCCCAAATGGACGAAGACAAATTAATCTTTGAGATAGTTTTCGATTTCCTTAGCCGAAGAATTGGCCGCTTTGGACGGCGGCAAACCGACTATGCCGGTTCCTCCCCGTCGGAAGCTTGCTCGATGAAAGAACTTCGACTTAGTCGATAACCCTCTTTCGGGAACCTACCGGAGATTAACTCCGGTAGTGGTGGTTTGTAGAAAGAATATTTCTACGCTCGGAGAAACTCGTCCGTTTCTTGTGGAATGCCGCGGCGCATCGGGTTGATGCCGCCGTGATATCGCTGAACTGTTCCGTACACGGACCGCTCTCGGAACGCTTTGCCAATTCTAACGAATCGTCTCGTCGTACCTACGGAAAGACACTTCCGTTCGTGTCCACTGCCAGGAGTGGATTATTCACCTATTTTGTGAGTACAGCTCTCGCAATATAAGTTGGCGAAGGGTGGGAATGAGTTTGCGCAGATAGAGGAGGGATAGATTGCCTATCATTCGTCCTGTAACGTAATGGTAATTCCTATGCACTATCTGAATCAGACAGGTGGGAGGTACGTGTCCTAAATACGTTTACGGCGCATCCCCACCGCTCGCCAACTTATATTGCGAGAGCAGTACGTTTTGTTTTTAATTTTTCTAATTAAAATTGCGCTGTAATAGTAAAATAGTTCTTTTAAGAACTAATCGGCTGATATACTCTCCGTCTACACCATTTTCATAAGGTTTTTCGTGAATATGGAAGAAGAAAATGATAAACTTCAGGTCAGTGTCGATGTTGAAAAGAAATATTGAGTATTTAAGTATTCAAATTTATGCTTTACATACTTTATTATGTTAAAATAAGTATGCTTTATTAATTATTGTTGTAGGTATATGAAGAAAGATCGAAAAAGTGTTTTGATAGAACGTGACGATGTAATCAGGTGGAGAAGAAGGTATTTGATGACAATTAAAGATTATCCTCGTCAAAATCGACCAATTTATTATTTGGATGAAACATTGCTAAACGAGGGTCATGCCAAACAAAAAGTTTGGGTAGATGGCAATATAAAAAGTCGACGACAAGCGTTTAATGATGGACTGACTACAGGCTTGCGTAATCGTGCAGGGAAAGGAGGACGTCTAATTATTTTGCACATAGGATCTGAAGCTGGTTTTGTGGAGAATGGCTTATTGCTTTTCGAAGGTAAAAAGAAAACAGATTATCACGAAGAAATGAATGCCGACGTGTTTGAAAGATGGTTTCATCAGATATTGGCAGTGCTACCAGACAATGCTTTTACAATGCAATTATATTGTTATGGATAATGCTACATGCCATAGTCGTAAGATTGAAAAAATTCCTACAACACCATCTAGAAAAGTCGATATGCAGGCTTGATTGAAATCAAAAAATATGATGAAGAGACGGTTCGGACTGAACTTCTTCATTTAATTCGTCTTAATAAAGATCAATATACTTTTACTACAGGCAATCCAGAATGTCACTATGGACAATTGGAGAAAATGTGTAGAACATGTGATTAAAGCAGATAGAAGAATGTTAGATGGTGATAACGTCCAATTCCCAACTTGTAGCCTTTTGAAACGGCTTCTATTCAGTCTTCCTATTTGGACGCACCAATCTATGCGTGTCCCACCGTTCACGGGTCGTAACTTCCGTATAAACTTGTTTTTTTATTTGGTGGCAGTTCTTGCGACGTACAGGTGTGAAAAAACACTTAGACCTTTTTAAAATTATGAAATAATACGCCGGCACACAAAAAGATATATTGAATAAATGTAAAATTTTGATGACATGACATAAAACAAAACTATCAACCACGGCATAGTAACCAACAAATCGGGGCAACCAGACATGTATATGTATAAAAAACAAAAATAAATGTAAGAACCGCTATTAATAATGAAAGATCATACCAGATGGGTTAATCGATAATGTAATCGAACCATTTATTATATCAGTGGGCAAAGATAGTTCAAGTGAAATGGAAGGTGATAGTGAGTAATTATACTAGAAGTTAATGTAATGTATTTAACATGTATTTAAGGTCAATTTATTGTTTTATATGTATACGCTATATTTATTATTTGTCTAAATTGTAAATAATCATATAAAAGTAAGAATTATAGGAGAATAGAGCAACAATCGGTAACTTCCATTAAAAGTTGTAATATATGAAATCTAGTATGATATATATTTGATCAATAAAAGATTAGTCTGCAGTCTCTTCTATATTTAATTAATTAAACAGTAACCGTGTATATGTTTTGTTTTTAATGTTAATGTTTTTAATGAATTATTACGTAACTATGTATAAAATACGCGCTGGTTTTAAAATTGCCGCCAAAAAGTAGTTTTGAAAAATTCCATTGTGTAAACACGTCTTTTCATTTTACTCCTCCGAATTAAAAAATAGACTATAGTAAATTTATATATTAATATTTTTATGTGCGCCTGCACACATATGGATAACATAAAACCGTAATAATAAATTATCACTATATCAAAAAATTCTTTCTTCAAACCCTTACAATTCTGTTCATGGAGTAGGAAAAAATAGCCGAAATAAACTTATAAGCCAAGGATTTGCTTCTTATCAAATGTAAACATAATTTCAACAAATTATTACATACATTACTCAAATTTGGAATGTCTCTTAAAATTAACTGTTTTGCTATCTTTTTGTATGTGTATCATGCCATTTTGAATATTAGTATTTTTGTATAATTATTTTCCTTTTTAAAATAGTTGTTTTCAAAATCAATGCAATGGGCTAAATCTCTGCTGTTGTTTTGTTGTCAAGCTGTTATGTGATACAATGCCTTAAAAACAAGAAATAAGATTGAAGACATTTTCATGTTTTGGAGACTAAGTGTTTACCTTTTATACTTAAAATTGCAGTTGTTCTAACATATTGTTGTATACCATATAGCACAGAACTTTGTTTGCTTCGCGTAATTCTGTGGGATTGTTTCTACCACTTTTAGATCGAAATAAGCAATGATTCAAATGATTTTAATTTAGGAGATTATAGTTTATAAAAGTATTTTAAACTGTTTTTGTGAAAACTTCGTCAGTGAAATGCTAGGGATCTCTCGAATCTAGGATCTAGGAATTTGGCTCAAGTTCAATTGTGTATGGGCCGGCCTTTTTACCTCTGGTATCATAACCACCTCAATATTAGTAACAGCCTCATGGTACATCTATTTATTCTAGTACATCGAGTAAATAACTAAACGTGTTAGTGCGATTTTTCAACACTAAAGGACGTCACATGAATTGCTTTTACTATTATTACAACAATATCCCAATAGCCAAAGTCCCTAGTACGAGTACCGACCTCATGGAAATTCGAACCCGCGGCTCTAGGGCTGTGATATCACTAACTCATGTGCTCTTACTCACTGCCACTGAATCGATTAGGGATTTGACATTTTAGTAACCAACCAATTAGTGGCTGCCAACCTTATTCCACAAGAAGTCCTAAGTATTGTCATCAATTTTTGTCAGTCACGACCGGTAAATGACGTCACAACAGATACCGGACCTTCAACCTATCGCTTAAAACGTGAGGGATTACCTGTCCGTTATCTTGCAATTCGTCTGGTTTTGGCATTTTAGTAACCATTTATTAACTAAACGCCATACCAACATCTTGTTGGTATGGAGTGTTTAGTGTAAGTTTAAATAACCCGCGCAACTCTATTGAACGGGGGCGTGCGCATTGAGCGGTAGAACTTATGTCAGTTATGGCTGATCTCTAGAGTAGAGATGTAATACGTAATGTGATATAGAAATAAAGCATAGTGAAAATTGCTACGTGTATTTATTTGTTAGTAAAGGACACTACAAATTGGCGACGAGGAAAACAGAAAACAAGAAAACAGAAAGAAAAGTGAAACAAAAACGGAAGAAAAATGAGCGGGATAATAGGCGTCATAACCCAATTTAACGAAAACGATGATTTCTGCGTATACATAGAGAGATTTGAACAATATTGCACGGCAAACAGAATTACGGAGGAAAAAATTCAAGTTGCAATGCTAATCAGTTTACTGTCTACTGATGTATATAAAACGCTTCGCGATTGGTGTTTCCCAAATATCCCTAAAAACAAAACTTATGAAGAATTAAAAAATACAAGCAATGCTAATCAGATAACAACTGAGAGTGTAATGGAGTGGTTTACCAGAGTTAAGCGACTTGCAATTAACTGCGAATTTAAAAATCTCAACGACGTATTGAAAGATAAATTAATAACTGGTATGAAACATGGACCAGTATTAGATAGATTGGTAGAAGAGAAAACTGATAAGCAACTGGAAGATTTGGTACAAATAGCAATATCAAAGGAGAGTGCAGTGAATAATTCCATGAATGGGACAAGAATACAAGCAGTACTCAAGAGTGAAGGAACTCCACATCCAACATACACACCAAAGCAGAAGGTAAACGAAGGAAAGAAGAATGGAAATAAGCACAGATCAGAACAAGGTTCGAATCAAGATAACTGTTATCGTTGTGGTAAGGCACATAAGGGAGAATGCAGGTATAAATTTTATAAATGTAATAAGTGTTCAAAAGTAGGACATTTGCAGAACATGTGCAGAAATAATCATATTAAAGCCATAGAAAATAGTGAAACATTAGTAACTGTAGATGATGCTTGTATAAATGTTGTTAACTCAATATATAAGGTAGATTCAAGCAATAATCTCAGTGCCTGTCCTATTTTAGTAAAAATAGTTAATAATGTAGATTTAAGTAAGGAATTAGATACCGGTTCTGTGATATCAGCTGTTAACAAAAATTTTTATAACATATTTAACAAATTATGAATTTAAGAGAACAAAAATATTTTCAAAGGACATACAGGCGAACAAATATTACCATTGGGGTATATACATATTCCAATAGAATATAATAATATACAAGATATACTAACATTTTATGTTATAGAAAAGGGTTCAGTATAGTGATGGAAAAACCCGTTCTTTTAGAAGAACAGTTCCAACCGTTCTCGTTATTTTGAAATAACGGTTCCAATATAACAGGTGTTATATCCTGATAGTAGATGGCGCGACAGTCAATAACAGTGTGGGTAACGGGGAGTTTTTACAGAATGACATTATTGTATCAGATGGCATTTAAGCTGTAAGTTACTGTATAAATACTTATATACTAAATAAAGTAGTTAAAGAGTGCAGTGTTTTGCTCCCCGCCTTAACGTCATCGGCTACCCCAACAACTGGCGACGAGGATAATCAGGATAATCAAATCTGAAGAAAATAGTAAAAATGCTGCAAACAGTATTTACAATCGAAACATTCGATAAACACAAAACAAAATGGACGCGATGGATTGAACGGTTGGAGGGAGCATACACAATTTTTAAAATTACGGAAGCAGAAGAAAGGAAACACTTATTACTACATTATATTGGGCAAGAAGCATATGATATATTATGCGACAAACTAGCACCTCAAAAGCACAAGAAAAAACATATGAGGAAATAGTAGAAACGCTGCAAAGCTACTTTGAGCCAAAACCGTTGGAGATAATAGAGAATTACAAATTTCATTTAAGGAAACAAGCTGAGGGAGAAAGTCGAAGAATTTATGGTTGCATTAAGGAAATTAGCGATAAATTGTAATTTTGAATCATATTTGGACACAGCATTAAGAAACCAATTCATTTTTGGACTCCAGAATAAAACAATATTAAATCGGTTACTAGAAAAACAAAATGTAAAGATGAATGATGCTCTACATATAGCAAAGGCGATGGAATTATCGGTAAAAGGTGGCACCGAGATACAAGTGAATGAGACTTACCACGTCCAAGAACAAAGACGAAGAAAGGATGAAGAGAGGATATCAAGGGAAGATAAAACAAAAATTAAAATTAGATGCTATCGTTGCGGGGGTGAGTCGCACTTAGCAAATAAATGTATACATAAAACTTATATTTGTAATTGTCACAAAAAGGGTCACATACAAAAGTTTGTTTAAAAGCAAAAGCAACCCGTAGTGCTACAAATTTAGTAGAGGACAATAATGAAAGTGATTCAAATGTAGAACTGTTAGCTAACATTAATAGTAAATTATTGTCAAAAATATTTTTAACTATTAAATGTAATAATGTACAGGTAAAATTTGAGGTGGATACTGGATCACCTGTTAGTATAATTAGTCGAAAAACATACGAAAGATATTTCCCATTAAAATTATATAAAACTAATATAAATTTAGTAAGTTATTGTAACACACCAATTAAGATATTAGGGTATATTAGTGTCAACATAGAATGTAAGGGTACAGTAGCTGACAGATGTAAGTTATACGTAGTAGACGCAGACAGACAAGCCTAATGGGTAGAGATTGGATTCAGCAAATTAAATTAAATTGGAATGACATCTTGCACAATCTCAATACTCTTAATTTACAAACGACTAAGGATAGTCAAATTCAGATACAATTTTTAAAGGAGAAATACGCGAGAGTTTTTGATGTAAATTCGGTGGGAAAGATTAAAAACATACAGGCTGAGTTAAAACTGAAGGAGAGTTACAAACCGGTATTTAAAAAGGCACGTCCAGTACCGTTCTCTATGAAACCAAGAATAAAACAAGAATTAGACACTTTAGAGAAAAACGGAATTTTGGTAAAAGTTAAACAAAGTAAATGGGCAACGCCTGTAGTGGCGATACCCAAAACCGCAAATAAAATTAGGCTATGTGGGGATTATAAGGTAACGGTGAACCCCAATCTAATAGTTGATTCATACCCACTTACAACTATTGATGAACTATTTACAGCTATGGCGGGTGGCGGAAAATTCACTAAAATCGATTTGTCACAAGCTTATTTACAATTAGAATTAACACCAGAAAGTCGGGAAATTTTAACTTTAAATACCCACAAAAGTTTATACCAGCCTACACGCTTAATGTATGGAATTGCTTCGGCACCGGCAATATGGCAACGCCAAATGGAAATTATCTTAAGAGATATACCAGGAGTGACCGTATTCTTAGATGACATTCAAATAACTGGCCCTGACGACGAAACGCACACACAAAGTCTAGAACAAGTTTTGCAAACTTTAAACAAACACAACATGCGTGTTAATTTTGATAAATGTACTTTTTTCTCAAATAAAATAGAATATTGTGGATATCTAATTGATAAAGATGGTATACATAAAATTAAAAAGAAGGTCGAGGCAATTAATGACATGCCACCACCTCAAAACAGGGAGCAAATTAGAAGTTTCACAGGGTTTGTAAATTATTATGGACGTTTTTTGCAACACCTAAGTTCGAAAATGTATCCGATAAATAACCTTTTGAAGGAAAATGTCCCATTTAAATGGACCAAAGAATGTCAAGCTGCCTTTAATTCGATTAAAAAGTGCAAACGGACAACTTGTTGGTACATTACGATACAAAATTACCATTAGTTCTGGCAGTGGATGCTTCTCCATATGGTGTAGGAGCGGTGTTGAGCCACATTTACCCAAATGGAGAGGAGAGGCCAGTTCACTATGCTTCACAAACCTTAAGCCCGACGCAACAACGTTACAGCCAAGTCGATCGAGAAGCTTATGCTATAATCTTTGGAATTAAACGTTTTTACCAATATGTATATGGCCGAAATTTTACGCTGATTACCGATAGCAAACCGATTACACAAATTTTTAATCCAAGAAAGGGGTTACCAGCTATGGCAGCAATGAGGATGCAGCATTACGCGACATTTCTACAAGCCTTTGATTATAACATTGTTTACAGGAACACGGAATTACATAGCAATGCCGATGCAATGTCTAGACTACCCGTTAACAAGACTTCAGAATACGCCAGGGAAGAGGTAGATATCATCGAATTGAACCTGATTCAACAGATGCCAGTAACAGTAAACGAGCTAGAAGAGGCTACAGGAAAAGAAGAAGCGATTAAAATGCTTATTCAGGGATTAAAAAACGGACGAATAGTAGATTCCAAATTTCGATTTGGAATTGATCAATCGGAATTTACTCTCCAAGGAAATTGTTTAATGCGAGGAATCAGAGTTTATATACCTAGAAGGGTGCGATCAAAAGTTTTGGAAGAACTACATTCCACGCATTTTGGCATCACGCGACTGAAGAGTTTAGCTAGGGGATACTGTTGGTGGCCAGAAATTGATAAGTAAATAGAAAATATCGTGCAAATTTGCTCGGAGTGCCAACTGACACGACCAGATCTGGCTGACACGCCTTTACATCCATGGAAAACACCAGTAGCGCCTTTTCAAAGAGTGCATGCAGATTTCGCCGGTCCGTTTCTTGGACATTATTTTTTTATCCTGGTCGATGCGTATTCAAAATGGCCAGAAGTACATTTAATGAGTACTATCAAGACGGAAGCTACGATAAAAATTTGTCGTAAAATTTTTGCGACACATGGATAGCCGCATGTCTTTGTTTCAGATCACGGAGCTCAATTTAAAAGCGAGGAATTCCAGAATTTTCTAAAAGCCAATGGAATTAGACATAAGTTGGGAGCACCCTATCACCCTGCTACAAATGGACAGGCAGAAAGGTATGTACAAACGATAAAGAATAAATTGAAAACAGTGACACGAGAAACTACTGACATTGATAAGGCACTCTGTGAGGTATTATTAATGTATCGACGAACGATACATCCCACGACAGGACAATCCCGTTGTATGATGTTAATGAACCGACAGCTACCCACACGGTTGGATTTACTATTGCCTAAAAGAATAACTAAACAGGAGGAACTACAGAAGTACAGAATATTAGAAATAGGAGAACGTGCTGCAGCGAGAAATTTCACGTCCAAGGAGGTGAAGTGGAGATTTGGAATGATTATAGAACAAAGCGGACTATTACATTATTTTATAAAACTCGATGACGGACGAGTTTGGAAACGACACATAGACCAGTTGAGAAAAGTGGGACGCTTTGCCGGAAGAACATACACTACGGAGAGAGATGAACCATTTTACACCGAGGAAAGAAGTGAACCTGAAATTGACCCAATACATACACAGAGTGACTCGGTTGTTCCCTTGCCTCTGTCAGACACTGTACCTCCAGAGGATACTGTATTACCAAATGATCAGGTACCCAAAAATAACAAGACACCACAAAACGAAGTGAATTCTAAACCTGATCCTATAGCCTATTCAGATAAACAAAGTAATGTGTGAATTAGACGTACCACACGAGTAGTCAAACCCCCACAAAGGTTAGATTTATAGTAACTTAAGTTAAGTGATACTAGATTTTTTTGCGGTATAATTTAGTTATGGTGGTGGGGGGAGAGATGTTATATCCTGATAGTAGATGGCGCGACAGTCAATAACAGTGTGGGTAACGGGGAGTTTTTACAGAATGACATTATTGTATCAGATGGCACTTAAGCTGTAAGTTACTGTATAAATACTTATATACTAAATAAAATAGTTAAAGAGTGCAGTGTTTTGTTCCCCCGCCTTAACGTCATCGGCTACCCCAACAACAGGTCATCGTTATTTCGTACTCGACAGTTCTATTTGATAACGCATCATAAAATCAATAAAATATGTCATGCGTACATCGCCTTTGGCGGCCTTTGCTTGATTTGATATATAGTTTGTTTTTCCCCGACGTTATACTTTCCCATCACTAGTTCTAACATCTTGGTGATTCCCCGAGTTATATGATTGTGTATTGATGATGTAACTGTATCCTATGTACATTAAGTTTTTCGGTAGAAGTTCCTATACAGTTTTCTCTTCTCACGATTTAACGCTAGTTTACACACATGGTGTAAAATAAATATAACAAAAACATTTAAGTCCGTTTTCATTGTGGACACATCCGTTTGCTACAATCCGTAGCTGATCCATCGAGCAACAGCTTTATAGTTAGGAAATAGCAACAATCATCAAGTAATCGCAATTCATTCGTCCGGAAATTTCCCAGGCAAAGTAATCATCATGGAGAAATATTAAATAGTGTGATAGTAAGTAACCCCTTTACTACTAACAATAAGACACCTTGTCTTTCTTAAATATAAATATTTTTATTTCTTTACAAACAGAAAATACAGAAATTATTGTAACGTCAAGTTGTTATTTTTATATATTACTAGGTAACATACATTACAAATAAGAAAGAAGTCGATGATGTGGAATTTCTTCTTCAACCGCGTACGCGGAGACCGTCCGAAAGGAACCGTTCTTTGCCCAGCGATATAACAGTTGAAACCGTTCTGGATCGAGAACGGTTCTAAAATAACAGATAGTTCAATAACGACCCATCACTAGTTCAGTATGTATTTTAGGTAGAGATTTTATACATAAATTTAACCTACTTTTTCCCATACCCGTAAATTCCATAAACGCAGCAGAATTTAAAAAGATGTTAGAAACCGAGTTTTCAGAAGTATGTATGTACCACAAAATTAGGAACATATAAATATGGCAAAATATCATTGGCCTTAAAAGAAAACGCGGTTCCTATACATCAACGACCCAGAACGGTACCATTAGCGCTCAAAGAAGAGATAGAAAAAGAATTACAACGAATGGAGGTAGAAAACATAATAGCACCTGTTATTTCAAGTGAATGGTCATCATGCAGTGCTGAAATCGAATAATTCGGTAAGAATATGTGGTAATTATATAGCATTAAATAAGATTCTTAGAGACATATTTTATTCTTTGCCACGTATTGAACAAATATTTGCAACTTTAAGTGGAAGTATCAAATTCTCAAAGATAGATTTAAAAGACGCATACAGACAAAAGATTGCCTTTTGGCATAAAGAGTGCAAGTTTTTATTGTCAAAAATTCATTGCGCAATTATTTCAACCAATAGAGCATGTGACAGTTTTTCAAGACGATATTTTAATTGGACATAAAGAAGGAGAAGATCATATTGATAGATGTAGAAAAGTTTTGGCAGTATTAAGAGATGCAGACTTGACGTTGAATTTAGATAAGTCTGAATTTCTTAAAGACAAGGTAACTTATTTAGGATTTGATTTAACCTTCCTATACTCACGCATACGGTCTGTGAGACCGATTTATATAGTATAGTATACGTCTTTCATTTTGACGTGAGTATAGGAAGGTTAAGGAAGCAGGGTATATCAAAGAGTAAAGAAAAAGTGGAGGCAATAGTGGCAGCTCCACAACCGACTAATGTCACGCAATTAAAAGCACTTGTAGGTATGGCTAATTACTATTCAAAATTTGTGAAAAACATGACAGATCTGTTATCACCACTGTACACATTACTTCAAAAGAAATTTATATTTAAATGGAACGAGCTGTGTGAAAAAGCGTTTATAGAAACTAAAAAGCAATAGCTTCTGACGATGTTTCAATTTTTTCGATCCAAATTTACCGATAGTAGTAACATGTGATGCTTCTAAAAACGGAATAGCAGCAGTATTGTCACAAATAAAGAACGGAGGAAAGAACTGTAATATGCGTTTCAAGGACGTATAAACCAGCTGAAAAGAACTATTCCACAGTTCACAAAGAAAGCTTGGCATGTTATGTTGGAGTAAAAAATTCGAAGAGTATTTACATGGAAATAAGTTTGTTCTGAAAACAGATCAAAAAGCTTTAATTTCGATATTCGGAAAGAAAGATACCAACTTAATGTATGCTAACCGAATTAAAAGATACATATACTTTTCTAGTTTTAACTTTGAAGTAGTTCACATAAAAGGTAAAGATAATTATGTAGCGGACTGTTTATCACGTTTACCCATAGAAAAAGTGATGTAGAAGACAACGGAGGTGAAAACAATAAGATATTTTTTGCAAACATGGATTTACCTTTAGATGATAATACCATGGCAGAGGCAACCAAGAAGGATGAACTTTTGAAGGAGGTTTGTCAATATGTAAAAACCTCATGGCCAGACAAAATTCAAGAAGTATTCAAACCATATTATCACAAACTATATGAAATGGATATCATCGACGACTGTTTATTTTATGGTCATAGGATGGTTATACCTAAAACATTACAAGCAATAATATTGAAAGAATTACACAGTACTCATGAAGGAATGGTACGAATGAAAACACTGGCCAGGACACGTGTGTGGTTTTCCGGAATTGACAAAGAAATTGAAAATCTCTGTAAGAAATGTAATAGCTGTTTACAAAACCGGCAAAATCCCCCGAAAACAGAAGTATCGTGGCCAGAAGTGAAAGAACCATTCCCCAGGGTACAGATAGATTTCTTTTTACTCAAAGATAAAGAATACCTAATCAATAGATCAATATACAAGATGGTTGGAAGTTATATTAGTGAGAAATATAACCACGGGTACTACAATTGAGAAATTAAGGGAATGCTTCGCTAGATTCGGAATACCTACAACTGTCATTTCCGATAATGGACCTTCTTTAGTTTCACATGAGATGGAAGAATTTTTAGAAAAAATGGAATCAAACATCTTACTATAGCACCTTATAATCCGCAAAGCAACGGAAGCGGAAGGTGGGGTAAAAACGGTAAAATCCAAACTAACAGCGGCATTAAATGACTCAAAAAATAGACACATTACTGTCCAGACTTTAATTTCTAGATTTTTATTAACATACAATAAAACACCGTACACAGTAACAAATAAATCGCCAGCACAGAGAATATTGATATGAATGAATTTTTGAGTTAATTTTATAGAAAGCAAAAATTATTACAATTAATATTTACAACAATTTAGTATTATATTAACAAAATAATGAACAATACAATCAAAATATATTACCTAGTGTGTATCAGTGTAATTTGTTTTCTAATTCTCAACTTCTCCCTCCCTCTTGAATTCTTTCTTCACTTCTTTTCTTTGGTCTTTTCCTTTTATTGTACTTCTCTTTTCTTGGTCTGTTCGTCGTTTGTAAACAACAACTTCTTTTTTGATGTGGTCTGCTTCTTTTCAACCCTGGTATTTTCTGTAAATTTTTATCTGACTTTTTTCGTCGACCATCCCATACCGTCCTTTATAAACAAACTTAATTTGTTTTTGCACGTCGGTATAGCAATTTGGAATTCTAGATTTTGAAATGTTTCAAGTGTATGTGTGTGGTAAATGTTTACAACGCTTTTCTATTTCTTAAGGAATGCTTTCTATAAAATTTACTTCTTTTTATTGGTAATTTTACTAATAGAGTATTACCATACTACAATATTCAATAGAAAATTACGAACTAGACGACCTAATACTGACAACAGAATATCCTAAATTCGTGAAACTTCATAACAAGCGAGAATTTAATATAGGAGAACAAGTCATTGTTAAAGACTATTGAGCAAACAATCAGCAATGAACTCGTGCATCGATAGAGAAACGATTAGGAAATATCGTATATCTATGTAAAGTAGGAACACAACTCTGGAAAAGACATGCAAATCAGATTTGGACAGTGATTGATGATGGAAGAGAGAAGAATGATAATGAAGATAATGGGAGCAGACAGATTGAAGAGGCAAGAATAAAGAGAGAGGGTAATAATGTTGGTAAATCAATCAGCATTAGCCACAATCCCTCAATCCCACAATAACAGCATCTATTACTTCTAAAACTACTAATACGAAACCGAAAAGACTGCAAAAAATACCCAAAAGATTTGAAGATTATATTTTGCATGCGTAACATCTAGTTTTAAATTAAACAGGGAGATGTGGAGTGTTTAGTATAAGTTTAAATAAACCGCGCAACTCTATTGAACGGAGGCGTGCGCATTGAGCGGTGGAACTTATGTCAGTTATGGTTGATCCCTAGAGGAGAGATGTAATACGTCATGTGATATTGAAATAAGGCATAGTAAAAACTGCTACGTGAATTTATTTGTTAGTAAGGGACACTACACATGACATGGAAAGAAGAGGGAGGAACTTCACAAAAACCGAAAAGAATTTATTATTAAACACCGTTTTAGAATATAAAAATATAATTGAAAATAAGAAAACCGGTGCTGTTACCAGAGAAGATAAAAATAAGTGCTGGATTTGAATTGCTAATACGTTAAATGAGGCAACAAATTCTCTTCAGAAGTAAGCAATTGATAAAATTGTATTCCACCTTAAAAATGAAAGCAAGAAAAATATATCTTCGTCATCCTCCATTTCAATCTTGCGAAGAAATTTAATGTGTAATACTGATAATGAAGTACAAAGCATGTACAAAGTAAATTCATCACAACAAAACAAAAAATGTCTATAAACCTGATTGACAAACCTCAAAACGCTAATATCACTAACGTACTATTTTTTAAGTCAGTGTTTCAGAAACCCATCTTTCTATCAACGATACCTACAGTTTACAGCTTTACCTACCTGTATGGTTATCTGTTACCCTTTAAAGGACAGTAATCGGTTGAGGTACCGGAAAACAGGCATCCTTCTTATCCCGCTTCTTGCTTAAGACCATAGAAAACATAATACTTAAGTTAAATCCAAGCTGCCAACCATCAGGAAAGCGGGAATCGTCATTGTTAGGGATCTATTTACATAGCAAAGAAGGAATAGCTTTGTCATGTACTGTCAAAGTGGAATGTCAGTAGTGTGAAAATATTTATTTGTTTCCGGTTACATTTTATATATGGGGATTTAGATCTTGTGCATATATATCAGATGGCGCTACAAGTGCATAACTCTTACAATTAAAGTCACTAGATATATAGCATATAGCTAGTGACTTTATATACTTTTTATACTGAAGAGCCCTTGTGGAATAATTTATAAAATACTTTCGTTAGCTCGGTGTTGAGGAGTGCAGAATTAATGCACTACTACTTTAATAAAATTAACTCTTTTAATGTATGGTAGTTGGCTTCACTTTCCAAGAGAAGTTTGCCACTCAGTATGGTACAAATAAAATAGATTAATGGTAGATAAGTGATAGTGAGTGATAGCATGGTGATAGCCAGTGATACCTATGGTAGTAGTAATGTAGAGTTGTGTATGTGGTACGTATGTAGGTATCAGTAGGTCTATAATTCTGTAATTGGCATGTAAAAAAGTGATAGACATGGATCCATGGTTTCCTGTGAATTGAAGGCAGCCTGGTTACACTTCTTGATGAAGTTATCCGTTTCTTACAGCGTTATAGTTAACTTGAATTTCCTAGTATAAATGGTATACAATGTGAACCCGGTTAATATGTGTACGTTACATATTTTGTTTCGTATAAATGTGATGACATCAAGTGCTTTAACACAAATTAAACTAAAGCGGGATTAAACCTATTTTTACGAATAATAAATGGAAAATGGGTAATAAAAATAGTTGTTGTTCACACAACAGCCCACAATTAAACCATCGTGTCATAAATCCTATAGAAGATGGATCGCTACATGATGGAGATATAAGTATAAATAATTTGCAACATATCAGTGAAAGAGAACCCGACGATGGAGAATTAGATCCTTCGAAAGATCCTATGGCAAAAACACTATTTATGGAACGGTCAAAAGTTGCTATTGAAAGTGGACTTATTAGAAGGAAGAGTTTACACCAGATATCAGACCTCCGCCCTTTAAAGAAAAGCAGTTCTTGTTCAACAATTTATTTGGATGACAGTACTGTGTCACAGCCGAATTTAAAAATACAGTGAAGTGTATAGCTTTGGCTATTTACTATCATATTAAAAATAGAGATTCTGAACGAACAATCAGTATTTTTGATGAAAGAATACATCCATTGACAAAAGATGGTGTTAGTGAAGGATATGACAAACATAATCCTGAACATCGACAAATCTATAAGTTTATACGGACTTTATTTAATGCAGCACAATTAACAGCTGAATGTGCAATAACAACATTGGTGTACCTAGAAAGACTCTTGACATATGCTGAATTAGATATTGCTCCATCAAATTGGAAACGGATTGTTTTAGGTTTGTATTTATATTTTGTATTAATATATCCTGAAAAAGTTTTTGTTCTTATGTAATTTTCTAAATTAAAATTAGTAATAGTGATAAATTCAAATAGTTATAATTTTTTGAAAGCTTAGTAGGGGTCACTTCTTTTCAGATTCCACCAACTCAGATATCAGTTTATTGAAAACAAAAATACTAATAATGTAAAGCAATCTACATAGCCTGTGTTAGTACAGTAAGTCAATGTTATTATCACACTACAATATTTCTTCTGAACTCATTATTGGGCTTACTACAATATTTGGATTTCCTTAAGTAATTTTAATATCTTGAATATAACACTTTTATTTTATTTGCTTATTATATGCATTTTGCTTTGGCAATAGTGTATTTAGGACTACTATCTTTGATTTCTGAGTTATGTTTACTAAATTTTAATTTTGTAAAATATGTGAAAATGTGAACTACGAGGGCGACTCGTAAAGTAAGTTCCGTTTGGTTATTAAAAATGCACTGATACACGAAGAGGTATTTATTATATACAACTTAAAACTACTATTTTCAGCTATTTTTTTTTCTAGTTTAGTTGCCTTTAAGATTGAGACATTTGTCATAGTTGATCTTTCACTCCGTTCTTCATCATGGACATTAGTTCGTTCTTCTCGGAACATACGGCACCATCTTGTAGCCACACTGTCACTCATGACATTTTTACCATAAACAGAACAAAGTTCACGATGAATCTCAGCAGCCTTCATGTTCTTTGTACACAGAAATCGGCACAGCATGTAACAGTCGGCGAAACTTTAAATGACCAAAATAGCACCGAAAAATGTCGGCGAAAGAATATCGATTGTCTAACTAGCACCGCCAGACTCGCATTGATACTCTGCTTATTAGGCGAAAACGGAATTTACTTTACGAATTGCTCTCTTATATTTGTGCCGAAAATATTTATCTTGTGTAGGAATTTAGTTATGTAAAAAGTAATCATTATTTCTACAGCTATAGACCTATGCAATAAAGAGTAAAGTAATTTTTGATGAAAATTTCGATTATATGTTCAAAATTTATAAACAAGATTCAATGCACAAAAATATTCCTACATGTATAGTATGTAGACATTTAAATGTTTTCAAGGAATTTACTTATGGTTTTATGCTATTATATTTACACATCCCTTTCACAAACATAACAGATATCTTGTCTTACACCATTCACCTATCGGGTTTTACAAAATGAATCGAAATAGAGAGTACCCAACGGTAGAATTAACATGCCAGGGCTGTTTCTTTTTAACCTCCGATCGCACACTATGAAGATCAGACCGGTGTGAAGTTAGCCATAAATTCCATCCATAAAATTTTTCTTTCGATTTCGACCTCCAAACGCAATAATAGGACGAAAGCAAACCTAGTAAGTCATTTCATGTTAGATGTTAGCTTAAATCTGATTACTATGAAATTCCGCGATGATATCGAAATACATTTGCCTCTACCTGTAAGCACAGATAAGTTGATAAAATAAAATTTTGACACAGTGCGGCACAAGCTATTTTAATTCCGACTTCGCATGCTGATCCTACGTTATCTCTCCTACCAGAAACCGCAAAAATATTTTGAACACCGCGATCGCAAATATTTTTTTGAGAACCGAAATTGATTCCGTTACCTATACGTATACATTGCACATTAGTTTTGGTAAAAAAATCATATCTTTAAATTCACCCGTCTTTCCTTTATAGCCTATCGGTGGTTGAAAAAACAGCCCTCGTAAAATATAAAGCATCAAAATGAATGCGATGCATTAATAGATATCATTAAAATATATTCGACTGATCTATAACTTGGAAAACACTACAGATAGGTATAAGAAACCTTAATAGGATTTTATAGAACTTGCTATTCTAATTTTAATAATGTACTAATATAACTAATATATGGTGTGTTCCATTAAAAGCAATTTGAGGTTTTTAAATTACCAAATGTATGAATTGAGATTTAAATGTTGATAAATAGAATGACTCGTTTCTCACAAGTCGGTATCTTCATACCTAAAGTAAGCGCGTAGCATATAAAAGGAACTATTTGAATGTTGGTGGTAATATCTAGTTCGCAAGCATTCGTTGTCAAAACACAAAAAAAAAAGAATAATTTAAAATAACTGAAGAACGGTTGTATGTAGGTATAGGAAACTATAATAAGAATCGGCTAAGGCATAGAATACACAAATGTAACTATAGCATCCCCTTTAAAATAATAAAGTTGACTTCGTGGTATAAGCGGAAGTGATATTTTTCCTTAAAAGACAAAAGGGTATGGATATGTATACAAGAGCTGCAAGTATAAATAAATAGGAGAACATCCAAAACTTCAAATGAACCTTTGCGTGAAATATCCTGTGCATTCGTGTTGCTGAATCTTTTTGAAGTCGGGGAACACTAAACTTTACTAGGCTTTAACGCAGGAGTGGTCAATCTTTCTGAAATCAAGTACTCCAACGTTAGTTTTATAAAAGACTGAAATACAAATATTAATAAACGCAAACATATTTATTTAGAAGCCACTTAAAATTACAATACTTAAACAAAATATTTCAAATTTAATACGATATAAGGGCTTGGTGATTTGTGCAGATTTGAGCAATATAGGGCCGAATAAATGATAAAACCATTCGAATCTCCTGTTTTAATTTTATCATTCTGTCCTGTGTCGCAAAGATATAACGCAGACCAAGCATGTCAAACCTGCGGCCCACGGAGCATTTTCCTGCGGCCCGAATCAATTTTGAAAACAGCTAGATAATGCGGCCCGCGAGCGTGTTAAAAACTGTATTTGAAAACGCGCGCGCACACATGTATCACGACGATCGATTCGGTCTATCTTGGCTGTGATCGGCTGCACTCGTCTCCCACGCCCACCGTGCCGTGAGCCGCTTTATTATTCTTGCACCTTACGTACATGCATACGTAAGTTTTCTTCTGGCGTGTGCCATAAAATTCTATCGCACGAAAACAACTGACGCTATCTAAACATTCTAGAAAAGAACTGCCCAGAAATCACATTTCCGTATGTAAGCCAAGACCGCTCGGTTCAGTTCAGTCAGTTGCTATAGAATTGCGAGTTCAGTTGCAACATGTCTCTTTCGAAACCAAGTGGAAGTAAGAGGAAGCTCGTAGATGAGCATCGTATTTTTCAAGAAAAGTGAGAATTAGAGTTCTTTGCTGTGATGTAAAAGACAAAATATTTGCTGGATTTGTAACAGTACAGTCGGTGTCCCAAAATTATGTAATATAAAACGTCACTATGATTGTCTTAAAATTAAGTTTAACCAGTATACAGACATGATTAGAAACGAAAAGTTAAATCACGGTTAAAGTATCAACAGCTTATGTTTACACGTCCAAAGTAAGAGAATGAACCTGCTGTTCAAGCGAGTGACGTACTGTTGGAGTTGATCGCAAAACACTCAAAACCATTTGTTGAAGGTGAATTTATAAAAGAGTGCCTTGTAAAGGCCGCAGAAATCGTAAGTCCCGGGAGCGTGATGGTTTTTTAAAATATATTCTTGTCTCGGAATA
This sequence comes from Chrysina gloriosa, assembly GCA_038088585.1. Classification (NCBI taxonomy): domain Eukaryota; kingdom Metazoa; phylum Arthropoda; class Insecta; order Coleoptera; family Scarabaeidae; genus Chrysina; species Chrysina gloriosa. The sequence goes on from CM076089.1 coordinate 33,226,775, forward strand.
CTGCCGCTGAAAGAGTTACTGAGTTGGCTGCCAATATAAGTGATCAAATAAAAACAAAACCAGACTCTTTCATTGCATTTTCTGTTGCCTGTGACGAAAGTACAGATGTGTGTGGTGTGGCGCAACTCACTGTGTTTTCTTCATGCTGTTGATAAAGATATCAACGTTTATGAAGAATTACTAGAATTAGTACCATGGCATGATATAACAACTGGAGAGGATATTTTCAATGCTGTTTACCAACTTCTGCAAAAGTACAATTTAGATTTGTGTTCCGTTGCAGCAGACGGAGTTCCTTCCATGATTGGAGTAAATAATGGCTTCATTAAAGTATTACAGACAAAGATCAAACCAGATTTTCATCATGTGCATTGTATAATCCACCAAGAAGTTTTATGCTTAAAAGTGTACAAGTTGGAAATCGTTTTAAAATCAGAGAAAAAAATTATAAGCTTGCTAAGGACCCGTGGCTTGAATCGGCTACAGTTTTTTACGTTTTTCCCTGATTTAGAAAGTGAGTATACTAGATTACCTTATTATGTAGAGGTGCGATGGCTTTCGTGTTCTATGGTTCTCGATCGGTTTTGGAAACTTAAAGAAGAAATACGCTTTTTATGGAAGTGTAAGGACAAGATGTTAGGTTATTATCCGACGTACCTTTTTTACAAGATCTTTCATTTATGGTAGATATCACAAAACAATTGTCGAACTTAAATACGAAATTGCAAGGACCACGTCAAGTTATAACAGATATGCATGATCATGTGAAAGCTTTCATGTGTAATATGATACTGTGGGAAAAACCGCAGTGGATAATCTGTTATATTTTTCGGCTTGTAAGGAGTAGTACCTGGTGGATCGAGCCTTGCTCGGAGTTTCCGAAATTTTTTGAATAATTTTGAACCAAATAATAACGCTCTTTATTTTAGTTTTGATATTTAATTAATATGGTATACTTCAAGTATATATAGTAGCACATATATATTAAAAGTTTATAAAAGTAGTATTAAAATTAATATTTACAGTTATATTTAAATACTTAAAAATAAATAAATTTAAGCTCAAAATCTTTCTTAAGAAATTCACATTTTAAGTAAACATTTACATACCCTCTTTTTGCAACGCCAACTAATTGTGTATAAGTTTTTATTTTGATTAAAAAACTCAGCTCCGATTTCTTTTGTAACTGTAAACAAAGTATGTGAATTTACATGTTGTTGTTAGTTTTCGTAGATATTTTTCTTTTATTAACATACTACTTTCAGCGCTATCTACGGTTTAGTAGTAAAGTTTTAATTACTTATAATTTCGCCTGGCTGCATAATGTTAAAAAAGTTGCTAACCCACGTTTAGGCCGAAATTGGTGAAAACCTGGACTAAATGAATTGAATCGAGATCGGAGCCATGCTAAATCGGTTTTTCGTCACCAAAAACTCGCAGATACTAAATTGTAACTAAATCTTGAGAGTAATTTTCTATAACACATTTTATGTACCGCAGAAATAGGTAAAAGCGGGATAAAAGACCTGGGGACCCTGGGACCGGGACCATGCTAGATCAATTTTGTGTTCTCGAAAACCCCCAGATACTAAATTGTATATAAATTGCTAAAGTCATTTTCGATAACCAATTTGATATACCGCAATACCAGAAATGTGTGTAAACCGGGTCAAAATAGATTTTCCCGGGACCGGGACCATGCTAGATCGATTTCTCGTCCCCGAAACCCCCAGGTACTAAAGTTCATAAAAATGTAAAAGCGGAACAAAAAGATTGCCTGGGACCGGGACCATGTTAGATCAATTCTGTGTTCTCGAAAATCCCCAGATACTAAATTGCATAAAAATTGCTAAAGTCATTTTCGATAACCAATTTCATGTACCGCAATACCAGAAATGTGTGTAAACCGGGTTAAAATGGATTTTCCCGGGACAGGGACCATGCTAAATCGATTTCCCGTCCCCGAAAACCCTCAGGTACTAAATTTCATCAAAATCATTAGAGCCGTTTTCGAGAACCCAATTCTATATATATATATACAAGAATTGCTCGTTTAAATATATTAAATAAGAAAGTAGTGTAAAAGTGTCCCAATATCATACAAAATATATACAGAAAAATGGGAAGCCTTCTGGCAGAGTTTGCAAAGCGTTTTCAAGATTTTAAGTACCAAGAAAATTTTTTTTTCTTTATTTACTGGTCTTTTCACTGTCGATATTGACAAAGTTCCCCCTCACTTGCAGATGGAATTAATTGATATTCAGTGTCAAACCCATTTAAAACAGAAATTTGATAGTGTTGGTTCATTCGAATTTTATAAGTAGGTACTTGCTTGTTCAATACCAAGAAATAAGAAAATTTTTCTGTAAAATCCTGTCAATGCTTGGAAGTACCTATAAGAGTGAACAATTATTTTCTTTGATGAAAGGAAACAAATCCCCGGAAGATCGCGATTGACGGACGCACACTTGGACGCAGTTTTAAAAGTTATTTCCGCCGATAAATTCACGCCACAAATAGACAACTTAATTAAAGACAAAAGATGTCAAAAATCTGGCAAAAGAAGTTAATGTTTGTTTTTTTTGTCCTTTTTAATGAAAATTTAATAAGTATACTCGTCTTATAGTAGTACCTTTTTTCGTTAAGATTTTCAGTAGTTTGTCTTTTGTAAGATGAGGCTTCGTGGCCTACCTAGTCTACGGGCTTAAGGGGTTAGGCCACTCTAGAGGCTGGAAAAATAAACTTTTTTTTTCAGGAAAGATATAAAATAAATCGAGATTACAAAGGCAGACGTTTATTGTACATATGATTGACTACGAAACATAATGTTTATAGAATAAATTATTCAAAAATTGCGGCTGTGCAGCGTTTCTTAGATGACCTCTCTATTTTGGAAGGGTCCACGGCCGTACCAACAGCTTTTGTAAATTTTCAATTATGATCAGTCACTAATTTTTTTTTATTGAACATAACAGCTAGAGAAGTACGTAGGATTTTTCTGATATATCGATTTTTGGCCGAATGGCGCACTTCTAGAGTCAAACTTGCAAAATCTGCAGAAAAACCGCCAGAAAATTGTAAATAACAAAAGAACTACGCCGTATAAAAAAATCCTACGTACTTATTTACACAATATATTTTTAAAGATCTAGTCAAAATTTGAAGTGGATCGATTGGAAATTGTTTGAGTTATTGGTGCGGCCAACTTGAAATATGTAGTTTTGAGATAAACATGTTTGAAGGTTTAAGTTATAGAAAGTCATCGAAAAATTGTACAATACCTTCAATCCGCAATGCCTGCGCCATATAATTGGTCTTCTAGATCAGTGTCCTGCGCTTCCATTCCTTTCCTATTGGATTTTAAAAATTCAGACAACGATCTCTCTCCAAGCTTTATGCGCTGCTTGTCAATCTCCAAGCACATTTCATAGCTGTTCTGGCCAATTTCTAAATCCATCGCTTTCATAATGTGTAAAATTGAAGCAAAGCCGTAATTGTACACGTAAACTGCAATGTCCATAGCTACATCCAACACAGTTTTACCACTAGAAATGGTTGTCGGGGCCAATGTCCACACAGTCGAATTAAAACTTTCATTGCAGTTTTTGGTGTAACCGCCGATGCATCGAGCAAGAAGATCACCTCCAGTCAATTCTTTGTAGACTGGCTTGATAGCTCTATGCACTTCAATGGAAAGAGCTTGCTTGTGTTTGTACTCGACCAAACTATTTGTGGCTTTAGCCTTTTGCCATGAGCACCATGAGCCCTCTCCGATCGGACATCCATCGTGCTGCGGTTTTGCATCAGTAGATAATTTATGATCGAGTGTGGCCCATATACTGTTTCTCATGCTTTCAACTGAATCGCAGTTTCTACGAATGGCTAATCCATAATAAATAGACAGTCCATCTATTAGTTTTCCCGTCAATTTGCCCTTTCCACCGAGACCTTTTGTATTCTTTTTCAAATTACGTAGGTGGGTACCCATTCGCTTTTGAACGTGATCTACACATTCTTTTTGAGTACCGTGACATTCTCATATGGCTTAACATCGGTAATGCCTTTAAAAGTCTTCGAATCACCGTCACCAATGTAATGGGTGTATTTTACCTGGTGCAAAGCTTTGGACCGCTGAAACATCTGTACAACTGCATCGACCTCCATTTTCCCTGCTGATCCATCGTGATTTGCATCGCAATTTTCTTTATGATTTTGTGCCCATTCCGTATATTCCTCGGTATCTTCTTTATTCTTCCAGTACTCACACGCCTTACAGTATTTTGATTTCACTCCGCAGTCTATGATTTTTGCACTGTAATTGCGAATAAGAGTTACTAGGCCAAACAAGGACGTTTTCTCCACGAACCATCGCCTGATACCATAATTCCATTTTCTCCTTTTTCAATAGAAATAGTTGTCACATCTTTCGCTGCTTTCATCATACTGTTTTTGCAAACTACATTAGTTGCAGTTGAAATTCTTTTGATAACCTTATCATAGAAAGAATGAAACATAGACCGAGGCAATTCCATGAATGCACAAAACTTTTTCATTCCGTGCAAACCAATTCCAAGTAATCGCATGGAAATTACAATTCTCCGCTTTATTTCATAGCCTTTTTCAATAAATGGACTACTAGGTATCTCAGTCTGTGCACAATTTTCACAGGGCACTATTATTTTGAATCCCAAACTGCGCTTACCACTTTCCGCAAATTTTACTTGCGATTTGAACACTTTACAAATGACAACGATTGAAATAGCTGAAAAAACTGCAATGAAGTTTATCATACGATAACTAAAACCTGGATTCACTTCAATGTCGTACATATCTTCCTATCGCTTCAGTTTTTTCGTGGATGTACTAGCATTCACTTCACTTGGTGCCTCTAACTCGTGTCGATTCAGCGGTCTTCCGGATATTTTTGGTCTCTTGCTATATGTACGTGTCTCTTTCGCACCTTTTGACCACAATAAACTTTGTCACTCATTATAAGAACGAATCGCAATAACACTCACAAAACAAAAGAGAGTTAGCACAATTATTGATAAGGAAATAAACGTTCCTCAAATAGCGTCCTTCTCGAATGTTTCACTGTACGACACTGACTGAAACCGATGTAGACACGTCTGAACTCGTTTGCCACGCGATAGCTTCAACGTCAGTCGTACTGATGTTTACTCTAGTTACCTTGAAATACCGTCCTTCGTTCCGGTCATAAGAGGCTCACTGCCTAGGTGGCAGTTTTGTACTATACCTTTGGGATGTCATTTTTGAGGTCCTAAGGAACCATTCAAAACAATAAAAAAACAATTTTTTGAAAATCCTAGAGTGGCCTAACCCCTTAATGCTTTTGGCTCACCAGTGACTTTGAGTTTAACATGGCTGACGTAGACAATAACAATAATGGGTTTAGTGCTCTTTTTTGCTAAACCCGGGTACAGTGCGAGCAAAAATGATGCTCCTTGATTCCCCTATATTTCTTTCTTTGTCAAAATTACTTTCCGTCAAATTGGTTAAATATCAAAATACATATTTTTCATGAGCGCATCAAGGATACGGTAAATGGGGTTCAAAATAAAACTTTATTGTAGTTTAAATATAAAAAAGAAATGAGTTATTTTTAAAAGTTATTTGTTCTTTAATAATATGATTATTACATCATCTATTCAATTTGGTACACAAAGTCGATATTATTGTAGTACAGGATTTATTACAGATGATGTTGAAACTGCATTCCGTGGTTTTCGAAACATAGTGTTACTCGTTTTTTCATGTTGTTAAAGATATTTTGTAACTCACTGACAGAAATGTTACGTACTTCGTTTATAACTGCAGCTTCTAGTTGATCTAGGTCGTGCTCACGATTTCTAAATACTCTAGATTTTAGATTTGCAAACAAATATAAATCTTATGGTGTCAAATCTGCTGATCTTGGTGACCATCGTCCTTTACTTGTCGGTCACGAAAGAGCTCTTCTAAAAACTGTAATGTTGTCCTCGCTGAATGGGCAGCGGCTCCGTCCTACTGAAAATAGCCTTCCGTTAATTCGTCATCATATAATTTCTTGATAAACGGTTCTAAGAGTTGTTCTCTATAACGAGCAGGATTATGATGTAATTATGCAATTAGTGATTCGGCAGCTACCGTATGATAAACCTACAAAAGTAATTTGTAACACCCAATATTCCGCTATAGTAAATAAAATGTTCCTGTGTGTTCAAATAGTTTTCGAAGAGATTTATTGGGGCTTTTTTCCTATGTGAGTACGAATATCATCAACAGTATTGTCAGTTTGATTTACCTTTATAGACACTCCCAATTTGGCGAAAACGTTTTACAATGTTCCTCTGATGATGTGAAAATATATCATACTGATAATTAACTGCAACTTCAGAAAAGTCATTAGCAAATTGATCGAAGCAGGATCATGTAGAATACGTCCAAGTACCATGTTCTACCAACGTTCCACTACGAAATTAAGCTTCTAGAAAAATGCGTCTTGCTCCAACGAATAAGGCATTTTATTCAAATCTAACATAACCAATATAAATATTGCAGTTTAATACTCGTCTAAAAATCATTAAAATAATACTTACAAGTCCGCTAATTATTAATACTGTTTTGCTATAATACGTACGAAAAAATTAAGGCGTTAAAGAAATAAAGACTGATAAAACTCGGATAGCAATCAAGTATAATGCGCGGCACTGAACTTTATTATCACATATTTGATAAGAAAATAGCTTGTGTTGATAACTAGCAATCCATCAGTGATTGCCAGCCTAAAATTGGACGGAGCGTCATTTGATTTTTACTGTATCTAATCTATCTATCTAATCTAATATATTTAAACGAGCCATTCTTGTATATATATATAGAATTGGTTTCTCGAAAACGGCTCTAACGATTTTGATGAAATTTAGTACCTGGGGGTTTTCGGGGACGGGAAATCGATCTAGCATGGTCCCGGTCCCGGGAAAATCCATTTTCACTGGGTTTGCACACATTTCTGGTATTGCGGTATATGAAATTTGTTATCGAAAATGACATTAGCAATTTTTATGCAATTTAGTATCTGGGGATTTTCGAGAACACAAAATTCATCTAGCATGGTCCCGGTCCCAAGAAAGTTTTTGTCCCGCTTTACCTATTTCTGCGGTACATAAAATGTGTTATCAAAAATTACTCTCAAGATTTTGTTACAATTTAGTATCTGTGAGTTTTTGGGGAGGAAAAACCGATTTAGCATGGTCCCGGTCTCGATTCAATCCGTTTAGTCCAGGTTTTCACCCATTTCGGCCTAAACGTGGGTTAGCAACTTTTTTAACATCATGCAGCCAAGCGAAATTATAAGTAATTAAAACTTTACTACTAAACCGTAGATAGCGCTGAAAGTAGTATGTTAATAAAAGAAAAATATCTACGAAAACTAACAACAACATGTAAATTCACATACTTTGTTTAAAGTTACAAAAGTAATCAGAGCTGAGTTTTTAATCAAAATAAAAAAACTTATACACAATTAGTAGGCGTTGCAAAAGAGGGTATGTAAATGTTTACTTAAAATGTGAATTTCTTAAGAAAGATTTTGAGCTTGAATTTATTTATTCTTAAGTATTTAAATATAACTGTAAATATTAATTTTAATACTACTTTTATAGACTTTTAATATATATGTGCTACTATATATACTTGAAATATACAATATTAATTAAATATCAAAACTAAAATAAAGAGCGTTATTATTTGGTTCAAAATTATTCCAAAAAATTTGGGAATTTCAAATACATATGTATGTATTCCATTATTAAGCTACGGATGACGATTCTAATTCCTCATTCAAACAAGAATAAAAGTAAACGTGTACATTCTTGTTTATTGCAAGAGTGATTGGTATCAGTTGTACGAGGACATTTTTTCCAGTGCTTTTATTATAGTGACATTTTAAAGATTTCAAAGACACATAAGATGGTTATCGAGCAGTGATAGCGACTATTCTAGTGAATAATTGCAGGGGAATGGATTTGGAAGGAAAAGGAAGATCTCGCTGATGTGAAACGATTTTGTGAAATACCTGGGATCAGTTTTATGTGTCTGCGTAGACTAGGCGATAATGCTAACGCTTTAGATGTTTTGAAAGAACTCCTGAATGAAGACTTTTAGATATTAATGTAGAAGAGACAAATAATTGAAAAATAAGGTTTTGTGAAAGGAAAGAAACCAACCTGTGAGTTCTAATGAAATAAAAGTATATACTGCATTATGCATCTTGGTATCTCGAATGAAGAAACCAAAGCTACATATGTATTGGTCAAAGAAACACATAAATATTCCTGTTTTTGCAAACACTATGCCACGTGATAGATTTTTTGATATTTCAGGTTTCTTGCCCTTTACAGATAACAAAAAAGAAGAAAACGATAAAATATAGAAGATTAGAAATATTATGGATTATCTCAATAATAAATTTTGTTGTCTTTATACTGCAAACAGTGAAGTACCTCTTGGTGAATCGCTAATGAAATTCAAAGATCGATTGAATTATGTTCAATTTAATTTAATAAAGTTTTATAAAGCTTGGGAATCTTCATCAGGTTATTGTATAAAAGGAGAAAAAATTAGACCTTAAAACTTTATCCTGTCGTGGTTTACTGGCTTTAAAATGGCGCCATAGAAAGATGTTTACATACTTAGCACTAAACATTCCAATGCTGAATTCGTAAATATAGGAAAAACTCGAGAAAATAAAGGTAGCAATGTAGCGATTTCGTTCTTATTAGGAAACCGATCTACGGTTGCAGTCCGCGATAAACAAAGCATAATGTTCTTCGTTGATAATTATTGGTATATCCAATGTAGGCTGCAGTGCAGTCCTTGCCCAACTTTCTGTGAAAGTTGTCGCATAAATAAACCTCAGTGAGGTTATTTATGTGATAGTTATGTAGATTTTATTTTTCTACTTTATTGCCACTACATTTACCCACTTGCTTTTAAAAATATCACACTCTCCAAAAATATTAGTATTTTGCTTTTTGTGATTCCTTGAATATATTTATTTTCATTTTGTTTCTTTTATGAATTTAGATTTGATTTTCAATTCTAATTACTATGTATGCATATCGCTCAAATAAATGAATTCTCACACAAAGTCTACTGCCTTTATATAGTATTCCGCGCATCAGCAAATTAAATCCGTTCCAAACGCAAACATTTTTTCAAATAAATCTGTAGGGGAGGGTGAGAGGATGTGGACACATTTACGTTTACTCGCTATAAGTATTTGATAAAATAACTTTTGTTATTTATTGATACCGTGCGTAAAAGTTGCATGCCTTAGCTAGGTAATTACTATTAAAGTCGGGCATTTTATATATCCAGTTCACAAAAAATGGCATATTGATAAAGTGTGCATTTGTCCAGAATCACCCCACTGACTGGGAAACAGTGGACCGTGTATGGGAAGGAAATCATGTATGTCAATATTAAGGACGAAGCTGACATAAATTATAATGTGGAGCCCTCTTTCTTTTTATTAATCAAAGAACCATACAATTGATTGAAATTTAACTCAAATAATTGAAATAAATCTTTTATTCATCTAAAACAGAACAAAAATTGATGGTTTTAATAATACCTAAAACGCACAAGAATACTCGTAGTTACTAATTAAAACAAACTAAATTCTCTCAACTCCATATTGAAGTTGACCATTCCTTCATATGGGGGCCTGGTGTCTGTTAATGGTCAGATAGCTTAACCCTAACGTCTACATTAGCTACGAACGCTGCTTCTTCATCTATCATGGTGAATGTGTTTGATGCAACATTTCTCTTAGAGAAAGACCCTCTGTAACCATCTCTGTTTTTTGTCTGCAACAGCGACGTAATTTCTCAAACTTCTTCCCTTGCCGTGCACCTTAACTATCAAATAATCATCCCCAGTCACATCTTTGACATCATCAACAACATAATTACTTGTATTTAATTCATCTTCGAATGAATTATCAATATAAGAAATGTTTCCTTCTGAATCGCTACTGCTGCTTTACAAGCCCTTTCTCGTTATTTCCTTAACCTTTTGTAATGGCGGTTTCTTATTTTCCCGCCGTTTTCCCATCTCTAATTTTTCGTAGGTTTCTGTCGCAGTCATTGATCTTCCACGTTTTCTTTACTTACCGGTGTATTAGGGCACCTCTGGCGAAACGAATTGGGTTCCAGATGGTCCTGGTTCAGGCGATTTTGGTACGTTATTATTACCATCAATATTTTGCACTATTAGCCCCCTAGTGGCTGAGTGGTGAAAATTACGTTTTACAATTAGAAAGTTTTGGGTTCAAAACCCACCCACGGCGGAGCGTAGCAGTTTAAAATCCTAAAATGGATCTGCTACCTCCAATACGCTGCGGAAAGCAAGGAAATGCCACTAGGCGGGCCAGGAGCGGTACGGTATACGCGCATGTATACGGCCCACTGGCTCGTATGGTTTTAATTGTAATGCTACAAACTCAGCAATTTTATACGACACAAGTTGAGTTTTATCATTTACGTTTACTACTGTTTGTCCAAGTTGACGTTTTTGTTTACTTTATTTCCAAAAACCTTTGTAAATATTCTTAATTTTTTCATGAAAGATTTCTATGTTCTGTTGAAAAATGCAAGCGACTAACATAGTTGATTTACCATCATCATAGTTAATCGACTTGATTTCTCAATTTTTATCTCTTCTGCGTCGTTTTCAATTTCACTAGTAGCATGGTTATTGTTGATACTAGGACACCCTCTTTGGACCGACTGAGTGGTGAAACATGCGGCTTCACAGTGAAAACATCCGGAGTTCGAAACCCGGTCGCGGTGGAGTAAGCAGTTTAAAATCCTAAAATGGCTTTGTTATCTCTATATATGCTGCGAAAAGTAAGGAAATGCAACTTATTCCGAAAGGTAGAAAGAATAAAAAATAATGAATGAAAAAGATGGATAAGATTTATGAAATAAACCACATTAACTGCTTAGAATTCAAATGTGAACTGGACAGGCACATGACTCAGTTCGTTTCCCAATCGGTGTGACATATGACGTTACTATTCTTTTTTATTGGTGTTCGTAAATTATCCTTTGTGATTGCAATCCGACCAATAAAAATAATTTCAACCAAAAACAGTGCATGGCGGGAAAAATGGTACTACGTAGACATAAGCAGCTTTTGCTTCGCCAACCAGAATTGACATCTTTTGCAAGGCGAGGATTGACCATTTCTTTTCACTTTCAAGATTTGCGAAAAATAAAAATTAATTGCTGCTCAAATTTTCAACATATGTACCTACATGAAACTGGATGTTCTATTGTTCAACGAAAATCTCAGAAAATCGTTGCAGTCAAGAGTAAAAGTCAAATTAGTAGTGTTGCGAGTGGTGAAAGGGGAACGAATACTACCGGTGTATCAGTACTGCAGGGCAGTTTGCACCGCCGATGATAATTTTTAGAAGAAAACGTTATCAAGAGCAACGTTCTACAGGAGCAGAAATCTTAATTACAATTAGTGATTTAGGCTTTAACTCTAACCTTTTTGTTAAATGGCTTCAGAATTTTATTGAATTCGTCAGATCAGGATCAGAAAGCAGCGTTTTGTTATTGTTGTATGGATACTCCATAAATACCAAAAACCTTGCAGTTTTAGAATTAGCAACCTTTGGACGTTGGTTTTCTTTAGGTCACTCCATACATTTAATGCTCAATCAATCGAAAAATGGTTGAATGTGGATCGGGTTGTTCCTATGTTTTACGTTTCAGCTCTAACTAGTGATTGTTAGCAACAGTTAGAAATACCACTATGGCTATCCGTGCTACGGGAATTTGACGCTAATTGAAGCTAAAACTACCTTCACAAAACAGACGTTTCAGAAGAAGAAATTTCTCCTTTACCTGTTACAATGCAGAGTAAAATTAGAAACCAAAGTTGTACCCAAGAAGCAGAGAGCTTACCGGTTTCTCATACCAGAATACCTTAGAAGCTTCAAAAGCTGGAGTAAAGAACGTGAAGAAACAGTTATCGAAAGATTTGGTAGGTGAATCTGTTTTGATTGAAAGTGACAGTTGCAATTGCAGTGTTTGTGAGAATGATATTGAGGAAACTACTGGTTGAATTCGGGAAACCGGTTTTCCGATTTGGACTTTTGTTGGAGCTTTTTCTTAATTTATAATAAAATACTTCAAATTATATTTTTCATGCATCGATAATAGTACCCACCACTCAAAACTACCCTGAAGTGTTCCTGCTTACATACAGACAGTTAAACGAATTTAGGCACTTTACTCCTATATACCGATGGCCCAAGATTCCGTGAACGTAAGATTACAGAGTTATTATTACATATAGACAAGAAACATGTTAATAAAACTTATAGGTATACGTTAGCAGCGTCAGCTAAAATGAATTTCGAATATACAGAGTGATCCATATTATCGTGACACAAAAGTTGTGTGTGAAAACCCTGTCTTTTTAGAAATTCTGGAATAATTCGACGTGCTGACAAGAAAAGATATAAGATACTAACGTGTCTTAAATTACAAATAGAGGGGTTGTATACATTTTTATAAGAAAAAAACTCATCATGATAATACTGCGTTTTAATAAAATCATGTAATCAAAAAAATTATACCACAGCATTTTCAGTTTGGTTGTTACATTATGTGAAAGCTAGTTCTGGATTACCTTCAAACACTATAGAGGGCTATAAGCTTTTTGCGTTTTCTCAAATACTTCAAATGGATTAGATTAGATTACTTGAGGTGGCACTGATGCCTCTTCCACTGCAACCTTTCCAGATCTATCGTGGTCCTCATGCCTCCTTAGAGTACGTTCTCCAGCTTTATTCCTTTAATTAGACTTAACAGTTTTAAGAGCGGTTCTTCCGCATATACATGTATTTTTAAAGGGGACTTGAAGCCCTTGCTCCGTAATGCCGTTATATGCCTCCATAATGGAGTCCTGGCCTGCCTTAAGCTTTGCCCGCTCGGGTTGGATAGTCGTTGCATACTACCGCGATCTCCTCCAAAGCAGCCTGCTTGAAGGTTAAACCTTAAACTGCCCTCCCACCTCGCCTTTTTGGACTTCCGTCCTTTCTTTACGTTTAGTGGCCTCCGCGGTCTGCTGAGGCCCAACTTCCTCATCTAGACTAAACCTGGCCCCTTTGTGCATGCCTAGTGAAGTTGGCCTTGATTATGGCTCTTTTAGCCTGTATGTAATATTGGCCCTGTTTCACAAGGTTTTGCACTTTAGCCTTGGAAATTCTATATAGCATAGCTGTAGGAAGAGTAGCTAGGGAAGTATCTGTCCGCCCGATCAGAGCCCCGCTTGATCGGGTAAAGCTAATTACTAGGGGGTTTCGCCTGATGCCCCCAGGGGAACGTTAAATACCGCATACCCCTGCGGCCACGCAACTCTCGGCACGTTACCTTACACCTTAGCTTGGGTTCTAGCTCAGGGTACCTCGGGAGCGCTAAATTTCCGAACTCACTTGTTAACAGTGAGCCCCTGGGGACTGCTTCAAATGGAACATCCTGTATATCAATGTCGCATCGTGTACAAAATTGATTATACTTTCAATACCGTGCATCATATCTGTAGCAAGCTAATAGTTATTTTCGAGATAAGTTCATTATTCTCATATTTTCAATTCAGTCTCTATACCACTACTAATACTACTTCTTCTATTAAAGGTGTCGTAAATTACAATCATCTCCATGTATACACTCTAGACCCTCAAATGGCGGCCGAGCAATTGAATGCTTATTTGGTATCAAAGAATATCGTTGGGGTGCAATGTGGAGGGCTTCAAAGTTAATACCCTGATAGATATTCATCTTTTAAGGTGTCTTTTTCATCTCACTATTATGAAGAAGTACAGAAACATGAATTTTGGCCTGAGAATGCCTATGTAAATCGTCTTTTATTCCACGTCTCCAAGCGGCAGGAGAAACAAAAATAAGAATTAGGCATCAAAATATACGTTGCTTAAGTAGTAAAATTTGAGAATTTGGTGTAGTTTTACACGAACAAAAAGTCGATGTGTTGCTACTGTCTGAATACTGGCAATTCGCTGAGCAAATTGAAATCTTGAAAATAAATAACTTTAACCTCATACCATACGAGTCCCGTGAGGCTACTAAACATGGTGGTGTTGCTATTTACGCAACTCCAAACTTTAGTATTAGGGAGACCGAGCCACATTTGGTTCGATGATTTTTGTATTCCTTGTATTCAATGATTGAGAGATTTGTTATATAGTAACATCAAGTAAACCTTAGACTACAATTAGGCAAATTCATAGTTGAATTATGAAACTATTGTTGATAATAAACAATTCCCAGAGCAGCTCAACTATGACAACTAACCCCGACCACGGGGCATGTTGTCACATGGGTCGGGGCAAGTTGTCACCGGAATCTCAGTTTCGTGTAAAGTTCTATTTGTTATAGAATACAAATAGCTGTGAAGTGATGTGCACTGGAATATAATAAGATACTAACGAGTGCTAAAAATCTTTATTTATTAATTGGGTTACAAAATAATCGGAAATATTTGTCTTTGAAAAAACACTGTTTAGGAAAAATTTATGTCGAAGTAACCTAAAGTACTTTGGGAACAATATAATAAGCAATGAAAAAGTATAATAAGCCTTTTAGACTAACTAACAATCGTTATCTGTGGATTCGCAAAAGGTTTGCTTGGCCGCCACATTTCCTTTGGAGCGATTGATTCAACTGGTTGTTTTTCTCGGAGAATTTTTCATCGTTTTGCTGATTTGAGACCTTTTTGGCCGGTCATTATCAATTTTCTCTTTTTCGATTAATGTTTCTCTTGGCGCAACATCTCTTTTACCGGTGAATCTGTCAAAATCGAGGATTTTCTTTTTTCCGTCCGCTCGAAATTTCTTTTTTTGTGCTGCTTTATCAAAAGGCCGTAAATCTTCAGGAAAAAGAAACGAATTTTCAACCTTTGACTTATGACCGGCAGACATAGACGGCTGAGGATCAGTACTGATATTTGAACTAGTATTAGCCTCAATTTGAGGCTCAATGAGAGGGATAACAGGGACTGGTCGGTCAGTCACGTAAGATGGCATATAATCTGTGTCTGTGAATTTACCGGGTTTCAGAGGGAAAATACCAGTGGTTTCGAAACCGGACATAATATCTTCCAGAGAGACTGCTTTAGGAAGACTTGTTGCCAGGATGCCTAGAATATCATAGATAATCGTGGATTGTTTCTGTGTTGATCTATTTTTCAGGGGCTTTTATTTATACTTCGTTTGGAAATTTTGAATGGTTATAACACATGACTTAATAAAATACAATGCAATTAGTGTAGATTCCGTTAATATTAATGTATTATGTTGTAACTAAACTTCGCGACTGTGACAAGTTGCCCCGTTGAATTTGTGACAATGTGGCCCGGGAGGCATTTTTCCATTCGCAATATGTTTCAAATATTTTCGATATTGAACTATCCACGTACTTGGGGAAGAATGCTTTTATGACAATGTAATAGTCAATTGCGTAGAACGGAACATATAGCTGCTATTGCGAACACAATGAGAGAGAAAAATTTTACTCACCGCCTGGTAAAATCTTTCACAAGATCGCAGGTTATGACAACTTTTTCAATTACCATGCTCTTAACCCACAAAGAGTTATCACTTGTGGACACATCTTGTGTGTGCACGGTGTCGCACTCTTGGTAGTTTTTAAAGCCATTTTGACAACGTGTCCCGGTCTCCCCTAGTGTTGTGTTAGGCAATTTCACTTACATAATACTATTGAAATGTGCGCGATTGAGTTGACATCATCTATTAAGGTTGCGTTTGGAAACCTGTTGACAGCACACGCTAAGGTGGGCTACTCATTTCCAATTGATTTCAAAAGGGAGTAAGTTTTTGCTGATAAATTATACATGTACGTAAAGAGGATACTTGTATCTGTTTCCCTTCCTAGTTTATATTGATGAATAATTGCTTAGGTTCTCACAAATAATTCTCAAAGATGACTTATATTTTGGGCATAGAAAAGTGGCAAATAATCGAAAGCATACATGTATTCCTTGCTATTAATGGGCATTTGCACTCGTTAATAGAAATATAAAACGGTTTTTAATAAGAAAGTAATTATTTAAAGTAGCGTTTTCGTAAACAATTGGAAATACGAAACTCCTATATGCTTAACGTAACTACTACAGTCTCCTAATTTGAATGCGGTGCTAGCAGTTCATCAATTATTGAAAAAAGGGTGCTATAGTTAATATTAATTTTGTAAACACATTCAAGATAAGATTTTGGGATGTAATTCGATTTAAATATACTAAAATAATAATTTTTCTTAAAAAGCAAATAAAATATATGTATATAAACTATTTTTTCGTATGGTACTTATGCAATAGTGTACTAAAATATAAAAAACAATTACTGAAGTGATGATTATATATATTTTTCTTTTACCCTAAATGTCCATTAACCACTTGCGCTACGCGCTAACTCTGTAGCCGTGCCGCGCTCAACGATATAACGCGCGGTAAGGCGTTACGGTGACGGCGCACCGCGTCTGCTTTTGGTATATTCGATGTCTTCGAAATAAAACATAAGCATTAAAAAGTGCAATATCCATTAAGTAAAAATAGCTCGAATAAAGAACGATCCAACTGTTAGCCGACGTGGCGGACACGTTTTTGTTTCTGCGACAAATGCCTATTTTCTAAAAACATATATCTGTTATAGTTTTAGAGATATTTACAAAAAATAAAAAATCGTGCAAATCTTTGGAGGGGATTGTACCCCGAAATCGAGAGATTCAGCCGCTCAAAAAATTGTGTTATTCTTACACCAAAGTACCCTTTCAGTTCCGTTAAAATCTGGATATTCGGGTTGCCGGTGTTCCCTTGTGAGCTGTACATTGTTTACTCTTATTTCATATTTCCCATTACAATCGCTTTCAGCATGTGATCCATATAAAAGTTTACAAGTTTGAGAAGCATTACCTGTCCATAACCTACTGTCAATAGGTATTTTTCTACATACAAGGGTTGATTGTCATATATAATAAAATAGCATAATTTTTTTTTTGCAATGTTTAGTTGGCCTTGTATCTAAAAACATATATATATATATATATACAGTAGAAGCCGCTTATTGTGATCAATTTGGAACAAACCCTTTTTGATAACATTAACCGAATGATAACAGTAAGCGGAAGGTAAATATAAATGTATTTTTCTATGCTGATGTAGTCAATAATAAATACGTATGTATGTAATCAAATTATTTAACGACTTACAAATAAAATTCAAGGGAAAAATTAACGATTAATCAACAATTTTTAATATTTTGCAAATTTGTTTATTTTTTATCATCGATACAATACGTAGGTACATTTATTTACACTTTACGATTTCATTCGAAAAACTGGTCGATCGTCGTTTGACGTTTATTTTTATTAATAAGATTTTGTATGTATGTATATTTCAAAATCATAATATCTATCAAAATTACTTTCTCGGAATTGTACACCACGTCGGAGAATATTTAACGCTTCTTGCATCTGGCCATTAGTTGGCGGCTCTTCAGACATTTCCTCTTCTTCTTCTTCTCCTACTTCGGGTAATTCAGGATTACTTCCTTCGGACGATTGATCCACAACTTCCCGACAAATGTCTGATATAGTCATTGTGGCAGCTGTTTGAACATCATTGTCGATATCCACCCAATCGGAAAATTCGCTTTTGGACAGACCTTGAACTACAAAAAAAATTAAAAAAATATTAGTTAGATGTACAAAACAAGTTCTTTTTCATACCTTCTAAAATGTCAGCGCACGTTTCATGGAGATCAGGTTCTTCATCACCAGTTTTGGAAAAACCTCCTTTTCGGAAACAGTTTCGGATCGTTTCTGGTTGAACTTGCCTCCATGACTTCACCAGCAAATGCAGCGCATCTAGAAGACTGATTTTTTGCTATCGCATCTGCAGTAGGTGCATCTCGATTCTCATCAAGTTCTTGTATAATTTGGGCTCGAATTTGCCCTCGATAGTATTCTTTGAATGTTCGAATGATTCCTTGATCACATGGTTGTATCAATGCCGTAGTGTTCGCAGGTAAGAAAATAAGTTGGATGTTCGTCAAAACTGCATTCACTTTGTGCGCAGTACAATTGTCTACTAATAAGACGATTTGGCGTTTCAATTTGTTGTCCCACCTGAATAACCACTCGCTGAACAAGACACTTGTCATCCAAGCATTCGCATTAGCAAAATACTCCACGGGGAAAGTTTTAACACCTTTAAAACACCGAGGATTCTTACTTTTTCCTATCACTAGAAGTTCTTCCTTTTCACCTTCCATATTAACAGAACATAACACTGTTACTCGTTCTTTCGAAGATAAGCAACCTCTTACTTTATCGTTTTTGAACAAATAAGTATGATTAGGCATCGCGCGAAAGTAGAGTCCTGTTTCATCTGCATTGTAGATGTCCCGAGGCGGATATTTTGCAATAATTTCTGGCCATTCCGAACGCATCCAGTCAGCGGCTGCTAACGAATCAGCACTTTTTCTTCACCGTGCAGAAGTCTATAAACGATGTTTTCTCGCTTTTTCCACCGATTGAACCATCCGTCTGTTGCAATGAAATTTTCTTTCCCCATAGTTTTGGCTATATCTTCTGCTTTTTGACGCATGATAGGACCATTCACAGAGGCATTTTTTCGCGAACATTTGTAAACCAAATTTTTAAAGCTGATTCAACTTGATTATCCTTTCCAGATCTTTCCCTTTTTCGTTTTATGTTTTCATTCGAACGCGCACACGTTTCTATTTCTGTACGATTTTTAAAATTTTACACAACAGCGGTTGCGAAATTTTTAATTGTACCGCAGCATTCCTTTGACTCATTTTCGGAAGTTTATCGAAGTTATCGAGAATTTGTCGTTTTTCTTCGTTCGATAGATCGCGACGTTTTTTATTCACTTCTGCCATGACCACGGTGGTTTATGCGAAATTTCAATAATTTACCCGTACAGAAGACTGTAGAACGTGAGATTCGTAGAAGAGTATAGGAGAAACTGAATATCATTTAAACGAACGGACCTTTTATACATAAAGTACATCAAAAAAAAAGATGACCTCTTCA
Source organism: Chrysina gloriosa (assembly GCA_038088585.1). NCBI lineage: Eukaryota > Metazoa > Arthropoda > Insecta > Coleoptera > Scarabaeidae > Chrysina > Chrysina gloriosa. The sequence goes on from CM076089.1 coordinate 33,245,950, forward strand.
TAATATAGAAATAACAATTCGTTAGATTGTAATATGCGATATGAGAGTTTTAATTGAAATCGGCGAGAAAAAGCGGCTCGTTCAAAGGAGTTGCGCTGCAGACACCGTCGCCTGAAGAAACTTTCTGACAAAGGATACTATTCATAACTAATAACATTAAGCGGCTTTTGATTACAATATGCGGCTTTCTTTCAATGAGTTTTAAATAGAGTGATTTGGGACCAACGGTTTTCGATAACAATAACCGTTTGATAACATTAACCGTGATTATAATAAGCGGCTTCTACTGTATATATAATTTGAGAGGAAGTACATCGACCGTACCAGTTAGGAAGTAAAACGGGATTAATCGGGCCAGCCGTCTGTAGTGCACACGGCAGACCGCTGACCCGATTAATCCCGTTTTACTTCCTATATATATATATATATATATATATATATATATATATATATATATATATATATATATACAATTACATGTGTAATTATAACCTGATAATAATACGGATGATTTCTTCTCAATTGGAGTTGGCCATCTGCCAACCTCTCAACACAGAAATTTTTTTTTCTGTTGTCACTGCCTGCAGCAACGTTTGGGTACTTCTGTGAATACCATACAAACATTTGAACTCTATTAATGTATCATCTCCAAGTATGCCTATAACGATTTCATAAGTATGATGTTTAAAATAGTTTCCTTTCAAACCATCAGGTGATGCAGCCAAAAATCCATGTTCGGTATCCACACAAAGACCAGCCGGTGCCACAGATACTCTATACATTTTTTCAAAATGAGTAATTGCTACATTTTCGTTTTCTTTTCCATATTTTATTGCTGGAGTGTCGATTGGCTTATTGTATAATATTTGTTTTATTGAATTTGCGCCAGGTGTACTTGCTCTTCTTTTAATTATCTGACCAAAATTGGATGTGGTTAGTCGTCGATGCCGTTCATTTCGATATATAATATTATTATATTGTCCCACAGTTTCAGTAGCTAATTTAGATTGTTCTTCTGATGTCACCTGCATCATTCGAATATACTTGTATACTTAAATAAAATGGTGAATAAGTGTCATGCCAAGAAATTCACTATTAGCAAAACATAACCAAATGAGGTGATCAACACATCCTAAAGAAAATGGTCACAAGCTTCTGCAGCAAATGACGTGTCAATATCAGTAGATGTATTTTTTCTTAGTTCTACATTAGAAATACATCCATTCAGTAAAAGAAAAGTGCAAGCAATGTATGTCTAATACAACAAAAATATTGCAAATTTTGAAGTAAGTTTTGTTAGTTTTACATTTTCAACTAGTACAAAGTAAAACTGTAACTGTAAAGAACTTCTACATATATATATATAGCATATATACTTTACAAGGAATATGTCCTTCAATGATCTTATATACTACACTTACAGATCATACGTATTAAAATATGCTTTAAAATATACTTTATGCAGGCTGATCAAAAATTCATGTAGTATCTAATGCAATATACCATGCACCACGCCTGGAATATAAACCTCGAAATAAAATTATCAATTCTTATTTGTTTTTAACCCCAATGTAAAATGCAAACCTCCAAGGATAGTAAAATTCTGTCATATTCAGATTTTAATTCTTCTTCTTCTTCTTAATCTTTTACCCTTTCTACCTTTCGGTGTAGGGGTTCGGAGCCACCGAGCCGTATATGTAGACGCATATACCGTACCGCTCCTGGCCCACCCAGTGACATTTCCTTCATTTTCGCAGCTTATTAGAGGTCCAGATCCATTTTTCAGGATTTTAAACTGCTACGCTCTGCCGCTACCGGGTCTCGAACGCCGGCCCTTCGCACTGTGAAGCGCGAGTTTTACCACTCAGCCACTGAGGGGTTAAGATTTTAATTCTGCTTCGTTTAATTCGGGTTGAGTCGCATTTTCCCATAGTCTGTATTCTTTACAGTTTTTGTAGAAATTGCTGGTCCCTTCTTTTAGGCTGTATTTTGCGTGAACGTTTGTAATGTTCATACTTGTCAATGTATCTTGCGAAATACAAACCAGCGCTAGAGTTTGTGAATTTCTTCCAGCAATTCTTTTGCCGAGATAAGCATGTGAAAGGATATCCTTCGATTAAAATACATAATACAGACATAGTTGCCACTCAAACAATATACTTGTCGGTACATTGTCTTTAGCTCACACACACTCTCTCTCTCTTTTCTTGGTTTATACAGTTTCACTGACACATTTATATTAGCTAAACCGGCGATAAAACATACTTTATTTTGAATATCTACCTTCATTATATCGTAATCCTGTTAAATATGACCTTGTCTGAAATGAATTTCTTTGTGTTAGATTCAGTCTTTTCCCACAGTTAAATTTTGCCAATATATACAACATATACAACTCTGCCTTATTATTGTTATCGTAAAGAATAAGCCTGTGAGCCTTATTCATGACTGTTTGAAGTGCAGCTATAAATGGCATACATTATGTTCACACATACTCTGCATATATAATAAACCATACCTTTTATGTGATATATAATTCCGGTACTGCGCAACAGTTCTACCTGATGGCTGTTTACCTGCCCAATATTATTGCAGTACCGTTCATTACATTTATAGTGACATTCAAAGCTGTGGTTAATACTATTTGCAAGATCTTCCTTGAAGTTGTGTATGTTCCCATTATTGTGGTACACCGCATGTTGTACAGATTTTTGTAATTTTTAATATTGGCATTTGTTAAAAATTTCCTATCCTCGATGTTTATAGTAGTATCTACTTTTAATTTATACAATGCCTTTCCATAATTTTTTAGTACGTGATTAACACATTAAATTTTTTCTACCTGTGCACCATAGCTGACTTTATGTTGAATTTTATAGAAAACGCTAGAATCGCCATCTGCTACAAAATTCAAATATTTGAGGCCATGTATTTCTTGGCTGCGGTTAAATCCTTCTACAATTATGTCAGATTCCATAGCAGATGATGATCCACTCCAATGTTTGAAGCAAATATGTGGTTTTACTACAACATTTTTATTCTCTGCTCGAGCACATACGGAGCTGTATTTATTGCGTACTCCCACATACAACAATTTACCTGTGCATTTGCCAACAATAACACCCTAAAATACACATTCCATAATTGGTGTTACTTTAATTCATGCGATCACTTACAACTCCAGGTGCTGCGTTATAATTATGGCCGTACGAACGCTTACTCCAACCCCCATCTACATACACAGTTTACTTTCTTTTTCTACCAGATCGCTATTTCTCGCCGTATCCTTCTGTGTCTTTAAAAAAATTGGCGATTACACGTCGGCTTCGTCCGAGTTTCCTTGCAATTTCGCTCCACGAATTATTATTGACGGCCCAGGCCAAAAACGGCAAATACCCGAGCAAAGCAGAGCGTTTTCACGTTTGCATTGAAAAATAACGAAACCTCAAAACTTGTGTCAAAACAGAGTTTCCACTATAAACTGTTCACCATACAGTACTAACCACTTAGTTATCTATTCATACGGAATTAATTTACCAATTTTTATTTTAATATCTTTAATAGTATCATGCGTGGGTTATAAATATGAAATGCACCTTATTTTTGAAATTCTAACTGTCTTGAACCATTTTGAAAAGTTTTCCAAATTTATATTGTTGTGGTAATGACCACTCTGTTGTTTTTGATTAGTAAACGTCCCTCAATAAAACCCGTATTGCCTCCAGCATGTGCCATAATCCATCTTTGCCTAGCACCGTCCTTTTTTAAAACACCCTTGACTTCATTACTTTGCCAACATTTTCCTACGGTGTAATTTTTATGAACATAGCTTTCATCAAGGTATATGACCGGTCTTTTGTTCACTCCAAAATTATGATCCTTCATTATAAAACGTAAATATCGTTCTCTTCATGCCACATCAAGTCGCTCAATTAAACATGTCTGTTTGATTAACACTTTTATACTTACACTCCATTGCTGTTTCCTGAATCATGTAGGTATGTAGCATATTTAATGTTGGTACAGTCTTAGTAACTATATACAAAGAATTTATCTTATTTCGAACCATACACTTGCAAATATATGTATGTATGTATTTATAAATATTTGTTTTATCAATAATTTAGTGTAATTGCCTGTCTGTATCATCCAAAATCCGGACTGTACTTTGCTATCAAAGGTGAAAAGTATGGGTGCGGGAGTGGGTAGGTTACGCGAAGGGCGAATTAGTTCATATATTTTCTGGCGCTTAAATCTAGTTTGTTGTACTATAGTTAATGGTATTCTAAATTACATGCAATAATTCAGTAAATCCTTTAGCGCTACGTGTAATCAAGTGTGCGTTTTAAAAACAACAGATATCAGATTTCGGAGACATTAGAGAATCACACTTATTATTACACTTATGAGTTATAGTGTATGGTTTAAATACTGTCCAAAAATTCATCCACTATTCATTTTTCTTCTTTACTTGGTGTTCATTACTTAACTATTTTTCCGTAAATACTTCCGCGTTTTGGTAATTTATTTGTTTCCAGTTTTATTACTGTATTGAATTGAAATAAAATGTTTAATTGGAAAAATGGTAGATATAATTTTTATTTTGGGAGAATGTTTTAAAACTCTTGCTTTAACAGCCCAGGTATATCATTAAAGATACCGAGATAGATCATCTCGTACTAAAACTACTGCAGAGATTTGTTCAAACTGGCAGTCTAGGGTACACGGAGAACTTTGAAAATTTTATAATAGATGCATACAAATATGCAGAAATATTGACTTGATTTTGAGAAAACACGAATTGTATGATTACCATTTAAATCAACTGCATGGTAACGAATTTCAAAATCGAATTAAATTTTGGTGTTTATGTTGCTAGTTTACTTGACGAACATTTTTTGCTCAGAATCTTTTCAAGGATGAGGTTATTCTTACGAGTAATTGGTTAGCGAAAATCCAAAGTGGATGCGCCTGAAAGATACGTTTGTGGCTATTAAACGTATGGGCTGGGACTGCTGGCGACTATGCAGTAGAGCCACATTCCTTTGAAGGACACTTGAATGGACATTAATATCTGCAATTCCTTAAAACAAATTTTTCAGCACAATTTTGCACCAGCGCATTTTATATTAATGCATTCACTTATCACTTATCTAGATAACAGATTCAACGAGCGTATTGGTAAAAATGGACCAATAGGAGGGTCTGCAAGAACTCGAGGTTTTACAGTTCTGGACTTCTTTTTTCTGGAGTTTCATAAAATCTAAAGTGTATAAACGTCCCCCAAACTACAAAAGAAACACACAAAAATCATAATTAGAGAAGCGTTTGTGTTTTATATAGTTAGGAACATGATGAAACAACGGAGCATGCGCCGTGTTATATATTAGTAACATAATGGAACAACGGGGCATGCGCAACCAATGTGTTGACATGTCACCAACATAGATAGTCTCGAGTTTCATATAGTATATTATTTGTTGCTAAATAAATAAAGTATTTCTATCCAAATGTTCATATCACATACAATACAAAACAGTTTGCTAGTATTGACTCTTTTAATGTTACATAATTCACCCGAAAAATTTTAAGTAACGCGTGTGTAGGGATATGAAAGGGCATATATTTGAACATTTACTACATGAAATACTTTTCAACATTTTGTTACATTTTATTTATTTGTATTAAAATAAAATAATACACAATAAATGTGAAAATGTGAGAATAATAATGAATTTATCTGTAAAATTTGTATTAGTTTTGGCACAGATACGACGCTTGATGCCAAAAGTAAAATCAATTTTGTACACGATGCAATACTAGTGTACAGTATGTTCCACACTGAAGTATCTGAGAACATTAATAATTCGCAAATCGCCTGTATAGTGTTTGCAGGTAATTCGGAATTACCTATCGCATAAGGTAACAACCGAACTGAAAATACTGTGGTATAAATTTTATCTCATTACGTGATTTTATTAAAGCGCATTCTTATCATCATAAGAGTATTTTCTTTCAGAATTTTTAAAAATAAATCGGGTTTCTATAAATTAAATTAATTTTTATTATATTAATATAATTTTCTATAAATTGACGTAACCCCCTATGTAATTCTGAATCGAAAACCTCAACATTAACATATTATACCATGCTTCATACGTGTTCACGAGGTTCTAGAAATTCGGACTTTTATTCCACAAAAAAGCGTTATTGTTCGGTATCTGTTGATGGATACACCTGCAAATTGGAATAAAGAATTTTTGGTACTATTTGTTGGTAAACGTTTCCCTAACATACTCTCACGATAAACAAATTGCAAGTCAAGATTGCAGGATTGTATTCGAATGTGATTTCTATGAAAAACATGTCAAATTGGGACATTTATGTATTTAATTCGAGTTATAATTTTGTATAACCCCCTAGTGTCTGAATGATGAAAATCACGCTTCACAATCAGAAGGTCCGGTGTTCGAAATCCAGCCGCGGCGGAGCGTAGCAGTTTAAAATCCTAAAATGGATCTGTTACCTCCAATATGCTGCAGAAAATAAGGAAATGCCACTAGGCGGGCCAGGAACGGTACGGTATACGCATGTATATAGCTCGGTGGCTCTGAACAAGCCCTGGGCTTTTAGGGCTTGTAGTGCTGATATATATATATATATATATGTATATATAGAGTAGAATATATAAAATCGAGCGAAAAGCTCTATTGGGGTGGTCGGTCCGTGAAATAAAAAGTCTCATTTGTTCAACCTCTATATTGGATGTATCTTAAGATCCCCATTTATCAAGCAACCAATTAGCGGCCAATCACAATATTTCACAGGCATCGGTCGTTTCAATTTTAAAAAGTGAAAAGTACAAACCTTATAAGGTACAACTTTTACACGAGTTGACGGAAGATGATTTTGATAGGAGACTTCAATTTTATGAGGAAATGTCAAATATAATCAATAATAATGAAAATTTCATCAACAATATTCTTTTCTTTGGCGAAGCTACTTTTGGGCTTACCGGTGCAGTAAACAGATATAAAGTTCGTCTAATGATTCTTTTTGCACACGTCATCTATTTTTATCCGTACGAATCAAATCGGTACTCCTAGTTCAAGTTAAGCACTATATACATAATGTATTGAAATAATCTGCACTTCTCTGACAGTCAATTGATTAACGTAGTACTTTACATACTTACAACTTCTGTGTCAGACATACGTACTTGAATATTCGATACCGATAAATAAGGATAGTTAGATTAACCGGCGATCTTTGCTTGTGTCATTCAACAGTGACGTGTGTAAAAAGATTCATTAGACGAACTGTAACTGCAGATACTGGTGATCTGAAAATCCTTTTTGGTTTATGGAGCACCATACGTAGTATCCCCAAAAAGTTAATGTTTGGGTTGGCGTTCTAGGGGGTAATAGGTTCCTTTTTCATCAATGGCAATTTAACTTCGGCTGTGTATTTGCAGTTACTGCAAAATGAAGTTATACCTGCTTGTGGTACGCTCTATTCACATGAAAACAACGAACACCACCTTCCCAAGAACAGTATCTGGTTCCAGCAAATGGCGCCCCACCGTATTATGGTTTAAATGTTCGTCAATATCTGGATAACGTTTCTCCAAATAGATGCATTGGGAGACGAGGAAACATTGAGTTGTCAGCCCTTTCGTCCGATTTAAGCCGTTTAAATTTTTTCTTTGGGGATATGTAAAAAATAAAGTTTACAAAGATAAGCCCAATGACATCGAGCATTTAAAAATACGAATTACCAGGACGATACAAGAAATTCCCCGTGAACTTCTAGAGAATTCTCTTCGTGATTTTGTAAATCGATTGGGTCTTTGTCAAATTACAAATGGAAGACAATTTGAACACTTAATTTAATTTACTTAGTTATTAATTTGTTTTTAATGGAAAGATTGTAACCGATAACTATTGCAAATAGTTTTGTCGATCTTAGATGTAACTAATATCTATTAAATACCATGCTTCAACCGATGTTTTCTTGTAAAAATGTTATTAAAGAAATTTAAAAAAACAAACAAAAATACTTTTGTAAAAACTTTTCTTATCAATTTCTTGATAACTCTTGAATAGTACGCCTTACTATTTGCACATTATGTTGTTCTAGTGCGGGGGTTCTCAATCGCCGTGTCGCGACACATTGGTGTCTTGCGAATACATGTCAGGTGTGTCGCGAGATTTTTAATGTATTCTAATCTTCCGCAGATAAAATATCGTTCTAGATTCTAGAACATAAAAAAATTATCGCCAAATCGTTTCTTGAGTAGCCCAATCTGCAAGAAATCGCCCATCATTATATGTGATTATACGCATTTAAGCATGTATCGGATAATAATCATATATTTTTGCATTCAACTCTGAAACAAACGATCCCCCATTTGGTGAATAATCTTCACCAGAAAAGTTCCATTTTTTGCGGCGGGCGGCGTCCTTTGAACTTTGTCGGCATTGTCGGCTGCGTCAGTAAAATATGTCGGTGGATACTCAAATTGGATTTCCGGAAATTCTGACGTATTCCTCATTCAGTTTGTTTCGGCGTATACCGCAATCCGATTATTTTTCCACATCATGTGTCACATATAATTATACCTAGTTTGTCATCTGACTATTAATCATTGTCCATTCTGGAAAGTCTACTTAACTACATTCATTCTACTGTATATAATCACCTTTTAATTAGACTTAAGCTCCATTCAAGTCATTGTAGATTTTGGCTGTAAGAAATCATTTACATGTAATTTATGACGGTTACGAAAGTGCATTTCTAGATCTCATGAATCCATCAGACGTAGATTAAGGTACCGGCAGAAGCATTTAATTGATGGCTTTAATCATTATTTGGAACTCCACTTTCTATCCGGCCATATATATATCACCAACATATGCCGACACAGGCAGTTAGAGTGAGAGTAGCAGTCGTAGCTTAGCTCATTATCGGTTGGAGTTACACTTACAGTGGCAGTCGTAGCTCGGCTCATCGTCAGTTAAGCAGTTAAAAATCAGTTGTATCTCAGTTCAGTCAAGCAGTTTTGTGAACCACCGCGAACTTGTCGCAATAATCGTCGTTGTAATAAATAAGTGAAGTAATTCAGTGCGTTATTATTTTCATGACCACCTCGCATCATTCCTTCAAAGCAGGAGGAATTGTCAGTTCGTTATATACAATAAAAGGGCCGATATCAACTTCTTAGTCGTCTTATTTTTGGTAATCAGTATTCAATCGTCGCGGTTTTTCTGTTTTGCTGTTTCGTGTCTTTGCTAGTTGCTAGTGCGCTCTTTTCATCATGGACAGATTTGTAATACAGGAAAAGGAAGCTGTAGACATCGACAGCTCTTCTGTATCTGAAGAGAGTGGAGATGAATATACGGATATTCCAAAGAAAAAAAATTACGCTGTAGTCATCATCTAGTAATCAGAAAGACGTAAAACTAGGACCAAGCAAAGTGCAATATAACCGCCACTATAAAGAAGAATATGTAAATTTTATATTTACGTGGACAGGCGCGGGAAACAAACCTAGTCCGAAATATTTGGTGTGTGGCATAGTGTCAAATGAGTCTATGGTACCTAACAAGCTGAAAAGGCATTTGGAATGAAACCACCACAGCGTCTCCCAAAAACCGCGAGAATATTTCCAACGCCTGCATACTTCCATTCAAGCCTCTTCTGTCACGATGGAAAAACGAATAAAGCTCTCAGATACAGCCCTTTTGGCATAATTCAAAATTTCTGAAATGATTACCAAGAAACAGAAACCCCATAACATCGGCGAACAGCTTATATTACCGGCATGTAAAGAAATTGTTGCGATTATGTTGGGACCGCAAGCAGTTGAACAGATTTCAAAAGTACCTCTGTTCATCGGCGTATTAACCCTCCGCGGTCGCACTGTAATTCCTTTGCTACCGCGGTCGCACTGGGTCACCTGTGTCCGCGTACAATATTCAACGCATTGAAATGCTTTAAAAAATCTAAAAAAATTCCTTACTACTTCTCAATGTTTTCACAATGTGAATCAATGTTCATTTAAAGCCCAACACTTATTATTTTTTACCCTGTAAGTAACTATCTGAGCGGAAACGTCCGAAAAAGTGTTTTGGCTGAAATGTCAATAATAATAAAAGATGTGCGATAGGAAAAAAAAGACCATGGATTCTCATCATGGACATCCTAACGTTTGAGAAAAACCTGGTTATGATCAGTTCTGCCGAAAAAAGTATAACTATTGAGACACCTGAAAATGGACGATTTCAAGGAGAGGAAAAACAAAAGAATTCCTGTTTTTTATAAAAATCAGGTTTTTACTTGAAAAATGTTACTATATGAAAAGTTACATGATAGTCGAAAAAATTATATTTCGCCAATACATGGGCCGCAGATGCACAAACGATGCTTCTCGCAGATTGGCTTTCCACACCGCGCTCAGCAATAGGATGTTTTTATCGTTCGAACAAAAGAGCACCGTTTTCTTTTTCGTAATTTACTGGTTCGTTCGGTGGGTTCTGAGTCTACCTCGAGAATTTCGCGAATTATTATGCGTAAGGACGCGCGAAGTGTTGGCAATTGCAGCCGTAATATCAAATGTGGTTCAACCAACCCAAATGATAGTTCTTTGAAAAATTACGTCTATTTAATGCCGTATTTGACGCCTGTAAATTATATAGTATAATGGAATTAATTCCCGCGTGATCGAGCATACCAAAAAAAAGCCTTAAAGGCCACCTCAAAGTTACGCGAGCGGCGGTGTACGCATGGCACATCTGGTCGAAAGTATCAGTTCCACCTTTCGTGAGGTTGTAAAACGCCACTATTTCGGGTTTCCCGGTATCATTCTCCAGTCGTCCTGTCTTGTGTAAACTTGAAAGTAATAGAACGACCTTGTTTCTTTTAGGGCAATATGAAAGCAAGGTGTTTCCCTCCGCGTACGCGTAGCGAGTGGTCCCAGCAGTCGCGGTTCGCGAAAGCGATGGTGGTATTTCAGGCTTATTTTTCAGCAGAGTGCCAACTAAAATCAGCCCGTACTTATTCTTCATCGTTCGCACCAGATGGACATGAACCAATTATCACAAGTTATGTTTCGCTCTGTGTGACAAATTGATTCCGACAATTTTCGGACGTAGTAGCTTGGAACAGGTTCGTAGTTTTCCAAAGTTGTAACTCGCCCTACGTAGGGCTCCGCGCTTATCAAGTACGACGTTTGTACGTCGTTCATGGATACTATTTTGATGCCATATTTGTCTGGTTTCTTGGGTATATAAACCTTAGCACCAAATCGTCCTCGGAAATTTAGGAGCTGTACATCGATCGTGCAGTACGTAGATGGAGAGTAGTACTGAGTGCAATTCGAAATGAATATATCTCAAATTTCCTTGATTGGTGCTAACGTATGCACCTCACGTCGTTCGGCCCTGGTTGTTTTGTCGTCGAAACGAAGGCACGCCAACAAATAATGGAAGCGATGTCTCTGCATTACGGCTCGGTATACATTGCTCCCAAATCGTGGCGCCCATAAATCTTCGGTGCAGGTATGATTTTGCTTCTCCATTCCGCTCAAATACAATAATCCTACTAAGGCTTTTATTTCGACGACACTTGTTTCCTGATAATGGGTTTGATTGCGGCCATCGTCTCTTCGACGGATTTCTTCGTTCATATGTTTGACAACTATTTCCAATAACTGGAAAGAAAAAAGAAGACCCCAGGCTTCTAACGGTGTCTTCACATTTTTGGCCTCACAATTTGCCTTAGGCAAATACACTTTCAGTGACCGTCGCCCTCTGCTTTCCGGAGCGATAGTATACCATCTGTAATCATTTCTGCCCTTTACTACCGACCGACGACGCCCTGGTCGACGTTGGTTCTCCTTTGGTTGGTCTTGAACGTCGTCACCCTCGTCCAACTCTTCATCTTTATCCGGTTCCACTTCGGATAATTCCTCGTAATTTACATCTCGAGATTGCTCTCGAAGAATTCGACGCATTCCTGCGGGTGTTCTCTCCGTCATTCTTGAAAAAATTTGGATTTTTGAAATAAATATTTTTAGTAAAAGAAAACAAAACTAAAATATTGTTTTACATACCTCCACACACTATCTGAAGTGTCCTAGACCGAAAAAAATACGATTTTCTAAAAAGCACTTTTTGCTATCGCGCCGGTCGCACTGGGTCACTGGTGTCCATTCTCTAAACTCACCCACTCGTAGCTGGAACACCAACTGCCACAGGACGGTCAAACTAAGACTGTGGGACCTTACCTGTACTAAGTTTTTAGGGGTGGGGGCAGATGCCGCGCTTTTTTCGTTTTCGGGAAATCCGCAAGTCAAATTCCGCTCTGGTCACAAACGACCCAGAGCGACCGCGGAGGGTTAAGGACATATCACTTGATATTCAAAGTAATGGCATAGAAAACTTAATAAACACGCAATTTGCTCTACAGTTAGATGAAAGCATCGACATTTCAGCAAAAGCTCAATTATTAGCTTTTGTGAGATTTGTTTGCAGATCAGAAATTATTGAGCAATACCTATTTTGTCGAGAACTGGAAACAACAACCACTGGAGCTGATATATTTGCTGCGGTTGATAGTTTCTTTCAAGATAACGGACTCAAGTGGACGAATTGCATTGCTATATGTACTGATGGCGCTGCTGCAATGACAGGAAGTATAAAAGGGTTTCTGAGTTTTGTGCGGAATAAATACCCATCAGTAATAACTACTCATTGCTTTTTACATAGAGAGGGCTTAGTGGTGAAGACTACGGACGGAAATCGTTTGGGTGACGTCATTTAAACGATTGTTTCGGCGATCAACTATGTAAAAACTCGTCCTGTAAAATCGCGAGTATTTGAGAAACTTGTAAAGAAATGGCCGCAGATCACAAAGTGTTGTTATTTCACAGCAAAATCCGTTGGCTTTCCAAAGAAAAAATGCTTACCAGAGTTCTAGAACTGAAAGACGAATTACTTGCATTTTTGAAAGTAATGATAAGTTTGAATATTGTGAATGTCTTAAAAACTCCGTTTGATGTGCTTTGAATTCAGGTATGCATAGAGGGCATGAAACTATCATATCATCAAGTGATAAAATCAGCGCATTTTCGAAAAAGCCTGCCCTTTGGATCTCGGCCATAAGAGAGAACGATCTAACTGCTTTTCCATCTACGGCTACTGCATCAAGTGAGTTGAACACAGAGGAAAAAAAAATCAGATAAAGGAACGCATAATAGGGCACCTATCTGAGTTGCAACTAGGGATATCCAAATACTTTTCCTCGATCTCGACTACTGGCTGGGAGTGGCTGATTGCACCTGACGAAGAAAATGCATTCAACTAAACTGCTCCGAAAAAGAGCAACTTATAGAAATATCATCGGATAGAGACCTGCGATCAAAATTTAGAGAAAATGCTCCCGATGTTTTTGGATCTCAATCAGAAATGAATATCCGGATATCGCAAATAAAGCAATATCTCTTTTACCTACTTTCTCAACGTCCTACTTTCGCGAGTCTGGATTCTCTATATTAAAGAATATAAAATGTGATTACAGGTCTCGCCTACTTGATGTGGACGACGAGATGAGAGTGTGTTTGTCAAGAATTCGTCCGCGGATAGATATACTTTGCAGAAATCGACAGGGACAAGTATTTCACTAGTTTTAAGATTTATGTCTTTATATTTCTGATGTTGATGATTATTTTTATGTTCCTGCTTAAAAGTCATAACTTTCTTTTATGTTTATATTTTTCTATTTAAGAATCTTACGCAATAAATTTTAAAATTTGTTTCTCATAACCGTTCCATAATAAAAGAAGTATTGTAGGTACTTTATGTGTTCGCTTTCTTTGCATCTAGGTAAAAAGTAACATGTAGGGGTGTCGCGAAAGTTTGAAACATACTTGGGTGTGTTCCAAAGGAAAAAGTTGAGAACCGCTGTTCTAGTGGACTACTAAAAGCGTACACAGTTTGAAGAGAATCCGTGTTCCAAACATTGCGGCCGCCCCTTGTAAGTTACATTTTAATCTCAAATAAATTAGGAACACGTAAATACTTGCTAGCATGTATTTGACAAGTATTTACTTGTTAATAGTTTATTTTGGATTAAAATGTAACTTAGTGAGTCTTACCCTCAAACCGACGGTATATATAGGTACGAGATGAAAACAAAAATGAAAAGAAAATGTACATTTTAAAGAAAAAAAAATAGTTACAATTGAATTTTACATTAAAGAATGCGTGAATATTAAAACAAATATCTAATAAGTAGAGGAATCAAATAATTAAACGCTAAAAACAATATAATACAAATGAAAATATTACAGTAGCGTTTTAGTGAATATTCATGAAATCAAACATAACAAATAGACATAACTAACTTCTCCGAAGGATATGTTTATTTATTCTGCTGCTTAGAGAACTCTCTGAAAGAAATTGGTTGCGTAATGTCGTATGTATATGGGTTTCATCGTCATTTACCAGATTACTTCTCCCAGTCACCTCAATTACTTGAAAGATTCTCATTGTCTTGCTCACAATTGGTTTCTTGCAACCTTAGATTTGTAAGACCATTAATGACTTGAGTCTTTAAAGAAGTAATAAACTGTGGAATTATTTGCTTATCAATGCAGCCACAACCGAAATGACTTGCACCAAATAAATTTTCAGGGGTATCCTGGTTAAGAATTGGAGGTCGGATACAAGTTATTCCGCAACTCTTCATGTTTTACCATATTAAAGTAATAACTATAATGGAGTACATCCAGTCAATTTGTAAAGGTAGTTTCCAACAGGTCTGCCTTTTGCTGCAAACATAATTCGACATTCCCACTTAGGAAATGGACTTGTTCCAAAAGTCCCCATGTTTGTAAGTTCAGGTGACGCAGCAGCAGAGTGGTTTTCCGTCTGGTGGCACTCAGACACTATCACGGATGAAGACATTAGTCCCCATTGGGTTATGGTAACAGTCCTCATTCCATTTTATTGGAAATCTTTGTGTAACTGAAAATTAACGTTACTTGACATAAAACAAGTACTTGCTTCTTTAGTAAAATTAAATCTATTCCACAGCACCGTATAATTTTCAGCATACTGTCTCGCAATAGAGAAAAGTTCGTGCTCACTTCAAATTAACATGTTATATACCAATATCTCAGAAAAAGGCGTTAATTTCCAATTGTTAAATTTTGATACAACTGCCATAAGACAAAAAGTTTGATTTGTTTTCGATGAATTTATTGACTATATTTAACTAAAAAGCAGTTTTTCTTTACGACCAAAAAGAAAGAAGTTTCTGTAATATTTTGAAAATTGTACTTTTCGGTTTTTTAAGATGACGGAGAAACAATTCTAAATTCAACCATTTTGTAAATGAATTATAAAAACCGCGTAAATGTGTTCTTTTTCGCTTACGGATGCTGGGTTCCAAGAACGATCCTTCGCTATGTAAGGAGTCGTTCCAACCTTCCAGTTACTCGATGCACCTTCCGCTCAGACTGTACTTGTCTTCCTTTTGAATCAGGTGTTTACATACTTTCCCGGCGGGGGTTACCGCCTTTTCTTGCGGCGGCAGCATGGTGATGGTTCTTGGTCGTCGGTATTGTCAAGCGATGGCAGAGTCCTAATCAGAAGCTTCGGCGAGTACCGGATTCCTGGGTCTTGTTGCGATGGTGGTTCTTCGGATGAAGTCCTGAAGCGGCCTCGTTCCGTTGCCGTTGTGGAGCGTTTTGTTCCTGATGAACCAAGAGGGGTCCAGAGGTTTACGAAGCGTCGTATTCTAAACAGCATAGAGTTCTTCAATCTGTGCGTCAGTACTTCAGTGTTGATGTAGATAACTCTTTCATGTTAAATATAGTTTCCAAAAACCAGTTCACTGATATTCTTTAATTTCAATTATAAATATGCATTGTATTTGTTGGGGATTGATTGTGTGAAGTGTTTGAGTGCAAACACTGATATTCTGCTCTACAATCCAATTTGAAAATCGGGGCGTTGTGAGTCGTTTAATTGGCAAAAATACAATCATCGGAAAGTTAATTGTGCCAATGTTAGTTTCACTCCTAGAATGTGGAAGAAAAGCGAAGATGGATGTTTGAAAACAGCATAGTTAGCGAATTGTCTGATCTTTTAGGGCGAATTTTGAAACCATTCCTATTGATGTTGCGGAGAAATTTTTCGCAGAATGAAATAATGCAACTAATATGTTATAAACTGCAATTAGTATACGAGTACTTTTCATTTTATTTACTTATTCACAGGTTTATAATATAGTGAAGTTACTTAAGGAGTACACACTCTTCAGGAAGTTACGGTATGCCATACCATAGTTCTTTTTGCCATTGCACAGAAGGCCAGAAAATTCGAAAAGCGGCCAAAAATCTGAAAATGGTCTAAAGTGCTTTATAATCCTAGATTTTACATGGGGAAAATAATTTAAAACAATTAAATTACTTATTAAAATTTTAAATTTTAAAATTCAAAAAACGCGTTTGAAAATAAAATTCTCCAAAACTAGAAATTTAAGGAAGTTAACAATAACATAAAGTGCTCACCGTTTAATCTGCGATTCCGGCACCATATATTATATATATACCTTCTTCTTCCTCATAGGCTTTGTTTTGCGCTTGTAGGAGTGCTTTTCGGGCTTTCCGACCTTCCTTCGAATCCAATGAATCATATCGATTCTATCGGCTGACGCGCTGGTTATCCATTTGTTTGGCGTAATTGAAGGTTTGGGTGCCTGCCTCGTTCATAACCATCAGAAGGGATGAATTTCCTTCATTGAATAAGCAAGCTGCTAAATACGATGCCACTTTTAGTCCGGAGTGCATATGTTTAGGAGCTAATCCCCAAATTGTGGAATTAATACTTTTATTCGCATGTGCATATTTTGCATGTGGCCACCTAAACATCTTTCTAGCAATTCATCCCTTGATAAATCTTCATATATTTGAAGAATTTGCTCCTGTCGAGTTTTTTCGCACTAGTACTTTGATCTTTATTATTATCACCTTGTTTATTCTCATGTTGGTTCCCATAAAACTTTCTTTTACGCGGCTTACTGCGGCGTTCGTAAGTCTCACGTTTGTAAGGTACAGCGACGTTCTAACAGAATATAGCCGAAATAAAACTTTTTGTTAGTGTTTCTACTATCTTCTATGCCGTTATTAGAAAAGGAAAACACAAAGTTAGGGTTTCACTACGAGGCTACATGAGTAAATAAAACGACTACCTGAGGTAGTACTCCGCCCTACCTGCTGTGCGCTCTAGCCTGTAGCCAGTATCCGGTGAGCGCTCGGTTCTATGCTTATAAAATCTAAACGAATGCGAATTTCTCTTTGAAAATTTGCCTGCGCATTCTTGGATATTTAAGCTAACGTTTTATGTAAAAAAAGAAATCGATTTTTTTAACCTCCTAATGTGGTTTCCGCTCCTACCATAATCCCCTAATTTTGATATCAATTCTTCCTGGGAGGCATTCACATTTGATGGTAAGATAGGCACAGGTGAAGTAATCCGTGAACCAAGAGATTGCCAGACCAAGAGGAAGAGTGAGAGGAATAGCTAGATGGAGATATAAGTTCTGGCTGTTGAATGGTTAAAGGTGTTTGATTGGAAAGTGAGTGAGTGGAAATATTATTGGGGAAGGTTTTGTGGAGGTATAGAATCGTATTTGCCCATTTCTGCTTCAAATAGCAGTTGGTTGATACCGTGTTCAACCAGTGATCGGGTCCTTCCTTCAAACTGTTTCAGCTTATTAGCCATGTATTGGGCGAAGATCATGGTTGGGTCTTCTTGTGTTGGTTGCTGTAGAAACTGGAATGCCTGTTCTATACGTGGATCTTCTGCACGAACTTGTTTTTTAACCCTTTTATGCTTTGGTTCTACAGCTTTCATGAAACTGCTACTTAAGAAGACAATATTTACTCAAATAAACGTCAAATTAAAATTAAATTTGTACATATGTTTGAATCGATTATTTTTTCAACAGTGTGGGAAAAAATACTGTGTATATATTGCTTCAGATTCCTTCATCGCCAGAGGAATGGCTATCCGCGGTTAAAAAATTTGAAACACTGGAATTTTCCAAATTGTATCGGCTCAATGGACGGAAAGCACACTATACTTCAAGCACCCATCTGTAGTGGGAGTGAATTTTATAACTACAAGGGATTTTTCAGTATTGTTGTTGTACTGGTTGATGCAAATTATAATTTCATGTTTCTTGACGTTGGCTGTCAAGGGAAAATTTCGGACGAAGAAGTTTTTAAAACCTGCGAACTTTACCACAAGATACAGATGAAAAGTTTAGGTTTACCGCTACCAAAAATTTTGCTAGACAGACAAAAAGAGGTACCTTACGTTTTCCTAGCTGATAAGGCGTTTCCTCTTATCGAGACCATTATGAAGCCATATTCAGGGATTCACCCCAAAGGGTCCAAGGAGAGAATATTTAATTATCGACTTAGGCGAACTCGCAGAGTAGTGGAAAACGCATTCGGAATTATTACATCAGTGTTTCGAGTGCTAAGAAAACCTCTAGTATTAGAACCAAACAAAGCACAAGTTGTTATGGCAATAGTACATTTGCATAACTTCTTAAGAAATAGCAAAACTTCCCAAAACATCTATATTCCGCAATGAATTTTAGGCGGGGAAGAGCCCGGGCACTTGGTAGAAGGAATTTTGAGGCAAGAAGTAAGTGATCTAACATCATTTCTTCCCATTAAGAATGTGCCTCGTAGAGCTTCACTTTGCGCGAAAGAGATCAGTGAGGAGTTTTCTGAATTTTTACCACCAATGGGGTGGTTTCATGGCAATCCAACTATGCATAATAACATATTCAGATATATATGATATTATTATATAGCCCTAACATATACAAGGTGGCGCAAAATTAATCATCCAATTTTGTTTTTGAATAACTTTTTACTAAATAAAAAAAATGATTTTGAGTAATGGAAATCTTTATTTGGACCTTTAGAATTTTTCTGTTAAGTGGAAAAGATGATATCTGTCAAGTGGCTGCCTCCAGTGTTGATACACATTTGTGCCCGTTTTATCGCATTTTCCATGACTTTCCGCAAGATTTCCGGTGATAATTGTTCGCATCCTTGTCGAATATTCTCCTTAAGGGCTGCGATTGTCTGGGGCTTGTTGGCATAAACCCGCGACTTCAAGTACCCCAAAGAAAGAAGTCTGGGATGGTTAAATCGGGCGATCTTGCTGGCCATGCCAAATCGCCAAAACGGGAAATTACGCGACCAGGAAACGCTTCCTTCATAATATCCATTGTGGCTCGTGCTGTGTGTGCGGTTGCACCGTCTTGTTGAAACTACATGTTCACCAAGCCCCGCTCATTCAACTCTGGCAGTAAGAAGTCGTTTATCATGGCCCTGTAGCGTTCGCTAGTAACAGTAGCCGTATTGCCGATGGTGTCCTCAAAAAAATACGGCCCAATCACTCCTCCCGCGTGAACGCCGCACCACAAAGTGGCTTTAAGTGCATGTAACGGCTCTTCGTGCATCACCCGCGGATTTTCAGTGCCCCAGAAATGAAGATTTTGTTTATTGACGTAACCGCTTAGATGGAAATGCGCCTCGTCGCTCATGATGATTTTCGACTCAAAATCGTCCTCTTCGTGATTGAGATTGAGGATGGCTCTACAGTAATTCACACGCGACTGGCGGTCAGCAGGCATTAACTGATGCACTGTTTGCACTTTGTACGGCAACATGTGTGAGTCCTTCACTAAAATTCGCTATAGGGTCCGTCTGGTGATGCCCAATTGCGTGGCCCGTCGTCTGGTTGATGTTTTTTCGTTCTCAGCGACATTGTCAGCCACAGCCGCGATATTCTTGGCAGAACGACCAGTTTGGTGGCGGCCACGACCTGCAAGGTCTTTTGTGGTTCCAGTCTGTTCGAGTCGAGCAGCTAAGCGGCGGAATGTTTGCCCAGTTGGCGCGACACGATTAGGAAATCGACGTCGAAATTCACGCTGCGCTAACACCACCGACCGATTATTGGTCAAAAATCGACACAATTATTCCACGCTCTTGCGGAGTATAGCGCTCCATTACTTGTCGGTTTGTATACTGCACCTGTCTAGTTCACAAATGTCAAATATGATTGACGTATGACACCATTTGCAAAAATTATAGCATCTTCCGATAGGGTGATTAATTTTGCGCCACCCGATATATATGTTTCTATAAAATGTTACTTACGGATGTATTTTCGGAGTTGAAGGTAGATCTTGGATCATCTCTATCTATCACAAATAAAAGGCTTTTGAAAGCCAACCAATTCGTTTTGTAAACTTCTCTGGCGACTGTAAAATAATAACAAACTACTACTTAATATTCGAAGAATATGATATGAGTCTGTTATTATACTGCCTAAGAATTGGAAAGGCTATACCTACCTTTTCCTGTTCCGATAGTTTTTTCCTTTTGCCTTTTCTCGTCCTAATGATCCCAACAAACTTGCCATTTTTTTCTCACCTCCTCACCGTCGACATCACATTCTTTTGCAATTTCATCCCACGCCTCAGCCTTTCTTATTTTATTAAAATGCAACGCATGTTTGGGATTCCATAACAGTGGATACTTTTCATACACTTGAATGAGTAACATAGCATCCTCATTATTCCATTCCATGTTTTATTATTTTTAACAATATATACTATTATTCTACTACATACTCTATACTTGACGCAGTTCGCACAAGCGGATCGCCAACATACAATGCACAACATGTGGAAAAATGATGTACCTGAATAAAATTTGCGCCGCAAATCTGCGCGTTGAATTTGGAAATACAACGCACAACGTAAAATTTATTGATGTTGACCCGGCTTTAAATTATAAAATAAAAGGTGCAGTTACGGGGTCAGAATGCATGCGGTCATTATGGTTGGTGCATATTCATGAACAAGATCTAAGCGAAATGTTAATATCTTAAAGGGGCACTTGAACGCGTCTATCAAATTTTAGTGTGTTATTAGGCAATGTTCAAGCTATCTTTTAGTTATCTAGTTCAAGCCGGATCGAACCGTTGGTTGACAGAAACAAAATCATCTTTCCACCACTGCATATCAAGCTGGAACTTATGAAGCAATTTGTTAATACTTTACCTCGAGATGGACCGTGTTTTGAGTATTTGAAACAAACATTTTCAAGGGTTAGCACAGAGAAACTGAAGGCTGGATTTTTCTGGTCCTCAGATAAGGCAACTTTTAAATAACCCGCAGTTCACGAAATCAATGAATGAGCGTGAGTCTAATACCTGGTGCTCTTTTCTTGAAGTAGTTAAAATTTTTCTTGGAAATCATAAAGCAGCAAATTACGTCAAATTAGTAGAACAGATGCTTTCTAACTTTAACACGCTGGGATGTCACATGAGCATCAAGATTCATTACCTTCACAGCCACTTAGATCGTTTTCCAGAAAACTTAGGTGATGTTAGTGAGGAAGAGAGGGAAAGATTTCACCAAGACATCAGCATTATGGAAGAAAGATACCAAGGAAGATGGGAGAGTCATATAATGACTGCTGGAATCTTCAGCGAGACTGCTCCGGTAAATTTCGCGCAAAGAAATCTTATAAAAGGAAATTTTTAACTGATTATTGAAAGTATGTATTTTTTCTGTCAAAGTAATACCTTCTATCCATTTTTATTTTGTGTTTTAGTTAACAGTTATCAAATAGTAATATTTTAAAAGTGAGATACATAATTTATATTATATATATATATATATAATTTATATTATATATATATATATATAATTTATATTATATATATATATATATAATTTATATTTTTAATAAGTTTGTCCCATATGTATATATAACATGAAAATACATGCCTTAAGAAAGTTTTCTGTAGAATTAAACTTTTGATTCAAACGCTTTATAACACCCAATCCCTGGATGAGAGTTGGCAATATAATGAACAAACGCTTGTATCTGTAGGGACGCTACAAGGAAGTCTGTGTTTCGGAACAGAAAGTTGGTCGAAAATGCCTTGTAACTACTCGGAATTCCAGGAAA
Organism: Chrysina gloriosa; assembly: GCA_038088585.1. NCBI lineage: Eukaryota > Metazoa > Arthropoda > Insecta > Coleoptera > Scarabaeidae > Chrysina > Chrysina gloriosa. The sequence continues at coordinate 33,268,025 of CM076089.1, forward strand.
ACACGCATTATACTGGTTCTCCCAAAAAGTGGTCTTTTACTGGGGTGGTCGCCTCACAGAATACATAACTACCTCCCACTTTTTAATTTAATATTTAATAACGACATATACAAAACAGCAATAAATTTATTTAGAGATGCTGTAGGTACATAACAAGACGAAATAATCTCTGTATTTTAAAGTAAATATAAACAAATATATAAATTTCGTATGTATATATATAATATGCATACCATTTAAATAAATTCTCATTACATCTTATTTAAAATACCCTGTATAAACGTTTCAACGCTTTTTCTTGTTTGCCTGAATAAAATCTTTTTCAAATAATGCTTCCCATCGGACAATAAGTTAAGATATCAGCTCGTTCTGGGACTGTAATATTTTTCGGATGTCTTGTTGATTGTCTTCCGCATTATCGTCAACCCCAGTTTCAATTCCACATGTTTTTTAAAATATTTTGAACTTGGTATTGATTCTACACCAGCCCATGTTTCATTCAAGGAAGCAGTCACACGAGTCAATTTTCTTCTGTTGTTCGTGAACATTGGTCGCCTCGTCCATTTTTGCGGCAACTGCAGATAAAATCCTCCGACGATATAAAAGTTTGAAATTTTGGATATGCCCTTTCTCTAGTGGTTGTAGCTGGCTTGAAGTATTGGTGGAGAGAAACTCTATTTTTTCATTTGTTAATTTTTAATTACTTGAATGGCAGGCCGCATTATCTAACAAGCAGAACATTCTTTTTCGTTTGCTCTTCCTCTCATCGAATTATTTTATTCATTTAGTAAGAATTTTCCGTGTCATAGATGAATATTTATTTGCAAAGCAGTACACTCATTGTAAACATCAAAGTTTTTAAAACATAGCATTCTTAACCACCTGTTGATAACAAGCGGAATTTCTTTTTCACCAATAGCACTTGTACATAGTAAAATTGTAATTTGGTCTTTAGGTTTTTTACCATCGACACGCTCATTATATTTTTGAGTAAATGTTCTAGTTGGAATTGCATGAAAGAAAAGAGCCGTTTCATCAGCGTTGTAAATGTCTCTGGGTTCGTAATTCACACTCGTTTTTTGACCATAAATGGCACGAAAGCCAATATTATTTCTAGTGCAAAAACTGCGTAAGCAATTATTACTTCCACTGCCTTTTTCAATTTTTAAATTTGTTGCATAAAACCGGTCTTTTTCTTGTAAAATTGGGCCACTGATAGATACATCGCGTGAATGAGCATCCTTAAACTAGCTAAAGTCGAATCATTCACTTCTTTATAAGTTTGAGACGGATCATGTCTCAAATTTTTATTAGCTTTTGATGCCACTTTAATTTGAGCTCGTTCTGATGGGTTCTTCAAAGTCAAGTTATTCACTTCGAAATGTATCTTGCGAAATATAATCAATATCTGCATCAGTAACATTGAATAGGCTGTTATCAGTTTTTCTGTAAATTAGTCGCCCGTGGTCTAGTTTTGGTAGTGTCACTCAAGAAAAGCAAAAAAAAAACAACGTAAAATATGGCCAGGTAACTGACGTGAAGCCCTAGCAGTATCCACAGAAGGGGGATTCGAACTTTTGCTCAGTTCTGGACAATAATAATCCCGTAGACCTTACTATTTTTTTCACTGATCGACTCAACATAATAATAATTTATATATATACATATATATATATATATATATATATATAAATATTTAGAAAACTCCCTCCCACCATTCGCAGACGCGTTTCGCGGTTTACCGCTTATCAGTGCGAGATGTGCGTTGTGAGATGTAGTTTTCATTCTCGACTTTACGTCTACAAATATATATAGTAACATATATGATGTTTGTACATATGAGCAATCCAATTAAGGAATTGCCCAATATGTGACAAATGTGCGCATTTTTACAGTTTGTATTCTACACGAGTGTACAACTATTCTTTGTACATACTCGCGCAGAAGCTACGGTCGCGCTGAACGGATAAGCCACCGTGGCAAATATGATAAGTAGAAATGATCAGAAAACTACCCCCCACCATTCGCAGACGCTTTCCCGGTTTACCGCTCATCATATATATATATATAGTTTAATACCTATTTGTATTAGTTTAATCTTATCAGAAAAAATGAAGAAAGAATAATTTTGTAACCACCAGTCCCTTTCAGCGTGAATGAGTTAGAGACACGTCTCTCCCTGTTCAAGAAATAAGCCACTCCACTAATTAAAATCATATAGTTTCAAATTCCTTGCAACAGAGGCTACTTATTTGCTGGCCTACTTTAACTTGGCAAATTCGGGATTTGAAGCGATCAACCTAGCTGTTAAAGAGGGCGGCTTCAGAGTTCATAGTCAACAGATGGCACCACTATCGAAAAATCGGCACTAATCTGTAGGATACAAAACTGGAAAATTAAGCATTTTTTTAATAAAATCATTAACGAACCGAAGGCGGAAGGAAGGAACGAACTAGGATATGGTTATATTATCAATCTCAAATATGACGTATACTCTGAGAAAACTTGTTCGAAACATTGCAAATTTTAACAACAAATTTTGGTAAAATCAAACAAAATATATTGCATAACCTTGCTGCGATATTCAACATGTGAAATTTGTAAGAATATGAACAATTCGGTATCTATAAAGAATAATTTGTATCCGTAAAGTGAACGTATAACAGGCAGTTGATTTATGAGTCCCCAAAATCCTGGTAAACGTAGCCATTGTCCGATAGATGGCAAAGTACATTATTCTAAAAATAAGTGTCAATCTTCAACTTCAACTTTTGATGCTGGAGAATTTTCTCATATAAATATAAGGAGCTATAATATGCCTTCTGACACATTCTTTTTGCCAACATTATGAAACAGAAAACATATTTCTGTTTCGCTTATTGAGAGTGCAGATAAGTACGCTTGCGTTATAAAAGCCAATCAAGTCCGAAATTCGGTGCTTTGGCGTTCACCGGTTACCTAGCGGTTGTTATTGTGTCCATGTATTCGTGTAATTACAGGTTAGGGTCTCATGTTTACCGAAACATGTATTCGCGATATTGTTTTATATGCAGCAGTAAACAACCACGTAGTGGAAAAGCAGACTGCAGTTTTCCCAAGTGAGTTTTCGTGTTTGCTGTAAAGAAAGATGATAGTAACGATATATTTTAGAGATTTCCAAATGCGCAGAGAGGAAAACTGATAAACCCGAGTACACTAATTATTAGAATTTGCACAATTCCAGAGAAAGTGTTAAGGGAAAATATTACAGCCTTGTTTACCACTTCTAGCATAGTAAACGTCATATGCCGTTCAATATATCTATATAAATTTTTTAACCCGTATAAGTTCGAACACGTTTCGGTTTGGTTACAAAAATGTAGGCATGGCCAACAAAATAATCTTTCCAGTTTAATTGAACCCATCATATTTAGCGTACCACAATGAACTGAAACCACGATTTTGGCGATTGCCGTCGTTAGATACTAAAGATACATTAGGCCGAGGTTTTACAATGTTCTGTGCGATGTGTAATTTCGTCTCTACGTTTAAACAATTAAAAGAATTTCTTACCAACCAGTCGACAATATCTTCGCAGCTACCTATTTTAGTAATTTTATCCGTTTTCTATGTATGACCTAGCCAAACTTCATAAAATAACATATACCGAATAATTATTACGTAAACCCTTAAAACAAGTGCGCGCTGCAAACGTTTTACAGACGAAAACGCACGACGATGTCGTACGATCTGACTGGAGCCCAAGCCTCTGTGCATAACATTAGTTCGTAATGACTATCATGACACAAATATATGAGGCATGCTCGTGCGCAGGTTCGTGTTACGTAGCTGGGGTATTATGTTTGGCAGGAAATTTAAAATAATACACATAATAGTTGTGTACAATAATACTTGATTAGATATTTTAATAATTATATTTTTACTTTTTCACATAAAAATTACATACTCCATTGTTTATTAAAAAAGAGTTCACAAAGTATCGAAAAATCCCAACGTGGTCTACTAGATATATATATATGAAGGTACCCTCCGGAGAGCTGCCTATCATTTAGCGAGACTGGGTCCCGAAGGATTCATAAGCCCCTCGGTCCTCCGCTAAGCAGCCCAAAATCTAGCCGCCAGGTAGTATGTTGGGGGCGACCCGATCGAGTCCTTCACTAAGAAGACGTCCTCGGCGTCGGGATTGAACTGCATCTTCATCTTCAACAAAACTCCAGGGGGATCTTTGTCCCGGGTTGACCTCTGCAGTCGCACTCAGTTCGTCATCAATCCGTTAGGAGGTCCTGCACCCGCCTAACGATAGTCCTAGGGGAGGGGGTCTGTCGAGGTCAAGAGCAGCGATATAACTCACTACCGGGTTGTCCGAAACCTACATTCTCTCTAGCGTGGCTTTTGCCAATTGAAGAAGATAGTCGTTCATATTCGGTATTGAGAGATCCTCATACAGTTGCTTAGTCCGGACGAACCACGGGTTGCAGGCGATCATCCGCAGCATTTTATTTTGCGTCACCACGAGCCTGTTGATGTTCGTTTTCGCTGCAGTCGACCAGGACACTTACCGTATGTAAGTATTGGTCGCAAAAATACCGTGAATAGTAACATCTTAATTCGGAGATTTAGCGTAGATTTGCGACATAGGAGCGGCAGCGGGATTCTCCTGGCGACGTAATATTTCCCGCGGACGGTATCGATGTGGGACCGGAAGGTTAATCGCTTATCCAGGATCACCCCCAGATACTTGACGGATGGACTCCATGGTAGGCAGGTCCCCCTACGTAGATGTTATCGCTGGGAGGAAGTCTTCGGCGGGAAAAAGTACACAGGTAGCGATTTGAACACGCTACACCAGATTAGCAGTCGTGAACCTTAGACGTTGCGCTACGCTCGCTTTGAAGGCACCCTCAATATTTGAAGGCAATTGATAAAGATTAGTAGTCGCTATCGGTTCGCCCTATTTGAAAAATGGGGATTCGAGAAAATCGCGTTTAAAGTTGTGTAATCGTCGCATGCATTTGGGCCGCCGCCGCCGTCAACGAGGGATTCGAGATTTTTTCTAACGAGACTTTTTCTTATTCTTGAGAGTTTGAGGAAGGTTTTAAGCTAATAGAAAAAATATTGTATGAATTAAAGGAATTGAAACTTTCTTTAAGCAGTTGTATTGGCAACAACGACAGCGAAATTCATTTCACAATTTGTTATAGATATATTCTTTTTCTCGAATCTAGACGCAATATTAATACAAATATGAAGAAAATATAGTGGACTGAAATAGTTGAATATAATTTAAAAAGATATTAGTTATTGCAATTAGTTATATCAATAAGAAAAATAAAACAAGCACAAGTATTTTAAATCTTTTATTCAGTATTTTTTGCATTTTGTTTGTTTTCCTTCTTTTACATTATTATAATGGAGAACAAAATAGCAATAAACAAAAAGCCTGCGTAAAACCGATCAACCAATGGCAATGGATCACAATGGATTAATGATAATACTCAAAATGAATCATGTTCAGCGTGAAAATAGTGTAAAAATAACACATACGCAGGCGCAGGACTACGTCACTGGGATATGCGTGAGCAAAACGTATTTCAGCTTTCTTATAGGCATGCCTTATATATTTCTGCTATGATGACTATATACGAACGACTGTTGCCTTCGCTGCAGCTCCGAATATTACAGGCCGCCGCTGGTCTCTTTTTTCATTTGTCTTTGATATAGACGTTTTTTTTGAGAATTTCTATCATTGTAGCCCAATAGGTAAAGAACACAGCGAATAATTTCGAATATTTCTTTTAATCCTCTGGTCTACCTCTACTTGTAGATATTAGTTTGCCGTGCAATAAATGTTTTATTTTTTCTGCTTCAACCTGATTTATTTTACACAGTACTCCCATATCTAAATTTATTTTTAACTTTTGGTATTGCAGATGCGTTCTATTTATTACATCGCTAATTTGTTTTAAAAGTGTCCTTGTAAAGTCATTCCGGACATATTAGTTTGCTCTCGTTTAGTACCCCGTCCATTTGAATGCACCATGTTCATTTTCTGCTGATCAAGCAACTACGAGGAGATATAAAACACTTCAACATTAGTATATTTCCCGTAATTTAAAGAAAAGTTCTTCAACAGATACACATTGGGAAGTACTCTGTACGCCCAATTTGGTGTCGTTAAAACGGGATCTTATGAATAGTACCGTTGGAGATGACATAACAGCTTAGTTTTCAACTTTATGAAATTACAAATGTGTAGATATTAAATGTTTTATTCATAGTTTTGTTTTCTCTGTAGCGTTTGCTTTTATTAAAATAAGAAGTAAAATTATATTACAGCGAAGGTGTGTATGCTCAATTTTGAAAGTAATAGTTCTATCTATACAATTTCTTAATTAAGTTTTTTTACTGTTCTTTTGTTAAAATTTCTAATAAAGCAGCAGTATCTTATATTTCATATTTATATTATGCAACATATTTATGAAATATTTATTCTGTATCATATACAATAATCTACTCCAATCTGTAATGTGTAGCATATTTTATCGGATAGTCTATTGGTTTAGTTTTGATTTACAGATCATACAATAGGTTCGCGAACTCTATGGTATAGTACAAACGGCACAAAGTATATTATTGCCACATCAGGCAGTTATTTATTATAATTAATTTTACGCAATTATAGATTTTTACTTTTTGTTTCAGGTGCAATACTATTGGCATCAAAAGTTTGGGACGATCAAGCGGTATGGAATGTGGACTATTGTCAAATACTGAGAGATATTTCAGTAAAGGACATGAACGAGTTAGAGAGGGAGTTTCTCGAACTGCTCCAATTTAATATAAACGTACCAGCAAGCGTGTATGCCAAATATTATTTCGATTTACGTACTTTAGCAGAAGCAAATGACCTAACTTTTCCATGTGAACCCTTAAGTAAAGATCGAGCCCAAAAACTTGAAGCTATGTCAAGAGTTATGGAGGACAAGTATGCAGCAGAAGCAGTGAAGAATGGTTTCAAAAAGTGGTCAAGCTTAGATAATTTACATTCAAGTGGTGGTTTGGGTTTAAGACGCAGTATAGCAATTTTGTCGTGATTATAAATTCTATTAACTCAATTATAATAAAAGTGAAGCCAAAGTATTGCTAGGACATTTAATAAATATATATTGTGCTCCTACTTACATTTATAATATGATTTAGAATTGAAATATTAAATTAAAATCAACTGAATACTGTTGCAGTTCTTGTGAGTTCTTATTGTTGACGTAATTGACATATGTCAAATATAATGAAGGTTTAGTTTAATTGTGAGAAAATAGTTGTAGACACAGACTACCTACGGACCATAGAAAATATAATATATTATTATTATTATTATTATTTTGAATATTAATCAAATCAAAAATATAATAAGAAATAGTAAATAATAGAAAGGATCGAAACAATACAATAAAAATATAAATCCAAATGTCTCAAACGAAATAAATTGGACCCAGAACAAGGCCGAGAGAAAAATGAAAATATTACAATATGACGTAAATCTCTCAAAATTCCTCACAATACTTTGCTACTGCACATCTTTGAAACCTCCATACAGCTCTTCCCACACAAAACATATTTGTCTCTCATTTCGACGATGAAAAACGGTGCAAGACGGTAAAAACGGTGGAAATTAACGAATTAAAAAATCAAAAACAACGAACACTGACGCTGATCCAGCGCCAACGTATTAATAGCAGTAAGTTCGATTGTCTACGATTGTGGTCCGATTCTTAACGAATCCCGGCAATTACCGCACCACCTGCCAAACCTTGGATTCATACTGGCAAAGAAGGAGTATATGATCTTTTTACTTAGGTAAACAAAGATAACTATAACGGATAACTTTTCGTATTTACTTGGAGATTTGTAGTAATCTGTGGTTGTAGATAAGCTCAAAGGCGGTCTAGCATGTTTCTGCGCCGCCGTTCCTTTGCCAGGCCAGTTCTTCGCCAGCCGATTATGATAATAATAATAATAATAATAATATTTATTCGTGCCTGCACTGTAAAATACAATAATTGCACATGTCATACGTAAAAGTAAGAAAATATAGAAATCTAAATATTATATATATATATATAATAGGAATATAAAAATTAACCAAATTTTGGTTGTCCAACCTGACACAGTAATAAAATATCGGGATCATAATAGCGAGTCCGGGCGTTATGTTCTAACACTGTCAAAATACTCCATCTCATAAAAAAGCGTGTTTTAATTAAAAGCCCTTTAAAGTGTTAAAGAAATGTGTGTTAAAATGTTAACAAATCCCTTTTATACATTAAATCATGCTTTTATAAAATATTTAACAAAATTTTCTTTCTGGTGACATTTATTTCTCCCATTAAACGTCTCTGGCTGGATTAAAATTATTGGGATACCGAATGATTTCAAATTTGCATCGATCATCCCTTTGCACAAGAAAGGGGATGTTAATGAAGTATCTAATTATCGACCAATTTCTGTTTTGCCAGTTGTCGAAAATTTTTGAGAAATTAATTAAGAATAAAATTGTTTCCTTTTTTGAGAAAAGTTAATAATAACAAGTTATTTTGTCCGAAACAGTTTGGTTTTAGGCAGGGAAAGTCAACGACTGCGGCTTTTATGAATTTTGTCGATTTTACGTATGTTACGCATGTTTTGAAAATGGAGAATACTGCGCGGCTACCTTTTGCGATATTACTAGAGCTTTCGATTGTGTAGATCACAGTTTTCTAATACAGAAACTTAAATTGTATAATTTCGACGAACCGTCCTTGCAATATTTTAAGTCGTACCTCACGAATAGACGACAGATAGTTAAAATAAACGATAATATTTGTGTGTCGCAAGGCTATCTAAATCTACCGGGACTCGTCCTCATATTACTCCAAATTTTCTTTCGATTTTTATGTTCAATATTTAAAAAGGATTATAAATATAAAGTGTTAATAATTTATGCTTTTATAGTTTATCTACGAGCTAGACCGGTGCAACTTTACTATTAAAATAAAATTTTAACTAAATTCTCAGTACACTATACACACTCTTCAGGCGGTATACATTTATTCGAAAAGGTCGGGCACCGAACAATTATATTATTTTGTACAGTTTATTATAGCCTAATTTAGCACAGCAAGTTACAAATTCGGCGGTAACTGTGTAATAACGTAACTATTCATAATTTCCGCCGTTTCAAATAGTTTTTATGATAGCAATAGTTTCACAGCCGCTACCACGCGGCATCTTTACAATGTTGTCATCTTGTTGATACGATGGTCGTGGGTCAGAACCCTATCATAAATTACCCATACCTGTGTCGTGTCTCTATACCTTGTAAAGACTTGTACAGAAGTTTTTGTTAAATATTAGATCCTTCCCCAATTGTTACCACCAATCAAGTTTAAGCAGTCAGTACGAGATAACCATACATATTAGTTAGATATACAAAAATAAAGCAAGAATAAATCTAAATATTCTGAGAGGACGCAATTCTCTGACACGCGTGAAATACATACATCACAAAGTACGTTAAGGTAGTTTAATGAAATATATATATTATCTTTTACCCTTTCTACCTTACGGTGTAAGGGTTCGAAGCCACCGAGCCGTATACATACGTATACTCCTCAGTTCCTGGCCCGCCCAATTTCCTTACTTTTCGCAGCTTGTTAGAGGTAGCAGATTTATTTTAGGATTTTAAACTGCTACGCTCTGCCGCTACCGGGTCTCGGACGCCGGCCCTTCGCACTATGAAGCGCGAGTTTCACCACTCAGCCACTCGGGGGTTTTAATGAAATATACATGTTAATTAGTTGCTCGTAATTCATTAACTCGTAAGGAACGAATTTCTTCAAGCGGGAAATTCCCATACTCGCATCAATTTTTCCAAGAACAGGAGGAGTTCAAACACATACTATAAATAATCGATTAGAACAATGAATAGAGGACTATAATTAATTATAGTTATATGATAGTTTTCTATCACAGTTAGGTCAATTAAACAAGAGTGATCGAAATAATAGTTATATTCTCAGAACGTTTACAAATGTTTTCAGAACACCTTCAGCACTGTACAAACAAACATTTGTTCTTTATTCGGGAACTATCAACAAAATAACTAATGGCTAGGATTTGTTGATATATAGGATGTGCAAACACAATATGCAAACTATGAAAACACTCAACTTCATATCGTAAATACCACTATAAATAAATATCAGAAATAAGCATTTAACTTATAAACATATAAAATTAACATTGGTATTGTTAATTACGAAGGGAGTGTGGCTGTGATTAATTAGGAGTTGTTGTCAAATAAAAATTGATTAATAATTGATTTACCGGCTAAACACCCCTCTTTATGTAATAACATTAATTTATCTTTGGTAGAAAGTGAAAGTAGACCGGTGCTGTGCAAAAAGGTTTGAATGAAACAAAAATAAGACGCTTATTTATTTGATTGATAAATAAAACAAACCCTGTACTTTGAGACGTTTATTAATTACACTAATTAATTCGTTGAATTGAATCAAATGAAAATTGAAAAAAGAATTTTAAAATTGCTTTCCTTCAACTGAATATAACACACAGATGTTGGTTACGATATGTAGTAAAATGCTGAATTAATTATTTTTACGTTATACGAAGTGTAAAAATTTTCGCCCTCCCCCTGCTTCGGAGACAACATGTGGTATGTAATATTAGGGTATCGCGGGAAAGAAAATTTTGCGGACTTCTTCTCTTCTTTCACCTTATCCTTCTAGGGCGTCGGATCTGGAGTACCGCCCTCCTTTACCCATCTTTTCCGTTCTTTTAGTACAAAGTAGTCGACCATACTCTTGGCGCTTCTTTCTGGAGCTATAAAGGTATACATATCTTCCTCTGTTTCACACCAAAAAGTATTTCCAATTTTTAAGTCATTTGTCTCACAAAATTGTATCATCTTCCAACCGTTACTGTTTAGCATCTTTTCTCCATATGCTCCAATGCATCCCATTCCCCTATTTGTGTCATTGCCCACTCTCGCATCCCAGTCCCCCATAATTATTATCCTCATACTGTCTTCTCGCAACTCGTCCAATACCCCTTCATCTTCACCATGGAAAGTGCACAGATTAGACTTGAACTATAAAGTGCAGTTACGCACGCAAAACGTTAACGTACAAATTAATCAACAAAGGAAAACTGAACGAATGCGACAAAACAATACACGAATACCTAACGAATGATTGTGCCGAAGCAGTACCAGTCGAGAAAAATTCCGACAAAACCTATTATTTACCGCATTGTCCAGTGTATCGAAACGATAAAGAGATTACAAAGACACGGGTAATGTTCGATGCCTCCGCGCATGCGCCAGAATTCCCTTCATTAAATGGTGTGCTAATGCTAGAGCAATTTACTACCGGACTTGATGCGTGTTTTGATGAGCTTCACAGTTGGTTCTATTGGAGTAACGGCTGATATTGAAAAGGCGTTCCTACGAAGAGCGAAGAAGCTAGGGATTCACATCGATTGCTATGGTATGAAGAGCCAGTAGAAGACAACATCCTATCAACAACAGACTTGCCGCAGCTATGTGAATACAGAATGAAGCGAGTTACATTTGGAGTGATCACCAGTACATTAATATTGGCAGTGACCCTGAGGAAGAATTTATCGGAGCAACCAGATGAGCTAACGAAGACAGCCACAAAACTAACCAACGCATTCTACGTATATGACCTAGTTATTGCTGAAACGGAGTGTAGTCCTGGTTTTGGACGTTAGATTTGTGCTCCGTAGTAAATTTGTAATTCGTAATCGTAATTCGGCGGGAAATTACGATTATTTAAGTCAAACAGTGATCGTAAAGAAAGTGAAATAGTAGTGTAAATAGTGAAAATAGCGATAACAAAATAGCAGCGTACAAACCGATCAAAGTCAAGGTCCGACGGGACGACCGGCCGGCAGCTTTTACGCGGTGTCACAACGAACCTGAGCAAAAAGCGAAAGCGCAAGTGAGATACATAACATAACAACATACATTAACGATAAGATAGAAAATAGCGAAGTATTTGCGGATATAAATATATATATATACAGGGGCTAAATAAAAGTTAATAAAGATATGGAGATATGATACATCGGGGGATATAGGAATAAAAAGAGGTAGAGAGAAGGATGAAACTTACGAAATATTCAAGAAAAGCAAGATATTACAAAGAACACCACAAAAAGAAAAATATGGAGAAGGGGAGCTAGTGAATATGATGAGAGAACTGATGAGAGACGTGAAGGAAATAAAGAGATACCAGAAAGAGTACCAGGAAGAATTGAAAGTGCTGAGAGGGGAGAATGAAAAATTGAAGACAGAAAATGAGATAATGAGGAAACAAATGAGAGATATGGAAAAGAGAATGTACAAAATGGAGAAGACAATATCAAAGAATAATGTGGTGATGATAGGAATGAAGCTAACGACGGAGGATAAACATGATATGAAGATAGGACTAGAGAATTGTATGAAAAGCACAATGCAGGTAAAGGTAAACATAAGAGAAGTGATAAAGATGGGAGAGGCAGTATACAAGATGGAGTTGGAAAGCGCTAGGGATATAGACGCAGTGATGCAAAATAAGAGTAAACTTAGACAAATAAAGGAGAGAATATATATAGACAACGAGTTAACAAAAGGCAAACAAGAAATACAGAGGAAGCTTAAACAAATGGGAGATAAAGAAAGAAAAAGAAGGGAAAAGAGTAAAGATGGGATACCAAAGAATTACAATTGAAGAAAGGGAATATAGATGGGATAGAGAGAAAGGCACACTGCTTGAGAGCGGACAGGAAAACGAGGGCAGAAACTCAAAAAACTAAAAAGAAGAAGAAAGATCGAGGACGACCATGGCAGACGAGATGGAAACGGAAAAGGAAAGGAAATTGAAAGAGGTTAATTTAAGCAGAAAATGGGGAAACGACAAGGAGAAAAAAGTATTTAGATTAGGAACATGGAATATTAGAAGTTTGAACGGTAAAGAAATAGAAATTGTAGGGGAATTTGAAAAAGCAGCACTGGATGTATTGATAATATCAGAAACAAACAGAAAAAACCAGGGAATAATAGAATTAAAGAATGAGCATATCCTAATATGGAGTGGAGTTAAGAACAGGGACAGAGCTTCTGCGGGAGTAGAATGCATATTAAAAAGGAAATTAGAAACCTGGTAACTAGGTGGGAGGTAATTAGTGAGAGAATACTGTTAATAGAGCTGCAGTGTAAGACACATTGGAAAACAATTGTAGCCATGTACGGTCCGGATGAAAACGAAAAAGCTGAGAAAAAGATAAATTTTGGGAAGATCTGACATACGCAATAGAAATGGCAAAAGGACAAATATTAGTAGCAGGTGATTTTAACGGACGAGTGGGAGTAAAGGATGGTACATGTACAACAGTAATTGGAAAGTATAGTGAAATAACTAGAAATAATAATGGGAAAAGGCTGTTAGAATTTTGTATTGATACTGACTTAATAATTACGAACACGTGTTATGAACATAAAGAAATACACAAATTCACAAGAGTGGAACCAGGGAGAGGGGAAATGTCCATAATTGATTACGTATTAGTGGAACTTTTAATATCTAGCGAAATAAACAAAATACAGGATAAAATAAGCGAAAGTGCATTGGAAGAAAAATGGGAAAAATTTAAAAATATAGTACTTAATGCAGCAAGAACAACGTGTGGAGTTTTTAGGAAAAGTAAAAACAAAAACAGACAGTATGGTGGACAAAGAAAATAAAAGTTGAGATTAAAATCAAAAAACAATTATCGAAGAAACATTTAAGCAACAGAAATACAGCAAATTACGAAGAACATAAAAGACAAAGAAGTAAAGTTAAACAATTGATATCACAAGAAAAGCAAAAGAAGTGGACAGAGTTCGGAGAAAAGATGGAAAAGGACAGCAAGGCAAATCAGAAACTGTTTTATAAAGTAATTAAAAACTGTAGAGAAAACAGAAATATAAACACAATGGCAATTAAAAACAAAGACGCAGTAATACTAACAGAAGACAAGGATATCATGAACAGATGGAAAGGATATTATCAACACCTGCTAAATGTAGAAAAGGAAACAACAGTATATCAAGAAGAAGAAGAAGAGGACAGAAATGAAGGAAAAGAAGAAATAGATAAAGAAGTAATAGAGAGTAAAATAAGAGGAGCAGAATTAGAAGAGGCAATTAATAGTTTAAAGAATGGTAAAGCAGCTGGACAAGATAAGATCACCACAGAAATTATAAAATACATGGGTGATACGGGAAAAATCTTATTACTACAACTATATAGACAAGCATGGAGGGAAGAAAAAACACCAGAAGAATGGAGAATAGGGCTTATATTACCGATACATAAGAAGGGAGATAGTAAAGACTGCAACAACTATAGAAGAATAACACTGCTAAGTACAATAACTAAAATTTATGAAAAATTATAGAGAAAAAACTAAGGAGAATAGTTGAGAAGAAGTTAGATGGGTGACAAAGTGGAATCAGAAGAGGCCGTAGTACACAGGACCATATTTTTACAATTAAAGTAATAAATAAGAAGTGGAATGCAGAAAAGACAGTTTACCTAGCATTTATGGATATGGAGAAAGCTTTTGATAGGATACCTAGAGCGAAAATTTGGGAAGCGTTAAAAAGAAAAAAGGTAAACCAAAAAATACAAAAAGTTATACAAAGTGTATATGAAGGTACTGTGAATTGGGTGATAAGAAATAATATGGTAGCAGAAAAATTTACTACGGTACAAGGGGTTAGACAGGGTGGAGCACTGAGCCCTTTATTGTTCATAATATATATGGATGAAATAGTAAAGGAAGTAAAACTAAGAAGTAAGCCGATAAATATAGGGTATAGAAAACTTGAGAGAATAGCGTTGTCAGAATGTCAATTTGCGGATGATGTAGCCATTATAGCAGGCAGTGCGAAAGAATTGGAGGAGAACCTGGTAACCTGGAATGAAACTGAATAAGAAAAAAACAAAAATACTAGTGGTCAATAAGAACAAGGAGAAAGTGACGATAAAGATAGAGGGAGTAGAAATAGAACAAGTAAAAAAGTATAAATACCTGGGCGTAATATTGGAGGTAAGTGGCAAACAAGAAATGGACATAAACCATAGAATAGAAAAAACTAATAAACTGTATTATGCAATAAACAAAGTTCTAGTAAATAACAAAGAAATAAGCAGACATACAAAATTAAATGTATATAAAACAGTATACAGACCAGTACTAGTATATGGGAGTGAATCGTGGAATCTGACGAAAAAGGAAGAAAGCAGAATGCAGGCTATGGAAAAGAAATTTCTTAGGAGAGTTAAAGGGATAACAAGAAAAGACCACATAAGAAACACAACAATAAGAGAAGAGCTGGGAATGGAATCGTTGGAACAATACATTGAAGAAAGACAGCTGTGCTGGTGGGGACATCTGAAGAGAATGAGCGAAGAAGTGCCAGTCAAGAAAGTCTGGGAAACCAAAAGCAACGACAGGAAAAAAGGCAGACCGAGAAGGCAGTGGGCAGCGATGATGGCGGAAGTATTGGAGCGGAGAGGGTGGACATGGAAGGACGCCAAAGAATTGGCAATGAATAGGAAAGAGTGGAAGAAATTTCGTAGAGGAGAAGGAGAAGCCTGAAAAGGCAAAAACCCTACAGCTTAGCGTAGAAGGGAAAACTAATTATATATATATATATATATATTGCTGAAACGATGTTGATCTATTGAAACACTTTCGACGTGAAGAAACAACAGGTTTACTCATAAATCCAAGAAAGGTGTTAGGAATTGTATGGCACACATACTCAGATGAAATATCTGTAAATATGAAAACAATTCTCAATGAGGAAATATCGACGAAGCGCAATATTCTTCAAAAATAGCAAGGATATTTGATCCCATCGCCATTTTAGTTCCATTCGCAATAAGCGTCTGGAAAAAGAAGTTTGAATGGGATCATAGCGTATGAATCGACTTGCAAGTGGAATGGAACAAATGGTGCAAAGAACTTGCAGAGGCAGACATTCTATTCATTTTGTGTCTATCGTATTTCTTGATTGGTCCTGCACACTCAGGAGTTACGATTGACATGAAAGAAGCAGAATTGACCAGGCAAGATATTTTGAAAAATGGAAGACTAGAAAAAGCAAAATTTTTGAGTCGATGGAGTAAATCTAAGAAGGCCAATTCAATTGCTCTACTCTCTAGAACTTAAACCACTTCGCTCGGGGAGGATGTAAAAGAGTAGAAAGCCCTAGTTTGAAGTGAAAAACGTCAATGTAGACATTAGTAATAATTTACTTCCATTCCAAGTCGCGTCCTCTGCGCCTGAAATATAGCTGGTATTATTTCAATACACAACAATTTAATATACCTACTAGCAGAATTATGTGCTCCTTGTGGTGGACCTAAATTATCAGTCAAAACTACTAACAAATAAATGTACCTTAAATTAGTTTCTATTATACAATTCGATCTCTTAGCACATACAGTTACTTTGTTGTGAAATTTCCATGCTACCATATGGTTCTTGAGACGGGCCTTCAGTTTATTCAATTTTTAAAGAACATCGATCAAACGGATACATGAAGCGTTTTTGTGCTCTATCGAATCAACTTTATAATGTACAGAATCAGTTGATAGGTGACTGGTACCTATATGTTTAGTATAGATGAATTGCAGAAATTTGTGGGAGTCACATTTCTGTAAGAATACCCTGTCTGTCAAATATGCAATGATTTTTCATTCATTGAATAATCCTGTATTAATGTTCCTGTCTATCTGAAATGCATTTCTTCTCAATTTGAGTTTCTACCGTAAATAAGGAATCTCTCAATAAACGTTTTAAATGCCCTTTTGAAATATCACTTTATTTTATATATCACAAAAGAACAAAATAATATACAGCGGACTTCATATGGTATTAATCGGGTTAAAATTTGTTTCATAAAAAGAGTGATAGTCTATTAAAAAATTACATTACAGAAATGATAAATTTTATGGTTCTTTGTGTTATATAGATTCTTATTTAATAGTCGTGCTCAGCAAGATGGTGAGAGTATCGATCAAGTTGTACAAGTATTAACAAATCTAGCAAAGACATGCGAATACGAAAAGAAAGTAGATGAAATGATAAAAGATAGAATAGTACTTGGAGTAAAGGACATTGAACTACAAGAAAAACTACTAAATGTACAAGACTTAAATATGTTAAGAGCTATTGAAATGTGCAAGCATAACGAGTTAATGAAAAAACAAATGAGAGATTTACAAAATAAAAGTGTTGAAACCATACATAGACATAATAATAATACTAAAACTAAAAATGAGAAGAGAAGTATACAGGGGAATGGTACAGAAAGAATATGCAGCAAATGTAAAATATCATACACCTATGGTAAATGACCTGCGTATGGTAAAAAATGTAATAATTGTGGAAAATTAAATCACTTCGCAAAGGCATGCAGAGTGAAAAAGGTTAAAACAGTCATAGAAAATCAGGAAGTGCAACAACCACAAGAAGTATGCTTTGTAATGGATAGTATTCATGCAGTGTCAACAAGTGGAGCTCAAACAGGGCTGTAGAGAATTCAAGTTGGAAATAAAATACTGGAATTCAAATTAGATAGTGGACCCGAAGTCAATATAATACCACAGGCATTCATTGAAGACATCAACAAGCTGTCTGAAATGAAACCACATCAGTAATCCTGGAGACATATGGTGGATTCAAGATGAAGCCGATGGGTACGATAAAATTGTATTGTAAATTAAATCATATTGGACTTTATTTAGATTTTGTGATAGTACAAGTAAAAGCCAAACTATTATTAGGATTAGATGCTTGTGTACGGTTAGGCCTTATTAAAAATTATTATTAAAAGAATGAATGATGTAAATGTTAATTCTGAGAAGCAAATATTTATAAATGAAAATATAGATGTGTTTACAGGGTTAGGAAAATTTAGTCAGGAATTAGATATTAAATTAGTGCCAGATGCACAACCTGTAGTGAGACCACCTAGACATCTACCAATGTCAATTAAACCTAAATTAAAACAAGAATTAGATCCAATGTTTGAAAAAGAAATCATTAGTAAGGCAGATAGAAATTCAGACTGGGTGAGTAATTTAGTTATAATTGAAAAACCTAACAAGTCACTCAGACTCTGTTTAGATCCCCAGGATCTACGTAAAAATATTAAAAGAGACCAATACTTAATTCCCACATTAGAAGAAATAAGCTCAAAATTGAAAGGAAACAATTATTTTACAGTTATGGATTTTAAAGAGGGGTTTCACCAAGTTCCTTTGTCAAAAGCAGCTAGTGATCTTTGTGTGTTTAATACGGGCGTTGGATTACATAAATTTCTTCGCCTTCTTTTTGGTCTAAGTCAAGCACCAACTAAATCAGAGAAATTTCGGTGATATTGAAAATGTTATAATTTATTTTGATGATCTATTGATTGCTACTAAAACTGAGAAGGAACACGATAAAACAATAAAGAAAGTCTTGAAGACAGCAAGAGAATTGAACGTAAAACTTAATAAGGATAAACTTCAGTATAAACAAAAACAAGTTAAATACTTGGAGCATATATGTATTTAGTATAAAAGGCATGGAGCTTCATCTTGAACGTGTTAAATCTGTAGTAGAGTTAGAGGAACCTAAGTGTAAGAAATAGTTACAACGTATATTGGGGTTAATAAATTATTTTAGAAATTATATATCAAACCTAAGTTCTTTAAATTCAAAATTAAGAGAATTATTGAAAAATGATATAGAGTTTCAGTGGTTACCAATTCATTCAGAGTC
Organism: Chrysina gloriosa; assembly: GCA_038088585.1. NCBI lineage: Eukaryota > Metazoa > Arthropoda > Insecta > Coleoptera > Scarabaeidae > Chrysina > Chrysina gloriosa. Next base: position 33,286,916 of record CM076089.1, read on the forward strand.
ATTGAAAACTATTAAAGAAATGCTGACAAAGACGCCAGTATTAGCTAATTTCGATGAGGAAAAGCCCATTATAATTCAAACTGATGCATCCAAAGATGGATTAGGTTGTTGTATAATACAAGATGGTCGCCCCGTTGCATTTGCATCAAGGTCCTTGACAGACTGTGAAAACAATACGCTCAAATAGAAAAAGAATTTCTAGGTATTAGAAGTTTCATAACTACATATATGGACGTGAAGTCTCTATTTTAACAGATCATAAACCATTAGTGGCAATAATGAACAAAAATGTAACAAGTATCAGCTCTATTACATGAATGAAAATAAAGTTATTAAAATATACCTTAAAATTATCATATGTACCGAGCAAGTTACTATTTGTCGCAGGCACATTATCAAGAGCATATCTTAAAGATAAAGTTAACGATGATGAGTCTATGTTAGAAATAGTTCATTCAATTACACGACATTTTACAATGACTGAAAAAGATACAGACTTATTTCAAAGAAAAACTGTGAATGATTTGAAGTTGCCTAAAATTATCACATACTATTTTAATGGATGGCCTCAAGAATCACATGTAATACCTGGAGACATGAAACATTTTTACAATATACGAAACGAGCTTCATGTAGTTGACGGTATAATACTCTTTAATAATAGAATAGTAGTACCTGAAAAGTTAAAAAATAGAGTTTTAGCTATGTTGCATGAAGGTCATTTCGGTAGCAAGCAAAACACTGGCTAGAACTAAAGACTTATTTTATTGGTTAGGAATTAATGCAGATATAGAGAATTATGTAAAAACATGTAAAATTTGTGAGAAATTTGGTAGAAGTGAAACCATAGAACCGTTAATATGTCACACAGTCCCTAACCTACCCTTTAACAAAGTTGCTGCAGATATCTGTGAATATGCTGGGAAAGATTATCTCGTTATAAAAGATTATTTTTGTAAGTAGTTGGAAGTATTACCAATAAGAAATAAAACGTCTGATGAAGTTATTGAAAAGTTTAAAAGCGTTTTTAGTTCATATGGAATACCGGAAATTTTAATAGCTGACAACATGCCTTTTGGTTCATTAGCGATGCGAAGTTTTTCAAACACATGGGGCTTTCAAATAATTAATAGCAGTCCTCATTTTCCAAAGTCTAATGGAATGGCGGAAAACGGTGTGAAAATTGCAAAAAACTTATTAAGAAAGAATTTAGACTTAAATATGGCATTGCTTAATTATCGAACTAGTCCAATATCAGGCATTGGATTGTCTCCGTCGGAAATTTTAATGAATCGAAAGTTACGCACAAAAATACCAATGGTAAAACAAACACTTGTTCCTGTTGTACAGGATAATAATCAAATTAACGACAAAATACAAAATTTGCAAAATTTAGCAAAACAGTACCATGATAGGACAAGTAAAACGAAACGTGAATTTGAAAATAATGAAAACGTAACGGTGAGAAAAGGTAATACGTGGGTACCAGCTAAAGTAGTTAGCAAGGCATCAGAACCAAGGTCATACATAATTAAGGATGTCAATAATAAGATACTAAGAAGAAATTCAAATCATTTAAGAGCTTCATTAAATGAACCAGAATTTAGAAGTATTTGTACAGATGATACAGAACACATACTTCAAAATTGTAATGATCCTAAGTTAAATAATAATCATAATTGTCATGGCGATAATAGCACTCACAACAATATTGAAACCTCCAATAAGATTAAGCGTACAATAAGGCCACCATCTAGATTTCGAGATTATGTAATGTAATGATTTAATTATTATAATGTAAATAGATTAGGCTTAAGTAAAGTTAATGTATTTACTTGTAAGTTCTGCAAGGAAGGGAGATGTTATATAGTGTAATAATATATGTAACAGTTGGCAGTATTGCATGTGAAATAAAGATGGACAACTCTAGTTTTACCTGCTTTGTATATATCAATAGACAACGGCCCTAAAGAGATGGTCCACGACCACCATACACTACACTTTGTTTATCGTAGTTCAGTTCAGTCAGTTTCAGTTCAATCGCGTCAACTTGGGCTTGCTACTAATAAATGTGTTAAACCCAGTTGAATATGATTATTTGAAGTTGTTTTTAGTTATTGTTGCTCTGAGTATAGAACAAACATACAACTAGATAATGTATACTATAACAAAGAAAAATTTCTATTGTATTTTAATGTTTGTGTAGATCTCATAAGGTATTAACCACATGGTATATGATACGGCTCCGAGTAGCAGCTTCCGGAAAATTAAAAACCCACAATCAAAACTATGCTAATCATAACGTTACAAAATACCAACTTTAGTAATGTAAAACAAAATTTGCAATTCCTGTCAGACTTTATTTTTATAAAGGAACAACAAATACTTAAAATAACAAAATTCAAATAAGGAACCACTTCCAAAAAGGAAAGTAAAAATTCTTATAAAAACAAAAAAAAAACGTACATTCGCAATAAATTACATTGCATGGAAACGCATATTGTACATAAAGAAAGACAATAACTAAATAACTAGTAACATTATTTAATATTTGATACCAACGGCTGTCTATGCACATTTGAATACAATTACGCATATATATATATATATATGTATATAGTGTCAATGTGGCACCAAAAACGTACAAATATTGCACTTGTGGCTCCCGATTTTACATTGTGGTACCCACTATTGGGTGCCACTGTGTTCTGCCTTGTAAAATGTGTTCATAGTTATAAGAGACACCTGGAAGGGAAATTGAGTAATTTTGACTGTGTGTCAATTTTTCAGTTTTTAGTTCATGATATGCATCTGTGGTTCAATACTTTCGAAATAGATAGCTCTCCAACTTATACATACATATACGCAATTTATAAATTAACGCATTAGCGGCACCCACAAGTTTATAACGAACTGTGGCACCCGGATATTAACATATCTAACTAGTTGTGCAAAAGTAAAAATGTCTTCTAGAGCTTTGAAGTTGCTTGTTCTAGCTAAAGGTAAGTGTTTTATTTATTATAAAAGTTATAAAAAAGGTTTTCAATATGTGCTACTAGTTTTTCAAATAACAGAAGAGTTTAATTTTAAAAAGCTATAAAGTAATAACTTATTTAGTTTATTTACTTTTTAAGAGGAAATCTAATGCATCCTTCACTAATATAACGTGGGAATTTTGAAAAATATAATTACCTAGTCAAATATCTTAATTATGGCGTTTTGCCGTGTTGCACCAAAAACTATCTGAAATTACTAGGGATGTAAATTTAACGAAATATGCGGTTTCTCATATTTCCCGGTTTTTATTTCAAGAAAACATGATTTCGTTTCTTTTTTCTAATGTCAATAAAACGTATAAATTTAGTTTGTAACGGACAATTACTGAATGTGATGACCTCATCTGAAATCAGTAACATCAGTAACTAATTTCCGAACGGTAAGGCAATTATCGCCTTATCAAGAGTTATTTATAGACGCTCCCATTCGATACATATTCTTAGGTCTACATATATTTTAATCTTAAACGTAATACGGGGATTCCCATATTTCTTAAAAATAGTCGCTAGATTTTCAGTAGATTTTTAATTTCTTTAGGATAAAAACAGCAATAAATGTGTGAACGCAAGATTCCCCGAAATTTCAATACCCTCTTGAATGAATTTATTGTTATTCGTTCAGCTTATAGTAGTTATGGTACCCCAAACGATAGTGAAGTAGTAGCATGAGAAATTCTGTGTAACTAGCCCTTGAAAAGTTAATTTGAACAAATTTTATATTAGTAGTCATCCTATTATGTTAGTAAAAAATTACATTTGCTCCATTTTGGACATGAAACGTAAAAAAACACCGCTGTACTAAAAATACGTTTTCTTAAACTTCTTAAGAATTAATATTAATTGCTTACAAAATAACCAGGTTCTATTCCGAAAATCTTTATGTAACGACGGATATCATTAATATATGTATATGTTTTACAACTTGAGAGCTACTGTTCCCATTTATATGAAGCTTGATAATATAACTCGATTTAGTGAGATACAACGTAAAACATAACATTGTTTTCAATGATTCCTCTTGTACATATTTATTTTTTATATCGCCCTTTCGCTGAATAGAATATAATACAGCGAAGGAAGAAGAAGAAGAAGAAGAATCCGTTTCAGAAGTTGGAAGTGCATACGTTTTCTTATCATCGCAATCATCGTCTTTAGAATCAGATGTAAGAGCTCACAAATCATGCTTTTTCGGGTAAATTATTAATTCAAAGTAATTACTAAAATAGACTGATGATCAAGAAACAGAACTTGAAATAAACACCGGTTGAAAAGATGTTACCGTACGTGTTTTATGGCTTAACATTTGAATATATTAATTTATCAATGCACATATTTTAGATTGATCCTACGGCACCCGTTACTAAGGTCTTGAATGACATTTCCAGTTCAAGCAAGCACACCTCGAAAAGTGAATCACCGATAGGGAAATCTTTGTTGTCGGATAGTTATACAACAGAATAACAATCATACATTTTCACACTCGTCGGCTTAGTAACTTTTGATTGATTCTTGGTGTTCATTGTCCCTAGTTGAATCCAACAAATAATCAACGCGAGCAAAATCAGTGGCTTGTTTTCACATGTCCAGAATCATTCTTCGAGTATTAATATTTAGGCTACGCTAAAAAGTGAAATCAATTAGTACGTACATATATTGTAACATTAATTTGAGTGTGTTTGATCAAATCAAAACAAAAATGAAATCATTTAATTTTCAGATTTTTAGTTGTTATCGGTCTGCTTTTCTGAATACCGATAAATATAAGAAAACAATATGCAAGTTTTGTGATGGGAAATTATATCCAAACATTTTGGAAGAGATCTGCAACGGAAACATGGTTATCAAAACGAGATTAAAGAAATATATTCAGCCAACTTAACGAATGTCGAACGACATCGGTTATTAGCTTTGATTAGAAACGAAGGAAATTTGGATTCGTCACTTAGAGGTTTTGTGATACCAAAAAGACGTAAGATAGGTCACTCCGCTGTTGCAGATGAATACGCCATTTGTATGCATTGTAATAGTTATTATAAACGTCGGTCCTTAAGCAGACATGTAAAATGTTGCTTTGATAAAAAAGCCGAATTAACCGAAATGCATTCTGGACGGCCTCTCGCCCAATCTTTGGTATGCTCATCATGTCGCAAAAGTTTTGCTAATGTACTAAACAAATGAACTGTGAAACAAGTCATATTTAGTAAAATGCAAGCAGATCTGACTACAACTGCCATTGAAGACCCGCTTATTGCATTTTTCAGGGAAGACTTATTAAAGAAAAGCAAAAATAAAAGAAGTACTTACCACATTTCGAATAAACTTCGCGAATGTGGCAAGTTTTTATTAGAAATGAGAAAATTACGCCCTTATACAAATATTCTATCTACTCTAAAACCAGAAAATGTTGATGACGCTGTTGAAGCCATAAAGAGCATTTCGAAGTATGATGTAAACAATAGAAGTTTTGGTGTTGCATCTTTAGCGTTACATTTTGGAACAACATTAAAAAGTTATCAGATTTGGCCGAAAAATTAATTTTGCGGAGAAAAATTCCACTACAAGTGGTAAATGTTGAGAAAACTCTGGTGGATTTAAAAAGATTTAAAAAATTGTTGAAAGTCAATGGACAACTGAAGTAGGGTCGCTTGCCATGAAGGATTTGAATGAAAAGGCTTCTGTGAAACCTGAGCTTCTTCCGGTGACGGAAGATATTATGAAATTAAAAATCTGTTTAGAAAATATTGCAGAAGAATCGATAAAACAGCTGAAAGTTTCAAAATCAGTGAAAGCATACAAAACTCTAGTGGAAACAACGCTTGTATTAACTATTCTACATAATGGAAAACGCGTTGGTGATATTCAAAATCTATACTCGACTCGCCGAACAGATGCAGTAGCAAATTATGACAACCTTACAATGCAAATGTCCGACTCACACAGCATAAATCACATGTAAACATATCAAAATAATAACCTCATTTTGTATTTGACATAAATAAAAATTGCAAAATAAGTACTAAAATAATTTTCTTATTTCTTCAAGTATGTTTTGTTGAATTAAATTATGCATATTAAATATATTCAAAACCTTCTGTTTATCTTCTACCGTAAAATGTTTTGAAACTCTCTTCTTAGGAGGTGAGTTTTCCATAATGTAAGTATATACGATAATATAGCAAGAAATAATGTATAACCTACAAAACAATAATGTATTATTGGTGCACTAGAACGATCGATAAATAGTCTTCAGAAACACTGGTTTATGAAATATAATAGATAATGGATCATTTACAAAGAAAGCTAATAAAATCTAATATTCCAAATGCAATATGGACTCGATTTTTATTCTATTGTAAGCGGCCACCCTGATCGACCAATTACAAACGTTATTGGTTGTGTGACCTATTAAACACACACTGTTGCCATAATTTACTACTGCATTTGTTCGGCGAGTCGAGTATAGATATAAATTCTTATGAACAACAGATTGTTAATACCAAAAAATTTTATGTCCCACCGAATTTTCGACATCACTGACAGAGAACGAGATATTTTTAACTAAGCAGTACCAAAAGATTGTTGCAATAGGCAAAAGAAGTCGGCCTGTGACAGTACTACTTCCGAAAAACTTACAGAAGTGTTTTTCTGTTGTGTTTAAGTTTAGAAAAATATCAGCACGGTTTTCACCTCAGAACATATTTTTCACATATCCAAAATCCATGCGGTGGATTGATGGTTGCTCTGTAATGAGAAGGTTATCTAAAATGTATGGCGCAAAACATCCGGAATTATTAACATCTTGTCGATTACGTAAACATATTGCAACTGTAACACAATTTACAGATAGCTACAACACCAGATAGCTTTTTACCTAGTTCTAACAAGCCGACTTGTTTTGTTTTGGTATAATTTGATCCAAGATTTAATATCCATTATTTAGTTATACATATTTATACTTAATGCAAGATAAAACAATACGATGCCGTCGATTTAAACATCGACTCTTTAGCTAATGATCTACTAGAGCAGAGATTTAAGCTTACACTCCTTATTTGTTACCTCAAAAAATATTGTAATTTAATTTCTTTTTCAAGATCACATGATGTATGTCAATAGGGATGATACTTATGACTGTACCACAGGAGAGGTGAAACATAACAGATGTAAGTAATTCCTGTACCACGGCACATACTAGAGAATAATATTTTTATCGTGATAGATGAACATGAAAATAGGAGCGAGTACCCGAACGAAGGGGGTGCGTGGGTGCTGAAAATGGTAAGCTGAAAATTTAATGAATGGAAAATACGGCCTATGCTATTATTTTACAGATATTACAATCTCTACTTCCCCAAAAAAAAACGCTAATTCTAGATCCAACGATAACGGTAAGTTGATATTTTTGTTAGTAACAAGGTACGAAATTTTTCAATTTTAGATGATGACGAAATGATATCGAATATTCCAAAAATGCGGTGAGTATTTCATCTATTTCATGAAATGCAATTTTCTCAACATATTCTTCTTTCAGGTACAAGGCAAAGGTGGAATGCTACTCAAAAAATAATAATGACAAGACATTTTCAAAAAAACATTAGGGAGAAAAAGCACTTTGCAAAGCAGAATGCGAACAATTTTTGCAAAAATTTGAGACACACTTTAAAGAAGTCAGTTGGGTTCCTGTTAAAACATTCAAATTCAATGAGTATCGCTTGGCGTAAGAAAAGATCTAAAACTCAATCCTTTTGTTTGCTACATTTGTTTATTTCAAAATTATATCTCCTTTCTAGAATATTATCGATCGCACACTTGCAGTTTAAATCGTTAAATATTGTAATCAATGTTTCCATGTTTTACATATATTTGTGATTATATCCTAGCTACAAATTCGCAATAGAATTTTTAAATTAAAAATCGTTGTGTAAAATAATTTGCATCATGTACTACATATATATCAAATGCCGCCAACAAGAAATTTATAGTTTATTCGAATACCGGACGTGATACGTTTATTTTAACAGAATGTGAAACTCCACAGAATAAGTCTTTTGACAAAATATCGTTTATATACATTAAATTAACCGAGGCCTTATGGATTGGCCACAACCGAAAAACTATGTATGTAATCACATAAAAACGCGGCAAAGTAATTCATAGGCGAAATTTTCTTGTTTTCTCCTGTACTCAATCATATAAAATAAACTAAAATTCGCAATTGTCCATAATGCAACTTGCGAATTGTAAATTTCAAATATTTACATATATCTCTGTAATTTTAATACCTCTATACAGCTATATTTTGCCAAACGACATTTCGTTATTTTATATCCTGAAATATGTACAACGGGACCAAACTAAACTTGGACGATTGACAAGCGACGAAGTAGTATCGGCAGAAATATTGCAAGCGAAATTGAGCCTTATCCGTAATCCGCATTCATCATTGATAGTGATGAATGCATGAAACTGTTGAATCAATAGTTTGCTTGTCATAAATAACAGACAAGAAGAATGAAAATTATGTTCTTTCCTCAGCGATTTTTATAAAAGGAGCTTCACCTTTAAATTTCAGATTTTGTTTTGGAATTCGCGTAAAATAAAAATCGTTCTTAAGAGGTAAAACCACTCTAATTTATTCTGGGAGTATAACAAACAGAATAAAATTTCTTTTCGGAGGGTTTATTTAACGCATATTGCAGTACGAGAAACAATTTTTCTAGTGTCATTTTCATACAAAATGGTGGCGACAGAGCACGTTGCCGAGAACAGCGTTTTTAAAAACACAGGAGGACGGATTTCTCGGCCTGTATGAGTCCCGCAACAAAAAATCTAAAAAATTTATAAGCTATATACAATTGGCTTTGGAAGTACATAGGAGTTTCTTTTTAAATCAATTTTTGTGGAAATGGTGCACTTCGTAAGAAATTAATCGATTGTTTGCCCTAAAAATGAGCATTAAATTGTTAAAAAAAAGTTCACATTGAATAGGAAAACGGCTATGTATTTGCAAAGAGAATGTTGTGCTACTGTAAAGATTTCAAATCGATCCTTGCAATAGTCTCCGAGAAATCCGCCCTTTCGTGACCGTGATTTTTTGATGATAAGATTTTTCTAGTTATTTTCATAGTTTGCATGTGTGTTTACACATTACTTTAGTTTTTATAATTTATATATAGCAAAAAGTTGTTTATATATCCTCTATATCAAGAAATCCTAGTCATTAGTTATTTTGTTGATAGTTCCCAAATAAAAAACAAATGTTTGTTTATATATTTATCTAGTTATATTTTCACTGAAGAAGGTGTTCCGAAAACGTTTGTAAACGTTCTGGAAATATAACTATCGTTCAAACCAGTCTTGTTTCATTGACCTATTGGTGGTAGATCTCTATCATATAAGATAAGTATTCTTCAATGAATTTTAAATTCAACCACTTTGTGTATGTCGAGCAACACACTCTCTATTGCATCTTACTTTTGCACGTCTATATACTAATTTAAACGAAAATTCGTTAGACCTAAAAGTTTTTCATCGCTAAACACGATGTCTCTATATAAATTTCCAACTGCAAAATGGAATCTTAATTCTGCATGTGCTGCTGAAAGGTCTAATATTCTAGCCGGTCTTCTTGGTCTTAAGGGGTTAGACCGGTGTGACCGGCCGAAAAAAGTAGGTTAGTTTCAAGTGTGGGTTGCCAAAGAAATAAGAAAGCTGTACACTTGCAATTTGGTAGTTTAATTAAGTACATTATGACGATATAATATCAAAAGAAAAATAAGAATTTTAATACTATTTATTACCATGTTAGGAAAAGTAATTTTTTTCGCAGCGTTTATTGGTGTCGATGATTCATAGTACAAACTTTTTTGTTTTTATGGTTAATTTGCCATGCCAGCTTCGTAATAGTCATCTCCCTCATCGTCATTTCCTGCTTTGCTAAACCGCCTTAAAATACGACCTTCTTTAGATGCCTTGAACGTAGATGCCTCAGCGGCTGTAACCGGCCCGATGACTATATTCATGGTATTCATCATTAGAAGAATGTTTGAATTATTGATTATACTTATTGAATATACTGCTGGCTATATCGACAGCAGTTTTAACGCATGTGACACTACTAAATGTTATTTTTGAAGCGAAGGTCCAAATTAACGCGTTCAGATTCTAGTTCGAATTTTGAGTGTAAGCACCTAAACAGCGCCCGAACAAATCATTGTTGCTAATTGTGTTGTAGATAAGACCTCTATAACATTAGGATGAAGAGCGGATTTCTGTGTGTATTCACTTAATTTATTTGTCGCCTTTGTTACTTGCTAGGACCAAGAACTTGGCCCGGGCAGACAGTTTTCATGTTGGGGTTTAACGTCAATTAACGATTTGTGCTGTAACGTTGCCTATATTGCAGTTTTCATTTCTTCTATTGAATTTTTATTTCTCCTAATCAAGTCCGCAATAAATGCTCACTCAGGCCCACAACAGACACGTCTGGGGCGAAATTTAATATATCTAATTCGGAAGACAAATGCCATTACTTTAAAACATTTCATCAAAGCTCTCAATTTGCGCCAAATTAATTGTATAACCAATTCCCAGAACAGGAGGCTTGGTTTAGCATTTACTAACTTGGACTGCCTGGCGGAAGTTGATAGGGATGCATCACCTTCAGTTCTCGACGATCCGCCACATCCAGCTCTGTATTTGACTATTTAGTGGACGACTATGCCTACACTGCTGGATAGTTTTCCGTCCAGACCGTCACGTTCATTTCGGTAATTCACGATACAACTGCCGTACTACTGATTTTGTGGCGTTATCATCCGAGTTGAGAATATGCGACTGGTGTTTTGTTTTGGGATTCAGTGACGTTAATCTGGCTGTCAACGCTTTCTATAAAACTCTGTATTCTATTAACGATCGTTCCGTTCTAAAAATAAAAGCTTCCAGGAGACAATATCCGGTTTGGTTCACTAATATAAAACAACCAGTACGTATGAAAGAGTTTTGAGGGATGTAATATTTAGTGCCTCCAAACTTTAATCGGATGAGGCTGCTGGTGATCGCATACCCAGTTTTATACTGCGTGACTATGCTTCAGTTTTAGCGAAGCCATTAGCTGTTCTGTACAATTTGATTTTGGATTCAAGCGTATTCCCAAGCATCTGGAAAAATCAGTAAAATTATACCGATGTTCAAGAAGGGCGATAGATCTAACATCGTTAATTATAGGCGAATTAGTATATTGTCAAATTTTACTAAAGTTTTTGAACAGATATTATATTCTAAAATCTATAGGCAAAATAAACCGTTATCATGTCATCAACATGGATACATATCTGGACGTTCCATGACTAGAAATTTGGTCAGTGTTACTCAGTTTCTCTCGTCAGCGATAGATGATCGGCTACAGGTTGACTTCTCTAAAGCTTTTGACTCCATAGATCACAATATTCTTCTTACAAAGCCGGACTTGGATTTTCGTCCAACATTTTTCCCATCTCGAGCCTCTACTTTTTAATATCTTTATTAATAATTTACTGGACATATTAAATTGTGAATGCCTGGCGTATGCCGATGACCTTTAAATTTACAGCATCGTCCGAACACACTCTGACTCAAAGTCCAGATCAATCTATCTCTAGTCGAGGAGTGGTGTACCCACAATAAAATCCTATTGAATATTTCGAAGTGTCTTATTTCTTATAGTCGATGCTCTACTCCTATGATTTACAATTACACCGCCTTATTCTGAATTGGTGACAAGAGTATCTGTGGTAAAAGATTTAGGTCTACTTTTTGATTCCAAACTCACCTTCGGTCTGCATGTCTCATCGATTTGTGGTCACCCTCAAAATTATTAGGGTTCCTTGTCAGACCATGTAGAGGCTTCAATAATATTCCTGCAATCAAAATGTTGTATTATACGTTGGTGCGCTCCAAGTTGGAGTATGCATCTTTAGTATGGATTCCTTATTACATATTCCAACAAATCTCAATTGAAAGAATCCAGAAGAGGTTCCTGAAATATCTCTCCTTCAGAGTAACTGGAGCGTATCCTGATCGAAGAGCGGACTACGATGGGCTTGTGACTCAACATAATGTGTTATCTCTCTTGTCGTCGTGAGACATACAGGGGTAGATTTTTGTTTAATTTGTTATCAAAGAAAATCGATTGTCCAATGATAATGTCCTATATAGATTTCGATGTACCCGTCGTCGGCACTCGCTACTGCTCTACCTCTCGCTTGTCTAGAGCAAAAACAAATGTATTGGTGAAGTCGCCTGTCCACGTTATGTGTAAAACCTGAAAAGTTTTACAATGATGCTCTTTTTAAATTTATATCGTTTGGTTTTGTGGACTTGCCTTAATTATCTGAGTTTGAGCCTATTTTGAGTTTAAATTTTTAGTTATAATCAGGAAATTGGGTTCTTTCTATTTTATTTACTTAGTTTGAGTATGTAATGAGTCTTATAGAATACTTCATTTAATCTTTTTTCTTTCTCTTCTACTTATTTTCAATATTGGTTGTTTTTTAGTTACATGTACAGGTTATATATATATATATATATATATATATATATATATATATATACAACCTGTCCCAGAATTGCTACCAAAATGTATCGTTTGTCCGTGAGAAGAGTCCAAGTTGTCCGCATTCTGTTTGACAACCGTAGTCCGCGACGGACTGCGGACATTTGGTCCGAGCGGACAGTCCGCTTTCTGTTTGACCGAGCCTTTAGAACTTGTCTTAAATTTATTTTGTGGAAAAAAAAAAATTTTTTTTACAAAATTTATTAGATTGCAGGTGACATATTCTAAGCAAGTAACATTTATTTAAACTTTTAACAGAAATATTTGAAACAACTAACATTTATTTAAACTTTTAACAGACATATTCTATTTATTTAAACTTTTAACAATCACAAAGTTTACCAAAAAGCAATTGTATACAGTACATATAAAAAAGTGACAAGTAACATTTTATTAGCTAATTACTAATTTAAAAAGCACACATAAAGACAAAGAAATATAAAATTTCAAAATACCAATTCAAATTATTTCATACCGAGGGACAACTCGACGGTTCTCTTGTGTAACCCACAACATTACATTTCATTTTAATACTTCGCTTTTTCTTGGAATTTTTGTGCAAAAACAGTTCACTAGGTATTCTATTTCTATATACTGGTTGTTTGGAGTATTACGAAGCACAGCTTCACTTATCGCACTTCCCTGAGGACAGAGTCTTTTAAAATCTTGTCGAATCCTGGTCAAATAATCACATCCACACGAATAATGATTGTCATTTCTGTGAAAAATTCCGACCCAACGGTGAGGATTTTTTCCAGTTTGGATAACGGGATGATGTTCACTCATTGAACCTGGAGGAGTTGCTTCATCTAGTATTTGCCGAGCAGTTACCATTGCTGCTGCATCAACGTAGTCGGTGCAAGGAAGCAAGTTAATTGCTTGATTCATGCACACTTTGGTGGTAATAAACAGTAATACAACCAAACGTAAATGATACTTTTAGAATATGCCACCTACAACAACTGCCCGCCGAATTATATTTTTGACCGCCCATACTTATATATATAAATATACCTCCACGATTAGACGTAAACAAATTCAGTCATTTGTGAAATGTGCATTGTTGGCGGAATCCACGGTTACTAACCAAAGTCTTCACCATAAACGCACAAGTTCACGTCCAAGGTCAAGGAAATATACATATGTAATACATACATACATAAATACATACATACACATAGGACATCAAAGAATTGATTTATTAAATTATATGATGCATACCAATGCGATACATAATTTTCTGTATTTCACAATTACATAAGTATGTAATCTACGGCGGTCTAGCTTTTTCATTTGGTTTTAAAAATAGAATTTGATTTATTGAATTCAAAATTACCGTTTTGTGTTAATAATTTATGTGACATAACAATATGTATTTTTATGTATACTTATAACTGAAATATACAACGTGACAATTTAGCTAATTGTGGAGTATAGAAAGGAATTAGGAAAAGGAAGTACATGTTCGATTCAGAATTTTAGTACATTCTTCATGAATGAAAAATAAATTCAAAATATCTGTTCGAGTGAACCAAAACACATACATATGTCGAAAACACACACGCTGCAACTAAGAGACTAGATATGCTAAACATATCAAAAAGTCACTAATTACCCGAAAACTTCTAAAGACGGGTGTAGGGAACCTTAATAAGAACTGAAGTTCTTTATATTTGTGGTAGAATGGCGCTTTAACATTTGCTTTACATTGAACAAAGTATCTAGTTTTCAAGCATCAAACACGAAAACAGAAAGAAAAAGAAATTGTGTATAGGTCGGGGAAATAATTTTCCGTTAAACAAATACCTTCTTAGAACTGGATTTCTTATCACAGACAACTAAAGAAATTAATTCTGAAATCAATTGTTTTGTATGCTACATAGTTTAACGCATTTACAGCTCAAAATATACTCAGTTTTATGCACATTTCGATACACTTTTTGGGAGCCAATTTCAAAGTTGAAAGAGTGGACGAATTTTTTTTCGAATCATCTATGTCTTATCTGTCTACTGACACAGCGATTTTTTTATTTTTTGGCCAATTAAAAACGTACAACTCGATTCAACATCAAACTTTTCAAATAATATTAACCGAAATATAAATATCGAAAATATCTCCACGTTGGTAGCTTGATGTGACCACTCTCTTTCATATGCCACTTGTAAAATTTTTCCAAATTGTCTATGAACTCCGAAATAATGTAACAAAATTATCACAATAATCGGCATTTTTCAAAACTGTAAAATAGCATGTAGGCAACACAAATAGCTCACTACCGGTAGAAAAATAAATGCAAGATTCCTTGTGCGTCATATTCCTAAACAAGAGATAATAGATTTCATTACGGGAAACGTTGTGGACGGAATTCAACAGAAATAACCAAATGTGAATTATTATTGGAACTGTTTATGGAAAAGTTTTTGGCATATATACTTAGTAATTTCATGAATAAATCTATATAAAAAGAATATATAGTATACAAAATTCTTGGGAATTAGTAGATTTATGTATGTACCAAATTTAGTGTAGATGTAGTTTCTTTATTTACAAATATCCCGACTGAATTAGCAATTACAATAATAGATAATAAATGGGAGTTGATTTCAGATTTCAGAGATTTATCCACAGATAATTTTATTGACATAATGACAACATAATGACTAGAGAGTATAATAGTGAACAGGTAATAAATAATAAACAAATAGTGCAACGGGTACAGAGGTAACCCAGTACAGATAAACTATGAGTGGAATACATGCAAAATTAAAAGAAGTATAGCTCGTTTCAACTTATTTTATTCTGACTAAAGTGTTTACAGATTTACAGCACCTCCTGCGGTGGAAGCTTTATAGACGGTCTGCTTATCGCACTCTTATCCCACAGAGTAAACATAATATATTAACACAAATATACCTGTTGACTATTGGTAAAATATATAATTTTTAAATATAGCTATTACGTAATTCCTGGCCTCTAACTTTACGGGGATCGGTTAATTCCGGCAAAAGTGCCCTTTTATAAAAAGTGATAAGTTTGGGGAGTTGCTTCTTCCAAAAATGTTCATCTTTATATATAATTTGATAAAACAACCCTTTTGGCGTCCATACAACAAAGTAACATTTACTTTTATTGGTTATGTTCAATTGACCTTGTACTTGGTGCATGTAGGTGTGATTATTTTTTAATAGCAGGCCACCGCTGTTATCAATACTCAAATATTTTATACGTTTATTTTCTGTTGCTTCTTTCGGTGTTAACATCCTTGAATTATAAGGGCTTTCTATATCAATAACGGCGTCGTTACCTACTAAGCCATCAGGAGATGCAGCTAAAAACGGATATTTCTGATTTATAAAAAGACCACAGCTTCTTATTTCTAAGCCAGAAATTTTTTCAAATTCGGCCAATGCTCTGCTTTCATTTTGTATGCCGTACTGAGTTGCCGCAGATCCAAAAAAAGTCTTCATAAAGTAGAGCCTTAACTATGTTCGCTTTTGAAGTGGTTTTTCTTAGTTTTACAACTTTACCAAAATTGGATTCAGTTAATCGTTTGATCGTCATCGTTTGCCATAAAGTGTTGTCTCTTTGGCCTACAGTTAATTTTTGTATTTCTTCTGGATTTTCACTTTCCAATTTCTCAAGGAATGTTGCTTCTTTTTCCGAATAGGTCGCAATCGCGATATCGTCAACATTGGCATTTCTTTCAACTACTTTTTACGCTCTGCTAAACGCGCCCGTTTCAACTGTTTCTTGTGACTTTTTGGTCTGGACAAATACGCACCACGTTTGCGATTTCCCATTTTTAATTTAAATGTAATAACAAAAATTACGAACAATCAAGACTGAACGAAGATTTGCCAATAAAGTTATAGATAAACAACTTGCCATTTTATACTTCAGCTTTCCTACAGTAATACTAATTGGTAATTTGAGGAGGGGCTACAGCAAACACCAATTACGGATACGCATCCCACTAATTACATTTTTCGATGAAGCTAATATGGTAATGCTACTCAGGATTTAACTTGGTTTCCGGGTTGGAACCGCGTCTGGTTTGGCGTGGGTGCCGACGTTTCGTCCACTATTGCAAGGGTCATCTTCAGGGCTGCTTGCCGATGTTAATCGTATTGCTGTCACTTGAAGACTGACCCGGACGAGGGGCTGTCATTCGTAAACCAAGGCCGAGTCTATCCGGGTCGAGCGCGGCCGTATAAGACACCACCGCGTTGTCCGAACTCTGCATCCTCTCCATGGTGGCCTTGGCCAGTTGTTGTAAATGGTCTTTCAGGCTGGGGATGCAGAGATCTGATTGAAGTTGGATATTTCGGACAAACCACGGGGCAGAGGCGATCACTCGCAGCATTTTTGATTGACAAGCTGCGAGCCTGCTCATATGACATTTCGCCGCGGTCGACCAGGCAACCGCCCCATAAGTGACGATAGGCCTCAGGAACACCTTGTAGATGAGTAGTTTGGTCCTGAGGTCCAACAACGATCGCCTACAGAGGAGCGGCATCAGGACCCTCCTAGCGTCTCGGAACTTCCCGACGATGGCGTCAATGTGTGGCTTGACCGTCAGCCGCTGGTCAAGGGTTACCCCAAGATACCTCATCGACGGACTCCATGGAAGGCGTGTCTCCCCACCCAGATGTGTTCGGGGGAGCAGTCGATCTTCGTGTGAAGCGGAGAGCTACGCACTTGGATGGATTGATGCGCAGCCTCCACCTCTCCGTCCATTCCATGAAGCCGCCAACCGCAGCCTGGAGGCGGTGGCACAAGATCCTTTCGTCCCGGCACGTGGCGTAGACCGCAGTGTCGTCAGCGTACATAGCAAGACTGGACTCCTGCTGCCGTGGGAGGTCGGACATGTAGATATTAAACAGCTCCGGGCCCAATAGAGACCGCTGGGGAACGCCAGTCACCATGGGCTTTGTGGATGAGGTGTGGTCACCGATCTTCACCGAGAAGGAACGATCCTCGAGATAGGATTTCACGATCCTGGCCAACAGGATATTAAAACCGGCAAGCTTCATTTTAAGAAGTAGTACTTCGTACCAAACAGAATCGAACGCGTTGGCCAGGTCGAAGAACACCGCCCCAGTTGTTTCCCGTCTCTCAAGGGCATCTCTTGCGGCCTCTGTTAGACGGAACAGTTGGTAGTCCGCCGAGAGGCCCGCCCTGAAACCATACTGCTCGTTCGGTAGGATATTCAGAGCCAGCAGGTCGTCTCTGAGACGGGAGAGGATGACTTTCTCTGCTATCTTGGAGAGAGTAGATAGCAGACTTATGGGGCGGTAGTTCTGGGGGAAGAGTTTGTCCTTCCCTGGTTTCGGGACCATCACGACCTTCGACGTCTTCCAGATGTTCGGAAAATAGTCCAGGGTGAGTATGGGGTTGATGATGATTAGCAACTTCCCCAAGATGGTCTTCGGGAGCCTCTTGACGGCCTCGTTGGTGATACCGTCGTGGCCTGGAGCTTTTCCAGTCGCCAAGCCCTTGATGTGGACGTCAATCTCCTCTCCAGTGGCCAACGGAATCGCTGCCGCAGGAGCGCTGAGGACTTCCTCGTTGACGAGTTCAGCCTCTTCTTCTAGTTCCTCGTCAGAATCATACTCCTGCGGCCCTTCAAAGACCCGCTGAAGCTGATCTGCCATAACTTCAGACTTTCCAGGATCGTCGAAAACAAGTCCAGCCGGTCGCTGAAGAGCAGTGGTGGTGTTTGCCTGGCTCGCGTTGCTCTTCAGGGTCCTGGAAAATCTCCATAGCGTTCCGTCGGCCATGGCCAGAGACGCTACCCGGTCGGACAATTGGGCTGACCGGAATGTCCGTAATTCCTCCCGGAGGCGCGTCGCTAGATGGTTCACGACGCGCGCATCCGTAGGATCGAGAGTGCGCTGCGCAGTCTTGCGTGCCTTCCTCTTCGCCTTCAAAAGAGCTCGAAGGTGCGGAGGCAACCAGAGGCGACGAGCCACAGGGCGGTAATAAGTGGCATCCAAAATGGAGGTCCTCACCACGTCGGTAAGAACGGTGGCAGCTCGCTCGATAGAATCCGGGCCATCAACATCGCCGATCTTATCCGCGCGACCGCTCACTGTGTCGGAGAAGCGCGCCCAATCGACGCTCGCCCGGAGTGGAGAATCAACCCTCCCTTCCCTCCCCTCCTCTCCCCCGCACGTCCGTCCAGGTAGATGGAAATTGGGTTATGATCCGAGGATGGATCCGAGATGGATTTGACGGTGATTCCACCCACGATACCGCGACTGATGGCGACGTCCAATATGTCCGGCCATGTGCCGGTCCTGAAGTAAGTCGGCCCGTCTGGAGGATGCACAATAACATCGTTGGCGGAGACGTAATCGTACAGCCTCCGTACGACGTATTAGTAGTCCTGCATCCCCAGACTGGGTGCTTAGAGTTGAAATCGCCGGCAGCAAGAACCGGACCATCGCCGGCCATCAGCACCTCCAGGTCCTCGGGATCGACGCCCTCCCTGGGCGCAACGTAAACGGCAACCAATCTCAACTCGTCGAAAGTCGGTTGTTGAAGGCGGATCGCCACAGCCTCGAGGGAGCGAAGAGGGGGAACGCCCACCGGGGAGTGACCAATGTGAGCTCTTATGGCGATGGCTACGCCACCTCCACGATCCGTTAATCGGTCGGCCCTGTAGAGCTTGAAGTTGACTATGTTACATCGGTCACCCGGTCAGAGCCAAGTCTCGCCGATAAGGGCGACGTCGATGGCCTCCTCGGCCAGAAAGGTAGAGGTTATCGTGCACGCCCGCACTAGCCATTGAGACTCTTCGTTCTCACGGGCAGGTAGATGGACTTGAACGTCTCAGCAACACTTGCGAGTTGGGCGGCAAGGTTGCAGAGAACGGAAACGACCTGGTTGATGTCGGCATTATTGACGGAGTTGTCGACCACGTTCCTGCCCGCTCGAGGCGTGCGAGCGGCGTTGGATCGGGCCTGGTTGGAGGGGGGCCCAGCATTAATCTGCACCCTGTTGCCGCGTCTCCGAGTCGCACGGGACGGAGCCGCCACCTGAGCATAGCTGCCACCACGTTGTCCACCTGCAGCACGACCGGGATTGGAACTGCTC
Source organism: Chrysina gloriosa (assembly GCA_038088585.1). Lineage (NCBI taxonomy): Eukaryota > Metazoa > Arthropoda > Insecta > Coleoptera > Scarabaeidae > Chrysina > Chrysina gloriosa. The sequence continues at coordinate 33,306,663 of CM076089.1, forward strand.
ATCGTCGGACCGGATTGGACCACATCCTGTCGCACGCGAACTACTCTGGGCCTGGGGCATTTGGGACAACCCCCTGTAGTTCGCCGTGTGTCTTTCGCCATAATTGGCGTACGTAGGCGGCTGGTCTTTGGGGCGCGGACAATCGGCGGCGAGATGGCCCTCCCTGCAGGCCACACATTTACGGGGGCGGTGCATCGGGACTGTGCATGTCCACACCGCTGACAGCGGAAACACTGGCCAAGACCGGGCCGAGATCGAAGGGCCTCCACAGAGATATCCAACGAAAAGACCTCCGTGAGTTGAAATATCTCCTTTTGTTTCTTATCGATCTTGACTAGCACCAGCGGCATAGGAGATCCTCGTCCGAGCTTCTTCATCCGCACAACCCCCTCTAGTGTAAAGCCCTTCTCTTGAAGATCGAGAAGGACCTACTCGGCTGTAAATTCGATCGGTACTCCACGAAGGACAACGTTCAGCAGTTTTTCAGAGGGCAATTGAAACGTGTGGAAGGGTACCTCACCACGTAAGAATAACTGAGTAATTCCCCGGTAGTCACCCTCATCCACCGGGAATATTCTGATACCGTCAGGTATGGTTTGGGCTTTGGTGAATTTATACCCCTGCCTTTTAATTTCCGCTGACAACGCAACCCAGCGCGCCCTGTCGTGGAGAACGACGGGAGGTATCTTCGTGTCTTCAGAGGGGGCGCTTGAGACGAGGACGCAGCACCGCCCCCTGAAGGAGCCATCGAGTTCGCAGCCGTCGATCGATCAGCGCCAGACTGTGTGCGCACACGCCCAGAAGGTTGGCTAGCGACAGAGTCGATTCTGTCAAAGTCTTGCTGAAACTTTTTGATACGCTTCACAATCGGAGTTGTCGGAGAACGGGTTGTAGAGGGACCGGCTCCGGCATCTCGACTTTCCTCCCCGTAGCCGGGAGTTCAGGGGAAGCAAGACGCTTTTTGTGCCTCTTTCCTCTCGTGCGTTCAATCCACGTAGACGACTCACCAGAAGAGTCCGAGTCAGAACCTGGAGGAGAGCTGTTTCTATCTCCATCCTTACGACCGTCAGGCTTGTTGGAGTTGCTGACTTCAGGCACGAACAAACCCCTGGCGACAGGTGGCGAGTCAGGTTTCCGGCTCTTTAGGATGTCATTGAGTGCGGAAATTAGAAGAAGAACATCTTCCGTCGAGAGGGAATTCATGTCCGTCGTCGGCGCCCTGAGTACTGGGACAGGTGTTGGAGTGGCGAATTGGTCCTCCATATTGACGTCGGGACGCCCCTCTCCAGGAGAGGGGGCAGCGACATGTCCGAGAAAGAAAAAACTCCTTTAGGAGGAGTTCTGAGCATGTCAACGGTTCTTTTGGTTGGGAAAAATAGCAATAGTTAGGGGCTGTGAGCGAGGGAGCGCAAAACGGACCGGCAGTGGGTGTAAAAAGCCCACTCCCGGTCTAAAAAACGCACTCACAGCACAACAAACAATCAGAGTAAAAGTGTATAAATAAAATCAATAAATAAATTATAAATAGTTAAAATTGTTAAAAAAACAAATTGGAGACTAGATAAAACTCTTATTTTATTCTATTTTAATTCGATCTTTTATGCTTAATTTTTTCTTTTTCTTTTTTAATATTCTTTTTTGTAATTGTTTTCTTTTTTATTTTTTACAACTTTTTGATATTTCTTATTTTTTGACTTTCTTTTTTAATTTCTCTACTTTCTCCAATTACAGGAAACCTAGAAGCGTCTCCGTCGTGTAGAGCGCCTCTTCTTATGTAGATTCGACTGGTCGGCCTTGTCAATATAATTTCCCAAAGTAAGGAAATGTCAAATAACGGATAAAATATACGGGCGATCGAACGATCGCCGATCGTCAGTCGCTATCGAACGGCCAGGCGAAGGAAACGGCGCGCGATGCTCCGTACGGAGTGTGCGAGAGAGAGCACCCCGCCGCAATCCCGCTCTTGATGTAAGAGTGGGATGGATCCAAGCACATATGCGGCGAGCTATTCGGGGTCAAAGTTCAATTGACCATTATTCGAGCGAGCGGTGTGGAGAAGCAGCAGTAGCGCACGCACCAGAAAAACGTATGGAGGTGGCACTAACCTGTTTTCACACTGCTAAGTAGCAGCTACTTCCCACTTATACACCGGCACTTTTGTTCAGCCCCGCGCAGGGCGATCAACCCCGGTCAAGCCGGCGGAGGTTTCACACCTATCGGGGAAAACTTCACTTTTTTAATCTTTTTAACTATTGTTTTAATAGCACGGTGTTATTTAATTTTTAATTTTTACTTTCTCAACTTTCGTTTTACTTTCACTTTTTCTTTTTTAATATTTTGTTTATTCTTTTATTCGCTCTTATCGCTCGCACTTGCACTCTCTCACAATTCAGCTTTACCGCTGGTTTTAGGTGGCATCGTTAGATATATATAAAGCCCTTATCGAACGAACGATCGTCGCTTCTGAGAATGTAGATCATTTATTATAATACTTATCATTTAAAGGCATATGTGTTTCATTAGCAACTTTTTCAGATCGTTGAAATAAAAAACAATTGCATTTCCAAATTCAGCAGCTTCAATTTAATTTCAATCTAGGTAAAATTTAAAATATCTTCAAATAGCTCCGAAATCACCAGAGATAGGTATAGGGAAACCTAATACAGTTTGGGTAGGAACTGAAAAACCTTTCTCCGAGTCTGAAAATATACAGGGTGTTCCATTTGAAATAACAAAGTTATACACTATTAAAGTTGAGACAAATAAAACCGGTCTATGGAATCACCCTGTACATTATTGTAAAATTACATACCTGAAAATAAGTAGCCCAAGATATACCAAATCAAGGCTAAAAACATGATTTGAAAATTTCAATTAGTTTGTCTGTTATGTCCATTTTCAAAACATCTTACTTTTTCGAAAAACCTCAAATACTTCGAAAACGGCTAACGATAGGTATATAGAACATCGAAGTAACTTACCTTTATTTTTCCTATACAATTCGAAAAATGTAAAAAATGTATATTGTTCCATTTAAAAAAACATAACTTTGATACTTAGCGCTTTGTTGGAGCACCCTGTATAAACGACAATATTTTCTAATTATGGCCATTATAAACGTACACTATCTTATCAAAAAAGATTTTAAAAAATTATTAGTTTGGGAGCAGTCCGAGGCGCTGGTGGTGGGCCACCCTGTATACACAAGAGAACAAATAAGCAGAGAAGAAAAGCCAGTAATAGATTACATTCTAACAGAAAGAGTTAACCAAAATAAAAGATACGATTGTTAAAAGAGGATATGAGATATGAAGTGACCATTACTTACTGGTAGCGAAAATAGAAAGAGAAGCAGAAACAGGAAAAGAGGAAGGAGAAAAGAAAACGTATACTGAGAGGATAAGAGCATACAAATTGGAAAAGCAAAAAGTAACTAAACAACGGAAAAGAAATTCGTAAAGCAATAGACGAACTGCAAGAAGAGAAACAACGGAATATAGACAAAGAATAGAGAACATTAAAAACAATAATTTTGGAAACAGCAAAAAAAAACGTATGCGTGGCAAGCACACAAAATAAGTATAGAAAATAAAGAGTTTTGTGGACGACAGAAATAAAGAAGTAAATAAAAATAGAAGAGAGGAGAAATGAAAGAGACACTTAACCCTTGTCGAATGGAAGAATTTTATAACGTTAAAAGACGGTGTAGGTACCTTTGTATTGTATTATCAATGTAGATAGGAGTTTTCGTAATAAAAGTATTAAATTATTTCACATTAAAATTATTTAATACTAAAATAGTAAATATGTATCTAAAAGAAACTCATTTCTTATTTACTACATATAAAAACTCTTATTTTTACATTTCAATATGTATGTAAGTATGTGCAAAACTTCAAATTCAAAACGCAAAGAATATAGTATGTTTTACGTTAATATTGCTATATAAGATATAGGTATATGAAGGTATCTACACCGTCTCTTAAGGATGCTACATCTTAAATGTCCCTAAATAATAGGGAAGGCATCGAGATATTTTTCTGAAATTTCTCATATTTAATCTTAATTTAAAAAGATATATTAGAGCAGGTATGGGCAACCTCCGGCCCTCGAGTAAGGTTTGTCCGGCCCGCTACTGAATTCTTTCGTTGCATATTAGCACGGCCCGTCTAAACTTAATTCATAATGAATCATAAGCATACTACAAAAATGTATATTTTTCAAGATTACTCACAGCATAAAACTTCTACAAAAAAGGTTGCCCATCCCTGTATTAGAGGGTATCGTAAAACCTTTAGGCAATACGCTATTTGCTGGTAAAGATTGGGTCTTTCAACAAGACTCAGCACCGGGACATAATTCACACAAGGGTGATTGCAACAGAATGTTCCGGACTTTATTGCCGCGTTGGATTGGCCATCTGCTAGCCCGAATCTGAATCCTCTCGATTACCGTTTGTGGACTGAATTGAAGCAATTGTTTTTAGTCGCCCTCATCGAAATATTGAAGCCTTAAAAAGAGATTTGAAGAAAGCAGCAGCTTCATTTCCGCTCGAAGTAGTGCATTCCGCAATTGACGAGTGACCACAACATTTGAGGGCTTGTTAGTATGTAGTGTAGGTTGTAAAATATATCAGTATAACTTTAATTCGTTTGTTTATTATTTTGCACCGGCTATTTAAAGTTGTGACAGGATTTATGGCACGACTAGGTACATGGATCAAATAATAAAGGAAGTAAACAGAAAAACGAGACCTGCAAACATTGGATATAGAAACATGAAACATGGCATGAAAATGAATGTCAAGAAAACCAAAGTGATGGCAATATCACTACAAGACTCAGGACAACAACAAAAAGAGATAAATAACAGAATTAGCAACACAAACAAACTTCTATTCGTTGAATAAATACATAGCAGGAAAAAATAATTATTATTAATGGACTTTACGGGCATACCGAGTAGAAGCATAGTTGCATTGATGGGTTTTTGTCTCCACGCACCGGATTTGAACCGACATTGAAAAAGAGGTCAATCGAACCTCATCATTTGGTCCACGTCAATAAAACGTTTATGGCCATCACACCTAAACTTCCCTATACATGAATACCTTAATCTCCCACTCTCTCGTGCTTCTGTATTACACGCTTACGCGACGAACAACGCATTACAATCCGGATAATTGTCAGCCTTTTTACATGGAGGCGTAATATAACGAGCGTTGGATCAAGAAAGCCACATGCATGGTGCCGACATTGCAGTAGATGTAAAGTAAAAACTTTTGTAAAGGCTTAATCTGAGTGTTTTTAGTAAAGCTATATTTTTCAAATTAGATGGACATAATAATAATAATAATAACAATAATAATAATAATAATAATAATCTTTATTGTCCAACAAATTATAATTCAATTACAGGACAATTAATGAAAATACAATAAGCAAACCAGTATAACTCTACAACAATACAATATTTCCAGAAGAACCTATACAAATGCATTGAAATGACGCTCACAACAGCTAACAACATACCTCAATGAGTCATGGTTGATGTCACAGACAGACGAAATTATATTGTAATTGTAGCACATCAAGTATATAGGCGTGCAAGATCCAATATTTGTTCTACATCGTGGCAAATAAAATGTTGGTGGATTATGAGATAAAAATGGTGGTATATAAAAGTTTAGTAATTGCAAAAGATCAGGACAGTCAATGTTACCATGAATTAAATTATATAGATATTTAACGCTAGAAGTAATTCTTCGGAATTGAAGTGACGGTATCTCAAAGCGAATTCAACAAAATTGCCTGATCTATATTTCTAACTGAATAAACATTATCAATTTGAAAACTTAGAAATTTTAAAAATCTTCTTTGAATTAATTCATGATCTCGTCTGTGTGTTAAATAAAAGGGATATTATACTACTGCAATTCCTAATAATGAAACCCAACATTTTTCTAGTCGGGGCAGTAATTACATCCATGTGATGATTAAAATTAAGTGTAGGATCAAACCAAACACCCAAGTCCTTAACTAACGCACACCTCTCCAACTGACTCTCACCAATACAATAAGGGAAAGAAACCGGAACGATTCTGCGTGTAAATGATATTGTCTTACATTTAGATATATTTAGGGGTAGATTATTAGATTCACACCACAAAGCAATATTATCCAAGTCAGCCTGGAGGGTAAGACAGTCCGATACTGATAAGATTTCTCGGAATACTTTAAGATCATCGGCAAACAGCAACTTATTTGAGTTAATTGCAGTTGTAATGTCATTAAGAAAAATATTGAACAGCAGAGGACCCAGATTAGAGCACTGAGGTACTCCTACAGTGCTTGACATGATCCCGATGAGTAGCCATTGTAGAACACATACTGTGGTCTACTCGTTAAGTAAGACTTAAAAAAACGAACCAAATCTTCACTAAATCCAAAAGCCACCAGTTTTCTAAGCAATGTTGCATGACCAATATGGTGGAACGCTTTAGAAAAGTCAGTATAAATTGTGTCTACATGGCCATCAGCATCAAGTGAGCTTGCCACAAATTGTTTAAAACAAGCCAAGTTTGACACGGTCGATCGTTTCGCCATAAATCCATGTTGATGAGGAGAAATATGATGATTTATTATAGGAAAAATATGTGAATACATAATTAGTTCCAACAACTTAGCAAAATTAGAAAGAATAACGATAGGTCTGTAGTTCACCACATTACTCACATCACCGTTTTTGTGTATCGGAGTAATCCTTGCCACTTTCCAGATGTCAGGAAAGGTCAACGATGTAAAAGCTAAGTTGAATAATTTTGTCAAAAGAATTGCAAATATGAATTTACAGTACTTAACCAAAAAAGTGGGAACCTGATCGTGGCCAAATATTAAACTATCTTTAAGTTTTTTGGTAATTTCAATTATTGTAGCTGCAGAGATAGGATCCATATTTATGTTATGCGAGCTGTTTCCAATCTGTGGGTCAGTTGATGCATTAGACTCTGAATTAATAGATGTGGTATAAAACCGAACTGAAGTATTCACCAAACGAATTAACAATAGAAATAGGATCATTTAGATGTATATTGTTGAAAGTCATGTTTCCTGGAATTCTAGACCACCGCATCTTGTGGTGGATAAAAGTCCAGAACTGCTTAGGATCTAGACAAAAACTATTTCCAATATTTACTAAGTATGCAGAAAAAGCTTCCATACTCTGCTTTTTAGTAAGAGAGCGGAGGCGCTTAAAATTGTCTAATGAAACAGAACAAATAAACCTTTTATACTTTTTATGATATTTTTCCTTTAATTTTATATTATAAATTAACTGCGGTGTAAACCATTTCCGATAGTGCCCACGAGACTGCCTTGTTACAGGAATATGTTTGTCAAAAACCTCATAGAGCACCCGATAAAAGGAATCGGAAGCTGCGTTGACATCCACGAAATCGTTCAGAAAGTCCCAACTAATATTCTGTAATAATGCATAAAGCACAGGAAAATCTGCTTTACGAAAGTTATATGTTCTGTTATAATTAGGAAAGTTAAAATTGGTGGCAGACTTGCAGTCTATTGAAAAATCAAAAGACAGTGCGGGATGGTGAACATCCTCTGGAATCAGTGGAGAGCTATCTCGTTCAACATCAGAAGGAATACCCGAAATAAGTAAGTCTAAAATTCTACCGTTTACATTCAAAACAGTGTTAGATTGATTGAAGTTGGTGAAATCCAAGAATGATTTCAATATACGTGATTTGGAATCTTGAGCATCACGTAGTATTAAGTTCGAACAATTAAAGTCCCCGAGAATTATAACATTCTGGTAACCTATTACCAATTGCTCAAGCGACTCCATGAAGCTCTCAAAAATATTTATAGAAATATCTGGAGGTATGAACAGCAAAACAGTAAATAGTCTTACAATCAATTGTACATTTACATGCAACGTGAGATAAGAGGTTCTCATAAAATCGTTTGAAATAATAACTGTAGCTTCAAAGCATTATTTTTCATAGGATTACGTAGGGATTATAAAAGTAGGTGCAATTTTTTATTGTGTTACAAAGAATTTTTTAGGAGGTATGATCAAAATCTATCCGGTTTGGGTTTATTAAAAAAAAATATAACACTTATAGACATATTATTTAGTTTCCTTCGAAGTAGTCCCCTTCCGAAACCACGCACTTGAATCAGCGCTGTTTCACGTCAGAAGTTGAAGCGAGAGGGCAAAAGTAACAAACCGGAACACTGTGACAAATTGACTGTAACAGCACGAAGCAACTTTTAAGTCATCTTCAGAAATAGCGAAGAGCTGCTTCGTCGAATTGTGTTGTATCTCCTGAACATTCTCAAAACTTCGTCCTTTCAAGTGGTATTTAATTTTTGGGAAGATAAAGAAATCGCCGTACGCGAGATCTGTCGAATATAGTGGCTGTCGGACCTGTGAGATGAGTGTGCAAGCGCGTTGTAATGATGGATTTTCCACTCGCCTTTTGCGACGTACTGCGTGCCTCAAACGACGCAAGCCTGAACAACAGTACGCCTTATTTATTGTTTGACCTGGTGGAACACAATTCCCGAATAATCGAACAACACAGTCTGCAGCGTCTTGACATTACTGCGGTTTTGTTGTGCTTTTTAGGTCTGAGTGAGTTTGGAGTTTCCCACTGTGAAGACCGAGACTTAGTTCGGGGATCATACCCGTAAACCCACGGCCCTGTTTGCCAAAGTACATATGTGTAAATAAAACACTCGGCTTGTTGCTTTCTTTATATAGTTGCAAATAATGATCTATGCTCTTTTCGACGTAAAATTGTACCCCAATGAAAAATAGTTTTTAAATTTAGTTTTTTTTTTTTTTTAAATAGAGTTTAATTATTTTCAAAGTTATAATAAAAATGGATTTGGGATACTCGTGTACTCCGGCCGGTATTATGAAGGTTAAAAGATATTTAGAAGGAGAAAAGGGTTGTGAACTGTCTGTGTAATATGAAGAAAAAATATCGGTATTATCTCTAGGAAAATAAAAAAACATATATGTAGAAAGATTGGTGCTCTATTGAACAGGTTTAATATCCATAAGATTGTATAACAGAATTATAAGGAGCCAATTGTTTAGCAACTTTCTCTGATGCTTGCTTAGTAATCTTCTTAAGTTTGTTACGTTTACGGATAGCTAGTACAGCTGTAACTTTTCGTTTGGTTTCGAGCGTCCTAACAACTGATTGATACTTCCAACCAACTTCGTGGGATAGACGTCCTACATGACAAAACTGAAAAAGGTTCAGGCAGTTAGTATATGCGTTTTGCATTACACGATTCTAATATATAGAATATTATTTTCTCATATAATGCTTCATATCATTAAAACATCAAATAATGTAGGTAGTAAGAGATAATCATTGAAAAAACAAACAAGTATTCCTCTAAAAATATATACGATCATTTAAAAAATAAAGTACATAAAAAATTAAGTTACGTACAAAAATGGTATTCATAAGCAAAAAAACACCTTCAGTGTAGGTGAATATAAAATAACTGAAAACAAGCAACTAACTACGCGAAATTTCATTTCTAAACATTCGGTGTGAATCTACTCCAACCGACAAAATTAGTACAATACATTGTTAACGCTTAGGTTTTTCTTTTATAGCAGAAATGAAGAAGAAGAAAGTTACAATAGGGACCCGGTTATCCGAGTACGCCGCCGCGGATAATGCATCCCTTACCCATGATACAGTGACCAGCATGGCAACACGTGTGCAGATACGTTATTTATATAAAATTGTGAGTTAAGTTTGTAGGTAAGTTACTCTATCTTAGATTACATTTTTATGTACACACATATATACTACATATGCATTCATTTAGCACGTTTTGGGTTATATTTTTTAAATTTTATGTGCATGTATATCTGTATTTATGTTAACGATCTAGGTTTAATATTTAAACAACATTATATTATATCACATGTACTTAGTTATTAGTTACTAATAACTAAGGTTAGACAAACACGCGTCTTGTTCGCTGGGTGAACAATCTATATACAGCGAACAAAACACGCGTTCGTCGAAAGAAGGCGATAAACCTATACGAGTTTGATATTTGTCTGCTCCGTCACATATATCAAACTCGTATAGGTCTACCTCCTTCTATCGACAAACGCGTACCTTGTTTGCTGCATATAGATTGTTCTTTCAGCGGACAAGGCGCGCGTTTGGAGAACGTTCCTAACAACGTATAAATATTATTTTTGTTATTAGTGCCCTTTTTTATAAATTGTAACTGACATTGAAATTTTATTTATAAATTTATTTCAGCGCAAGGATCATTATATGATGCTAATAAAATGAAAAATTAAATTTCTTTCAGTGCAACAAAAATTAGAATTAATAGAAGAATAAGAGAAGAGAGGAAGATATTTTTGCAATATTTTACTAATACACACTGTCTATTGATATAGCCGTAGGTGCTTGGTGAAACATTTTGATTAAACAAAAATAAAATAATATTAAAACACTTGGCTAAGTTTAATTTAGATTTCTCTAACAATTGTTTCGGTATTCTCATACCATTATCAGAGAGTAGAATAATACTAAATGTGAGTTGTGCAGAAGACTATCGGTAGTGAGGTAATTACACATGTGAGCTGCCCAGGAGTTTATAGGTAAGGTGATTACGGGTAATTACATTTTAATCAATAGTAACAATAGACACAGTGATTAAAATGTAATTTCCTGTAGTCACCTTACCTATAAACTCCTGGGCAGCTCACATTTGTAATTACCTTCCCTCCCGATAATCTTCTGCACAACTCACATTTAGTATTATTCTACTCTCTGATAATGGTATGAGAATACCGAAAGAATTGTTAGAGAAATTTAAATTAAACTCGTGAAACTTAGCCAAGTGTTTTAATATTATTTTATTTTTGTTTAATAAACACTAATTAATGGACGACTTTGTCCAATTCATTGCTTAGACCAGGTATGGGCAACCTCCAGCCCGCGGGCCACATGCAGCCCTCGAGTAAGATTTGCCCGGCCCGCTACTGAATTCTTTCGTTGCATATTAGCACGGCCCGCCTAACTTAATTCATAATGAATCATAAGGATACTACAAAAATGTATATTTTTCAAGATTACTCGCAGCATAAAACTTCTACAAAAAAGGTTGCCCAATGCCTGGCTTAGACTATTATGATAAATCTTGAATTTCGAAAACCAGCGATAAGTTGTAGTTTTAGACGGTGCTTGGTCATAAAGAACTGAAAAAGGCGGATCCACACATTGTTTTGGGTGAAACCATTTTTAAATCCATAAAATATCGCACGAAAATTTTATTTTTTTTTCGGTGGTACAAATGCTATTAAATGATTTTCTTTCTAACTGTCAATGTTACTTTGTCCAAAAATATTAAATTTAAAGATATTCTGACAACACTAGGAGTATTCGATTCCCGAAATTTACGTACAAGCTTACATATCGGACATACAGTTAGAATATGTCTCTTGTTTTCCTCATCGATTTTGCGAATCAGTTCGATGGTAAAGATCATTGCTCACTTCCTATCTTCAACGAACATTGTATTTTAACATCGTATACTGTCTTTTGTAGATTCATATGTATCAGAAAGTAACTGAAATGAAATGAAATGAAACTTATTATTGATTGCCCGTTCTGCTTTGTCTTTTCTCAGGTGTACATACAGCCTTGGCCATATGTCTGAAGCGCCCTCGATTTTTGCAGGTAAACTAAAATTACGAAACATAAAAATCAAACTACGGGTATTTATACATTTCAAATACAAAGTTAATAATCAATATTTATAATATGGATGAAATGAAAGTGTTTATTGAGTTTAAGGGAGCCTTTGACACCGTTAACAGAAATGAAATGATAGAGGCATTGAAATCAATGGGAATATCAGAAAAATGGAGGGCGCTGGTAAGAATGAGTCTTAGAAATACAAAAGCTAAAGTGAGATACATGCGAACAATGACAGACTCGTTCGAAGTAAACAAAGGAGTAAAACAAGGAGACCCGCTATCTCCAACAATATTCAATTTACTTTTAGAAAGTGCCATTAGAAAAGCCAAATTAGACAAAAGGAATATAATGGTTGATGGATTGCAAATAATAGCGTATGCAGACGATGTCACAATAATTGGAAGCACAAGAACAGGAACACCACTAGCCCCCGACGTATGGAGAGGGAAGCACGAAGATTGGGTATGGAAATCAATGAAGCTAAAACAAAATATATGAAGATAGGAAGAACTGAAACCAATACACGAGGCTACCTGAGAACACAGAACCACAAATTTGAGGAAGTTTCGTCGTTCAACTACTTAGGTGTAATAATGGACAGCAATGGGAAAGAGAGGGTGAGACAGAGAATATTAAAAGGACTACAAGCGTTTGGACGAAATAGTTCACTACTGAAAAACAAAACACTAACGAAGAAAACCAAGATCAAGATTTACAAGACTTTAATAAGCCCGGTCATCACGTATGCAATGGGGACCACAACAATCACTAAAAAGAACAAGAAGACCTAAAGATACCAGAAAGAAAAGTTTTAAGAGCAATATTGGGGCCGCACGTCACAGAACAGGGAGTAATAAGACCGAAAACTAACAAAGAAATGGAGGATCAACTTGAGGGAGAAAATATTATACGATACATTAGAGCTCAACGGCTCCGATATGGCCCAGAGGCAAGAGACGACCAAGGAAGAGATGGAGAGATGCCGTGGAGGAAGACGTAAAAGTGATGAAGATAACCGATTGGATATCAAAAGGAAGGGACAGGAAAGAATGGAGGAAAATAACACAGGCCGCCAGGACTCATAGCAAGCTTTAAAACACAGGGAGCAAGAGGAGTAGTTCACCTCATCAAATAGAACTTCAAAAACGTCATAAGATGTTAGCCATAGCCCAAAGGGCTGAAAGGCTTGATGATGATGATGATGATTTATAATATATTAATATTTTATTGTCCCACCCCGAGATTTGATAACTAACTGCACCCGTTTTGGCATCGTAGCAAATTTTCCGCATATCGCATAATTTTATATAAACTAATTGCTAGAAGTGACTGAAGTGGCTGTTTCGAACCCGATCATACCGAAAATGTACTGTTTGCCCAAAATACACAAACCGGGTAAAACAATGAGGCCTATAGTATCGTATCGAACCATTGTATGCAACATAAAATGTCGTTTATCAATTTCTTACTCAATAGGTTAGTTAAATTCCCACAATATAGGTTTCGAAAAGAATTAGAATATATCAAAAAGATAGCTACATACAACGGTTACTCCGTAAGAGATGTTGAAAAACGATTAGAAAAAATTAAAAGAAAAGCCCACATAAGAAATTCAACGACTTTGGCTCCGGTAGTTACGCGGGAAAAGAATTTTATAAAACTACCGCATCATAAGATTTCAAAAGGGATTAGCAATATTTTAGAAAAACAAAACTTGAAGGTGTGCTCGACATCTAAAAACACCTTAAAGAATCTTTTAGGTGATCAGAAACACAAAATAGTTCCGCAACAACGGTCGAGTATCTATAAAATTAATTGTAGTGAATGCGATAAAGCATATATAGGACAGTCGAGACGCGCAATAGCTACACGATTGAAAGAACATGTGGCACATTATCGCTACAGCGGGATAGACTCGTCATGTATCGCGAAACATATGCATGACGCGGGACACAACATAAAAATGGAAAATTTAAAATTGATAAGACAGGTCGATTCACCGCGAGAACTCGATGCATTTGAAGCCATACACATACACAAAAATATAAATCTTCTAAATCGGGACGCGGGACCGATTCAATTTAGTTTATTCCGATTAATATGATCAAATGAAAGAATTTTAACTGAAATTTAATTTCTTCGGGCATTAACCAATTCACACAATGTACTTGTAAATCTTTAACGTTCAAACTTAGGGTTTGCCAGGTACCTTTCCCTTGGCCGTCCACTTGACTTAATATGGGAATTTGCGGGGGTGAAAGGCGTCCGAGCCGTCACCGAGAGGGAAAATATTTGTGCATGCACACACATGGTCACAGTAAAAAGTGGGGTAAAAATGCATGTTGTAGAATTTTTAATGTTAGAAATTTGTCACTTCGGTTTATACGGTTGTTGAAGATGCTTGCCTCGAGCTAGCGAAACACGTGTCACCGATTTTATTATAAACAATTGTGTGGTGAGGAGTTTACCGATGTGATATTTGTGTCACGTATGGTTAATATAGGCATTTTGGGGTCTTTTAAGACAAGGATATAAATATATCTGTCTTAACTTTAAAATACGGAATCGATATTCAAACCGTTCGAGATATTATTAAAAGTAAACTCAAATTGAACAAATATACAGTGTCGGACAAAACATATTGTACTAATGTCTATGAATAATACTATCCTCTCCTACATTCACAAATACAGTTTTGAATATAATAAAATTACTTAAATACAAAAAGAATTTTTTTGTGAAAATATAAACAATCTTAGAATTGATTTCACTCTGTGGCATTATATACAAAAGGAATTAAACATATTCAATATTCAGCGCGACAACATATTAGACTGATTATTATTATTTCATATTTTATAGCATAACCATTATTTTTAATAACATCACTGCATCTCTTTAGCATAGAAACTATAAGGTTGTTAATGACTTCTGGTGGAACACTTAACCAGGCTTCTCTTGCAGCTTCAAATACCTTGTCTTTGTTTCCGTTGGCACCCTCTCTGTCAATCCTCCTGTTCACTATTTCCCAGAGATTTTCAATTGAATTGAGGTCCGGTGACTGAGCAGGCCACTTGAGGACAGTAATTTTTTCAGCTGCGATCCAATTTGTTACAAGTTTCGCGGTGTGTTTTGGGTGGTTATCTTGCTGAAACGACCATGAAATTGGCATATTCCACTCGGCATAGGGAAGCATCACACTTTCAAGGACATTCTTGTACACGAGTCCATCCATAATGCCATTTATTCGGTGCAGGGGTTCAATGCCAAATCCAGAAAAACATCCCCATACCATTATACTACCTCCACCATGCTTAACTGTGCCTTGGCAGTATCGAGGTTCTAAGCGTTTATTTTGTGGTCGGCAACTCTTCTCATTCCGTCTGAATATTTCAAATTAAACTTTGATTTATCCCAAAAAAGGACAGTTTTCCATCGCTTCACTGACCAGTTGATATGTTCTCAGACAAATTGTAAACGTTTTAATCGATTTTTCCTAGAAATAAATGGCTTTTTAGCAGCTCTATAGCTTTTAGCCCACCTGCACATGCTCTTCTTTGTACGATCATGCTGCTTACTTTCAAGTTTAGGTCTTTAACCAGGCTTGATGCCGATTTAATTCTACAAGTATCCGTGGGTTTTCTTGTCGTGTTGTAGCTTTAGGTCGTCCTCCACGACGAAAAGTTTCTACAGTTCCGGTAACTTTGAACTTAGTTATAATGAAACTTACTGCTGATTTCTTCAAACAAAACGTTTTGAGAAGAATCTTTCTTGTAATCATTAATAATTAGATTTTTCAATTGAAGTGAGTGTTTT
Organism: Chrysina gloriosa; assembly: GCA_038088585.1. Classification (NCBI taxonomy): domain Eukaryota; kingdom Metazoa; phylum Arthropoda; class Insecta; order Coleoptera; family Scarabaeidae; genus Chrysina; species Chrysina gloriosa. The sequence continues at coordinate 33,322,252 of CM076089.1, forward strand.
TTTCCAGCCATAATCACTTTTTTACACAATATCTTAGGAAATTTCTAGAATTTTAAACGCGTCACAACTTTTGCACTCAAATGATCTTGTTGAAGTAAACACGGTCTTTCTTCTATTAAACTGGTGCTAGGAATGCTTAAACTACGAAGTGCATCTACAACTGTTAACAAATAACTTTATTCGCCGCCTACTCAGCCAAATTGCGACGAGTCCAATGTGTTTTGTCGACTGTTGAATATATTTTTGCTTGCTTCAAATTTGTAAGAAATGTTTGTTAATCATCTAAAACGCATTTGCTTATAAGAAATAATGATAAAACTCAGTTTTAAGGTCCTTTATTTCATTTTATGCATTATATTTTATAAGCTATACAGTAATAAGTTACTATTGATACCTAGTCCAATATGTTTTGTCCAACACTGTATATGTATAGTCGGTTTCAGAACTGATGGCACTTGCTCAGATGAAGGATTTGAGAATTAAAAAGAGTAGAAAAATAAAACGGGAGAGGGCAATAATTTGGACTGTGTACAGTATCGCCTGAAAATATCAGTTCGCGTTGGTTCTCAGTTAACTGCTTTCATTGTGCTTGGTACTCCGATATTAGGCATGTGTTCCGTTCCCTCCGTTTGTTTATCACAAAAACTGCATCCAAAAGGAACACATCATGGACGATATGACAGAGGAATTTATTATTACTGTAAATAATGATAGTAATAGTGACCGTTTTGGATTATTCCTGATGAGAATGTGTAGATATACATATATATGTATATTATATATTATAGCTTTGCCCTTTCCATTCGAGGGAAAATATATATACATATATGTATATGTATATTATATTGCATTTATTCATTAAAGATTTCAATATCTATTTAAATTAACATACAACACAACATTGAGAATATTTCATTTCAGAGAAATTAATCAGGAGAAAGTACAATTTTAATTACATCATGTTTACAGTATTAAGTATTGAAGGTTATAAATAACTGATTCCTTTTAAGAAGTACATATTCACATAAATTTAGTTTTACAATATTTGAAAATTAACACTACAAACATATACTTTCTTTAAAATGCTAGTTGTCTGCGTTTCGTTGTACTTCAAACACAAATGTTTACCGGTCGTTGTCATAGTGATTTCGATGTCGATACTTTTAGTTCGAATATTACACATTTAAGCCACGTCTTGCGCATCCCAAGTGATATCAGTTTTTAAACCGAGTATACATTCTTTTAATGGAAAAACATTACCAAGCCCTAAATTCAAGCCACTCGATAATGCAATTATAAAATGGTTTTTACAACAACGATTAAAAGGAACCCCTATTTCAAGAACAATCTGCCTTGCCCAAGCGCAGAATTTTCATCAAAAGTTAAAAATTAAGGAGAACTTTCATGCATCCAATGGCGAAAAATCGGATGCCAGTGAACCTGTTATTGCACAACTTTTTACGAATTTACTAGAACAGATTTATAATGATGACAAGACCCACCAGTGTGAAGTTTGCCATAAATTCCATCTATAAAATTTTTCTTTCAATTTCAACCTACAAACACAATAATAGGATGAAAGCAACCCTGGTAAGTAATTTTATTATGTTAGAAGTTAACTTAAATCCGATTACTATGAAATTCCGCGATGATATCGAAATACACTTGCCTCTATCTGTAAGCACAGATAAGTTGATAACATTAAAATTTTGACAGAGTGCGGCACAAGATTTTTATTCCGACTTCGCAGGCTCATTCTAAATTATTTCTTCTATCAGAAACCGCAAAAACATTTTGGACACCGCGATCGCAAATATTTTTTCAGCACCGAAATTGCTTTCGTTAGCTATACGTACACATCATCGGAGAAAATTGTAATTGTAAAAATTGTAAGATATGCGAGACCTGTCGACCTAGTGTTAAGCGGAATAGTTGGAAATAAAGTTTCTTTGAGTGTCTAATAGATTTTTGATGAACCGCGTCCCCAAAAAGTTTAATAAACGAATGCATATAATTCGCATATATATTGTTACATATACTGTTGTTGAAGACAAATAAAGCAATAGTATCTTGAACATATGGTGCAGATTACATCTATATTTGCCTCAGCGCAATAGAGACAGGTTTTCGAAGTGTCTTCTGAGTGCTGAATTACAAAGTTTTTAATATGATTACGGTATGCTGCAACATCTAACGACTTTTTCCATGTTAGAAGTACTTCACAATAGTATATTAAATACATTCCACAATTCCAGCGCTTGTTGTGTGTTGGGTAATTAATATTAACTGTTAATTTGTTCGATTTCTCCAAACCAAGATTTTGTAGAATCTGAGCCAGCTTTCGATAATACATATTAGCTTTTCTACTATGGTTCGTCAACGGATCGAAAAACAACACAGTGTGTTTCCGTATATTTGCGTATATACACATCCAATGACTATTAGTTAATATTGGAAATATGAACTGTTCCTCAGTAAAATATGTATCTCTGAAGGCAGGATTACCACCTTTGTACTTTAAAAAAATCGAAAATTTTTTTTTTTGGCTTAAAGTACTCTTTCAAGTGTATAGAATCGAAATTCATTCATTAGAAAGGTGACTGAAACCTTTTTCTAGTGTTATAAACCGGTTCTTCTCGGGCTGCCGAGCGCGCAGACACACTACCTGTCTCATCCTACTACTTGTCAATTTACCGACCTAATTATGGCCCCCTTAGTTCCAAATAGTGAAGTATATGTCGCTAGTTACTTTTTTCATTATAATATGACATATACTTCTATGTTTTATATAGTTCATAACGCGTTAGTCGTGTAAACATCATTCATGTGTTGCTTGGTTTTGTCTTTCACAAGTTTCTTTCGAACGTTTATTCATTGTTCATCATGGGGAAGACAAAAGTGGTGGAGAAAAAGGGACAAGAGGAGGAAGTCGTGCCTCGAAACCGAGAAGCACCGGAAGGAAGCCGAAGTTTTGGCTATGCGATAAGTGGCATTAAAATTCTGTGCATTCATGTGTTTACCAAATCCAGTATTCCAGTCATTTTATGGCAAAATGGTTTTGACTATTTCTATTGCTACTGCAGCCGTACGAGAAAAATCAATGAAGACCGCAGCTGCTAAAGAGAAAGAATTGTCAGTACAGAAGGGACTCGCAGAAGGGATAGTAGTTTCCGGCGACGGTACATGGAAGAAGAGGGGATTCTCGTCTTTGTTAGGAGTTACATCATTGATAGGGTGATGCACCGGAAAAGTCATTGATGTTAATGTTAAGTGGAAAATAGGTAATCAATGCAATTATTGGGAAAAAGAAGGAACGGCAGAATATGAAGAATGGGCTGATTGTGAGACACACAACAAAGATAGCTGTGAAAAAATCACGAGGGATCGGCAGGAAAAATGGAGGTTGACGCAGTAATTGAAATGTTCCAACGATCAGAAGAGGTCCACGGTTTGAAATATAGTCACTACGTAGGAGATGGAGACAGTAAAACATTTAAAGGTATTTTAGACTCGAATCCATATGAAAAATTTGGACATCAAGAAAAAGAATGTATCGACCACGTTCTAAAGAGGATGGGAATGCGACTTTGGAATTTAAAAGAAAATGTACAAGGTATTGGTGGCAAAGGCAAACTAATCGGAAAATTAATTGATGATCCATCATTATATGTTGCTCTGGCAATACGTCGAAATCATAATTCAATTGTTAATATGAAGAAAGAAATATGGGCCACGTCTTTCCGATTTCCACGAACGACAACCCGCAGCACGATAGATGTCCAGATGGCGAAAATTCCTGGTGCTCGTGGGAAAAGGCTAAATCTCGCAACGAACTCGTCAATTATCAACACAAATCAGCGATGGAAGACAAAGTTTTCAATGCTGTTAAATCCATTTATGAAGAACTCAGCCAGGATGAACTATTAACACGCTGCTATGTGGGCGCTCGCTGCTAAAACCATGTCCAGTGGCAAAAAATCATCGACATTGCTGCTGATATTGCAATATGTAATTTTAACCTTCCTATACTCACGTCAAAATGAAAGACGTATACTATACTATATAAGTCGGTCTCACAGACCGTATGCGTGAGTATAGGAAGGTTAATAATGGATTATAGAGCATTATGGACATTATGCAAACTTTGAAACTACCTACACTACCGTCCAAAAGTTTGGAAGCAGCGACGCCAACAACGGATTTTACAAAAAAACAGATAAGGTAAATTTTTATTGTGATTATTAATGAATGTATGTAACATACGTCACTATCATCCATAAACAGTAAATTTATTCAAAAATATAATAATATATTAGGTAGTAAGTCTATTTTCGTCTATATGACCACCTTTAGCTTTAATAACTGCTCCACAAATTTTTGGCATTCTTCGAAGCAATTTTTCAAGGCAGTTCTCGTCAATTTGTTGCCATGCGGTCCGTAAATATTCCCATAGCTGTTGGGTGTTTTGAGGCTGTTGCTGTCTAGCCCTTCGATCAAGTTCATCCCACAAGAGCTCAATAGGGGACAAATCCGGACTTTGAGGAGGCCAAACCATTAACTTTAGTTGATTTAATGCTGCTTTCTCCTCTAAAAAGTTCTTGCAGATTCGAGCCGTATGTTTGGGGTCATTATCTTGCTGAAACACAAACGGCTCGCCAGCAAGACGGCTTCCAGACGGAAAACCATGATTCTGCAGAATTTTTACTAAATCACCCGTCGTTCTTCCAGCAAAACAACCCCAACCCATAACACTACCACCTCCGTGTTTAACAGACGGCACTAAACAGGCCTCACTGACTCTTTCCCCGGGTCGCCGACGAACAAAAACTCTCCGTTTCGTACCGAATAGTTCAAATTTAGATTCGTCGGTCCATAACACTGTCTTCCAATCCTCCAGTGACCAGTTTGCATGTTCTCTTGCCCAAGTTAGCCTTTTCTGCTTATGCACATGTTTCAAAAACGGTTTTTGCGGCCGACGCACCCCCTTAAACCAGCTGCCAATAACCGTCTCTTGACGGTGGTAACAGAAACATTTGTTTCTCGTTGCGTATTGACGCGCGATGCGATGTCCGGTGCTGTTAGACGTCGATCTCGTTTAGAAGTTGTTACAATGAATCTGTCATCAGCTGCAGAAGTCACCCGTGGCCGCCCACTTCGTCTCCTATCAAGATTTTGCCCGGTCTCTCTTCTCCGGGCCAAGGTATAATGCACACCCTTCGGTGAAATTCCCAACCGTTGTGAAATTTCTCTTTCGGTATATCCTTCGCCGCGGAGAGTACAAATCGTACAACGTTGTTCTGCAGTCAACTGTTTGCGTTTTGGCATTTTTACGCTCAGTACTTCACCAAATTGTTTTAATTCCGCACTGAATTCAAAACACTAATTCCGCAAAGGAAACCGATACGACACAAAAGTTTTAATACTTCTACCACACGCACTCAACGATTACTGAAGTAATACTAAACCGTTTGACCGAAAGCAATTACTGCAGGTGTCCTACTCATCATCGCCAAATAATAGCTGTACTCTTGGAAAAGAGCAATAAAACGTATTCGGGTGAAATTTGTACCTAAATGTTTGGAATTTACGGATTATGAGTAACGATTCTATAATTGCATAGAATAATTTACAATAGGGATTAACGATTTCACGATATGCGTAACAGTTGTATAATTTTAAAGGAATTTCACCTTGCTTCCAAACTTATGGACGGTAGTGTATGTATAAGCCAAAGTTGTTACGATTTTTTGTCTAAAAGCCGATAATTATCGTATTCAGAGAGCGGAGGTTTCGATTACTGAAGCTGCTCGAGAGGCTAGAAGAAGTGGTGTTCCTGCTCACAAGCTTGCTAATGAAGAAGAAATACGTGCTGAAGGTATCCTGCATGGCGCCGGGATTGCAGATTGACGGTCAGTTGAAAATATTTATTAGTTTCATGTATGTAAACGCGTTTTTCTCGAAACGATATTTTTAAATCTGCGTGTCAAATTAGTCTTCAAATTTTCATCGGATTGACTTGAAACTTTGCATAATTCTTCCTTATGGTATAATCTAAGGATGTACGTAGGATTTTTTCTGTAGCGTTATTTTATTTTTGGTGCGCAGTTTTTTACCCTGAAAAATTGATTTTTTAATGACCGCCATTTTCTTAAAAGTCGAAATTTCGTAAAATCCCTACGTACAGACTTAAAACATATTGTTATTAATGGGAAAAAATATGATTTTTGTTCTAAGAGCCAAGTAGAAGGAATTTGACACGCAGACTGACGGTGTTCCTTAAAAGCCGTATACTTTGGCTCCACCTACAATTTTTTAGTTTTTCGACATTAATTTTTTTATTGCAGCTGAAGATTATCTTAATGAATGGCTAAAACCGATTTTCTTTTCTGCGCATTTTTTGTATGAAACAAAAATCATGAAGAACGCCTGCAAAATTGCAATCAAAGGTGGTATCATGCCTTAAGGTGTGTGAACATGTTTAACCTTCCTATACTCACGTCAAAATGAAAGACGTATACTATACTATATAAATCGGTCTCACAGTCCGTATGCGTGAGTATAGGAAGCCTAAGACATAGTTTACCAAAAAACTATTCAGCCACATTTCTGTTTTATTTACACTAGTTTCCAATGTTATGTAACTTTCATAATACAACTTTTCCCTTCCAATTTTCGAAGCAACATAGTTTCGTTTTAGTTTCTGTATCGTTGGTATTGGAGTCAGATATTATTGATTTTTTCGGCTCAAGTACCTTTTTCATTGTCGTTGAATTGTTTGCTTTAAAATAAGAGTGTACATTTTTGGTACATTTTTGCCACATCTCTTCGGAAATTTTAGGTGATACATACTTGTTTCTGCCTTGTGGCACAACGATTTCTTTTAATGTTGTATTTTAATGCACGGTATTCATTTATCACATAATTTCTAAGTTTGCGTATAAATCTAGATGGTTTGTTAGAGCATTTTTCTGCAGAATATTATTCTTTACAATACCGAACCATGTTTCAACCAAAGCATTACTTTGCTTCGGTGCCAACATATTTGTCCACATGGGAATAAAGGAAATATGTTTTAAAAATTATTTTGCAAGATCAGGCCAATAGAACTGATTTACCTGTAGATCTAAATTACTGTTATATTGACTCTCGGGTATATTTTCAAAGGTATTTTTGAAAAATATATAAAATTTATTATTTTCGTAAAATGTCTCAGCAACATTTACTTTTCCATCTGATAATTCACTGTCACTTTTGCTTGAGGTCATGCTCGCACCTATTAAGTTTTTGAAGGCTTCTTTTAGAGCTACTGTATCGTGTTTATATAACAGCAAAATAAAGACGTTTTTTTACAGATATTTGAAGTTGCAGGAAATTTTCGATGGAGTACAGCGACGCAGTTATTTCCTTTAATAATTTTTTTGTTACAGCATCTTTATAAACCTTGTTTATGTTTCCCGTCATTAATTTAATTAAATGAGTGTGACATAGTTTCATTATAATGATATCTTTATCCATTTGCATTGTATTTTGCAAGACTTTAAAACTATTATTTAAATAAATCTCCAAGTCTAAGTTGTTCCAAGCCTCACATACAGCATTCATTATAGCAAGGCTGAAGTCGGTTGTAACTACTTTACAGATTGGCCAAGGGTTTCTCTTTAAAGAGAAAAACTTTGTTTCTGTTAGCCATGAAGCTAATGTAGCAGTGCCATGGCTAGCTGATAATAATTCAAAGATAGGTACTATTCTTTGATTTTTTGTTGAAATAACACCCCCATAGTAAATAATTCTCTTAGATGTTGAGTACGGCTTTATTACTGCACATCCCACGGTATCAATGTGTACATTTGGGCAATTGTGACAAATGTCATACTTGAGAATTTCAAGTTGTTCATTTCTTATAATATAGACAGACAATGGTTGTCCAATTTTTATTCAAAGTTTTCTCGCTGCATTAAAATAAGTTCATATACATATATCATCTTTAGATCTATCGTTTTGGGCTACTGTTTCCCATTTAATTCGTCTATAAACAACTTCTGATTTAATTCTATTTAAATTTGATGTATTTTGCAGGACAGCAACAGATATTTCTATATCTTCTGTTTTAACATTTAATGGTGTTACTTCATTTAATCTGGCACCAAGTATAGACCTATGGATCCCATTTGTCTGGTGAGTTGGTTAGCATGGCAGAAATCTTTAGAAGCGACTTTGGTAGGTTTCGCATTCATATAGATCAATTTAAATGTCTTACAATCCAAATATCCGCAGTATCCATATATAGTATACTTTTTTTGTAGATAATTACATTGTTTAAAATAAGAAATACACGTGTTATTTACAGATTTTATTTTCTCTGAAAAAGTTGAGATCGCTCTCAATGCATTCATTACAGAAGCTTTGGCTTGATGGATTGTTGGGTTTTATTGCTTCATCGATATTAGTTAGTTTAGTTCTATTAAAATGATTATCGTTACTTACAACTATCATACTACCAAAAAGATTTAATATCGCATTGGGTTCCTTGTCATCATTTAATATATTACAAGTTAAATTGTTCTGATTTTCATATATTGCTTCAGTATTGCCAGCCGAACCATTATTCCCTCTTCCTGCTTTTCTAATATTAGAAAATTATATTTCGAGTATTAAAGTTACAGACTATTTTCAAGTTTTATAATGTAAGTTTGATCAAAATATCTGTGGTAATGTAAAAATACAACGTAGGTTCTGTTTATACTTGTTTTATTTTAACGTTTCAGTTATACATGCTGTTCAATTAACCGTGACGTTTTTATCCCATAAGGTACGGATAATCGGGTCTATACGGTATATGCAATAGAGCAAATATAGGGAGCACATACAATTACTATCGGAAAAGACTAAATTTAAAGATATAAATAACGCAAACGTAGTACTTACCTTACGGCCAGGCTTCAAGCAAATGACACGGAGTGCTCCAGGGACAACTACGCGCTTTCTGCGATCATATGGTGGAGGTACACCTTCATAGGCCTTCAATCGCCTCAATGCTTGTTTTCCTCTTTCCGTTTTGTGAGGTAGCATACCTATAAGAATAATTTAATAAAAAAAAAAGGTAGTCACTCTAGTATTGCAATAGATCCAATATCGATATAATGAAGTAGTTACAAGGTACATAGGCAAAAAGCGAAACTTCTTTAAAAATGCTGTCTCAAACATTGTTAACATTTGTTTCACTAAAAAATAATTCGACTGCTAATTTACTAGTCAGTCGAAGAATGAGTTACGACTGTCTTAAAAGCAAGAGTTTTGTCAAAACATATGAAATGCTTTAAAGGCATAGGAAAGACATTGAATATTTATTTCAAACTCAAGTTTATTATTAATTAGTACATAGTTTTGTGCATAGCATCCGAATCAGCATTTAAAACGAGCTAGCACGTAAGATTTTAGAGTAATTGAGATATGTTATTAGTTGAATTGAGTAACATTATTTTGCCTCCACTTCATATTAAGTGAAGCGCGATAAAAGAATTGGTGAACGTTCGGGATAAAAAATGTAAAGTCTTCAGTCATTTAAAACACATTTCCTAAATTAACTAAAGCAAAGCTGAAGGAAGGCACACATTTGTTGCGTTAAAAATCAGAATATTGTTGAAAGATCCAACTTTGATATTAAGCTCACAAATCTCTAAATAACTGCTTGGTCCACTTTCAAAGCAGTTGTTCATGGCATAGCCAACAAAAAAATTATAAATATCATTTCCATAGTGCATGATCTGCTGGTGAATCACAAGAACATGCGGTATAGAATGGAAAATTTAGGCGCTGTAAGCGATGAGCAGGGTAGGCGCTTTCACAAAGACATCCTTACTAAGGAATATCGTCAGCCCCGCTTGATCGGGTAAGGCTAAATACAAGGGGGTTTCACCTGGTGCTCCCAGGTCATGTTGATTGATTTCTTTTAATTCCATATTCATTAAAATACTTTTTCATTAGTAAATTGGCAGTCACATTCCAAAGAACTTTTACTGTATGTTCTTTATACACCTCACCTTTTTGTTTTCTCATATTAACCTTCCTATACTCACGCATACGGTCTGTGAGACCGACTTATCTAGTATAGTATACGTCTTTCATTTTGACGTGAGTATAGGAAGGTTAAAGGTCCAATTTTTGCATGAATGCAAGTTCGGATACTGTAGTCTCTTGTTCGAATATGTACTTTTTTTTCGGCGCAAAATGACAAACTGCCTCCAAACACTGCCCTTGCTCTTTTTCGTATTTTTGGGTGTACTTGTAGTGATATTATCGTCAATTTCTCTCTCTGGGATATCCCCAAATGGTGTTTCAAAAATGTCCTTTTTTGACTTTGACGTCCCGGTGGTGACATCATGGCAGCGTAGAATTTCCACTGTTTTAATTTTCGTTTAATAATTCAGTACCTGTTGTATTGTTACAACAATGTATGATGAAATATTCGTGAAAATAAACCATAGAATTTATTAGGAAGATGGGAGTTTTACAAATGACCTGGTTACTGTTTAGCCAAGGAAGGGGGCACACTTCATAAAGTGATGTTTTGATATTGCAGCTTAGAATTTTTACTTATTCTGTACATAATTATTACACTGTATTATTTTCTTATTTAGAATTTCTTTTCGTTTCTTACACATTACACGACAGCAAAAAAATAAATATGTAACAAATTGCCTGAAGACGAATTAAAATATGACAAGGAAACTATAGCGTACTTAAATTACTTATTCCCGTATGACCACTATATAAATCGTGACTGAAATCGATACCACTATGAAGCCGCCCTTTCTAGCACAACTGCACGGGGCGGAGTTGCAACTTATTGCCCCTATATTGCATTGTGAAAGAGCACGTGTATATAGAGTGCTTGTCACAACTTATGCATCAAATTAAAACAGAAGAAAGTTGAAAGTAAAAAAATTTGTAGGAGAAAAATTCTTTCCTATCACAGAAAAGCTGTAATTATAAGTTTTGCATGAAAGATTTGAGTATCCTTGCACTCCTATACCTTAAAATACCTTGTTCCCTCAGGGGTTCGCAGTTAACAAATTTAACAAGTGAGTACAAGCCCGAGCTAAATCCCAAACTAAGGTGTAAGGTAACGCGTCTAGAGTTGCGTGGCCGCAGGAGAGTGCGGTCTCTAACGTTCCCCTGATGGCACCAGGCGAAACCCCCTTGTATTTAGCCTTTCCCGATCAAGCCGAGATCTGATCGGGCGGACAGATACTTCCCTAGCTATTCGTGGGAACAGTATGGGTAAAATTAAACAAAAACCAACAAAGGAAGAACATGTAAAAGGTTCTAAAGCTGTAGGGCAGGAACCATCCATGCGAAAGATAATCTAGCAAGGCAAAGTTGAGCGAAGGCCATCTACCAAAAAAGAACCACACAAAGCTGTGAGGGTCAATGCCGTAGAAGAAGTGGATCTGATGTCCGACGCGGAGATTCGCACAGCTAAGCTATCTGGTATTTCCAAGGCTAAAGTGCCAAAGCTTATGAAACAAGGCCAAAATTACGTACAGACTGCAAGAGCCGTAGTCAAGGCCAACTTCACTAGTCATGCACAAAAAGACCAGGTTAGTCCAGATAAGGAAGCTAGGCTTCAACAGACGACGGACACTAAGAAACGTAAACAAAGGACGGAAGTCCAAAAAAGGCGGAGGTCGGAGGGCAGGTTTAACCTTCCAGGAGGCCGTTGCTTTGGAGAGGATCGCGGTAGTATGCAAAGACTTTCCAGCCACCCAGGTGGAGCCGGCAAAGCTTAAAGCAGTTCAAGACTCTATTATAGAGGCATGTGATAGCATTACGGAGCAAGGGCTTCAAATCTGCATCGAAAAATGCACGTATAGTGCATTTTTCGAAGTTTATACAACCGGCATACCTGGTCGTGGCATGCGCTAATGCAGATAGCATTATAGCAGATAGATACCCCTCTGGAGGAAGCGCACATCCCTAGGCCGTGGGCATGCACAGTGTTAGTGCCAGATGAGAAGGGACAAAAATTAGAGGCTGAGAAGATACTCTCACCAGACTGAGAGTGAGTAATCGTGACCTAAAAACCAACCTTTGGACCGTCTGCAGATCGTCACCAGCGGAGAAAGGTACACTTTGAAGCTCAAGAGACGACTAGGTCTAGTGGCGAGGCAGAAAGCGATGCGGAAGCATTTCCTCATCAGGACCAGTCCTGCGAAACTGGAGTTAGCCCGCTTAAAAGTGGGGAAGATCCGGTGGAGACCGACCCCTCCTCGATAGAGTGAAAGGGGGAATCAGGGCCTTGCAAGTGAATCTCCAACACGCGAAAGCCGCATCGGAAACGCTTGTTAGGAGACTCGAGACGAAAGGCCTAGATGTGGTCCTCCTGCAAGAACCCTGGCTGCACAAAGAGAAAGTTGCAGGCCTGTCGCCGCAAACAAGGTAAAGTAATATACAGACGGCCATAAGGCCCAAAGCTTGCATATTATATAGCAATAGGGTAAAACGTACACTCATACCGGTGCTCTGCACCGATGACGTAGTTACAGGTTTACTATCAGCGAAATCTGAGGAGGGGGAGAGGAGTTGGTTAATTTGCTCTGCCTACTTCGCAGGGGATGAGAGATGTCCACCTCGCATACTAAACGACATAGTTGCATACGGTGAGGAAAAGGGCCTACAACTCATCATCGGGTGCGACGTCAACGCTCATCACATAGTGTGCGGAAGTACAAACACTAACAAACAAGGTGAATTCCTCCTACAAGCTATAACATCTCACGGGTTACTGCACCTGTAAAATAAGCGCCTTAATCTGCAACTGGCACATATCGAATGACCCCTCGTGCTCAGACCACAGGCAGATTACGTTTGATCTACACACCTCCCTCACGAAAACGAAGCACAGAAACCCAAGAGAGACGGACTGGGAGGGTTATAAAGGGTCCCTCGGCGAGACTCTCGGGGCTGGGGTGCCTCCGGTCCAGGGGACAGTGCAACAAATAAATGAAGCTATCATGGCTGCGTACCTGGAAAACTGTTCAGAAAGGACAAAACACCAAAAAGGGAACAAAACAGTTTGGTGGAATAAGAGCTTAGAAGGACTAAGAACCGAAGTTCAAAGGCAATTCAATACGGCTAAAGAGAATCAAAACTGGGAGATATATAAGACAAAACTCAGAACAACAATAAGCCCATCATCTTTCCTGCAAATTGTCTAAGATATGCAAATGACCCAGCGATCGTTGTGCGAGGAGCATTCACAAGTGTCATCTCAGAAAGAACGCAAACCGCTATTAATATAGTACACAACTGGTGTAAACGAGAGCAGTTATATATTAACGCTCAAAAAAAAACAAATAGTTGCCTTCACCAAAAAGTAAGCGCAGGTAGGCTTACGGTCGCCAATGCTAGATAAGGTAGAAATTCCTGCTTAAAGTGGCTAAATACCTGGGAGTACTGTTTGACCAAAGGCTTACGTGGAACTCTCACACACAAAAAACCACCAACAAAGCGACAATTGTCCTTGGCAGATATAGACGAATGTGTGGGACAAACTGGGGCCTCAGCCCTATGGTTATATACAAAGCTAATTAGACCCATGGTAGCGTATAAAGCAGTTGTGTGGTGGCCGAAAACAAAGCAAAAGGATCTACCAGGCGACTAGGTAGGGTAGAAAGACGCGCCTGTTTAAGTGCCCCGGGAGCAATGAGAACAACTCCTAAAGATGCACTGGAGGTGATCCTGAATTGAGCACCTTTAGATATCCATATATAAGGAGTAGCGAGGTCAGTAGCCTACAGACTGATGCAAGGACAAACCCCTGTAAGTCAAGTCCACGGCATTGACCATCATAAGTTGATTGAAGAACTTAAGGCAGATACCCTCACAGGAATGCCGAGTGATGCCATGGTTCACAACTTCAACTTTAAGAAAAATTATAAAATAATTATACCAGATATAGGGGAATGGAAACAAGGTCCAGTTATACAGGGGCAGTCTAGTAAACGAACGGCTCTAAGACAGAGGAAGGTGTCGGGGCAGGAATATACGGACTCAAAGAAAGAACGATGGTCCAGATGAGTTTAAGTAAAGATACTACGGTCTTTCAGGCGAAAGTAACCGTGGTACATCATTGTGTCGGAGAAATTAATAAGCAGGGTGGATCTAATCGCACGGTGGCCATTTTCTCCAACAGTCAAGCAGTACTAAAGGTACTAGATTCGGTTCAGGTCGATTCAAAGCATGTACGGGGTTGTGCGTGTGCTCTGAATAAACTCGGTAGTCACGCTAAAGTGACGATAGCTTGGATTCCAGGGCACGAGGGCTACCGGACGGCATTCATAGGACCGGAGCCCTCCTTTGGCATTGCAAAAACAAAAATCAAAACTGCCATAAGAAAGTGGATCGAGGATAAAACACAGGAAAGGTGGGGAAACTCCCCGGACGAGATCGACAAAACAGTTCCTTGGAGAACAAGTGCCGAAGTTTACAAAGGACATACTGCGCAGGGACAGAAAGCCCGTCAGAATGATAGTGGACCTACTAACAGGGCACTGCAGGCTCAGCAAACACATGAATAAAATGGGCTTGACAAAAGAAACGACAAGTAGATTCTGTCAAATTGAGGAAGAAACCGCGATCAATGTACTGTGCCAATGTGAGGAACAGGCAAGGCGGCAGCTGTCACACATGGGAGACGAATATCCTGAGGCGAGACTGTACGCGGAAGAACCGCTCTCAAAGCTGCCAAGTCTAATTAAAGTAACAAAGCTGGAGAACGTATTCTAAGGAGGCATGAGGACTACAATAGATCTGGAAAGGCGTAACCAACGTGTATTTTCAAAACATGGCACGTACTGATTGTATGCAAACCGGCACACAAAATGTTAACGTTTAAGTAGAATAGACAATGTCAAGTTTTTCCCTTACATGTTTTGACTTAGTTGTACCTCATATAACCTAGGCATAACGTGTGAAAAATCCTGGTCTTTTTCACAACTTATGCATACAATCAAAAATAAAGGCGTCAGTTTACTGTATAGACAAAGAAATGTAAACGTTAGTTAAATTAAATCAATATGTTAAGTAAGGTCAAGTAAATGTTTGGATACGGCATTTATATTTATGCTTGTAGCCAAAAATGACGCCGAACTGATCCCGTATGTTACCGTATTTACCCTGAAATAGCCTAGTTCTTTCGATGAATCATCACGCCAAATAATTCGTTGAAGATCTCGTTGATCGTTCTGAATATTTACCATTCGATACATTTTCGCAATGTCAGCAGTCATCACGATATTGTGCTTTCTGAATCTGCACAAAATCGTAAATAAATTTGTCTGTATATGTGACCCTATTTTTAAGACATCGTTTAGTGAGAGCCCTGATGATGATTTAGCCGAAGCGTCAAATACAATTCTAATTTTGGTCGTAATGCTCGCTTCATTTATGACGCTATGATGCGGTAAGTAGAACACTTTACCTTGTGTGTCCGTATTTAAATCTTCTGGGAACTTGGTCTTACTCATGTGACCCATACTTAAGTATTCGTCCATGAACTTAGAATAGTGATCTTTCAATTCTTTATTCCTTTTTAATTTTCTTTCAACTGTCAAAAATCGTTTTTCAGCCATATCTTTTGACTCACTCAGTTGATGAATATTACTTCTTACTGGTAAACTAATTACAAATCTTCCGGTTTCGTTCCGGTACGTTGTTTTCTGGAAACG
The DNA here is from genome assembly GCA_038088585.1 of Chrysina gloriosa. Taxonomy (NCBI): domain Eukaryota; kingdom Metazoa; phylum Arthropoda; class Insecta; order Coleoptera; family Scarabaeidae; genus Chrysina; species Chrysina gloriosa. The sequence continues at coordinate 33,337,980 of CM076089.1, forward strand.
GTACTCGCATTCGATTTGTTCCCGAAGTGTTTCGTGCTATTGCAATCCTCCATCTTCCAAAATTTCTCTAACTGATGGCTCAAATCGTTGTTCCTCGACAAATTGCATAGCCTTGGTTTTTCATTTTGAACGTCCATAAACATTGGACCGGCTATTATCCAACCTAGCACAGTTGTCTGTAAAGTTGGTAATCCAAACCCTAATTTCAGTTGACCCGCGCACAATATGTCGAAAAATATGCTTGCGCCTAGCATGATGTCAATTTCCGCTGACATGTTAAAGTAAGGATCTGCCAATTTATAATTTGGAGGAATATTTATCTTTGCTTCATTAAAAGATTTTGAAGGAATATTTGTTGTGATTCTATCCAACACAAGAAATTCTAAATTTGCTTGGAAATTGTTATAACTGGATTTAATAATTGATTGTGTTCTTGATTTAATTTCTGTTTGGACCTGAGCAACGGCCAAAATAGGTACGTTTACTTTTACTGCAGGTAGCTTTAATATGTTTAGTAGCCCTTCGTGTTATAAAACAAAACCTTGTCCCGCTGCCCAGTAAACATCTAGCCGTCTGAAAGTTTCCGTCTTTGTTGGCAATCTGCACAATGGCTGTTGATAATAAGACCTGGCCTTCTTGTTTAGAGTAGCTGTGTAAATTGACATTCAAGTTATCGTTTTCTAAAGCACAGTTTGCTATTTAACGTAATCGCTGGTCGTTATTATTTTCATGCAATAATGTGTTATGTTTCTCCTTGCACTTTTTGCACTCCCCTGCATAGCAATCCTTGACAAAATGATTTTTACGCAAGCAATTAGTGCAAACCTTTAATGTTCGAATTTGCTTCCATCTATCTGCTAATAGTTTTTACAATAATAAATGTGATGCAAGCCTTTACAGAACTTAAATGCTACGCTTTTGTTGGTCGCAACATTCGATACTACCTTGTTGCCATAATTATCTCCATGATTTATTTTTGTAAATTTGCTGGTTACTTCACACGCTGCTAATGCATTGCATCGATTTACGATAAACTTCTTCAAATCTCCTAAATCCGGTACCCCGTTAAATTGTTCTATTCTAGTTTTCTCCCATGCTGTTTTTGTACACAAATCTAATTTTCTCGACATCAACAAAATTAATATTCTGTCCCACGATTCACTCCCCGAGTGAATTTAATGCTCTTACGTGTTTGTTTAAGTCATCTATAAATTGTCTTAATAATGAAACGGATTCCTTTTGTATAATTGGAGCGTCAATTAACGCTTTCAAATGATTTTGTATTATTGCCGGTTTATTTTCGAATCTTTTCGTTAAAAGATTCCACGCTTCATCATAATTTTCATTAGAAACCTCTAACTTTTGTAATACTTTCTCCGCTTCATCCTTTAAGCAATCGAGTAAGTGATAGAATCTTTGTACATTGTCAAACCTTTTATTTTTATCTACTAATGAATTAAATGTATTTTTAAATTGATACCATTTATCATATTCCCCATAAAACACCGGTAAACTAAATTTTTTTAATTCTAACCCCGGCCCGTTATCAATTGCATTATTTGTTTGTTCTAACCTATTTATCGCGACTCTATCTAAACTTTCTGCCTGTTTTGCATAATATGCATCACTATGCATTTCTTTTTCTTTCGCCGTTATGCCAAAGTAATCGTTTTCAAATTCCTCTCTAGTATTTGAATTTACCTCCCTTTCATCGCTTTGTTCGATTTTTAATTGCACCTCATTGAATTCTTCCAAAATACCATAAATCTTTTCTAGCCTAGCTTGCAACTGCCCGATTTTATCTTCTCTACATTCGTTTAAAAAACTACAAAATCGCGTCAATTGCCCCGTTATGCTACCACGCTTTAGCTTGTTATTTTCGCTAACTGCGAATCTAACTCGTTAATGACTTGAGGAACTAACCGCACTATATTTCGCTATTTTCTGCTTGTTAGGATAGTTGAAAAGGATGGAATCGGCTCACCGCTACCGCTTATCGTTACTGCTTCTCAATCCGGTTCGAAGGACCATCTTTTGCTTGTGTTTTACATACGATTTTCTTCTAACGATATTTAATGACTAACAAGTGGACTGTAATACTTTATTCAAAAATTCGCTGGTCACTATAGCTACCGCATGGCTATCCCAAATCATACATAAATTATATCTAAACCAAACAAAATGTAAGCATGCGCATAGCACGAGATAAAATGTAAGCATGCGCATAGCACAAAATAAAGATCATTATGTAAGACATCACACACATTATTAAACCGAACCGTACCGTCTAGACGAAGTGTTGGGAGCTTCGAAATGTATGAATAAATTTTTCACAAATTGCGATAGTAACAAGGCTAATACCCTAAATTTGCCCATAAGATGACTTTCTCATCATTTTTCATTGCACACCAGTTAACGAGTGGAAACTCGGATTTTGGTTGATTTTGCAGTGCTATCTTCTGTCGACCATTCTGTAAAATGTGATTAGTTTCGCACTTTACAAGTAAGTAAAGTAAAGTAACTTTACTTTACTTACTTTATTTTACAAAATTGTCAAGCCCCTAATCAGTGACAAAAAAAAAAAACTCCCGGATTTTTACGTAATTTGAAAATCTTTAATTCTCGATCGGTCACGTTGAAAAATAGAAGGCGAGTTTTTGACGAAATCCGATAGTTACAAGACTAACTCCTTACGTCCGTCCAATAACATAACATTTAGATTTACTGAACAACAGCGAGGTAAAAATTGAATTATGGTGAATTTTGCCAACTTAAGTAAGTCATTTTGTATAGTGCCAAACTAACGTCAGATTTGTATCAGCTACAAAAAACCCGAATCGGATCCTAATGTGATTTGCTAAACTTACCCAAATTTGTGCGCCATTTTGAATTTAAAGTTCGATTTTCGTTTTGAGTCTCGATGGGATGTCCCAAATGATATATTATCCCGCACCGTGTCCACCAGTTTCACAGTAGTCTATTACACAGCCCGACAAAAAAATTCTGCTGCATCAAAAAAAAGCTGAATATTTCAAGAACTCTGATCTCAAAAATACCATTCTGTTGCTTGTATCAACTCTAGTTGTTGAGATATAAATATAAAAAAATAGTAACATGAATGATGTTTGTACATATGAGAAATACAATTAAGGAATTCCCCAATATGTATCAAACGTGCGCATTTTTGCAGTTTCTACTCTACACGAGTACACAACTATTTTTCGTACATCCTCGTCCAGTAGCTGCTGTTGCGCTATTCCGTTAATCCACCGTGGAAAATGTGATAAGCAATATAATTGGAAAACTACCTCCCACCATTTGCAAACGCGTTTCGCGGTTTACCGCTCATCAGTGCAACATTGTGAGAAGTAGTTTCCATTATCGACTTACGTCTATACACTCCCAGTCACGGTAGTTGGGACACATCGTTAAATTTAGGATATTGTGCAATAAAAATTCAAAATCTTACACAATACTGAGAATTCTACTGCGTAGTAATTATTACTGGTTAGTGGATCATACAGTATTATTAGGAATGCTGCACTAATGGAATTTACAATAGAACTTAATCTTAATTACCATAATCCCTAATAATCGCAATATAATGATTTCATAGTATTACCGAAAGAAATATTCAAGTAGTATTACAATGCTTTATGTATCATAAACATTTACAAGGGTATTTCAAGAACGATTTTATGGTCATCAAGGTATTATCCTATCCCTCTAGTACCTCGGACCATTCAATTTACTTCTAAACGTCTCCGTGTACGCGCGAAGTGCAAGTGGGCGAATTTTGAAAGTATTAACAGTGAAAATGCCGCGTGGAAAACCGATCAGTGTTGAAAAGCGATCGTCCGTGATCACACTCGATAAAGAAGGGTATTCTGTTCGACAAATTGGCGAAAAAGTGCATCTGGCAAAATCTAGTGTAGCCAATATTATAAAACTGTACCGTACAACGGAAAGTTTAAATGACCGTGATCGACCAGGTCCGTCTCGTATTACGACCAACGTTGATAATCAGCGAATCGTTTTAATTAGTAAACGAAATAGAAGACTGACAGCACCACAAATAGCAGCAGAATTCAATCGTGATCGTCAAAACGCGGTGTAAGTGGGCACTATTCAACGTCGCTTGCGAGAGGCAAACCTATTCGGACGAATTGCTGTACGGAAACCGCTACTAAGGCGAACCAATCGTTTAAAACGATTACAGTGGGCCCAACGACATCGAGATTGGACGGTGGAGGAGTGGAAAAATGTGCTTTGGACCGACGAATCCAAGTTTGAAGTGTTTGGACAAAGTAGAAGAGTTTATGTTCGGAGATCAAAGACAAAAATGCTTCGCGAATGTCTAGCACCCACTGTAAAACACGGTGGTGGCTCAGTTATGGTGTGGGGTTGTTTTTCGTACGCAGGAGTAGGAGATCTCGTTCGGATAGAAGGTATTTGAGAAAAGAACAGTACAGAAATATTCTAGAGCATAATTCTGTACCTTCTGGCCAGCGATTGATAGGGAGAATTTCACCTTCATGCAAGATAATCATCCTAAACATGCGGCGTTTGTATGTAGGGATTATTTGAATACACAACAAACACAAAATACCTTGCAAATAATGTCATGGCCTCCACAGAGTCCCGATCTCAACCCGATCGAACTCTTGTGGGATGAGCTGGATAGACAGGTACGAAAAGTGGCTCCAACTTCGAAACAACACCTTTGGGAAGTTTTACAATAACAATGGAACAGTTTACCACTCAACACACTTACAAAACTTATCGAAAGAATACCCAGAGTTGTTCGAGCCGTATTGAATGCAAAAGGAGGATTCTTCGATGAGAAGAAAGTTTAATGATTGTATTTGATAAATATTATTTGCTATCATTTTGTCATAATAAACCAATATTTTCTTATATAGAATTGATTTTGTGTTTTATTTTTATTTTTGTGGAAGTTAAATACTTATATTGAAAAATATTAACTGCCCCAACTTCCGTGACTGGGAGTGTATATGGTAGTAAGCTTGATGTTTGTACATATGAGAAATCCAATTAAGGAAGGTTTGATACATATTGGGGAATTCCTTAATTGGATTTCTCATATATACAGACGTCAAGCTTACTACCATATATAGACGTAAGTCGATAATGGAAACTACTTCTCACAAAGTTGCACTGATGAGCGGTAAACCGCGAAACGCGTCTGCAAATGGTGGGAGGTAGTTTTCCAATTATATTACTTATCACATTTTCCACGGTGGATTAACCGAATAGCGCAACAGCAGCTACAGCGTGAGGATGTACGAAAAATAGTTGTGCACTCGTGTAGAGTAGAAACTGCAAAATGCGCACGTTTGATACATATTGGGGAATTCCTTAATTGGATTTCTCATATTTACAAACATCAAGGTTACTACTATATATATATATATATATATATATATATATATATATATATATATATATCAGCACTAACAAGCCTTAAAGGCCCAGGCTTGTGCAGAGCCACCGAGCCGTATACACATGTGTATATTGTATCGCCCCTGGCCCGCCTAGTGGCATTTCCTTACTAGCAGCATATTGGAGGTAGCAGATTCCATCTTAGGATTTTAACCTACTACGCTCCGCCGCGGCCGGGTTTCGAACGCAGACCTTATTCTGAAACGTGATTTTCACCACTCAGCCACTAGGGGGTTAGACAAAAATTAAATATTTCATATATTTTCAATCATATTGCTTCTGAACAGACCTCTTCAATTCAAGTTGTTTATTACTTGTTTTTTACTTCCCTAATCTTTCTAGGTAAGAAACTATTTATTTATCATATTAAATTCCCTAATTACTCCCAATGATTTCCAAGAATACCGGCTTTAATGTGTTTATGCAATAAATAGTTTTCAAGAATGTATGTCATAAAGGATTTATGAAAATAGCGGTATAATTGGGATTTAAGATTTACCTTCCAATGATATCTGTATAAATAACTATAAAGATATCTACGTGTCAACCCTCGTTTCAGTTTCAACTTAAGCTTTTTTGCAAATGTGTTTGTTCGAGAAGTGTTATTAAAATCATGGCTTCTACAAGCAGACGCAGTTGTGTTAATCACCTGGTTTTTTGCTATATATGTGGCAAATACATATTAAGAGAAAGTATAAAACCAATTTGTGAATTTGTTTACCTCCAGAGTCATTTAGAAAGATTTCCTGCAAATCTTGGCGACTTTCGTAAAAAGCAGGGGGAACGATTAGACCAGCATATCAGAATAATGGAGGAAAGGTACCAGGGGAGATGGCACACACACATTGGCTGATTACTGCTGGAGTATTAAAAGATACATACCGTTTCAGACATACGCAAGGAAAGCGCTCAAAAAAAAGTTTTTAAATTAATTACCAACTACTATAAATATTTATTTTGGGTAATTACATTTGTAAATCTTTGTTTTATAAAATAAACTTATTTTCTTTTTTGTTTGTGCGTTTTTTATAGGTTGTATTGAAACCAATATTTATATGCAGGAATAAGACTAGCGAAATACAAGTACGTGCTCACATCTTTTGAAGACGAGCTGATAGAGAAAATCTGATGATATTTTTGGATTCAGCGCACCAAAATTTGTAAAGAACAGTTTAAAAAAGTCCAGCAGCACAGTATGTGTTATGGGTTAAGATATTTCGATTGCTGCTATTATTTGGACAACTATATATTTTCTGATGAGTTTAAAATAAAAAAAGACGGACAAATGGCATAGAAGAAATCAGCTACAGAACTTAGAAAAAGCGTAAATAGTATCATAAAACGACGTTGAAGTTGTTACTTCTGGGGTTATATACATAGCTGCCCATTGTACAAGTAATCTTGGGCTTATTGATGGAACTATAGATAAGGTGAAAAAGTAGAACTTCCCTGACCTGAATCTACAAGAGCCAAGACATTAAATTCGAGTTCGGAAACATTCGAGTTATAGAAAAAAAAGATTACCGAATTATAATTTGAACTACATTATGTATTACAGAAGAACACATGTACATTTATTTTAGAATGCGAGCTAAAGAATCAACATACATTCTCTTTTCTTCTAAGAGGTTGTTTTTAAAATAGTCTATTAAGCATTAGTTGCAATACTAAACTGGGCAGCTGTCTTCTCTCTTTTTAAAAATAGAATGGACAGTTAGTGAAAACCAAAAAGTCATATCAGAAAATAAAAATATACAAGCAAAACCAATCACAGATATAATATTAGGGAATTATGTAAAACATACCATACTTAACAATATCTATCTATGAACCACACAGTGTAACCAACAATACATGAATGTATCTGGCGGCCTTGATTTACGTGACACATTGATAATGTTTTCTAATATTTAATTTGCAAAATAAATGTTTTTCTTTGTAAATATCCCAATCACTGTGAATGCCAAAGAAAAATAAGCTAAACATCAAGTTAAAAAAGAACAATGGAGAGTACATTAATTTGGTGTGCTGGTATTATTGTTTCATTTGCTTTTATACAAATTATTATAGTTAATCTCTGTATATAATAGTAATATATTTTAACCTACTGACCTATGTAATGACTTATTTGAATTTCATACTATGTAAGTTTCTTGAAAAACAATCAATACCATATTATTTTCCTGTTAGTATATACTCCAATTCAAACCCAATGCAAAGACAATTACATGTATATATATATATAAGGCTGCACATTCCTCTTCCGAATTTTCGCCGTTTCCATTTGAAACTCCCCAATCGATTTTGTAGGTGATTAGACCATTTACATTCATATACATAAAAATATATATTAACATGTCACTGCATCTATAGTTAAATATCTTCAGATTAGCTGAAGACAGCGTTCCTAACTATTTCAGAGATTTACTGCCAGTTATGCATAAAGATTGTATATCTGTACAACTTATCTATGATATTACTGTTTTTAATACAATTTTTATTTATTATTACACAGGGAATAAATATATTTTACTAACTTTTCTATTGAAACTATTCACGAATCCAACAATCTGTGGCATGACTTATTTTAATTATATCGACATACACGTTTTTCTAGTTCAATACACTATATTTTATGATGTTATGAATAGACACTGCATCAAGACAAAATAAAAGATTAACTACTAACCTCTAACTGTTTTCCAGAATATTCTTGATGGTGCCCTAAAATGAAAAGGTCCGCGGGCAGGGTTTACATTGCAACGCTTACGAAGGAATGAGAGATATTTTAATTTGTTTCTGAAACGAATTGCATAAATAGAATGAAGTTTTTAATGTAATGTTGTACCTGTAGAAATTGCCGGAAATATTTAGCTGTTCACATCTTACGACAATTATCTTATTCCCTTGTAGAAGGGCTTTAGCAACGATAGCAGCAAGACGTCCCAATAGATGACCTCTACCATCAATTAAGGTGGGCTGAAATATGTGTAATGATTGAACACGTGTATATGTGCATAGGTTAGTATTTCTTAAATTTCATATTTTGATCTACTACTATATATAAACTATGCTAAGAGAAAAGGATATGCTAGTGGGCGATTGTGACTACAAAAAATATTGTTAAAATAGTGCTCACCTTTTCGCTATAACCTGTCATGATTGGATTGAACCAGGAAAAGGAACTTATATTCCTCGAGCAACTATAAAATGGCGGAAGGAACTAATCATTGCCAACCCCAAAACTGAAAATATTCTATTCCAATGACCGCATTCAGCCAATTTCGGTGCCGTCAGTACAGAATTTAGCGATGGCGATGCTAGCTGCAGCAATATTACGAACGCTCGATACATGGCTCCTTCTATTCTTAACCTTCCTATACTCACGCATACGGTCTGTGAGACCGATTTATATAGTATAGTATACGTCTTTCATTTTGACGTGTGTATAGGAAGGTTAATTATCCCCCATCTTCGGTGGTGTTCGAAGGCCGCACACATATCAATGATGACAAATGGGAAAAAGGAATCACATAAAAACGTGAAACGTCACAAGCATAGATTTGTATTTCCGGGATACACGGCTCGATACGATACGAACTCGCAGCGTAGACGATATCGAAGTATGGTCACTTACGTCGGTCAAATTCGTAAAACTTGGGTCTTTTTAACTCTTATCAGTCTTATCACTTTAAATTTGTAACAAATATCACCAACATTTTAAAATGCATTTGAATACATATTAATATACCGTAAATGTCTAAATTGTTTTGAAAATGTTTCGCAATAACCGTGGAATGTTGGGAAAATTAAATCGTGCAACGTTATTAAAAATATTCATTTGTGAGGTTTGAAAAATAGGACGCAGTCAGTATCTTCCCCTAGCCGCTGTACCGAAATTAAGAACGACACCTGTTGAACTCGATAGACATCAGTGTTACTATAATTTGGTGTTCGAATTTCTGGTAGATAGTACTGATATTCCAATTTCTATAAAATTATTGGTATCTACCTTTTAAGGGCGCGTTTGAAAAGCGCCATTTCCATAACTTCGGAAACTGAGCTGAACTAGTATTTTATGCCAATGCTTTGCAATTATAGGTAGCGCTAGTATGCAGTTTACATTAATATCTAAAAATAGAATTAATTCGTTAACATGATAGGTTTTTCGATTTTTACGGTGCTTACCAGTGTTGCCACGTCTACCGATTTTTCGGTAGATCTACCGATTTCTCTGTATATCTACTGATCTACCGAAATGTCATTACTTTCTACCGAATTTGAAAATTTTTACAGAACAATAAATTTTGAACGTTTTTTAACTTTAAATTATTTATGATCGGTTTCTTTTAATTTTTATTTGCTATTATTAGAGTTTATTAACAAAGTGGATGACGTGTAACTGACGAGCCACTTCATTTTACAATGACAACTTATTTTATTTAAATTATATATTATTTATATATTATATATTATTTTAATAATATATAATATATTATTTTAATAATAAAATTCGTAAAATAGCATCGTTACGTAATCTGTCATCCACCTTTTTAACAAACTCTAGATATTATTAGTTTGCATCTTTTTGTATGTAGCGAAGTGAGCAAAACTATAACGAAAAGTAAGGCTAAAATCATAATAGAATTTCGTTATCTACTCTAAGAAAGGTGTACATGGCGCCATAAAAAGTATGTAATGGATTTTCCAGTTAGTCACTATTAGAGTTGTTCAGTTTACACCAATAATAAAGTAAAATAAAGTTGCGCTATACAAATACAAATGGCTTCATACTATACATTGAAAGTGAAAAATAGTTGTAGTACTGTTGGCACAAATTGAGCAACTCTAGTTACTACTAAGGTTCAACAAACAAGTGCATGATAATGTAGTGTAAACCGGACTGACGCGGTCACTCCTCCGAATTTTAAGAGTCCGCTAACTTCACACCGCTTATAATTCGGAGGAGTGACAGCGTCAGATTAGTTTACACTACTTAATGATAACTTATCTCATGCATTCGTTTGTCGAATTTTTGTAATTAAAATATTAAACAAATCATATAGCTATATTATGCAATAAAAATTCAAAATCTTACACAATTCTGAGAATTCTACTGCGTAGCAATTATTACGGGTAGTGGATCATACAGCATTATTAGGAATGCTGCACTAATGGAATTTACAATAGAACTTAATCTTAATTACAATAATCCCTAATAATCGCAATATAATGATTTCACAGTATTACCGAAAGAAATATTCAAGTAGTATTGCAATGCTTTATGTGTCATAAACATTTACAAGGGTGTTTCAAGAACGATTTTATGGTCATCAAGGTATTATCCTATCCCTCTAGTACCTCGGACCATTCAATTTACTTCTAAACGTCTCCGTGTACGCGCGAAGTGCAAGTGGGCGAATTTTGAAAGTATTAACAGTGAAAATGCCGCGTGGAAAACCGATCAGTGTTGAAAAGCGATCGTCCGTGATCACACTCGATAAAGAAGGGTATTCTGTTCGACAAATTGGCGAAAAAGTGCATCTGGCAAAATCTAGTGTAGCCAATATTATAAAACTGTACCGTACAACGGAAAGTTTAAATGACCGTGATCGACCAGGTCCGTCTCGTATTACGACCAACGTTGATAATCAGCGAATCGTTTTAATTAGTAAACGAAATAGAAGACTGACAGCACCACAAATAGCAGCAGAAATCAATCGCGATCGTCAAAACGCGGTGTCAGTGAGCACTATTCAACGTCGCTTGTGAGAGGCAAACCTATTCGGACGAATTGCTGTACGGAAACCGCTACTAAGGCGAACCAATCGTTTAAAACGATTACAGTGGGCCCACGGCATCGAGATTGGACGGTGGAGGAGTGGCAAACTGTGCTTTGGACCGACGAATCCAAGTTTGAAGTGTTTGGACAAAATAGAAGAGTTTATGTTCGGAGATCAAAGACAGAAAAAATGCTTCGCGAATGTCTAGCACCCACTGTAAAACATGGTGGTAGCTCAGTTATGGTGTGGGGTTGCTTTTCGTACGCAGGAGTAGGAGATCTCGTTCGGATAGAAGGTATTATGAGAAAAGAACAGTACAGAAATATTCTAGAGCATAATGCTGTACCTTCTGTCCAGCGATTGCTAGGGGAGAATGTCACCTTCATGCAAGATAATGATCCTAAACATACGGCGTTAGTATGTAGGGATTATTTGAATACACAACAAACACAAAATACCTTGCAAATAATGTCATGGCCTCCACAGAGTCCCGATCTTAACCCGATCGAACTCTTGTGGGATGAGCTGGATAGACAGGTACGAAAAGTGGCTCCAACTTCGAAACAACACCTTTGGGAAGTTTTACAAGAACAAAGGAACAGTTTACCACCCAACACACTTACAAAACTTATCGAAAGAATACCCAGAGTTGTTCGAGCCGTATTGAATGCAAAAGGAGGATTCTTCGACGAGAAGAAAGTTTAATGATTGTATTTGATAAATATTATTATTTGCTATCATTTTGTCATAATAAACCAATATTTTGTTATATATAACTGATTTTGTGTTTTATTTTTATTTTTGTGCAAGTTAAATACTTATATTGAAAAAATATTAACTGTACCAACTTCCGTGACTGGGAGTGTATGTCATCATCCGATGGAAAGGTAACGATGAATCCCCGTAAACATTATTTAAACTTTGCGGATAGTTTAAGTTGGCATTTCCGATAGTTTGTGCTTAGAAATTAGTGAGTATGTCCACTATTGGCGGAACTGCCAACTTAAACTGTCCGCGAAATTTAAAAAATGTTTACTGGCATCGACAGATTCATTCAAAGATATCGATGTTTATATATCATAATCATAAATATCGATACATTTGTTACGATATATCAAAAATATCGATATATTTGAAAATATATCGGGCGAGGTTACTTTAAACTTCCTCAAAAATCATATTAATTATTTTATATTAGATGGTATTAATGTTTTGTTTCCTCACAAGGTAACATAGTTATTCTACAGCTATAATATAAGCATCAGTGCATATTTTACTTCAAGCCCGTCTTATAACATATAATGAGTTAAAAGCATAAAAGCTGTTAGGACTTCTCCGAACAATTATCTATTATTCGTCACATCCTAAGTACAGCACTCGCAATATAAGTTGGCGAGCGGTGGCGATGCGCTGTAAGCGTATTTAGGTACCTCCCACCTGTCTGATTCAGATAGTGCATAGGAATTGCAGGACGAATGATAGGCAATCTGTCCCTCCTCTATCTGCGCGAACTCGCTCCCACCATTCGCCAACTTATACTGCGAGAGCTGTACTTAGAATTTTAATTTATTTTCAATGTTGTAATTTTTCTCTTATCTTTCGACTTATTACCATCCGATAAACTTGGATTCACAAGCATTATGAATGAGACTGTTAGAAACATTAAGAATATAAAAGCTTGTACATTTAAATTGAGAGGGAGGCAGTTTTACCGTGCCATAGCGTTAAAAGGGATTCAACGTATTCGTGCGCGTTATTTTACTTGTTATTTTAAATTGTAATGTAAAGTTTAAGTTTTCAAAGCGTTCAAAGTCATCAAAGTCTCGTACGTGTTCGGTTTCTTTCTTTTTTTGTATGTAATAATTAGTTGTAAATAAAAAACGTAACGAACTACGAATGTGTTTCCTTCAACCAACTACAAGAAGTGAAAACCCAGCTCATCAACGTATAAAAGCAGTATTCCACACTGTACAGAGAAACTCTGAAATATTAGGGCATTGTTGCCACGTCAATTCCGTATGAACGATTATTCTCCAAGGCTGGAGCCACTACTATAAATACTACTACATAAGTACCAAACGAAAAAATAGTTTTTATATATATTTTTTATTTGCTTTTTAAGAAAAATTATTATTTTAATAAATTTCATTCGAATTACATCCCAAAATCTTATGTTGAATATGTTCAAAAATTAATATTAACAATAGCGCCCCCTTCTCAATAATAGGTGAACTGCTAGCACCGCATAAAAATTAGGTAACTGTAGTAATTACGTTAAGCATATGGGAGTTTCGTATTTCCAATTGTTTACGAAAACGCTACTTTAAATAATTACTTTCTTGTTAAAAATCGTTTTATATTTCTATTATCGAGTGCAAATGCCCATTAGTAGCTAGAAATACATTTACATTTTTGATTATTTGCCACTTTTCTATGTCCAAAATATAGGTCATCTTTGGGAATTATTTATGAGAACCTAAGTAATTATTCATCAATATAAACTAGGAGGGGAAACAGATACATGTTTCCTCTTTACGTACATGTATAATTCATCAGCAAAAACTTACTCCCTTTGGAAATCAATTGGAAATGAGTAGCCCACCTTAGCGTGTGCTGTCAACACGTTTCCAAACGCAACCTTAATTAATTGCAATCAAGTTCTACGATTGTATTCTCTTCGTGTGCTTATCACCCATTAGCACCATTTGGTTGTTAGTTTGGTTAGGTTTTACCCACAGAACAGTATTAGATAAACAAGGGTGACTCTCCGTCTCAAAGAGGTACCGAGTTTCAGCGCCATCTGAGAACTATGCGACGTACTAATTGGATCGCAACACAGCTAACAGGTTTGAGACCCGGCTTAACCGCCAAATTCAAATTGGCAGTGAAACAATGTATTACCCTCCGCCCATTATGGTATAAATTTATATTATCTGTTGTCTGAAATTCTGATGTACCAGAACTACTACATTCGTTTTCTGCTTTGTACATTATCATTTCGGACAAAAGACAATATAAATTTATACCATAATTTTGTAAGGAGAAAAATATATACATCAAATATAATGAGGGGACGCGAGCATATCGGAAGAAAATAATATAGATAAAATAGGAATTATATAATTTACTGAAAGAAAAGCAATAAAGATACATTCTGAGGTAATAAAAAATGTAAGACGCGTTTACACAGATATAATACACTTATAAATAGGATTGTATCAGTATTGCACAATATATTCAATGTAATTCAATAGTAAATACAAAATACAAAATACTCGACACGAAATTTATTACTGACTCCCCTGGACCTGTCTTCGAGAGGAAATCTGTGCAGAAGAAGGTTATAATATTAGAAATAGAAACAAGTTTGTAGGTGTTTTCATCTATTAAATTTCTACTTCACAATTGCAATTTTTTACAAAAGGTATTAACTTTATCACCCCTATAAACATACCATCACAAAATCGAACATCAGTAATTAAAAGAAACTGATTTTTCAAACAATCATTACATTTACTTATGTGTGGTAGTTTTTAAGGTTCGTAATTAAGGCAGAATTGTAATTGAAAATTGGATCGCAAACAAAAGGTTGAGAAACGCTGGTATACATACAACCTGAATATATGGACAAGTCGTAGGCGAAATGGGGCACATCGAGGCAGTGAAGTATACACTGGGAGCTCTGAAAAGTAAAATGTTAAATTGGACTTCTTCCTAAAAAAGACATAACAAGTTACCATCCTTGTCCTCATGTATTAATTATTACCTTGCCTTTAAATTCCTTCTGTTTCAGTTCATAAGTTAAGCCACTTGTTTCACATATCGACTGGGCAGGTTCTTGGTCAATTGGAATTGGAATTGGAACTTCTACTTCACATCTTTGAATAAAAGAGTTCTGCAAAGTTAGTTCCTCGTGAAGGGATGAAGGTGTCAATTTGTAATAACATTCTCGCAAAGAATGTCATCATGTACACTTTTAAGAACTATACCTGGCATATTGATAGTTGGAAGTGATCCTCGAGACAATAGCTTTCCCAAACACTCTTCTCTAAAATGACCTCCACATAAAAACTCTATTAGACAACTCCCCCATCAGAATATTTCTGCAGTGACTCGCAAGCTATTCATTGAAGCCATTTTTTGAACATTTTTTGCTGTTTCATTTTTTATTGGTATTCTGAATCGAAAAGTAATGATTTCATATAGAAATTTCAATGATATAATCCCTAACCCTATATTACCCTCTGGAATCCTTTCCTGTACAATTAGGGACAGCACATTTCCTAGGTGGAACTATTTTATCAAAACTGTAACTAAATGGATTAACACTAAAAAGAATCTAGAACTTTAAAAATACCCTGAAATTAACATCTACAATATTAGAAAGCAATGGCAATGTGTTGCATTGGCGGACAATTACATTGTTCAAGTTCAAACATATGTCGAACCAAGTAAATGTGGCGAACCGCCCAGCACCGTCGCGTTACAAAGTACACTCGTGAAAACAATTTTAACGCGCGCACTATGAATGTGAATATCTCTATAAATGTTATAATTTCTCAGTATAACTTGTTTTTTCGGTTATTGCTCAAATTAAATACTACTATGAATACTATTGAAAATATGTATACACTGCTATGTACCAATGTTTATGTTTCATTTCATTTGCAGTTTTAATGTAATGAAAATTATAATGTAACAATTTGAAAGCATTCAATACTTGCCAATATCTTATTTGTTATCTGTTTAAAATAGTATAATTTTAAGTAAATATGCTCCAAAATACTGATTTTCTTCACGTTCAACTGTTTATTTACAAACTTACTACAATGAAAATATATATTAATACAAAAAATAAATACATGTTTTGTTTCCTAAAATGCTGCAATTACTTAATGCTATACAGAAAGAAGTTTTTAATCATCTGATAATTCACTCCATTCTGATTCCGTATCAGATTGATTTACTTGAATAATAATTGTTTCCTCTTCTTCATCTAGAATCTCATCTCTTTCCATATATTGCTGTTGAATATTTTTAACATGGTTGCATTTGGCTTGCCATATTTCTGGAGTAATACTGTCGAATGCTGCTCTAATTAAGGCTTCCATGTTACTAAGGCTATCAACATTGTGTGCTGCAATATTTCTTTTTACCATGCTCCATATCATTTCTATCGGATTTAAGTCACAATGGTATGGGCGTAATTTTACAACAGTGTGACCACAAGTTATCGCATACTCATCGATGGCATACCGAGGTGCAGGTTTATATTTCTTTACGAGTTCTAACAATTCTGGCTTTAACATCGCAGGATGGTAAGCAATATTCATACTTTGTAGCCAACACATAATTTCAGCCTTTTTGGTTGCAGCTGTTGGTGCTTTATTTATTTGCACGGAATGATATGGAGCGTTGTCCATAACGATGATGGAATTTGGTGGTAACTGTGGTATAAGTACAGTTTGAAACCATCTTGAAAAATTGTCATAATTCATGTCATCATGATAGTCCCCGCTTTTTGTCTTTGATTTAAACAAAAGCAAAGCATTTGGAATATATCCCATACTACCTCCAGCATGACACAATACCCATCTTTGGCCAGCTCTGTCCTTCCTTAGCACATCTTCCTCAGTAGAGCTTTGCCAACAACGAGTTACAGTATAATTTTTGTGCACATATGTTTCATCAATATATACAACAGGTCTACTATATTCTGCTTCTTCATTTGATTTCATAAACCTCAAATATCGAGCTCTCCAAGCAACAATTCCATTAAACGTTTCCCGTTTGACTGACACTTCATAAATTTATAACCCATATCCAATAATATTTTCCGTAAAGTTTCTTTACAGCCCCTAAAACTAGTTTCTTTTGTCATATGCTGATGTAAGAGTTTTAAAGTAGGTACAGTTTTCTCTACCACATACATAGAATGTATTTTTTGACGTAGAATACACCTGTAAATTACAGAGATTATATATACAGAGACAATTAGAAACCAAATTTGAAGTTTAGTATTACCTATCCATATCATCTATAGATAATTTGCGTGTTTTCTGAATTATCTCTCCAGGTTTGTTTAAAATATCAGTGGTTGTTGATGGTTGTAATTGATTCATATCATTTTGCACAAGAATTGTCATATCATCCTTGGACTTCCTTTTTGGCATTTTGAAAATAGAAGCTGCAAATTATGAAGTATTTAGTATTATATACAAATAATTGTATTTGTCCTATTTTCTCCACTTAATTAATAATATATATAATAGAGGTTATGTTGACTATGTACCTTAAAAACTTCTGAATACTTCTCTAGTTTTGAAAAAAACTGATAAAATAATTACAATAAGGTATGAAATAATGATAAGAAAGGAACACGACTGATAAAAGAAAAAAATAACACTAATGGAAATTCAAAACATAAACAAATTTGCTCGGACTATACTAGTATTAATGTCCGACCGAAACAAGATTTGCAGCCGAAACCGAAACCGAAACCGAAACCGAACCTTCGGCCTCGGTCTCAGTTTCGGCCGTAACCGAAACCAAAACCGAAACCAAAACCGAAACTTATTTAAACCTATTAAAATTTCAATTGTATGCTGAAATCTAGTGTATGTTTTACATGTTATATAGTTCATTTGTGTTAAATGAAATAAAGAAAAAACAACAATTACGGTATGTAGGAAAAGGAGATATTTATGTATTTAGGTATTAACTTGCTGACTGACAATTACGAGACACGAACTCGCTCGAACGAAGCACGACAATTCACGAACACTGAGTTTCGGTGCGGCCGAAGTTTCGGTGCGGCCGAAGTTTCGGCTGAGTTTTGGCCGAAACCGAAACTGTGGCCGAAACTAGATTTTTGGCCGAAACTGGCCGAAACCGAAACCGAAACCGAATGTTCGGTCGGCCACTAACTAGTATAATATTAGGGATAGGAAAGCGCGCGGTAAGGGAAGGAAGCGTAGACCGTTAGTTCGCATATTTTCCGTTCGCCAGATCGAGATGGTCCGATCCAGTTGAACTATCGGTCCAGTTTATCTTATATTTATGTATACTGCAACATAAACATATAGCGGCCTATAATATAATATAACTTGGTTTAGTCTATACATAAACTGCTGGACAAAATTAACGTAGTACTTTATTCAATTGCAATAATTACATAAATGATACTTAACCTTCCTATACTCACGTCAAAATGAAAGACGTATACTATACTATATAAATCGGTCTCACAGACCGTATGCGTGAGTATAGGAAGGTTAATTTAAGCGTATGGAATCGCAAATGTAATGTAAAATTAGGTATTTGTAAGGTATAACCTTAAGTTGGCCTTACTTACTGTTAGTGCTATTAGTTCTTAAGTTGGCAACAGAATGACATGAAGTAATATAAGAAGAGAATAGAATAAGATGTCGGCGAGAACTGAACTGTGACTGGAATGTAATAACCTAGAATATACATTTATTTTCGTTGAGGTTAGTTTTATTGAAAATATCGTGAATGAGGCCCCTGACCAAGACCCCTACAGTATTTTAAAAACAAACTAGCGAACACAGTCTTATTTTGATTAATTTTCCACTTAAAAATTTGTTTTTACCTCGAAGACTCGCAAAACATGGAAACGGAAACCAAACTAAATTAACCTTAAAAGCCAATATCGAGTATGTCCTCATGTATTCCTAATTACTGCATATATACGCCTTGTCATGCTACAGATTAAATTACGAATAATTTCTTGAGGAATATTCTCCCATTCTTCAACTATGGCTTCTATTAATTGATGGTGGTTGATAGGGGAAGGCGTACGGTTGCGGACCTTTTTCTAAGATAATCCCATATGTGCTCCATCAGATTAATGTCTGGAATGTTAGGTGACTACTCAAACACCAGAATATTAACATCATTTAAGTAGTCAACAACTGCTGAAGACCAGCGTTATCTTGCATGAATAGAACATTAGGTCCTATAATTGGAATTTCATGCCCAACCGATGTTTTCTAATAAACCACATTTATAGTTCATGTTGAATAGGAACTAACTGTGTACAGGTGTCGAAACAAATTCCTCCCCAAAACATTACAGAGCCACCCACAAGAGATTCTTGGAGAAATGTTGCAATTTACAAATCGTTCTCCTGATCTTTGCTACACACACTCACATGTATCCGGAGATTTTAAACTAACCCTTGACTCATCATCGAATAAAACCTTCCAATCGTCAATAGTCCACCATTCATAATTTCTGGAAAACCGCAATCTTTGAATTTTGTGCTCTCTTGTGATTAATGGCTTTTCTGCCTGCCTTCTACTACTTAATACAGCCTCCTTTACACATCTTCTTACAGATTGAGATGATACAGCAACATTATGAATAGCTAGTTATTCATTTCCTGACATATTGATAGTAACTCTTCTGTTTCTTAGAGTGTATTACAGACACCTAAAATAGAAGGTAACTCAAATATCTGAGTAGGGACTACGTTTGGCGCCAACTGCCGAGTATACTGGTTGTTAAATTTCGCGCGGATTATTTAAATTGTTGTTTGAAGTATTCTTATTAATTCAACCTGGAATTCATGAGACTTCTTATATAATACTGAATTGTACGATTTTTTGAACTTGTATAACATACAACAGTACTATTTTAGACGTCTCAAATCTCTTAACAAAAATACTTGTTTTGTTGGAAGGGACAGAACAAAAGAAACGCGATTTTTTCAAATATTTTTAGAAGATAGTAAGGTTACATTGATCATTATTATATCAAACATCTTAGAGAACTTATTACACACTCACTTTTCTTCGAGGCAGAATTGATAGTCCTGTGCAAAACCCTCGTCCTTTTTCAGCCGGAATTGGAACCGTCCTTGGTGGAACTAAAAAAATACACCTGGCTCTTCACCTGCATGATGTTTCAATGCATGTAGGAAAGATGTTTCTATTTTCGCCTCTCCAGTAAATCGTAATAAATACACATTATTTACTTTTTTCTGTGTAAGGTTATTATCATGTTTACTAACCTGGTATATTTATTGTAGGAAGTGAATTCCTTACTAAATAACAACCATTCAAACAATTTTCAATAAAATGCTTGGAACATATAAAACAAATATTATAGAAAGTTTCTCTGGCATATCCTGTGATATTTGGATTGGCCACCCTATCAATCTATATTTTGCACTGTTCGTCATTATTTACAGGAAATCTGTCTGGAAAGTATATAAATATTTCACATATGTTTTCATAGAAAGAATATAAAAACTACCAATGGGAAAACTCGTCCTTATAATTAGAAACACAAAACTTTTTACAATATTTTGTTGATATAGACATCTGAAATTTTTTGACTCAGAACTCAGTACAGACGTGATACACACAGGCTTACTGCGATTGAAACTAACTGAAACGGAAACGCAGTACAATTAATAAAGGATAGCTGCCCCCAGTTTGTAGTATACTCTGTAGAGGCGGAGGCGCACTAATAGTATTTTAAAAAGATACCAAAAGTCCCCACCCCCTGGAGTGTATTGGCTAAGAAAACGATAATCCCATATATTTGTACACGGTTTTCCCTTTATCTGTTCTTCGAGAGTAAGATCCTGTCTTGTTAAATCTTCTGATCGATTGATTTATACTGGAAGGTAATCTCCCTAACATATGAGCAGTATGACATGAGTGGTATGACGCATGATGAATCTCTCTTCCAAAAAGGTGGTTGTCCATATTGCCTCTTCTGCAGATAAAGTCCTTTCACGATTCATTTCATGTCAATAACTGTAACAATATCTATGCAGTAAATGTGATATCGGAAAAAGCTTAATGGCTAATGTAAAATAAAAATAAATCGCTTTGAATAAAAAGTGGCTATAATTGAAAATTGCCACTTTAAAGCAAACGATACTTTGACAATAATTGCACTGAATATTAGAAGAGATCCAAAGCATACTTGTAAGGATGTGGTAAGGATTTAGTTACATCACAAACGCCACTCCTAACCACTCCCTTTGATATAAACAAAAATACAATAGTGTTGCGTTAATTTTCTTCAGGAGTTTATTATGGGGTTATTAAATGATAATTACTATAACATAACCTCTAATGATGTCTGTATGAGGCTAGGCGAAATGTACCCAATACACAACAAACGAATTTCTTTTCAAAAATCCAAATAATTGGTTATATTGGAAATCAAATATTACTGCGTTCATGAAATTCAAAATGGGCGAGACTGGTCGCAGTAAACATCATCAGATATATTTCTGCGCTAGAATGAAAGTATTGATCAAAGTCACCCCACATCAGGTATGAAGTTGATCAGAAGATATTTTGCCTTGTTTATGAAAAATAAAACTCAAAATTACTTTTGCTGCTATTGCAATGGTTCGTATTACTAAATACAAGTTACTATCAACAAATAAAGTTTATTCTAAATACTGCTTTACAAAGTTATACCATTTTAAAATTTTTTAATGATCAATTACACCCCACTTTACGGTACTTCCAAGTAAATTTCCAATCTCTTATCTCCATTACCCTTATATCCTCCTCCACGTCATCCAATCATCTTTTCCTCGGTCTTCTCTTCTTTGTCCTTTTTGTCCTATTACCAGCATTGTATCAATGTTCCATGTGGCTATTCTCATTTGTTTGTCTTTATTTTCTCTTGTTATTTTTTCGCCGGTTTTTTTAACGTTTCTTCCCGTTCCATGCGTTTGCATAACTGTCGCAATAGCCTTGGGTACTTATTTTTCAGCAATGACTGTTCCAGCTTGTATTCATTTTTTGCTGTTATTCCCGTAATTGTACGGAATGTTTATCCAACTGTTGTTCTTCCAAAGTTTGCAGTTTCTCAGGATGTCATGCTTCTTGGCGTTTGTAGGGTGTGTATTTCCCCATCTAGTATTAATTTATTATATCTAACAATATTTATGTCCCTGATGTCTTTTCACTCTCATAGTTGGGATTAATTATTAACTTATTTAGTAATTAGTACGGTGCACGGTGGTCTGAAATGGATTAAACGAACACCCTAAGGGTAACTGGTGCAAATAGGGATGAATATGTTGGAACGTTATTATCCATCCTTAACATGAAAAAATTATATTTCGCTCTCTAACTTTCCGATCTTCAATTTCATAAATAACATCTGCAAAAGTTAAAGGATAGTTTAATTAGATGCAGAAGAGGGAGGCAATTTTGATGTCCAGAATTTCTTTCCGACGCGACAAGACAGTAAACCCTGCAGCTGATAGGCAACATCAAACGAGTAACATATTAAGCATGTCCATTTGTAATTTTTCTTATGCGTCTGAAACTGTTAGCGACCCCTTCTTTTTACAACTGTTAGAATTAATAATAGTCATAACAAATTACAAAAGTGTAAAACAAAGTAGAAAAAAGTGTGGTGCTAGTGCTGTTCTTCATATTGCCTTTAGTTTACTGTGCCAGTCAGCTTTCTGATCAACCCTTCAGAAAAGATGGCCGCTACAAGTTGATTTGATAAGGCACTATTATTTATTTATATTTTATTGTTTACCTGTATTTCCTCGCTTTTATCATACTTCCAGATAAAAATTACACAATTGTATGCATAATATACAGCACTTTCATCACTATAACAGTTCCTAAGAAACTTCCTAGTTCAATTTGATTTTTGAAGTTCTACAAATTATGTGTTTACACATTCACACTTCATAGTTGCCAGATGGTTATAAATCTATGGCAAAATTGTTTTCCCATCTAAATGTTCACCGATGCTATTCATGAACTCGTACAGCCTAATTTATCGTATAACACCTACCTCTTTTTCTACTGCCACTACAGCTTCCATAGCGCTCCTTCACAATGTGGGACATTGTTATCCCTCACAACAGTTTTAATTCCATATATCTAGACTTGTGGATAATCACCTATTCCTTCAATCGTAGACAATTTACAGAATCTAGACTGCCGGATTTAGTGAATATTATGTGCTACGTTAGGAAAGCATACCTCTCTGTCATCTAGGGTCCCGTGAGTTCTTGGGGGCCGAAAACCTAATTTTCCCGATCTTTGCTCATTACTATTGAAGATATAATATCAACCACAGCAGTATGTGTACTATAACCATTTGTCGAAGTGAACCTGACTATTTTTGTTTTGGAACTAATAGTGAGCTATTAATTTTTTAGATTAGAAAATACTAAACTATCTACTTCAATAAATACCGGCAAATGTGAAGATACGGTTTATAACATATTAACAACATAAGAAAAATGATTGGCTCCTTAAACTCAATTCTGTGGAAAGCAATATATCAAAAACAAATATAGGAATATAAAACACTATCTTCAAAGCACAGTAATCTATGGATCTCAAGTACAGTAAATTAGTAAGATTATGGAATGATGGTCTTAAAAAATCATCCAAAAAATAAAATAATAAATAAATCACTTAATATGGTCACGTTAATGGAATGGAAGGTCCAAAGCGATAATAAACTGAAAATTACGTATGAGAAGAAAAAGATGTCCAAGAGACATATGAATGAGAGGAATAACAAAGGGAATACCATTAAGAGATCTACGTGATGGAACCTAAAATGGGAGGATAGGATGGCATTAAGAAACCGGAAGAGTACATTCGATGTACTTGGAACTTCAATTCAAATCTAGGGTCAGCGGGGGAAAGCCGCCCTGCACCCTCCTATCTCAGGGGAAAGGCTGCTGCAATCTTGCAGCCTTGGGAATTGATACATTCGATGTGAACCTGATATATTGCATATATAATTTTAGAAAAATAAAGCTGTTTTCTAATATTGTGACACAATTTTGAGGGTTTGGCGTCGTAATCATTAAAACCCAAAAGAGGGAAAAACCACATATGTACCCGTTACGAGCATCTTAAAAACTGAAATATTGCAATGCAAATTTGAAGCAAGACAAAATTCATGTAACCATTAGTACCTGAAATATTGAAGACAGATAACAAACAAGGAAAGAAAATGATCACAATCCTGGCTGAAACGCAAAACCAAACCCAAAATTCTTTCCTTTTTCAATTGTAGTGTTTACTAGGACAAAAAAACGCAATTTACTTCTTGGAAGGCTTTTCTATATTTAAAATGTTATATTTGCCAAATCTAGGTGCAAAACCGAAACCAACAATCTCAACGCGAAACATTACCTGCTAATTCCTTAGGACGAACACTTTGTGTCGTCATTATTATTATATATCATTGATAACTATATCGTAGTACATCTGGTCGTTTCCCAATTCACCGACTTACTATCGCACATACCTTTCAGGAGTACGTGTATCACAAGTTGGGAAACGCTGGCTTAGCACATCCCTTTCACTCCGTTTCGTATGACACGATAAAAGCGTTTCAGTGCAATCATTCGATGATTAGCTTGATTTATTCGTACCTAACTAACGGTTCTTCTGCACCAGATGCCATATAGTGACGTCGAGCTGTCGCAGTATGCGGTATGTGGTACCTTAGGTTCTATCGCATCTCTTAGTTTATAAGAATAAACTTGTGCCAAGAAAACGGGATGCTTCTGTAGGTGTATGTTGATGACATCATAATCTACGTATCCCACAGGAACAAAAACTACTAACAGCGAACTATAAACAGGCTTCCGTCCTGGGCCTCCATTTAATAATGCGAGTATATCGAAGAATGAGCCCGTGGGGAGCCAACACTCTCAGTGCCGGAATTGTGTTTCTATAGTTCCGACGTGAAATATCTCGAGTTAGAGTTTCACCAATTGAAGATATCAGACTTCATCTGTTTACTGTCCACAAGTCGTTGCTTTTTCTTCTAGAACGAAAAAATCCCTTGTTGTTGTTTCCACAGTTATTTACAACGGTTGCAGCTGGTCTACATTAACTATATACCACATAGATACGCTCAAGGCTGTTGAACTCGACGATGAGATTGTTAGTTCAGATCTTGTGGTTTCTTAGGAAATCCCAGATTCATTTCGATCTAGATATGTTAACTCTCCAGGAGTTCCTGAGAAGGGACGCTCTGGATCAATTCATGTGTTTGAAGGGTGTAGAGCTTCAAAATTGACTACCCCTACAACCGTCGTGCCCTTAGGGCATCCTCCCTTTTCTGAAAAAGAAAGAGGTGGCAATTATAAAAGAAAAGAGCGATGACTGAATAAAAAGATAATAAAGATCTAAGGAAACCGCAACCCGCTGAGAGCAAAGTGTGATTGCGGTGATACAAAAATCAATAGATCGAATGTTTTAACTCAAAAATGGGATGCGTAGAGGTCAGTTTGTTAATTTATCTATATTTATAATTATAATATACGGTGATAAAATTCTCTTGGCATTTCTCCATTAATGAAACGATGACACAGCGGCAAAGATCCTTCGAAAGCACTGTATTTCTATTAATCTGACAAAAGTTATTACTTAATATTATGTCGGGAGAAAGAAATACTCTGTTGTTTTAATCTGTAAGTGGTCAATGTATGACAAAGTTGCTCACACTTTGAAATGCATATAAACGATTAACCTGGCGACTACGGATGGGTTAACAATCTTCACACTTTGTAAGCCACAAAAACTTAGCATTTGATTTTATTTCACATTTCGCTTGTGGAATGATTTCTAAAATGTGTATAACGATTTTCTTGCATTCACATTTATGAACACAATGCTTTCGTGAGTAGATAATTTATTATTACAATGTGCAGTTTGAAAGGATGAACACAGCGAACTCCCCTCCCCCTCCTCTTCCCCTCCCAACGTCTTACAACTTGTACTGTGGAAGCAGAGTATAAAATAGTATTCTCATGATAAAATACACTACGTACACTACCGTCCATATATATGGGGACGACAATAGAAAGTAAAGAAAATCATAGAAATAGTAACACTAATATCTTCAAAGTTTATATTATACATCACAAATGTAATTCGTAAATTTATAGCGCAGTTTAATCAAACAACGTCCTAATATAGTACACTTTACAAATAATTTGCATTCTACCACCATTGCTTTATTTTACACCTTACGGTACCTGGGACTGTATTGATCTCTACAGTAAAACGATTAAAATAAAGTTGAGGAAAACATTGTTCGCACTGTAAGACGAATAGATTCCAGCAAAGAAATAATAAAAATATCGGAAAATGTATGGAAGTATTTCAAATAAAGCGTCAGTTTAAAATTTGTTATCTTCCATGTCAGATCGTCGTTAAGAATGCCAAAGAGACAAGAAATATCAATTGAAAAATGTGCGACTATTATAAAATTACGTGGCAAAGGATATTCAATGGCTCAAATTGCTGTAAAAGTGAAGCTATCAAAGAACGAAGTATTCAGTACTCTTAAGAGAATGCGGGAAACTGGTTCATTTCGGAATAGGAAACGGTTAAGGCGAAAAAGAGCAACGACAGCTGCTGAAGATCAATTTATAATAGTAAATTTGAAACGAAATAGGTTTCTTAACGCCCCAGAAATCACTCAGCATCTGAATATTTCGAGAAATCTACCAATATCTGTCACACAGTTAAACGGAGACTTCTTGCAGCAAGGCCAAGGGGAAGAATAACTACGAAAAAGCCATTGCTGAAACAGCAAAACAAGAAAAAGAGATTGGAATGAGCCGTTCAACATGAGGATTGCACGCTGGAGCAATGGCATAAAGTGTTATGCACCCACGAATCCAAATTCCAAATTTTTGGTTCACAACGTCGATCGTTTGTGAGGCGCCAGACTGGAGAAAGAGCAAGTGAACAGTGTCGGGTTCCTATAGTGAAACACGTTGGAAGTAGTGTGATGGTTTGGGGTTGTTTTGGTGGTACAGCTGTAGGCGATTTGCGTAAGGAGAGTTATCTGAATATTTTACAGGAAAATGTTGTGCTAAGTGGGGAAAGATTATGTGGCCGATGTTTTGTTTCCCAAGAAGATAACGACCCCAAACATTCATCTTGTTTATGTAGAACTTATTTGATGTCTCTTGAGGAAGAAGACAAGTTGATATGAATGATATTGCCACCTCAATCTCCAGATCTGTCGCCAATAGAGCTAGTGTGGGATGAATTAGACCGCAGTATTCGAAAAAAGGAGTTAGCAGCGTACGAGATCTTTGGAGAAGCTCCAGGTAGTATGGACCGAAATTACAGACGATTATCTGTCGATTATATTGTGTGATTCTTGTTTCTTATTAAACATTGTTTACGCAATGTCAAAAGTATATTAATAAATATTACTACAAATCTACTCTATATTTCTGTTCAATTCAACGAAAACGTCAATTTTGAAGTCGTCCCCATATATATGGGCGGTAGTGTAGATAAAACCAACACATGCATCAAAGCAGAGAATAATTGGTGGATGTCGTTTGTATACTGCATGACATGGAAATTGCAACACCAAGAAGGGGTGCGCATTCCTTGACTGAACTTGGCAGAAAAATTTCCCTATTCGAACATTACAATTTATTAAAATTTTGTTGTGATGGATCAAGTGGTCGTGGCATATCTAACACTTCATGCAGTTTTTCTAGCATTATTGTCAGTTGTATTGGGATTTCTTGTTCAATTTTCACCGTTTTCTCTTGTTTTAATTTTGTCTAACTTGTTTTAGAAGTTTGATTATGCTTAGAGTTCGGCAACGTGAAAATTACCGCAGTTGAGCGAATTCGACAAAGATCGAATTGTTGGTTTTTCATTCAGAGAAACTGCAAATCGCCTTAACAGGAACCAATCCACCATCATGCGCTGCTATCAGTCATGGAGTAGGGAAGGCCAGGAACATCACCGAAGAGGAACCGGAGGTCGAAGAAGAACTAATGAGGTGCAAGACCACCATCTTCGGCCAGCGGCACTAAGAGACTAATTCTCCAGTACTAGTACTATTGCGAATCAATAGCTAGGTAATGACGGTCGTTCCGTGTTGCTGCGAACCGTTTATCGCCGCCGTATCAGGACTTTCGGGTTGCATTCCTATCGATCACATCTTGTACTACCACTTACGGCTCAACACCAGCTGCAACGTTTAGAGTAGTGTAGGTTGCGAATGGACTGGAACGTGGAGTGGTATAGGGTGTTCAATGATGAATCCCGATTTTGTATAGAGATACATGATGGCCGCATAAGTGTCAGACGAAAATGTGGGGAGTGTCGTGATATTCCATTTCCGTTAGAAGGCATGTACACCGAGTTACGAGACTTGTGGTATGGGGTGCCATAGCATATGAGCGTAGCTTACGCTGATGAAGTAGTGGAACCCCATATTCTTCTATATCTTCAGCAGCTGAAAAATCCACGTTTTCAGCAGAATAATGCGAGTCCCCACATTGCGAGAATTTAGCTAATCCGGTTCCAAAAATCCTCCGTAACCACTAGAAGCGCTTTGGCATGAATATTGTAGGTTGCTTGGGATACCATACCCCAAGAGGACATCAACCACGTATTGGAATCAATCCCATAAAAAGTGAGGGAGTGTGAAACTAATAGACGAGGCCCAAAATATTATTAATAAAGAAAACAAATGTGTTATTGCTTTGTCCTTTTTCTTTGAAATTTCAATGAATTATTACATTTGTATAGGTAAACATGTCTACCAAGTTTGGTAAAAATATCACACCCCTTCTTGGTGTTGCAATTTCCATGTCATGTTGTATATTTATTACTAGAGAATGGCATATATTTTTCAAATGAGTAGTGGAGATACAACCACATGTACATATCGCATTTATTACAGCGATGAAAACCTTTTCGAACAAGTGTTTGTAGTTTGACGAGCACGACTCAGTTGCATAGTAAAGCGATAAGCGTGCGCATCCAGTTTACCTATTTCTGCATAAATGCAATTACATATGTAGATCGGTGAACAGATATACTGGCCCGTATTGAACATGGGGCCGCCAATGAAAAATTCAAAGAAAATGTTCTCTACCGGTTTCTACTTATTACCGTGCATGCCATAGAATCTTGTTCTTTAGGTAAATATCTCAAATTTAAATGCGACAGATGATGTAGCAGTTTAAATATGAGAATAATAAAAGCCTTCCCCTACTTGTGTATTTCTAAACTATTGGTTGTATCTTTATCTGCAAATTTTAGAGAATTTTTCATAGCACTGTGAAGTGAACATGGGTAGAGGAGAACTTTTGTCGTTGAAAGGAAGGAGTGAAAGTTAATTTAATTACTTGTACACTGTCAAGAAGTAATTACTACATTCGTAAATATTGAAAGAATACAACCAGTTGTCGTCAGAAGTATTGTACCAAAAGGAGGGCGCTGTCCTAATCCCTAAACAAAGAGCATAGAAAAATAACTATTACAATACTTCATTCTCAACAGGGGTGTTTACTGAACTGGTCAATGTATCTACTCACGTCTGCATCAACCAACGTATTTTGGAAGCTTTTGCACATTATTTTGCATAAGAAAATACAGACACACAGGTATGCACGACACAACGTATCCTCAAACATTTACAGAAAATAGTATTTTGGGATAAATATACCATGGACAATTTGAGGCGCTCGTAAAAGAGGTAAAAATCATTGTATACTTATACGATCGCCCAAAATTCTTTGATTTCACCGTCTACGACAGTTTACAGGCAAAATATTGATGATGAATAGATGGCATTTTTATAGACATCAACGCAGAATAGACAGAAGCGACAAGGCGTGTCGGCAGCTTTGATGATTATGTGGTCGATTTGAATGTTCTCGAAAGTTAGCTAACGCCACTTTGAAAATACGAAAGATGCACATTTGTTCATTTTTTTTCCGCAGTATCTTCTGGTGCCCTGGTAGAGCGTCGGAGTTGAAATGTTTACTGTTCTTTGTTCCATTTACTCCATCGCCCCCGATCCTATGCGAGTTCCTTCATTTCTCTTATCGTTCTTCCTCTCTTTTCTCCTATTTCCTGTATTTGTTGGCTCCATGTTTTCCTGGGTCTCCCCTTTCTTCTCTTGTTGGATCTTTTTGCTTCATATATGCTCTGCACTAATCTGTCCTCACCCATCCTACATATATGTCCAAACCATCCCATCTGTTTCCTCTCAATTACTTCTATTATGGATTCCTGCTGTAATTCACTTCTTATTTTTCATTTCGAATTTTATCAAATTTGGTTCTTCCACTTATTTTCCGGAGGTACTTCATTTCCGCAGCATTTATTGCACTATCACGTCTTTTATGTGTTGTCCACGTTTTGCTTGCGTATGTTATTGTAGGTGCAGTAACTGCTTTGTATACATGCAGTTTTATTTTTATCTATTTCTTTCTTCCCTAGAATAGTTTCATTAATGGTATAATATATTCTGTTTGCTTTTGCTGCTCTATTGGCTATCTCTGTATCTTACTCTTTCTACTTCCTCTTCTTTGTAACATATATTTCTGTTTCTGTTACCATCTGCCGCCCTCTCATTTACAATCATTACCTTACTCTTCTCAGCATTGATTCTTCAGTCTATCTATTTCTTCTGCCCATATGTTTATCATTGCTTACATTTTTCTCCAGTGTCCGTTATCTATGTTGTCGGCGTATATAATAGTCCTTGAATATTAATTGGCTTTAAGTTTCTGTACCCTACTATTGTTCGAATTTTTCAGTTCTGCTCTTTGTGTTCTTACTTATTCTGTCCATCACTATATTAAACAGAAGAGGACTAAGACTGTCACTTTGTTTAATTCCCTTTTACATTTGGAAGATATTCGATTTTTCTCTGTTTAGTAGTACTTGTCCTCTTACCTCGCTGTATATACTTTTCACTGTCTGTATTAATTCTTCAGGTACATCAAGTTCCTTAAGACACTTCCAAATTATCTTCCTATCTATTGAATCGAAAGCCACTCTCAGGTCCACAAAGGTTATGTACAGTTCCTCACCTGTTTCTTTCTTTCTTTCTATTATGTCCCTTAATATAAATATATTATCTGTTGTTTACCTTCCTTTTCTATATGCCGCTTGTTCTTCCTCCATTTTAGGTTCTACGATTCGTTTCAATCTTTGTTCGATTATCCTCGTATATATTTTAACAGTTATTCCTGATAGGCATATGGCTTTATAGTTTTTACAATCTGTCTCATCTCCTTTCTTGTGAATTGGGATTATCAAGTTTTGTTCCCATTCTTTAGGTATTCTTTTCGTCTCTAATACATCATTTAACAGATTGAGAAGCCATTTCCGTCCCTCTTCACCTATATATTTCACCATCTCTGGATGTATATTATCACTACCGCCTGCCCTCCTTGTTTTAATGTTTGTTAGTGTTTCCTCTAGGTCTCTTATATCTATGAGATTTATACGATTTTCAGGGTCTTCCCTTTCTTCTTTATTTAATTCCCCAATCTCCAGTTCTGCCTCTTCTTGATTTTCTCCTTCGTTCTTAAACTGTTGCCTATAATAGTTTTGCCATATTTGCATTATTTCTTTTGTTGTAGTTTTTAGTTGCTTTGCTTCATCCCTTAAGCCTCGGATTTGTTTTCTCCTATTTCCTCTCAAGGATTTAATTTTACCCCAAAATATTCTATTATTCGTTCTATACTCTAAATTTCGTTCCTGTCCATAGTCTTCCCATTCCTTCCTTCATCCATTTTACTTCCACCTGTTCCCTCTACCGGTGCATACATCTGTATTATGTCTACTGATTCCTTCTCCAGTTCTATTCTTAAGCGTATCAATCTTGATGAAAGTGATTGATGTATAGTTACTCTTCTATCCAGTCCCTTTGTTAACAATATTCCTACTCCCTCTTTTTTCCTTTGATCCGGCTTCACTCCTGAATAATAGGGAAGTTATGTGCCATGTTCCAACGCGTATCATTTGATTTTCCTTGTTCATAGCTGCGATCGTCATCATATTAGCAATCTTCTCTGTGCCTACTTTATTGAACCTATTTCGCATGCTCACATCAAGTACGTCTTCCCTTTTCCTTGCTTGTTCATGTCTTCTAGTTTTTATCTCTGTATCTGTGTCAAGCTATCCTTCTCTCTGGCCCATCTCCATTCTTCATTTCGGATGTACAATTTCCTGAACCCAATTTTTGTTTGTTTTCCGTTTTCCCTCTCAGTTTTACCTCTGAATCTAATTTATTCCTATATCTTCCTGTCCCGTTTAGGTAGATTTTCGTTAATAAAAGTCCTTTCTCCTATTTTTGTTCTTAATTTCTTCTTGTTTTTCATTATCTCTATCTTATCCTCTGTCCTGTCTAATTGAACTAAACAGGTTTTTTCACCTAATTTTATGGCTTGTTTTATCTGTACTCTTATCTGTAACTCTTTATCTAAGAGTTTCCATTGCGTTTTTAGTTTTTCCCTATCTTCCGTATCTATTTTTCGACCCTGATACATTATTTCGTCTTTTCTCATTTTCTACTCATTCTAATCTGTCTTCCATCTCCATTACTACCCCCTTAATGAATTTATTTTCCCTTTTAAGTTCCACATTTTCTTTTCTTAACTCTGACATTTCTTTTCTATATTCTCTCTGTTCTTCCCGCATTTCTTTTATTTCTATTGATAAATTGTTCATCTTCGCTCCCATTTCCTCAATCATCTTCATCATCACTCCAATGTTTTCTTCCAGCTTTTTCTGGGACTTCATATTATTTTTTAACTTTTCCTGAAAATATTTTCGCTGTTCTCTTCATCTTCTCTTTTTCCTTTTCTCTTCTTATCTTCTGAGCTGTATTCCTACGTATCGTCAGACCGACACAGTCGTGTCTAGTATCTCCGTTATCTTTTCTTATCACCGCGCAAAAAGCCGAGCCCCGGTCCGCCCGACGGAAGTTTGGCTTTTATCAATGATATTGGAATAAATTGTTTAATTTTACCTGTTATTTTGATTCCCAGATAACCACTTTCACTTTGTTTTTATATTTATCACTGTGTTACCAATTAAAAGATCACATTCCTCCAAAAACCTGGATATAAACACGGAGCAAACCGACAGCACACACACCGTTAAACACACCAGGACCGGACTCCGGCACATTTGTTCATATTAATTGAAAAAGATTATAGTTTTGGATATGTTAAAAGAATAGTATTTGCTAAAAAGTTAAATCAGTGATGCATAACAATAATCGTATATCTTAATTGTAATATACACACACCATCCCAGAATAATAACATTAATGAAGCTAGCCAAATATAAAATGGTTCCCGGCTATGCGCATACAAAATTTACCACAAGATTACGCGATTTATTACTTCATTATTAATTGAAGACAAAACTGTTTCACGCGTAACGTATTATGCGCCCCTACGAGCAACTACCATTATATTTCACAGGCTATTTCACATACGACAGGAACCTGGAGCTTCCGAGAGCCGAAGGGGAAATACTAGATACTAGAAAGGCGAGCAGAAGTCGGAGCTCTATCCCACTCCTCGACCAATTAGAAGGAATAGTGCACCTATTATAGTGGTAGGCTGGTAGGCAAAGGGACCGACTTCGCGTGGCGTATATATTCAAGCGTATTTAAATAAATTCAAACGCCGTGATCGAGTACTTTTTAACATATTTATTATCAAATTAGTCGTATAATTTTATATTTTTTATTTTGGATTTCTCCAATTTTAACATTTTACTTGTAACTCGTCGCTTTGGACAAAGAGTGGGGAGGTGTCAGCGCGCTTCTAGATCTCGTTCTTTCATCGCCCACCTCTACCCCACGAGCTCGCGTGACCCTCGGTGGCTCTGAGACTTTTCCGGGAGTTGCCGAGTTGCCCAGTCCTGCACTATACACATAAAACCCGTAACACGCTACCATACACATGTATCATACCTTGCACGTGAAACGACTGACATATAATGAAATCAGTTGAAAAATTTACTATTTCTAGGTAATTCATTTCTAGTTTTATTATCTATGCTAAAATAAATAAATTTCCTCTATTGATTGAACAGTGGATTGATAAACTTTTAAACACAATATTTAATAATCATTTATTACTTAATATCATTCAAGATGTTTTATGTATTAATAAACCATACATTTCGATCACTCTGGATAAACTAACTTACAGAGCTATTCCTTAATAGTATTATATAGCACTTACTGAATAAACATAAACAAGGATAACTATCAAAATAATGTTTCGAAATCAACTTGGTGTTTGTTTGGTGTATTTTGAGACTTAAAAAGTCACATGATCTGTATGTGACAATGATTACATTATTTTGATTTAGAACTCTACATTTACAGTATGAAAGTATCAAAATCAATTTTAAATCTCACAATCAGTGGATTAAGAATGAAATAAATAGAAAACACATATTTACAAAACAAAATGTAATTAATCAATTCCAAGTACATATTGTATAGGTATATACAAATCCGCTAGCAAAAGTATTGGTGTGAGGCAGACAAACCTGCTAGAGAATGACTGTAAAATATATGTAAATATTTATAATATGCGATATTTAAACGTATGTGTATTTTAGATTCCGCCGAAAACAGCATGGCATAACTTCTTACGATAAATCTGTAACAAAATATTTTTTTAAGAAACAGAAAAACGAAAGATGCAAAATGTTTGACATATAATAGACGATGTTGAGGTCATTCAGTTAGGTTGACGACCAAATCAGACCAATAATCGACTATAGAGAAGTTCGATACATGTATTGAAAAGGGTTTACAACTTGACCAAGTAAACAAACTCGATTTCCAAATAAGTTCTTAACACAAAATAATTTGTTATAATTTGTATATTAAATATGACGAAAAGGATTTGTTTTTTTAAGACATTGAATACATGCAAAATGTATTGCCTACAATGTTTATCAAGATAATGAAGAAAACAAGATAAACCAACTCAAATATTGAAAGCTTGTTTACTTTGACATTACCGCGCAACTAAATCCGCCAGAACAAAAAATAATTTAAGAAAGCGGTCAGAATTGGCTAATCTTAAATGTATTGCATTTCACCAGGACAATGAAAGGCACCCTTGATTACTCGTTTAAAGCTATTGGAATTTAATTACGGTATTGTTATATCCAACATGTAGTCGTGACCCTGCACCATCTGACAAACATTTATTTCATTCTTTGGAAAGTCTCAATGGTAAAAATTTCAATAACAATTTAATTACATTTAGCCTTTCTTTTAGCTTATAAAAACTAAAATGTTGCCTGAAAGATGGTTAAAGGTCATTGATAAATAATATAGATTATATTACTGAATAAGGTAAATGTATTTTTTTATAAAGTAGGCAATTACTTAGTTGCCAAATAAATTTCTGGGCATACAGTCTATATCTATAAAAATAATATTTTTTTGTGGGCGAATTATGAATATCCTCTTTAACTTAAATCAGGATTTTACAAGTGTGAATCGTTAGTAATGGGAAATTTTTGAGCTCACACAGTACTGTCATTTCTAGCTTCCTCTTCAGATTCTATCTATGTATCATAATGTCCTTTTGCGCATGTAACTACTGACTAATTTTTTAAAATTATGTGTTTAGTTATTTGATAAGAATAAGTTTGGATACAGTACTTTGTTACCAATAAATATCTTTCCTTTTCTTTTTACGTTTAAATTTTTTTCCTCTGCTCGTTGAAATCTGATTCTTGACATATTCAGAACTCCGGGTCTAGCAAAGATTAGGGCAATTTTGATCGGTAACGATGGCTAGTTCAGTTTTTAATTTTTTACAATAACTTTCCAAATATGTACAATGGGACCAAACTAAACTTGGACAATTCGTCGTAAACTGTACGAATTCGAGGATTGTTTAGAAGAAATATTTCGCCCGTATGAATAAATTCGGCTTGTTAAAGGAGATAGGTCGTTATGTTTCGCAAGTATAGAAAAGCGCTAAATCAAAGGCATATACATACATACATATATGCCTTTGATATCACTTCGATTTGGATTGGTTATTGTTTGTCTTCTAGGATTAATTTTAGTTGTATTCTTTATTTTAACGTGCTTAAGTTAGCATTTATTTTTAGTTTAATTTACAAATCGGGAAAGTTAATTATATTAACAGAGTAAATATTTAATCGTAGTTTAATTTTTCTCTGACGCATCTTTGCTTCCTGTCTAATGACTAGATTTACAATAATATATAACTATGTATTTTATTTGCTTGTTAACTCCGTTAGAAAGACGTTGCAATATTATACTCTTCTAAGTGTTAGACCTTCAACACGTAATAAAGAATAATAATTTTAATGTATCGATTTCAGTTTAACTTTAAATTCTTATATTTTTCAATAATATTAAGGATATGACTTTAAAGGATATTTTTGCGTTGAACCATTTACGAAATTTAAGTCTTTGTTGGTTATTCACAATTCATAGATGCTGGCGGACAGAAAAATATATTGACCAGATAAATGGAATAGGATGTATAGCAAATAAAATAGTGCCCTTAATCCAATAGAAAATTCTAACAGTGTGGAAGAATTTGATATATACGTACGATAAACATTATTTTTCTGTATGGTAATGTGGAATTGTGCCAGTTTATCTTATATTTATGAATACATGTATACTGCAACTTAAACATACAGCCGTCTATAATATAATATAACTTGGTTTAGTCTATACATAAACTGCTGGACAAAATTAATTGCAATAATTACATAAATGATACTTAAATTAAGCGTATGGAATCACAAATATAATGTAAAATTAGGTATTTAAAAAACAAACTAGCGAACACAGTCTTATTTTGATTAATTTTCCACTTAAAAATTTGGTTTTACCTCAAAGACTCGCAAAACATGGAAACGGAAACCAAACTAAATTAACCTTAAAAGCCAATATTGAGTCTGTCCTCCTGTACTCCTAATTACTGCATATATACGCCTTGTCATGCTACAGATTAAATTACGAATAATTTCTTGAGGAATATTCTCCCATTCTTCAACTATGGCTTCTATTAATTGATGGTGGTTGATAGGGGAAGGCGTACGGTTGCGGACCTTTTTCTAAGATAATCCCATATGTGCTCAATCAGATTAATGTCTGGAATGTTAGGTGACTACTCAAACACCAGAATATTAACATCATTTAAGTAGTCAACAACTGATCTAGTCACGTGAAGACGAGCGTTATCTTGCATGAATAGGCTTTATTATTAATTATTAATTAGGCTCTATAATTGGAATTACATGCATGCATGATGTTTTCTAATAAACCATATTTATAGTTCAAGTGGAATAGGAACCAACTGTGTACAGGTGTCGAAACAAATTCCTCCCCAAAACATTACAGAGCCACCCACAAAAGAGATTCTTGGAGAAATGTTGCAACTTACAAATCGTTCTCCTGGTCTTTGCTACACACACTCACATCCATCAGGAGATTTTAAACTAACCCTTGACTCATCATCGAATAAAACCTTCCAATCGTCAATAGTCCACCATTCATAATTTCTGGAAAACCGCTATCTTTGAATTTTGTGCTCTCTTGTGATTAATGGCTTTTCTGCCTGCCTTCTACTACTTAATACAGCCTCCTTTACACATCTTCTTACAGATTGAGATGATACAGCAACATTATGAATAGCCAGTTATTCATTTCCTGACATATTGATAGTAACTCTTCTTTCATAGAGTGTATTGGCTAAGAAAACGATCATCCCATATATTTGTACACGGTTTTTCCCTTTATCTGGTCTTCGAGAGTAAGATCCTGTCTTGTTAAATCTTCTGATCGATTGACTTATACTGGAAGGTAATCCTCCTAACATATGAGCAGTATGACATGAGTGGTATGACGCATGATGAATCTCTCTTCCAAAAAGGTGGTTGTCCATACTGCCTCTTCTGCAGATAAAGTCCTTTCACGATTCATTTCATGTCAATAACTGTAACAATATCTATGCAGTAAATGTGATATCGGAAAA
Organism: Chrysina gloriosa; assembly: GCA_038088585.1. Classification (NCBI taxonomy): domain Eukaryota; kingdom Metazoa; phylum Arthropoda; class Insecta; order Coleoptera; family Scarabaeidae; genus Chrysina; species Chrysina gloriosa. Next base: position 33,376,077 of record CM076089.1, read on the forward strand.
AGCTTAATGGCTAATGTAAAATAAAAATAAATCGCTTTGAATAAAAAGTGGCTATAATTGAAAATTGCCACTTTAAAGCAAACGATACCTTGACAATAATTGCACTGAATATTAGAAGAGATCCAAAGCATACTTGTAAGGATGTGGTAAGGATTTAGTTACATCACAAACGCCACTCCTAACCACTCCCTTTGATATAAACAAAAATACAATAGTGGTGCGTTAATTTTGTCCAGGAGTTTATTATGGTGTTATTAAATGATAATTACTATAACATAACCTCTAATGATGTCTGTGTGAGGCTAGGCGAAATGTACACAATACACAACAAACGAATTTCTTTTCAAAAATCCAAATAATTGGTTATATTGGAAATCAAATATTGGTCGCCTGTGTTCATTCATAAATTCAACTATATTTTATACACACAAATTTGGCTGAATAACTATAAGATATATAAACAAGGGTAGTAGTATGTTCAAATTTATTTTTATACCGATATTTCGCAGATAACATTTCCAACATGGGGATCTCGCTTATTGTAAAAGATACAAGTTTGGTTAAATTAGACAAATTGTTCTAATGAAATTATACAATATTCTTCAATTTTCAAATTTTGTCATCAAAACAGTTCTCACCCTGAACTATGCTGTTTCTGACCACCCGAACACAACTCCACTACAGATACTACGCTGTTGTAATTTTCTTTTCTTCTTTTAGGGCCGTAGTCTATCAGATAACGTTTTTGCTTGTGCTGCTTGATTGTTTGATGAAAACAGTTAACTTTAATGTAGAAGTTGTTAGCCGTAAGAAGTATTGTTGGAAGTATTCAGGCAAAGTGTCCGAAGGCTTTGTTAAAAACATCTGTTCAGTTTCCCCGCAGATCGATAATACCTGTGGATAATGATTTGCAACGTAGACTCTTCTCGAAATTAAAAATTCTAGCATGATGATTATTTTGTAGCTCCAGATTTTGTAAATGAGGGGAAAGACTGATTGAAAGTTGGGGCAGTTCCATTTGTTAAACCATCTAAAGTGGATGATATTGCACTATTGGAAGATCTACCATTTCCAGATGAGAATAGTAAGGTAAGTGGAGATAATGCTTCGTTTACTTTACCAGAAGAAGGAGAACCTTCCTGTTCATGCTATATTCCATCAACATCCACAACTACTTGTAGGTGCTTGGAACAAAGTGTCTCCTCACATTTACAAAATAATGATGTAATAAGCAATTTTGGTAACGATTTTTAAGACCATAATTGCACACAGCACAACTGCGTTAATTTAATTTTAGAAAAGTGTGTCCCTTTTTTGATCTATAAATTTTGCAGGGACAGGCATAAGCGAAAAGCTGTATCTGATGGACACTATCGTAAGATGAAGAGGTTGAAGAAAAAATAATTTTATTTTGTTCATTTATATAAACTTCAGAAGTAACAACGTGTTAGAGTCTCGGGGAGGTCAAGGTGCGAAAACCTAAATTTTGTTAATATTGTTTATTGGTGCTACAATATGCTATATGTACAACAAATTATTTTTCTGCAACCTCTTCATCTTGCGATAGTGTCCATCAGATACAGCTTTTCGCTTTTCGTCGTAAAGCTGTCTAACTTCACACACCTCACACATCGAAAACTCTACGATTAGCCATATTTGTTTGCTTCTCGCTCAAGCTCAATTGAGTAGTGAACCAAACGACGACGCCCCAGACTCCATTATTTCACGTGTCTACTCACGCGCATGCGCAGTTTGTATAACAGCCACCTCTCATTTATTATCGAACACATCTAGTAGAAACAAATGAAAATTACAAAATATCATCTTTTGACCAGTAATTTGCTTCCAGTGCGAGGATCTTCGTCGAAGATAGAAGGATGCAAAACCAAGTTCAGAGGTGATACTACGTGTTACTAACTCGAATAATGTCTGTGCATTAATATTTGTGAAGCCAAAAACTGCACGAAAAATGATTCAAAACGCTACATGAATTGTTGAAATACAGTAAAATGTCGATTATCTGGACATCCAACATGCGAACATTACTTAAACGTTTCTACAGAAATTTTCAGTGTGTGTATGGCCATGGTTGGGGCAAATACACATTAGTGAACCATATCTACACATGTTTTAATCATTTTATGTAATACAATATCGCAATCTACCGAAAAAAAATATTCAATATCCGAGTTTTCGCTTATTCGGATGGAATCGGTCCCAATTAATTCGATTAATTTTACTGTAGGTTACAAAATATCATTTTATAGCTTTTGGTAGAAACGAATAAGGACCAATATTTTAATGTCATTATAAAATCATTGATACTGGTCTCCGGCGATACATAACACAATCAACGTGCTAATAAAATTCTAGAAATTCAACAAGCACTATATATAAAAAATTGCTCCGTTAAAAGAATATAATACACTTTTTACTATTTAAATCATATAGAATGATTTTTAATGATTGAGTGTTCAATTTATAGAGTAAAATAGAGTTAAATTTCTAGCGTTATTAAATATTTGTAAGGTTAATGACCACAAAAGAAAATCACAAAAGTTCATTGGAAAAATAAATCACTTGTTTGATATTCTACAATAAATGTTCAGAGTAACACTCTAAACATAAATTAACTCTTTTTATGTTGTTGAATATTCTGTTCAATCGATATGGTCGAGCTTGACACACCCACTCAATTCCACAGTTTGGTAGTTTTCGACCATATCGATTGAACAGAATATTCACATATTTCATATAAAAAGAATTAATTTATGTTTAGAGTGTTACTCTGAACATTTATTGTAGAATATCAAACAAGTGATTTATTTTTCCAATGAACTTTTGTGATTTTCTTTTTGTGGTCATTAACCTTACAAATATTTAATAACGCTGGAAATTTAACTCTATTTTACTCTATAAATTGAACACTCAATCATTAAAAATCATTCTATATGATTTAAATAGTAAAAAAGTGTATTATATTCTTTAACGGAGCAATTTTTTATATATAGTGCTTGTTGAATTTCTAGAATTTTATTAGCACGTTGATTGTTATGTATCGCCGGAGACCAGTACCAATGATTTTATAATGACATTAAAATATTGTTCCTTATTCGTTTCTACCAAAAGCTATAAAATGATATTTTGTAACCTACAGTAAAATTAAGCGAATTAATTGGGACCGATTCCATCCGAATAAGCGAAAACTCGGATATTGAATATTTTTTTTTTCGGTAGATTGCGATATTGTATTACATAAAATGATTAAAACATGTGTAGATATGGTTCACTAATGTGTATTTGCCCCAACCATGGCCATACACACACTGAAAATTTCTGTAGAAACGTTTAAGTAATGTTCGCATGTTGGATGTCCAGATAATCGACATTTTACTGTATTTCAACAATTCATGTAGCGTTTTGAATCATTTTTCGTGCAGTTTTTGGCTTCACAAATATTAATGCACAGACATTATTCGAGTTAGTAACACGTAGTATCACCTCTGAACTTGGTTTTGCATCCTTCTATCTTCGACGAAGATCCTCGCACTGGAAGCAAATTACTGGTCAAAAGATGATATTTTGTAATTTTCATTTGTTTCTACTAGATGTGTTCGATAATAAATGAGAGGTGGCTGTTATACAAACTGCGCATGCGCGTGAGTAGACACGTGAAATAATGGAGTCTGGGGCGTCGTCGTTTGGTTCACTACTCAATTGAGCTTGAGCGAGAAGCAAACAAATATGGCTAATCGTAGAGTTTTCGATGTGTGAGGTGTGTGAAGTTAGACAGCTTTACGACGAAAAGCGAAAAGCTATATATATATTATATATATATATATATATATATATATATATATATAATACTATGATAGAAATATTCAATCGAATAAACGACATGTTCAAAGTGATAAAATATCACACATATTAAGAAACAAAGAGTTCCGATACAAAAATGACTTACTGGAAGAAAGAGTGTGCTTAAAACTTAGCAAAACATACATATATGTAAATATTGCCATGTAACTTCAAAACGTAGGATGTTAGTTATTAAAACATATGCAAAACCAACCAACAAAACACACATAATTATCATAGGGGATTCTGTGGACAAACCAACACCTCTAGTAGAAAGAAATGGAAGTAACAAAATATCATCTTTTGACCAGTAATTTGCTTCCAGTGCGAGGATCTTCGTCAAAAATCATTAAAAGTAAACTTTACTTGTTATTGAGAACACAAAATGATGGCCTGCTAATGTAATAGTAAAGAGATGTCGGTGTTTTAGAAAAAATAATCTAAAATCTTACGTAAATAAAATAGACCAACTAGAAAAAAGAGTTATGAAATAATCGGTTAAATGTGGCATGTTCAAGATTACTCTGTATAAAGGGTCTGATTCTAGTGAAAACGGGAATAAATTAAATGGAACGAAGTAATTTTAGATAAATATCATATGGTCTTACAATTAGACTTATTGCAATCCTTTGGGTTGCATACGACGTCGGAGAAACTATCAAAAGTAAGCGCTAGCGGTATTGATATCTTTAGCAATAAATCCAAGGAAAGCTATGTTATGTCCACCTTGAATTTGCATATTTCTCGTCATTTCGCTAACATGATGATTTACAGCGGGTGTTTAGGAGACTGCCAGTCAAAAAATAATAAAATACGTAAGAGATGTTAATAGTAAAAGTGTAAATGAAATATTTTACAAATGTATCAGTGGGAGTACGTTTTGCACGACAAATGCTGCGCTGAAATGACTACTATGTTCTCTAATACCATCATGTACTACAACCAATGTTTTTCTGAAAAGAGAATAACTATTAATAAAACAAAAAAGATCGAGGAAAATGTCTGATATTTTACTAAAAATTAAAAACAACTTTTGTCGCTTTGGAACAAAAAATGCTACAACGTGGGAGTAATACTACAAAAAGATCAGTGAACAAACTAGTTTTACAAAACGATATTATAAAAAGCTATTATAGCAGCAACAGATGACTCAGATAATAAACAAGAGGCTATATATAAAATACTAAGCGAAGTAACTGGGAGAAAGGATGAAAAGTATAGAGCACACAAATTAATGCAAATGAATTAATAATTGCTTCGTTTTGTTACGTTCAATTTCAAAGTATAGTACAAAGCCATCTGTATTCGTATAGCACAATGTTATTATTCTAGTACAGTCGTTTCAGATAGTTGTAATACTATTGGCACAAATTGAGCAACTCCAATAATCACATAGGACAGATAACGGAGCCCACCAGGACTCCGCACGCGTACACCAAATGTTTCGCTCTGGACCTTTTCAAACCCAAAGCGATTTGTATTACTTGACCGATCGAGAGAGCACCGACCGATAACATTCTCTACTTTTTCTACTGCAACAAAAAAAAACAAAAATTAAAAACTTGTCCATTGCAGGCAATCAAAATATGTGTCTGCCTAATTATTAACTTAAATAAAGCAAATAAAAATTATGATTGAAGTTGGATGACAGTAAAAGCTGCTCTGTATTAAGAACAAAACTTTTTTCGTGAATTGTGTGCAGTACGAAGTGACACAATCGTGCTTGTGCGATAATTTTCTGAGCTTGACTGATAGTACGTAATAGAATATGTGCGGGTGCAAGTTGAAACTTGCTAAAACTTGTCGAGCTTGAACAATGGCCGAATGAATTAATGAGTGGATGGATTTTTCTTTCGAAGGTACAAACACATTGCTCCACCCACCGTCCCTCACCATCTTTTTACGCCCATCTTGGCAGGCGTGCTCCATTTTGGGAAGTCATTGTTGAATCAATTAAAAATAATAAACTAATGCCGCAATGCAAAACATATCAATCATTTGAACATACTAAAAATCACTGCAATAAGACCAATAAGACCCAAATGTGTCAAATACGCTGGAGCCCACTTGACAGCTACTTGTAATAAACCTGAAAACGGACAACCAAAATGCTGCCAATGTGGAAAAAATCATCCCGCTAATTAATTGAGGTAGTGAAGTTATCAAAGAACTCCAAAAAAATGAGACAATAAAAATAAACATAATGTCGTAAGAAACTAAAACAGAAAGAATTACCGTTCAGAATGAGTCTAAAAACCTTCAAAGTATTGAGAAAACATACAGCCAAGCTGTGGGAGCAAATAATTTTCCTGAAACTAAACAACCTAAAAATGTTGACGACATGTTGATACAAATAATGCAGATGCTAAAAGACCAAAACCTGCGACTTAAATTTGAGAGCAACATTAAAGTTTCTAATAACAATTAAAGGCTTCTTTACGCTTAATGGATTGATGCAGCATCAACATGAACTGCAAGCAATTCTGTGTACAGAAAATATAGGCATATACCTTGTATCAAAAACTCACTTTACTAAGAAACTACTCATCCTACCATACAGTTCTATCTGCCAATACTGCTCGTGGTGGTAGTGCTATTATCAAAAATAATATCAAACACTTTCAAGATGGAAAATACGCGACTTAGGATATACAAGCTATAACTGTAACGATTGAGACAACAAGTAAAAAATTCGAAGTACCTAGATATAACATCTACGCAGAGGAATATATAACACCCTTTAATAAATTAGACAGTCATTTTATTATTTATTATTGCCTTTCTGTATCTATGACCTCTTCTTCCTCCGTTATTTACAATTTATATATATAATATACAGCTCGCTTTAATTTTACCTTCTATTAGATTCCTTTGTTTCTCTATTGTCTACCATCCGTGGTCTTGTCTATTTCTGTCTAAAGTCGCCGTGACGGACCCCTCTGGCGTAAGAGTGTTTTCCTGTTTCCCTCCCAGATTTATTATTCATCTATTATTGATTGTGGTATTATATAAATTAAATATGAATTTTCGTTGCTCTGGTTGTTCTGCTAATATTTTATCTGACAAAGAGATTGCATGCGATTTATGTAAAAATCCTGTTCACACTGTACGTAGCGGATTATCTCGCAATACAATACAATGTCTGAAAGCTAAGGACCGCAAATTATCCTTCCTGTGCACAACTTGCACTGATTTTCAGGCACAATTAAATAATCTACACGAACTTAAATCCTTGGTTGGTGCATTACAGGAGGATATTAATGTTCTGAAATCTAGAACTACTGCTAAGCCTGCTGCAATGGATTGGGATGTGCTTGATTCTGAGAAAATTATTCAAGAAGTAGCTGATCGTGAACATCGCAAAAACAACATAATTATTTTTAACGTTCCTGAGTTGGATAATGGCTCTAAGTCGGAGCAAGTCGCAGCTGACATAACCTCCGTCTAGAATATATTGGAATGTTTGGAGACGCCTATGGACGTTGTCAAGCCTGTAAGGCCTGGTAGGTATGTCCAGACCAGACGTGAAGGAAAGAGACCAATCAGAGTTACCTTGCCTGATGCGAATATTGTCTTCAGGGTACTTCGTCGTGCTAAGAACCTTAAAGATAACCAAAGTTTTGGAAAAATATTTATAAGTAGAGATAAAACACTTTTCCAACAGAATGTGTATAGAGGAGTTGGACCACCGAAGGGGTGCGGGAGAGACTGATATTACACTGAAGTATGTGAGGGATGTACCAACTATTGTTAAGTCCAATAAACCGGGAAACTGGGAGTAGCCCAGCAGTTACTGCCCTCTACGGATTTATTATCAAAGTATTCATGGCTTGCGTACAAAAATGGATCAAATTTATGCCTTTTCTGACGCTCTTGATGTTGATGTTTTTCTATTAACTAAAACTTGGCTCTCTGCTGACATTCATAATTCCGAAATCTTTGGTTCTGGCTTCACTGTTTTCAGAGCTGACAGAGACTTTCCGGTCTGTGGGACTTGCTTCAGGTGGAGGTGTGTTATCTGCCTTCCGTGGCTGTATTGCGTCGATTGCGGTCAACTCATCTCCTATTTCATATTTAGTGCCTTTGATTGATATCACAGTAGTTAAATGTTCTTTTACATTGTTCACGTTGTCAATATATATATTCCTCCCTCTGTTGACATTGACGATAATAATAATAATAATAATAATAATAATCTTTATTATCCAACAGAATAAAAATTCCAATTTATAGGATAATTCAAAATAAAGAGAAAAAAGAAAATTATTACATATGCTCTCAACATAAAAAAGTTGACAATGTGAAAAATATTACATACATATACGATACAGAAATCAAAACAAAAATATTAGTCCTTTACAGAAACAATAACTATATATATATGTCTATATATTAACAAAAACAATAACAATAAGATTATCCAAACGGGTCAAGATCGAGTCTATTACCATTGCTCATCATATGACATAATGGAGCCTTTTTCCAAATATTTGTTCTGCCCCTAGGTACAAAAAATGCACCTGAAGATCGTGTGTTATGAGTAGGCACGGCGAAATTGACTTGACATAACAGGGCTGGAGAGTCGATATAGTTGTTAATTAGTTTAACCAGGAAAGTTAGACTGGCCTTCTCTCTTCGAGCCGTCAATGACTGAAAACCATGTCTATCAAGAAGAAAGTTCTAGTCGACGCCACGAGGCGGATAATAGCCGTCACATCTGTAACTCAAGTATTTGAGGAAGCGCTTCTGAACCCTTTCAAGTGTCATCTGTTGGTATATATAAAAAGGATACCAGACAACAGAACAAAATTCTAGTTTCGATCTAACAAAGGCACAGAACAAAGCCTTTAAGGTCGACGGATTATCAAATTGCCGACAGGTGCGAATCAAAAAACCCAAGGATTTCGTGGCAGCAGAGCATATAGCGTAAATGTGGTCAGTGAATTGTAAAGAACTATCAAATAGGATTCCTAAGTCTTTCACTTGTGTTTTACGTGGAATGTCTAGACTGTCAACATGGTAATTGTAAATAATGGGGTTGGAAGCCTTAGAATATGTGACCACAGCACATTTATTTACATTTAAAAGTAATTTATTATCACTGCACCATCCGTACACCAATTGTAAATTGTTCTGCAGTTTGATACAGTCTGCATCACTACCAATCTCCACAAAAATCTTTAAATCGTCGGCATAAGCCAAAACGTCACAGTCCAACAAGGTTAAGAGATCATTAATGAAGAGATTAAATAGCAGAGGCCCTAGGTTAGTACCCTGAGGCACACCAGATGTAGGAGTAAAATGAAACGAGTGAAAGCCATTAAAACACAGATAACAAGAACGATGACTCAAGTAGGAGGATATAAGTTTCACCAAAGATGGGGAAAATCCAAAGGTGTCTAATTTAGACAAAAGTAATGAATGGTCAATTGAATCAAAGGCTTTAGTGAAATCTGTATAAATCTGTATAATCAACTTGCCGTCGATCATCAATAGCTCTACTAATAAATTGTGTTATAATAGATAAATTGGTTGTGATGGATCGTCCGTGAACAAAGCCATGCTGATGAGTGGATAGAAGGTGTTTAGTGAGTGTTGCAGTTTGGTGATAAATCAAGGATTCAAACACTTTGGCAAAATTACTCAGGATGTTTATAGGTCTATAGTTATGGATATTCGAGCGATCACCATTCTTGTGTACGGGAATAACCCTGGCAACCTTCCAAAGCTCAGGAAAGGTAAACGATGCAATGGCCAAATTAAAAATAGTTGCCAACGGTTCGGAAAACACAATGCCACAATCCCTGACGATAAAACCCGGAAGGCCGTCATGGCCTGATGTTAAATTCGGTTTAAGTTTGCGAATACTTCGCAGTACATCGTCAGATGTAACGGGATATAAGGAAATAGGATAACTATCGTTATATGTATTAGGAGTGAGCGTCGATACAGGACGGAACGCAGAGGAGAAAATATCCGCGAAGGCGTCCACAATTCCTTGAGGCGTAGTAATATCGTTATTATCATGCACCATGGACCCTGGAATACGTGTGCCTCCCTTCCTACCATTAACAAACTTCCAAAATACAGCGGGTTCACGAACAGCCTGAGCCTCAATGTGAGACTGGTAAACATTATAAGCCAGTCTAATTTCATGCTTAGTGGACGATCTCAATCTATTGAATTCCAAGCGATGATGATGAGCCTTACTTTTCTTCCACAATCTAAAGAAGTGCTGTTTAAGTTTCAGTAACTGGATTATTTTAGTAGTGTACCAAGGAGGATAATTGCGCTTAGAAGGTCTGATCTTTGGAACCGAGGAGTCCACGATAGGATATATCGTCGCATACAATGCCGACACAGCAGCATTTACATCGGTGTATGATTCAAGAAAAGACCAATCAGTATTAGCCAAATCGTTATATAATTGTGTAAAGTTAGAACACCGAAAGTTGTAACGTGGATTCGTACTGGATGGAAAATTAACATTCTCAGTAATAGTATTAAACACTAATGTAATATAAAGAGCACGATGGTGTGGATCCTCCGCAACCAAACGAGAGGAGTCACGAATAAGCTCAACTGTATTATCTAAATTAGAGAAAAACAGATCAAGGAGTCTTCCATTAGAATTAGTTACGTAGTTAAGTTGTCGTAGTCCTAGGGAAGTCGAAAAATGCAGTAAGGTCAAACACTTACTATTGGAATAGCTCCGACAGGAATTGTAGAGAAGACAATTAAAATCGTCCATAATAATAACTTTCTTGTTTGTTAGTTCAAGTGTTAAGTTATCAAAGAACAATTCAAATTCATCAGATGTAACGTTAGGGGGAACATAAACATTTACCACATACACAACCAAATGATTAAAAATACATCTAACTATTTTAATGTCGATTAGAGGCACCAGCGACATACCTGTATCAACGGAAATCGCATTAATACGTTCAGAACAAGCGAACAAAACACCCCCGCCAGCAGACAGACCAACTTCAGTGAACTTTCTGTCAGTTCTCATAACGGAGAAAGAATCAGAGAAAAGCTCAGCATTATCAATGTCCGATGAAAGCCAGGTTTCAGTAAAAAGAATCATGTCCGCCTGAATACTGTCGCTAACAGCCCTAATCGTGTGCAATTTCGTGCGTAAACCTCGAACATTCTGATAAAGTAGGGTATGGGAAGAAATACTTCTGTTGGATAAAGTTATTTTCCCGAATTTTGAACCTTGGTGATAGTGGGAATACCTCGAATATATTTGATTGTAAGATTAGACTCTCCAGCTGCTCTACGGTCTGTCAACGTTTGCTTGACAGATTTAAATAGTTCAAGTTGGAAGGGTGTCTTGTCTCTGGATAATATAACTTTGCTAAACTTAGGAACAGAGGTAACCTTTTTACTATTGCGCAAAACCTTAAGAACATCACTATCATCTGCCTGAGCAATCCTAATCGGCCTCATTCTGGATTGCCTCGATGGATCAAATCTTCCCAGCCTAGTTGGAGCAGCAGTAATCGACTCCACTTCCAAACAACTCAGAATTTCCCCCACATCCGCAGCGTCACACGCGACTTGATCCGCCTTCTTACCAATTGATTGTTCAGGAATATTGAAAATGATTATATTATTCTTCCTCTTCTCACGTTCAGCAACTTCCTGTACAACTCTTTCCGTGTCCAGCATATCCAGTTTCGATCCACCAGAAGAATTGAAAGTAACAGAATCAAATTTTTCTTTTAAAAGTTGAATCTTTACTTGCAACGATGTCACCATAGACGAGAGATCATGAATCAACGAAAGTTGCTTCTTGAAGTTGCCACAAGATGTACAGTTGAATGTTAACCTACGATCCTAACACTTCAAAAGTTGTACTTCATTGCGTGATAGACCACTACAAAACGTGTGAACAGAGCCTTTGCAAAGATCGCATGACAATTCCTTATCCGGAACCAGATCCTTCGTACACACTGAGCACTTGAAGCTCATAATAGAAACCAAAAGGGAAACACAAGGAAAAAAATTAGAGTAATACAAAGGAATTAAGGAGGAACAAGGACACTCGCTTCGCACCGAGGGGACCGATCCTGGTGACTAACAGCAATAGACAACCACGAGGGCCACGGTAAAAGGAGTGAAAGGATGAAAACAACAATCAATAATACAAATAATAATGGTCAAATAACAGGGACAGTGAGTGTATACAGCGTTCAAATTTAAACATAAAATATCCAAGAAAAATATAAGAAACATACGACTTGTTTTGTTGACTAAAAAAAGTGTTATAAGAAACTACGAAGCCGCTATAAGCCCACAGCTTTAATGTTAAATTAATCAAGTACTACTGACCTTAAAGAAAGTAGCTTCTTCGTACGTAGTGCGACAGAAAAAGGGCTTCACGATGATATAACACAAGTAATATTTGCAAAGGAAGTACTCACAAAAATCAGCAAAACTCAGAGCACCAAGAAAACGTGTCAGCATGCAGAGAGAGCATATGATTATGAATTGTTCTGGGATGCTCTCTGATTGTTCTTACTTGATAAGAATCTACTTATTATTGGTGATTTTAATTGCACTAACTTTAATTCTGATACATGTGCTAATGATCGTAAAGTTAATATATTGCAACACTTTACAACTGCAGCAATATAATACCGTTACTAATGAGAATGTCTCGACTTCATTTTATCGAATATGAGATGTTCCCTCACTGTCTCGCGCGATTATGATATGAGGATTTACATCATCCGGCTTTGGGAATAGCTAGTGGTCTTTGTCACGACAATAAGGATGAGCATTTTCCGTCTAATTTCAACCTTCGCTATAACTTTAGAAAAGCTAATCTATCAAGTTTATACAGTGATATGACTGCAGTGAACTGGCAATTTTTGCAGAATTATTCTGATGTAAACATGGCTGTGTCTGGATTTTACGATACACTGTATAAAATAGTCGACATATCGGTTCCCAAATTCGTCACACCCAATCGTGTTTTTCCTTCGTGGTTTGATACAAGTATTAAGAAACTAATTAAGCAGAAGGAGTACCACTTTAGAAAACGTAAGAGTTTGGTCTCGTTGTATCACTTATATGGATATGAAAGACTGCGGAAGTTGATTAAGTCTGAGGTCAGGTATAAATTTCGGAAATATCAAGAAAATATTGAATCCAATATTATTCGCGATCCGAAATGCTTCTGGAAGTTTGTTGGCGGAAGGAGGAATGATTCCAGGATTCTGATTTGCATGGAGATGGATGGTGAAGAAATCAGTACCCCACAAGAAATTGTAGACGCTTTTGCTGCAGTGTTTTCCAGCGTCTATCGTCCTTCTACTCCTTCTTCTTGTTCATTTCCTACCACATGTAACAACTTCCGTATTAACTATTTTACATTTAGTAAAGTCGCTGCCACTATAAAACGTCTAAAAGCAGATATGAGTTCTGGCCATGATGAGCTACCTGGCTTTCTTATAAGGGACTGCGCTGATTTCCTGTGTATATCTCTTACCTTTATATTTAATTTAGCTTGCAAAACGTGTACTTTCCCTAGTGTCTCGAAAGTTAATAGAATTTCGCCAGTGCATAAAAGTGGTTTTCGCACTAATGTTAATAATTATAGACCAGTTAGTATTTTGTCTAATTTCGCCAAAATTTTTGATTACTTGCTGTATAACGAAATTCTATACCAAATCAAACCATACCTTTCACCTCATCAACATGGATTCATTAGGGGCAGATCAACCATATCAAATCTGTTGGAAATTACTCAGTTCATCAGTGAGGCGATTGATGAGAGAGAGCAGGTCGATGTTTTATACACAGGCTTTTCTAAACCCCTTGATGCACTAGATCACTATCTTTTACTACAGGAATTTGATGCTTTCGGTTTCACAACTCAATCTTTGGATTTTTTGCAGTCATATCTATCAGGACGTACCTTATATGTCTCTTATAACGAACATAGCTCCTTCTCTTTTTCTGCTGCCTCCAGGGTTGTGCAAGCCTCCAACCTGGATGCTCTGCTTTTTAACATTTATTTGAATGATTTGTTTCCGTTACTAAATTGCAACACCCTGGCCTACGCTGGTGATCTGAAGATATTCACTCGAATTACTAATGTGAATGATGCTATGCAACTTCAAGAAAATCTAACAACATTTTATTAAATATCAATAAACGCTGTGCTGTATTCTACACAAGATGCGATATCTCTGTCATCTTCAATTACAACATCAATGGGCTTTCAATTCCCAGAGAGTCAGCGGTGAAGGACTTGGGAGTACTCTTTGATGCTAAACTAAAATTTAATCCCCATATTGCTGCCGTGTCTGTTGCTGCCTCTAAATCTCTGGGTTTTATTTTCCGTACCTGCAAAAATTTTAACAACTTGTCTGCGCTGAAATCTCTTTATTGTGCCTTCGTGCGCAGCAAGTTGGAATATGCATCCCTTGTGTGGTATCCGAATTATGTTTGTACAAAAGAGATTTTAAAAATATTTGTCTTACAAAACTGATGGAATTTACCTCCAGGGTGGCGCATCTTATGTCGACCTTTTAAATCGACATGATTTCGCCTCTCTGTCAGATAGAAGGAGGGATTCCAGCGCTAGATTTCTGGTGAAACTTATTGCAAATGAAGTTGATTCACCCCATTTATTATGCAAAATTGTTTTTTTGACTCGGCTGCGATCAACTCGCTCTTTGGAAATTTTTTGGTTCCCAGAGCTAGAACTAACATCTTAAAGAAAGCACCGATCACGCACTTATCTCAAAACGCCAACAAAAATTATTTAGACGGTATTCCCAATAATATTAAGTACTTAATGTATTTTATTATGTAATAGAATTTTGTTTTGTTTCACTTGGATTTTTATTATTTTAGTTTGGCATGCACTGTATTTTTTTTTATTTATTATAACATGTTGTCCTGTAATTGGTTCAATTGTAACTGTTGGACAATAAAGGCTATTATTATTATTATTACTATTATTATTATTATTGGTAGTGACTTCAACGCTAAACACATCCGCTGAGGCTCTAGGCTTATTACCCCCAAGGAACAGGAATTGTACAAGATTGTTTCTAGCTACGGATGCGAATTTGTGTCTACTGGTAGACCGATATACTGGCCTTCTAATCTTAACCCTAGAATCATAAACACTCGTAAATTTTACGATTAAAAAATTTAAATTTGATGGTGAGAGCATAAAAAAGCAACAAATCGTATTGAAAGTCAGTATAGCTTCATATTTTGAAGTAATAACTTGTACTGTGTGTGATAGAAGCGTGTTGTTTGCACAGAAACAAGTGAAATTGCGATAGATTCGTAAAATTTAGGACTGTTTAGCCTTAAAGTAAGTTTTTGCTTATTAACATATATTTTAGAAATATAATAATTTTACCGTTATCTTCTAAAGAATGATGAATATCCAGAAGAAAAATGCAGGGCGACCTCAAACACAAAAGGAATTAAAATTGATCAAGAGGAATCTGACATACAACGGATTGAATGCCGCCTGTATTAAAAGGATAACACCTTCGCTTGAGCAGTTGACTCTTCTGAACCAAACAGGACCGTTTGCTTCATATGTCCATCAAAAATAAAAAGAGAATGACGATGCTATATTGCAAGCACTGTAATCGAGATTTTGTGCAGAACATCGACCATGTTGCTGTGTGTGATGCGATGAATGCATTAAATATTAATAACTTTTATTCCTTAAGGACCGCGAACAAATTCAAATGTAAAAATGTAAATAAAAATTGAAGAATAAATGTGCTCTTGTTATAATTAAAAAGTAAATTACGAGTGCTTATGATTTACGTAACACCAAAAGAAGCCCATGATTGTAGAGTTAATAAGACTCCAGACTTGATTGATTTCTTTGTTGTCAAGAATATATCATCAAATTACATTTAAATTGAAAATGGCTTTCACTTAAATTCGGACTATTCTCCAATATATGTGACAATTAGTGACAAAATCATTACCAATGACCAAAATTTAACTCTGATCAAGAAGCATACCAATTGGAATTACTTCAACGACTTAGTATAAAATGCGATCAACTTGTCAGCATCTCTTATGTTAGAACAACGGAGCAACTGGAAGAAGAATTAAATGCTTTTAGCATTGTCATTTAGGAAGCTGCGTGGAGAAGTACATCTGTTATAAACCCTTTCGGTGTTTCCGCTGCCTATAGTCGGCATCCACGTAACGGTCTCTGGGTACTACCGCCGCCTATAGTCGGCATTAGCGTAAAGCGGTGTGTAAAATCGCCACCTGCTCTAATTATTCCGTTATACGTTATATGATTAGCAATAATCAACAGCATGCCTTAAAAGGATATGTTGTAGTTTGTAGTTATATAGGTAAGCCACGGAAAAGAAATTGCTATATGTGTTTATATCGCAAATTTTGAATGTTTTACTCAAAAGTGGCTTTAGGTCCCCTTCAGGATAAGTGCGAAAAGTTTAAAGGAGAACAATGGATAAACGAATTAATTGACTCAGGAAGCGGCTCTAATGAAGAAAATGATTATAGCGGCGGCTTGTGATACCGTATATTCGGAGCTGCAGCGAAGATAGCAATCGTTCGTATATAATCATATATCGCCGGCATTTACCAACAATTGCAATTGCCGTCGATCTTTATCCACCAGCTTTACACTGTGTTTGCAGCGATACACTTTCGCGATTTATATTGCTTTACAATGCAACCACTCCCGTGGAAAACTCTCGGACAGAATGTATAACCGCGACCAGCTCTTCTGTACCGAAAGGGTTAAACAAAAGCTGAAGGGCCTAAATTTCCCAAAAGAAATTAGGAATCTAATTGCTAAAAAAGCGTAAACTTAGATGATGTCAATCAAGAAGCCCACATGATAAAACTGTATTCAATAGGGCCACCCAACCTAAGGAAATTAAAAACTTCAAACAAACATCAACCAGCAAATTTCTCTAGGAACTCACTGCGGATAGCAGCACTGAAAAGCTACTAAATACCGTAAACGTCTGATAGCCCAGGTGCTTCCTTTCAGGAGACCGAATGGGAAATGGATTACCTTGCGAGGATCTCGATTATGATTAGAGTTCCTTTCCACACAGAAGTGCACTGGTTGTCGAAGGATAATTATGTTGGCACATCTTTATGAGTTGAAAGAAAAGGTCATCCTCGTTCGTGAGAAAAAATCGATTTTGTGTAAATGTTCAACAATGAACAATTTCAATGGAGGTTGGCCTATGTGACTGATATATTTAAAGCTTTGAATCAGCTAAACTTAAAGCTTTAGACCAAAAACGACACTCTGGTTAGTAAAGGCTGGATAATATGCAGTTTGCATTAAATTTGCATATTTGAAGTATCCGAATTTTATTTATTTATTGGATGTAATTTATTATAGGATAGGCATTACTAAAAATATGTCGTGGTTGTAACAAACAAAGAGTTAAACAGCCCTCTTTAAATTAAAAATAGCATTCTATGAAGCCTCTTCTCGATACTTTTCCGATAAGCGCTTCCAAAAATTTATTAATGTTGTTCCCATACATCTAGACCGGGACAGAATTCAAGGAAAAGCGAATTCCCTAAAACTTCTAAATAAATACAAATATACATTTTACCAGAAAATTAGGAGCACAGGTGTTTCTTTGTTATTCGGAGAAATTTATTCCCATATTCGAAAGCAATCTTATTTATTTTAAACGTCATTTTACGTTGGTTTTTCGAAATGTAAACTTGTGGGTTGTTATTAATTATAATAGCAAAAATGCCGAAAATAGCGACTGTGCCTGGATGGATTGCACCTTATTCAGAATTGCGTATGGATGGAGAAAAAATATTTTGCGTAGATGCGGCAAGATTGTGAGTAAAATTGAAGTTTATTTCCTCTTATTAATCTATAGTTTTTAAACGATTAACAAAATCACCAATATAACGCTTCGACAAATAATTTTATTTTAAAATGAGTAAAATGAGATGTATATTTTATGCGTATTTTTCGCATATCATCAGCACAATACGGAATATCTTATATTCCTTATTCTGCTGATGATTTTTAAATAGAAATCATTTTAAAATAAAATTATTTGTCGAAGCGTTGTGTTGGTTATTTTATTAAATGTCGTTTATTCCGATTGCTTCTCTCTCTCTCTCTCTTTACACATTAGTTCTTTATTACTCTTTTATCTTTTACTAACACTTATTTTATAGGAAAAGAACTGATGATATGATATTTTTTATGCAGGTTACAAGTGAGAGAAAGTTTCAAGTCGACCAGCATATTAAAACTCCATCTCATGCTGCAAAACTATCAAAGATGAAATTGGCGAAGAAGGGTCAGCAATCATTACCGCATCAACCTCCAAAAATCGTAACAAGAACAATTTAATGAAGATTTGTGCTTAATGTTTGTGTCGGCAGATATTCCACTACATAAAATAAACAATTTAAATGTCAAGTTATTTTTGCAAAAATACACCAGCAAATATAATATTCCCGACGAGAGCACCTTAAGAAAAATTATATTCACCGTATCTATGCAGAAACATTGAGTAGCATTAAGAAGGCTGTGTCAAACAATTACCTTTACATATGCGCAGATGAAACTACTGATAGTGTGGGCCGATACATAGTTCATTTAATCATAGGTATCCTTAACGTATCGGTTCCACCAAAATCTTATTTAATTTCATCCAAACAGTTGGAAAAGGCAAATAATTTGACAATAACAAGGTTTATACAGGAAGAACTGGCAACCTTTTTCTTACCGGAATCTATTCCAACAGAAAAATTCTATTGTTTTTAAGGGATGCCGCACCATACATGGTGAAGGCAGCTTGCAACTTGAAAATCTTTTATCCAAATTTAATTCACACAACTTGCTTGACGCGCGGACTAAATCGTGTTGCAGAAGAAGTAAGAAACCATTTCCCTTGGTAAATACTTTAATTAGTAGTGTTAAGAAAGTGTTTTTAAAGGCTCCATTAAGAGTTCAGTTTTACAAACAACATCTACCCGGTATTCCGCTTCCTCCTCAATCAGTAATCACACGATGGGGAACGTGGTTGGAAGCTGCTATTTTTCATGCAAATCATTATGAAGAAAAAGAAAGACAATTATTATGGATCTTGATAGCGATACACAATCTGTGCTAGATGCCCAAAAGGTGTATTCGAGTAAAGAAATACCTCAACAGTTGGCGTGTATTAAAGCCAATTACAGTTTTATTTCCACTTCTATATTGCAATTGGAAAAACAATTTATGTCGCTAATTGAGAGCGTTGAAATAATAAACAAATTTGAAAAGTTATGTTTTGATGTTGAAGGAGGGGTGGGAAAATCCGTGTATGAAATTTTTTAAATGTAATAGAAAAAAATGAGGGTTTTAAAAAGCTAAAGGATATTGCTAAAATCTTGTGTGGTGAGTCTGTAGAAAATATTGAGTTGAAAATAGAGGATATTTCTAATTTGAAATATGCTCCTATAACAAGGGTGGACGTAGAACGAACCTTTTCAATATATACATATGTACATGTTATCAGACAAGCGACACAATTTTTCTATTGAAAACTTTGAGAAATATGTAATTGTAAATTGTTTTCATAGTTAATTATATTGTAAAATGTTATAAATAAACTTGTAGTAAACATAATAGAATATTCTTTTTCTATAGTATTATATTTTCTAGCATTACTCCTATTTTTTATCTGCATATTTTTCATAAGAAAGTGCATATTTAGGCCAAAACATCTGCATATTTATGAGCATATTTCCACTTTTCTTGCATATAATCCGGCCTCTATTGATTAGTAACGTCGATCTCATTAATGGCTTCATATCAAAACTTCAACTTTGGACTGAAAATATATTATATTTTTCTCAGCTACACAAAACATTAAAAACCACTGATCACTGGATCAGGAATTCAAAACTGGTATAGAATCCCATTTGGAAGCATTGAGTTATTACCTATATTATAGCGACATTAATTTGGAATCACCAAAATGGCACATGACTAGAAATCTATTTGTGGTCAATGTCTTACAATTACCAGAAGAAGTTCAGGAAGAATTTCTAGCAATGAAGGCCGATTCGACCATAAAAGATGACTTCCATCTCTTAACATTGGAAAAATTTTGGATAAAACGTTTCCTTGTTAATACAAAAGTTTCCTCTCTTGCTTTGCGAATACTTGTTAAGTTTTTCGCGACTCACGTAGGTCGGACAGATTTTACAGCCTTGGCTCAAATCAAAACCAAACAGCGAAATTGTCTTGCCGCCAATAGCGACTTGACGATAGCTCTGACAAAAAGTGAACTTAGGCGCAAATGTAAATTTCACAGCGCACCTTATTTATCTGGTGGTTGTCATAGTGTGAACATCGAGAACAGTTGCTTTACTCGATGTTCACACGACCACACCCACCAGGTACATAAGATACGCTGTGAAAACTAACATTTGCATCTTACCTTGCGCGCGTTCCTATATTTGACGCATTGGTTTAAGCGCGAGCATCACATTAATATAATTATTTAATAATATTTTTTGGGGCAAACACCCAAGTTTTAAACAAAATCAAAGTTCATTTACATTACTTATTTTATTAGATTATAGTTGTAAATGTGCGTTTCTTTTATCAAGATAATGTAAACAAATTCAAAGGAAGGCACGAAAACACTTTTTACAATACGGGAAGGTTCGACGCAAAAAAGGTTGGGAAACCCTGCTATAGCAACTGGTATTTTGGTTGCATTAGTACTGTTAATTAATGCCTACTTGCTGAAAGAAGTTTCCCAAGATGAGCTTAGGATAACTAGGTTATACCAACATAAAATATTTTTATTTTAAATAGGCTGACAATAATTTGTTAACAGTCACGCTCGCAGCATAGATATTGACGAGAGAAGTCAATTAACACTGCATTAATGAATGCCTATTTGACGGTTGTAGGGCTCTATGTGCACAAAAAGCTATCCTGATGCAAATACATTAGTAAATTACACACAATCTACTATCAACCACCATACGCATCTTCTTACGGGGGCAGCTTGAGAGTTCATAGTCAACAGATGGCACCACTATCAAAAAGCGGTACTAATTTGTAGGATACAAAACTAGAAAATTAAGCATTCCTTTTAATAAAATTAACAAACTGAAAGTGAAAGGAATGAAGTAGGGTATGTTATATTATCAATCTCAAATATGTCGTATACTCTGAGAAAAATTGTTCGAAACATTGCAAATTTTAACGAAAAATTTTGGTAAATTCAAAGAAAATTATTGCATAACCTTGCTGCGATGTTCTACATGTGAAATTTGTAAGAATATGAACAATTCGGTATGTATAAAGAATAATTTGCATCCGCAAAGTGAACGGTATGACAGGCGTTGATTTATGAGTCCTCAAAATCCTGGTAAAAGTGTAGGCATTGTCCGATAGATAGCAAAATATATTATTCCAAAAATAAATGTCAACCAAGTAACACCAACTTATATAAAATAAATATAAAGAGCTATAATGCGCCTTGTGAAACATTTTTTTAGCCAACATTATGAAACAGAAAACATCTCTGTTTCGCTTGTTGAGAGTACAGAGAAGTGCGTTTGCGTTAGAAAAGCCAATCAAGTCCGGAATTCAGCGCTTTGGCGTTCAGCGTTCAGTTATTGTGTCCATGTATTCTGATGTATTCTAGGCAATTAATTACAGGTTAGGATCTCATGTTTACTGAAACATGTATTCACAATATTATTTTATATGCACCAGTAAACAACCACGTAGTGGAAGAGCAGACTGTAGTTTTTCCAAGTGAGTTTTTGTGATTATTGTAGAGAAAACATGATAGTAACGACAGATTTTACAGATTTTCAAATGAGCAGAGAGGAAAACTGATAAACCCGAGTACAGTAGTTATTAGAATTTGGACAATTGCAGAGAAAGTGATAAGGGAAAATATTCTAGCATTTTTTATCACTTCTAACATAGTAAACGTTGTAATAAAGAAAATTATTAAAAGATTAGCCTCCACGTTTAACACAGAAAGTATGCAAAAGCGTATTCTATTGCAAAAATAATATTGTAAAAAATATTGTCTTGTCTGGTAACTCTTCCTTCACTAGATAATAATAATAATAATAATAATAATAATATTTTATTGTCATAAATCCGTGGATATTGAGATTGTTAGATTCACATATTAAAAACAGGAAGCAGTATAAGACTCAAGTATATCAGACACCCCACTACACAATAAAAACAGTAAAAGACAGTACAGAGCTAGTGTCAGACATTACACATATATTCCTCTTCGCAATAAAATGACTCACCGAGAAGGCAGTGTCTCAGTTTCCTTTTAAATTCGTTGGGACGTGAAATGCTCCTTAAATCAGGAGGCAACCGGTTATAATAAATAATTGCTTTGTAGTAGGGATTTCTTTCGTACATACTAGTCCTATGCGATGGTATACTAATATCATTAGCTGATCTTGTTCTCATGGTAGTGTAATATGTCACCGTTTCTAATAAAACTATTTTCATGTTTTTTAAAGAAGACAACAATTTCGTACAAGTACAAGGACCATAGTGGCATAATTCTCAATTCTTTAAAAAGATCGCTAGTTTAAGTTTTACTTTAATTTCCTAGTTTGGTTTACTCGTATTGTGAAACATTTCGAGCTTTTGATTAAGTTTACATATATATTTAATATATTATTTCTAGAATTAGACTTAAGATTTTTATTATCTTGTTATGAATCCTATTCCGTTTAGAGAGAAAATAGTTCTTTAATCGTTAAAGATGTTTATATAACTTTATTATATTTAGAAACTGTCCATAATTATAACACCTAAAAAGAATTTTAAATTTTCAATCTAACTGTTGAAATGGAAATAAATACAAAACAAATTTAACATTATTCACCGTTAACATTTCGATCCAAAATTGGCCAGTCGATAAAAAGACCGATGTAAAATGTCACCAAAATTTATAAATTGAGGTTACATTATTCAAGTTATAGGAAAATAACATTCTCGAATGCGGCTAAAATTTGAATGCGTTTTTAGTCATGCGCACTTTTAAGCAGTCTCGAAGAGTGAGATGACAATTGTATTTTTTCCACTTAGACTTTCTACGCATTGGAAAGTAGCTACGGCGCATTATATTTCTTATATTTATAGATAGATTACGTACTAGGCGAGACATCTGTTGATAACTATCGTAACTATCACTTTTCCCATCGAAAAATCCAATCCCCACTACATAAGCGCCCCCTTAATCATCTATGCTTTCGGCGTAAGGGTACCACAAACGTATACGTAGAACAAAACAAACATCTACTCACCACGGCGAGCGAATGACATATTTCTCAAACTACCATGAGGTTGCACTTATGGTCTGAAGTTTTGGGAAATGGCTATGGGTGCACAAATAGTATTCTTACTGTAAAAACGTGCAAGAAAAATTTTATGCGCTTTGAACCACATGAATTATGTAAACAATCGTTTATTACAGAAAAATACTTACACATCTATGTGGATGTATACTTACTGTTGCAAAAAAATATAAAAATATCAGAGCAAATAAAAATAGATACCAGACCAATGCGGACTACTGCACGTCAAAAACATACATATGACAGGTGTTACGTTGTACGGTATGGTACACAAGTATAATCTTATCATAGTAAATGTCTACGTTTGCATCTTTTGTCTTAAGGATATATATGTATGTAAGTCAGTCGTTCGTAAGATACGAAACGATTCCGTTCGCTGAAATAAAAAATTTATTTTAAAAAGCATTTTTATTTTCAAAAAACGTATTTGGCGCAGTCAGTAGGATTCGCGAAAAGGCCTTTAGTGAATATAAAAGTCGTGCGTTTTACGTTTTATTTCGCAAAACCGACAAAAATAAATTTAATTTTCTTATTCACTTTGTAATCAAAATGACAGCTGCATTTACTTTGCACTTGTAATCTAAACGATCAGCCAATAGGAGCACAGTTTGCGTTACGTCATGCGCAAATCAAGATAAGTTAACTGACATTATTTTTTGTAGGTTTTTAAAGTGTCTGGCGGAAATTATGGCCAACCCAAACTGTCTGGCAACATTGATTTTTAATTTTTAATGATGTTGTATAAAATATATGTAAAAATCAACAGTCAGACTATAAGAAAAGTTACCGCTGTTTTTATGTACCTTTAGCACCTGGTACCTGCAAATTGGGCACCAGTTCAAGCTAACAGGTATGCATATCTTCAAAGTACGTACTAACACTACCCTATCCAATACATTTTGTTAATCAGAAAATAAGTAACGTCTGGCGGCTCTGGGATCTTACTCTACTAATGTTATTATATCTGACGAAAATATGACGCACCCAACTATTTCTATGCGTGATCATCTAGAAACAATTCCCCATTTCGACGGCAATCCATTATATATCTCAACATTTATTTTAAGTTGCGAATCTCTAATTCAAACCCTACATAGACCCAATGATCCAGCGCACAGTAGTTTCCTATTCCGTGCGATTCTTAGTAAATTGACCGGAAAAGCAGCCGGAATTGCAGCTATTCGTAATACCACCTCGTGGGATGAATTTTTAGTGATAGACGAAATGAATAACTTTAATTTCGGAATTGCAACGATTAGAACAACAAATAAACGTTTCACCAACCACCTTCGGAGAACGTTGCTTAAATGTATGTACCATGATAGTTGCGAGAATAAATGTTACAGAACAAGACGCGGCATTAAAAGAAAGTAAAATCACTCTATATCGTGGCTTAGCTTTGCAAACTTTCATTAATGGACTAAGAGAACCAACACGTCTAGTAATGCAATGTCGAGACCCCAACACCCTGGAAGATGCGGTGAATTACCCGCAAGAGCAAGAAAATCTATACTACCAACGCCAAAAACATCGATGGTATTCAACAAGCCGAATATGCCAAAAATTGCACAAACATGACAACGTCCACATTTTCGTACAAATTACGCTCTGCATCACCCACAATTCCAAGCACGCCCATTCCAATCATTTTCGTTCAGACAACCTCAATTCCCTCAACACAATAGACAGCAACGACCACAATTTCTCCCACAACAATCACAACTTTTCCCACAAAGAACACCCTTCCAAAATTTTAAACTACCTTCTCAAATTGTCCGAAATACACAATCAAACCTACCTAAACCGACTCCTATGGACTGGTCATCATCATCCGGACTCACCAGACGAACTATGGCAACAAATCCACATTCCCACGCAAACAGTCAACCAAAGTTCACTGGTGAAGAATCATTTTATCAAGAAGATGTCTACGATTCACAAGTCTACGAAGATAATTTAAGCTACGAGAATTATCAAGATTATTACGACTATCAAGAAAATGAAAACACATCATACGCCACAATGCAGGAATACCAGAACTCCGAAACAACTGAAATACATCAAGAACAAGAGGAAAATTGTCGAATACCAGCTTCGGAAACAACAAAGAAGAAATAATAGAAATTAACTACTTCAGCATCTAAACTCCCTTATATTATTCTGCCCGAAACAAATTCCAAATTCATGCTAGATACCGGATCCACAAAATCACTAATTTCCACAAATTTAGCTTCTTGTTACTATCCACATCTTATAAAAGAAGATAATTTCATTATTCAACCAGCGCATAATGCCAGCCAGCACAATTATAGTATTGTGAAACCGCTTTCACAAATTTTCAACGAAAATCATAACCACAAGTTTCATATATTTGATTTTAATCCAAACTAAGACCGTTTAATGGGTCTAGATTCATTACAAAAATTAGACGCTAAAATTGATTTGAAAAATAATAATTTAATCACTAGAAATGCACAGATCCCGATACATACAGGGGAAATCATTGAAAAGAAGATAGCAAAAGTAACAGTTCTCGCACGATCCGAAAAAATAATTAAATTACCCGTAAAAGGAAATTCAGGAGAAAAATATTTGCCATACACAAAATTAAAACAGAATTTAGAAATATCCGCTTCTGTTGTAAATGTAAATAACGCCGAGTGTTACACAACTATTATAAATTCATCTGATGAAGATCAAGAAATTTATTTCCACGAACCAATGGAAGGCGATGATTTCGACGAAATTTCAGGAATTGTTGAAACTCGTGTTAATAATAAAAAGAAATTAAATGACATTTTAAACGAAAATATAAGAAAACTTCGTTTAGATCACATGAGCGATGAAGAAAGAAAAGCAATAAAAACGCTCTGTGACGTATATAAAGATATATTCTATAATGAAAAACTACCGCTAACATTCAACAACGCTATCAAACATAAAATCAATTTAAAAGAAGAAACATCCCTTATATTTACAAAATCATATCGATATCCATAAATACACAAAGCAGAAGTGCAGAAACAAATTTCGTCAATGCTTGACCAAAATATCATCCGCCCTAGCACATCAACCTGGAGCAGCCCAATTTGGATAGTTCCGAAAAAGTGGCTCATCAAACAAACAAGAATGGCGTCTAGTGATTGATTACAGGAAATTGAATGGGCATACGATAGACGATAAATATCCACTACCAAATATATCACTCGGAAAATCACAATATTTTACAACATTAGACCTCGCCTCTGGATTCTACCAAGTAGAAGCTGCCAAAGAAGATATTGAAAGGCAGCATTTTCGGCCGAAAACGGACACTACGAATATTTACGAATGCCGTTTGGACTCAAAAACGCGCATTCAACCTTTCAGAGAGTTATGCATAACATATTAAGAGGTATCCAAAATGAGACTTGTCTTGTATATCTTGACGATATAATTATATTTTCATCATCTCTCCAAGAACACATTGAACGCCTGAAATCCGTATTCGACAGATTGAGAAAATACAACTTCAAAATTCAATTAGACAAAAGCGAATTCTTAAAGAAAGAAGTTGCCTATCTCGGACACATAATTACACCGAGTGGAGTTAAACCTAACTCTGAGAAAATAAAGGTTATTCAAAATTGCCCTATTCCAAAAATGAATGAAGCGTGAAACTAAATCTTTCCTAGGCCTCTTAGGCTATTATCGCCGTTTTATCAAAGACTTCGCTAAGATAACGAAACCTTTAACTAAATGTCTCAAAAAGAATGCAAAAATAGTACATGATCATCACTTTACCACATCTTTAAATTTGTGTAAACAAATTTTAATGAATCATCCAATATTACAATACCCGGATTTTGACAAACCCTTTACATTAAAAACAGACGTAAGCAATTACGCAATTGGTTCTGATTTATCACAAGGAACAATTGGTAGCGATCTAACCATCGCTTACGGTAGTCGTACACTGAACGAGACCGAAAATCCATCGCTCTTTGCAATGGTTATTTTCATTGAAAGACCCGCATTCAAAATTAGCTCGTAGGAGATTAAAATTAGAAGAATTTGATTACGACATCGTTATAAAAAAGGAAAATACAACACAAATGCAGACGCATTATCTAGGATAGAAATTCACCCTCTCAATACACAATCTTTAATAGTAAATGTCGACGAAGAAGATTTTACCGAATTATTAACCGACACCACGGACAGACGACTACCTGCTGAAGAAATTGAACAAATCTTAGAGGACCTAAATCAAGAAGACGATGTCCTAGACACCATAAATTCAAATACAGAAAATGGACAACCGATCAGCATTCCAATTCAAAAAGAAGCCATTAACAACAAACGATATCAAATATATGTAAAAACGGTACATATAGATCCACAACCGATAGGATTCACAATTAAAGAAGGAAAAATAGTATATAACGTTCAAGAACGAAAGAAGAAGTAACGAGAATCGAAAATACTATATAATGTTCGACATCGAAGAAACATAGAAACAATTTTGTAAAGAATACTGTAATATATTCAGAGAACAAGGACCTGAAATCATCCGCTGCACTAAAGAATTGCAAACTATCGAAGATATAGAAGAACAAAAGGAATTGATACGAGCCGACCATGAAGGTAAAACAAATCACAGGGGTATACAACGCCGATATTATTGGAATAACATGGATGTTCAGGTGAAGAAATATATAAATAAATGCGAAATTTGTAAAAAAACAAAATATGATAGAAACCCTCTAAAGCTACCGCTAAATCTAACTACAACATATGAGAAACCGTTTGAAAAAATCCATATCGATACATTTTCGGTTCAAAAGGTTGATTTTCTCACGATAGTTGACGCCTTCACAAAACTACATAGGATAAGCCTACCACATCAAACGCAAAAATGCTATAGAAATTTTAGACAAATTATTGAACTTCTTTTGTAACTACGGAATTCCAAAATCTATAACTATGGATAACGGAACTGAATTTGTTAGTAGAACAATTACTGACAATTTTGTGGTCTATTACATGACCACAAAATTAATATCCACACCATTAAACCTCACAATCCTCAATCAAATGGCATAGTGGAACGATTTCATAGTACGCTATTGGAACACTTACGAATTTTAATCGAAGAAAGAAACGAACCAATCACTGTTCTAATAAAATACGCAATAATCGGATATAATAACAGCATTTATTCTACAACAAAACCTACACCATTCGAATTATTATTTGGACACACAGCGACCCTAAATCCGTTTGATTTACATTACGAATTCGAGCTTTACGAGCATTATACCGAAATACATAAAGAACGCATGAAAAAATTGTACAACGCAATTAAAGAAAAAACAAGAGTTCAAAAAGAAAATATAATAGAGAAGAGAAATAAGAATTTACCAAATTTTCCATTTAAAACAGGCCAGCATGTCTTTTTAAAACAAAAGAAAAGGAGTAAACTGACAAATAAATTTACCGGACAATATGAATTAATCGAAATACGTCCCAAGCATACCTGTATTCTAAAAAATATTAAAACTCAATCCGAAATATCAGTACATACAAATAGAGTAAAACAACCACCTGTTGTAGGTGCCACATCCACCTCGGATTAGCAGAAAAGGCAGAAGTAAAAATCACAGAAATCCGCAATAACCCAGGAATACTAGCGTATAAATTAGGCTCAGCAAATATAAAGACCAACACGTGGATATTAATAAAAAATATAGATCTAAAGGAAATAATAAACGAATACGAATCACTACGCGACGTAGCTACCAAACTAAATAAATCATTCCATAAAGAAAACGCAGAAAAATGGTACATGGTAGAAACGCATAAGTATCAATACATTGTTACACATTTAAGTCAAGAAATCGACGGATTAATCGAACAAATCTTTCCGACACATCGAATTCAAAAACGAGGCATAATAAATGGATTAGGTTCTATAATTAAATTAGTTACTGGAAACATGGACCAGGAAGACGCCGAAACGATCAATCAACAGCTTTATCGATTGCAAACATCGCAGGTAAACAACGCAGGAGTGCTAAATGAACAGATATCATTAACAAAAAAACGCAATTGCGACTTTCAACAATACAATAGCTAACTTGAAGCATAATCAACTCATACTGCAAAGCAGAATACTAAAGATAGGTCAATTTATTACAGAATCACAAAAACACCAAAATACAAGGTACGATTTAATTCTTCTATCAATAGTATATTCCCAATTAACCAACAGTCTGATTATATTAATAAGTAGAATATTATCCAATATCAGATCATCACTACTATTTGCTAGATTGAATACAATGCATCCTTCTATTATCGAAGCACATTTGTTACTTCAAGATCTCTTATCAATAACCGATCATCAATCCACCCTTCCGATCCAACCATCAATGGAAAATATAATGATACTGGAATCACTAATCAATATCAAAGCCTACCAACAAGGTGCAAATATTATATTCATTTTAGAAATACCCCTAACTGACGAAAATGGTTAGGATTTCTATCACGTATACTCACTCCCGATGAAAAGCGGAAATGTAACAGAAACCATAATTCCGTCAACTCATTATATGCTACATGATGAACAATATTATAGTAAATTAGACATAAATTGTAAAGAGATACAACCACATGAATTTCTATGTAATGCTGTAGATTTATTACCCATAAATGACAAGAGTCCATGTGAAATACAAATTGTAACATTAACAAACAATTATGAAAATTGCGAACAAATTCCGTTAATCTTAGATGAGATTAAAACACAAAAAATCGAAGGCAATCATTGGATTATTATTTCCGTTAACCAAACCAAAATATCCATCTCTTGTGATAACAGTCAATATATTAAACAAATAAAGAATACAAATATCGTATACATTCCACCAAATTGTATTGTAACAATTAATGGTATTATCATTAAGAATTCACACGAAACTAAATATAGTAAATATAATGCATTTAATTTAGAATATGATATTAAATTAAGCAATGATGATATTGTATTAGAGCCTTTAAGCCTCAAAACTGTAGAATTGTCAAAACTTAAAGATATTGTAAATCAATTCAACATTTTGCAAGAAAATATCAAAGACGAAACAAAGCTTGTTAGTAATACACCCAGTGTTTGGACAATAATTTTGTATTGTATATTAATAATAGCCTGTTTGTATATTATTGTAAAATTTATCAAAAACACAAAAATTGTAAATTTAAACTGTCTAAAGAAAAATCTGATAATAATGTAAATCTACAAAATTTAACTGATTTAGTGTAAATTTTGATCTTGTCGGGGAGGTGTTACGTTGTATGGTATGCTACACAAGTATAATCTTATCATAGTAAATGTCCACGTTTGCATCTTTTGTCTTAAGAGAATATATGTACGTAAGACAGTCGTTCGTAAGATACGAAACGATTCCGTTCGCTGAAATAAAAATTTGGTTTAAAAAGCAGTTTTTATTTAAAAAAAAAAACGTAATTCAGGTTATCTGAGAACGTGTCCTACCATAACAAAAATTATAAACATACTAAAAACTTACAGAACAATGTATTTTATTTTGTTAATGACTTTCCAGACTATGATTTTAATTGTATTTAATCTACAGGATTTTTACAACTTATACTTCAAATTTATTTATAAGGTCATATGAGGTAAAAGTCAGTCAACGAATGTAAGAGAAAAAATAATTGTGGCAAACAAAAAAATTGTTTTGAGTGCACTGACCAAATAATCTGAACAGATGTTCGAAGTTCTCCTTGGCGTGTTAACACATACGATTTACCGGTCGCATAACAGTCGATCGGATTCAAAGCAAGCGAACGAAATTAAACCAACACGATCTTTCCTAATAACAACTTGCCCTTGCTAGGCATATGGTCCGAATTTTACGATCGTTTACATTTCTTCGTTGAAATAATAAACATTCGCGTTGACTGCTTATTCTCAGAAGTCCTCTATCGGTTGCCACTGAAACTTCAAAAATTAATTCCGGCTTTTCTGTGATAGTAGGAAAATATTTTCTCGTACAAATCTTATTTTATTTCGTATGAACTTACTTGTTTTAATTTAATACATAAGTGAAAAGCGCGATATATACAGCTTGGCAAGTCTAAGTTTGCTTCCCGGGTGAATTACAGGCAACTTACTTTTTCTTCTCACTTTGCACGGCTCTGAAACACAAACTTTGACTTGTCTAGCTGTAAATTTGTTGTATTTTATGATTTTAAAGGGTTTTCAATAAGACTGAACGTAAATATAATTTGTTTTTGTTTTTATTGAATAGAGGGAGGTTTGCCGTTAATGATGAAACACCATATCATTTAAATGCTACCGCCACTATGGGTTACGTAATACACTCTCTGGGTCCAATTTTTGTTAGCTTTTCCTAATAAATTGACCGATGGTTCGCCAAAACAGCGAGTTCTATTGGCTTATTTGGACAATTGTTGCTGGTTTATCTGTGTAAATCTCTAACTTTGAATATCTCTACAGGTACAAGTAATCAAACAGTGTCAGTTTTCAAGAACGTAGTGGCCAATTAATTGACCTTTATCGGTAAATTAATTAATTCCTAAATTTCCGTTTCAATAAATCGATTTTTCGATAGCCACGTGTCACGTGACATCAGCATGTTGAAACCACATGTGGATGTCGTTGAGATCAATTTTATATAAATTTTGGAAACAAAGTCATTTACCATTGATCTGCAACGAGTAGCATTCTCCTTAACAAGCGTTGCGGTCTCATTTTAAAGAAATAAGGATCGATAATGCCTCCGGCATGTAAAGCACACCACATAGTCACTTTGCCAGGATGCAATCGGGTCTGGTGCATCGCCTGTAGATTTTCATCACTACGGAACTTTTGCTTATTTACATAGCTATTGAACCAGAAATAAGATTCATTGCTGAACAAAATTTTACGATAAAAATGACAATCAGTGGCAAGATGTTTATCACCAAAATCACCGAATCTACGACGCAATAAATGGTCATAGAGCATCACTTCTTGCACCAACTCGACCTTGTAAGGATGTAAATCCACATCTTTTTACAGGACACAGAAAGGTTCTATTGTTGAGGACGGCATGGAACTCATCAATTTTGATTTTTACGGACACTCGCCTTAACAGCAGCAATAACACGACGAATAAACTGCTAAGGACAATTATGGCGATAATAAAATGGACTAAGAGCCCTATAAAATTTCATGTATAGACACATTAACTTTATAACAAAGTCTCATAGTCCAGGGAATAAAGACAAAAAACATGGCAAACTTCGGAAAAATTAAGGGAAAGCTGAATTTTGGCACAAAGCATCCTTTTGTGATTCTAAATAAGATCCCAAAAATCCCCGTCGATCCTTGCGCCGCTAAAAAGTTACGAGGGGTCAAAGGTCAAGAAAAAGGGTTTGTAGTAAATGTCTCGCTAACGGTAACATTTATCGAAAAAACACTTATTAACAAATGTGTAGCCAAAATTCAGCTTTCCCTTAATTTTTCCGAAGTGAAATGTTTTTGTTCCCCGGACTATCACTATTTGGAAACGTCGTTCCAGTTCAATAAACAGGTGGAGAAGGGTTTAACGATATGATCGTAGAACTGGAAGATCACATAGTGGAACAACATAAGGTATTCAGCAACAAAGAAAATCTTGTCAAATCTTCATCAGAGTGACGACGAGGATGAAAGTCAACAAAAACTGCTATCATGGACGCTTCAAAAATTTTCCGCAATATTTCAAACGGCCCAAAGATTTAAAGAACAGACATGTTACCTAATAATGGAACGCAGCATAAAAAATACCGACAACTTGATATTATCAATTCTACTTTCAGTAATAGTCCATTGTTTTCTTAAGCATGCACTTTTGTATGATTATTACTTAAGTTATATTTTATTTGTGTAAGAGCATAAGAATAATTATTTCATGTTAATTTTAAATAAATCCAGTTTTAATTTTGCTTCATATTTCATAGACATATGTATATACTGGCTGACATAGAATAAACTGCAATGCATAGCACCACACGATGATGATATTGGCAGTACAGGAAACACATTTGAAAGGAAGCGACATAATGGAAGTAGAAGATTACTTAATATTTACAAGCGGGGCACAAAGTAGAAGATTAGGGACAGGACTCGTAATAAATAAAAGACTCCAAAAGCCGGTAAAAAATTCTCAACAATATCTGATCGAATGTGTAAACGACATCTAAAATTTAACCAGGTAAACGTAACAGTGTTAAATTTTCATGTACCAACCGAAGAAAACGAAGAATGGATCAAGAAAGAATTCTACGAAAAATTAGAGGAGAAAACAAACGGTATACCCAACAGTCACATGAAAATTATTATCGGCGATGCAAATGCTAAAGTGAGAAACGAAGAATTATTTAAATCAGTAACAGGAGAAGAAAGTAAGCACGATGTCTCCAACGATAATGGGGTGCGACTAATAGATTTCGCTATACAACAGAAAATAAAAATTATGAGCACACATTTCAAAAGGAAGGAAATATGTAAGGGGACATGTATAACACCAGAGACTAACCAAACCAACCAAATAGACCACGTACTGATCGAAGAACGCTACGCTAAACGAATGACAAACGTAAGAACTTATTGTTGGGGCAGATGTGAGCTCCGATCAGCTCTTGGTGACAGCAAACCTGCAAGTGGACTCTCTGAACAGACAACGAAGGAAACAAAGAAAGCTGACGCAAAATACAATATGAAAGAACTACAAAATGAAGAAATTGCAAGGAAGTACAGAAAAGAAATAGACCGAAATTTGATTTACGAAAGTAAAGAACTGGGAATAGAAGAACATTGGGACAAAATACAGGAAGCAATTAAGATGACAACAGAGAAAGCGTTAAACAAACAAGAACCGAGCAAAAAGAAATAATGGTTCGATAATATATGCATAGAAGCAACGAACAAAAAGAGACAACTACAGCTAATATATTTGAAACAGGAAAAGAAGATGATAAAAGAAAGTATGAAGAACAGAAGAAAACCCTCAAAAAGATCTGCCGGGAGAACAAACGAAAACTACAAAAAGAAAAAATTCAGGAAATAAAAACGAACTACAAAACAAAAAATATAAGAAACTTCTACAAAGAAACAAAAGAAATAAAGAAAGGCTATCAGCCGAACTGAATATTTACCAAAGACGAAGGGGGCAACATAATCGGCAGTAGAGAAGAAATATTACAAAGATGGAAGCAATATTTTGAACCACTACTAAACGAGGGAAATAGAAAACAAAGAATCCGAGAAACAAGGACAAATGGATGAAGGCACAAACACGGAAGAAGAAGTTACGCCTACAGACGAAGAAATAAATGAAATAATAGAAAGCCTGAAGAACAACAAAAGCCCCGGCATAAATCAAATAATATCCGAAAACATAAAATATGGAGGAAAAACACTAAAAAGAGAACTGCCAAAGTTAATAAGAAATATATGGGAACAAGGAAGAATGCCAGAAAATTGGAGAAAAGTTGTGATTATACCACTAAACAAAAAGGGGGAAATCTCGGAATGTACAACTACCGGGAAATCGCGCTCTTGGACGTAACATATAAAATAATTGCCACAATACTTAAAAAAGTTAGACAAATTCGCAGAGAGTGCAATACGAGAATATCAGTGCGGATTTCGAAAAGGGAGATCTACGATAGACCAGATTTTTCTGCTAAAGCAAATTTTAAACCAAAGGTACGAGTATGATATGCCAACACATATGGTCTTTATCGATTTCAAGGCAGCGTATGATTCAATAGACAGAACGGAAATGTTTAAAGTATTGGACAGATTGGGCATACCGAGAAAGCTAATTAAACGAGTGCAGATGACCTTAAAACAAACAATAAGCACGGTCAGAATAGAGGGTCACAAGACCAGTAAATTCGAAGTCAAAAGGGGGCTGAGACAAGGAGACCCATTATCTACATTGCTATTTAACCTGGCACTCGAGGCAGCAATAAGAAATAGCAAAACCAACAGGCAAAAGGTATTACACACAAAGAGCTATCAATGTCTGGCATATACAGATGATCTAGTCATGGTAGCAAACAGCCAAAAAGAACTTAGTAGAGTAACAACACAACTCATAGAGGAAGCATAGAAATTGGGACTGCAAATCAACAAAGTGAAAACAGAATATATGTAATTAAAAATAAGCATTATAATAAACAGAACAGAACCTTGGAAATCCAAAATTATAGTAAAGAAAAGATAACACTCAAAGACAACTATGTATACCTAGGCACATGGATAACTAATAAATGCGAAGAAGGAGCAGAAATAGACTTCAGACTAACAAAGAGCAGTAAATGTGTAGCAGGGTTACGGAAAATATTAGATCTAAAGAGCTTTCATGGGGGACAAAACTAGCAATCTACAAGACGGTGATACGGCCTACCCTTCTATATGGGAGTGAAACATGGACGATGACAAAAAGAGATCAAGAAAAATACGGATATGGGGGAGAGGGGTTGGGGTTATGGATGAAGGGAAAGAAGATCTAATGAAGAAGTGTACGACCTCTCCAACGAACCAACGATAAATGAAATTATAAAGTCCAGGAGGCTACAATGGCTGGGACATTTGAAGAGAATGGATGACGCCAGAATAGTCAAAGGAATAGCGTGGAAAAGACCGGAAGGCAAGAGGAGAGGAAGGCCAAGGAAAACGTGGAGGGAAGCAATTATGGATGATATCAAAGAAAAGAAAATAGAAAACTGGAAAAAGAAAGTAAAAAATCGACAGAAGTGGAAAGAAGAAACAAAAACACGCCCTAGGCGATAGGGCTGCATGAAGCCGTTTGTATATAATCAAAGAATAAGGCTTTACTTAGTATTTTACAAAGTCAATACTTAAAAAAACCGACTACGTAACGAATCATCGTTTAAGTATGTTAAACGGAGGTACACATAGTCACGTAGCCACTAGTCTAACTACTACCACGCACTTCCGCTTTCTGTTGCTAGTTGCTTACTAGTTTGGAGGTTAGGGTATTTAGCATAGATAAAAATACTGATATTTACGTTTGTGTGTACTTCTTTATTTTCCTTCATTCTTTTACTGCCGTTTGGAGATATACAGCCCTTTTCACAACGTATACATCAAATTAAAACAGTAGAAAGTTCAAACAAAATTCATAAGAAACATTATTTTCCTAATATCACAGAAAAGCCATAACTAATTTTGTAATATTAAAGTTTCTAATGAAACATGTTCAGATACCCTTGAATGTTTGTTATTTAGACGTATAAACACAAACGCTAACAGTTGCTCTAGCGAAATCTGTAACAACCTCAAGTATGATAAAGATCGAACACCGCACCGCATTCAAATTTGATTACTTAAAGTGATTATCAAATCATTTGTTACGTTCAATAGCTCGCAAAGTTTACTGTTTAGACGAAGAAATGTAAACGTAAAAATCTAGTCATATGTTTAGCAGGTTCAAGGGCGTCTATTCTGGAAACGTTTCAACGTAGCTACAATTGTAACGAAGTGATAACAAGCCATGAAACGTGTATTCTGAAAACATTCACATCAATAGCAAGCAATTCGCCAGGTATAATAGTAACGTTTAAGTAGCGCAATGTGAATTTTGATTTCATTTTACATGTATTGACTTCCTTTTACCTCAGACACAGTGTCTGTCAATGCTTGTACCCAATTAAGTCGGAAGGCCTGCAAATTATTAAGTAGTCCAACCCTTGCCGCTTGATATGAGCCCATAGACATGTCATTAATCGCATTGTCATTCGTGGTGTCAGTTGTCATCGCTGTTATTTGGTCTTTCTTCATATTTATATCTTAACCTTCCTATGCTCACGCATACGGTCTGTGAGACCGACTTATATAGTATAGTATACATCTTTCATTTTGACGTGAGTATAGGAAGGTTAAATTTCATTGATCATCCAGAACGAATTAATCGAAAATGGAGCCACTACTCATACTTCACGTACCACCATAATTATTTGCAACAATTTTATGGACATTGTGTAATAAGTCAAGTCCTGCAACCACCGAGAAGTCCAGACTTGACACCATAAGACTATTTTCTTTCCAGATATGTGAAGAATAATGTCTATAAAAACCGTTCGTATGATTTGGATGGTTTTAAATAAGCCATTAGGCATGTAATTGAAACCATAAGAGAGGAATAGGTTTGCCATGTACGTATTTGAAAACATGAAACGACGAATAATGTTGATTACAAGCTAATGGAGAACATTTTCAACAATTGTTATAAATAAACTTATTTTCTACTCATCAGTGTTACTTTCATTTAATAAAGCGTTTGTTATATGTCTATTCATAAGTCCACACAAACATAACCTTGATGCTTGGCATAATTCGTATCAAGATATCACCCCATGATTATATAGTACGACACTGGATTTCACCAACTGTACTACAATAAAATCCATAGTACCAACATAATTGGCATACGGCTATTTCTGTAATTGTGTCTGTACACAGTGTGTAATCCTATAAAAGAATTTCACCCATAACTTATGCACTTAAAACAGAAGAATGTACATAACAAATAACACATTTGTAAAAGAAAATATTTTCCTATTAACTATAACAGGAAAACCGGAATTAATTTTCGAAATTTCGTACGTTTTATAAGCAGCATTTAAGGAGGTGATCTGGTGTGATGGGTAAATAATTTTTTGGCATCAATCACTACTTAAACATATCCACTATATGTGACAGACGTAGATAGTGGTATGCGCATTCTAGTGCGCCGAGTCTACTCGGCACAGAGTAGTCTGATGTTTGTGCACATGAGAATTCAATTATGAAATTCTCAATCTAATCTAATATATTTAAACGAGCCATTCTTGTATATATACTGTGTGTCTAGCTAAGTTCGCGACAAATGGAAAACTTTTTTATTCTTGGGTTTATGAAAAAAGTTATTCTTTATAAAAAGTCCTGCTTTATCCAAAACTTAAATTCAAATTGTCAGATTTTAATATTTGTTAGTCATATACGAGATATGACAAAAAATATGAAATTAGTATAAGAGTAAAGTACCTTTATTTTCAATAATACTTAAAATGTTATAAGGAATAGTCGTTCAGAATTGGAAATTATACAATTTAAATACAGCATTTACACAAAAGAAAGCATTGAAAATGTTACACAAATGCTTCAACATATCCGCCTTCTCGTTCCAACGGTTCTATCACAAAAATGCCTTAAAACCGTTCTAATTGTTTGTGGAGTTATTTTACGGATTTCTTCTCTAATAACACGTTCTAGATGGCCTACATCCGTAAACGGCGCTTGAATATAAACATGTTCTTTTAAATAACCCCACAAGAAAAATCAAGTGGGGTCAGATCTGGAGACCGAGGTGGCCAACGTATTGTGGAAAAGCGGTGTATAACCCTTTCGTTAAAACAATCTTCAACATATTGCCTTACGTCCAACCTGCTATGACAAGGTGCACCATCCTGTTGAAACTAAATATGTTGGCGTTCCAGCAATGGAAGATTGTCGATAAAATTACTAATTTCACTTTGCAAAAATTTAGATACCGGTCGGCATTCAAAGATTGGTGAAAAAGAAAGGTCCAATTACATAACTTTTGTAGATTCCGCACCATACATTTGTCTTGAACGCATATTGACTTCGAGTTTTTATTGTAAAATGTGGGTTGGCATCTGTCCACCAACGGCAGTTTTGACTCGATGCAGTTCCGTTCGATGTAAATGTTGCTCCATCGGATAATAAAATTTGTCTCGACACA
The DNA here is from genome assembly GCA_038088585.1 of Chrysina gloriosa. Classification (NCBI taxonomy): domain Eukaryota; kingdom Metazoa; phylum Arthropoda; class Insecta; order Coleoptera; family Scarabaeidae; genus Chrysina; species Chrysina gloriosa. The sequence goes on from CM076089.1 coordinate 33,415,145, forward strand.
AAAGGATTATCTGCTAATATTGCCTGAATGTCGGCACAAAACTCCAATCGTCTGTCATTATCACCTGGTCTTAGAGTAGTAGTAGTAGTAGTAGAGTAGTACAAATGTAGGCTTGTAGGGATGAAATGTTTTTTTTTAGAATTTTAGCTACTGAATCTTTGCTTATAGTGTTTGACATCAACAATGCTCTTTTCCGCAACGAACACCTCGCTTGTTCTATTGCTGATAGCATCACTTCTAGTTCCATTTCGTTATCAGCAACATGGTTTTGGCGTTTGTTGTTAAATCTGTTTTCGACATTTCCGAAAGTCTTAAATTTTCTTAAAAGTTGTCTTACCGTCTCGTGGTGAATATTCTTGTCAGGATGCCGCTGATTAAAAATAGTTGCTGCTTCCCTGAAAGTTTTGTAATTATCGCCCACTATTATGACGATTTCAATTTTATCTTCTTTACTTAATATTACAGGCATTTCTACTTATTGTATTTTGACAAGCGTAAACGATGATAGTGACAGATTTAGTCAAACATTGTTTATTAGAGTATTCTAGATTAAGATTAAAAATGTGTATATCAAACTGTTGACTTTGTAGTTGAGAAAAGTGTAAGAATTAAAAAAACTAAATGTAAGTGAATGTGATTGAATATTAAAATCTGACAATTTGAATTTAAGTTTTGGATGAAGCAGGACTTTTTATAAAGAATAACTTTTTCATAAACCCAAGAATAAAAAAGTTTTCCATTTGTCGCGAACTTAGCTAGACACACAGTATATAGAATTGATTTCTCCAAAACGGCTCTAACGATTTTGATGAAATTTAGTACCTGGGGGTTTTCGGGGACGAGAAATCGATCTAGCATGGTCTCGGTCCCGGGAAAATCCATTTTGACCCGGTTTACACACATTTCTGGTATTGCGGTACATGAAATTGGTTATCGAAAATGACTAGCAATTTAGTATCTGGGGATTTTCAAGAACACAAAATTGATCTAGCATGGTCCCGGTCCCAGGAAAATTTTGTTGTCCCGCTTTTAGATTTTGATGAAATTTAGTACCTTGGGGTTTTCGGGGACGAGAAATCGATCTAGCATGGTCCCGGTCTCGGGAAAACCCATTTTGAGCAGGTTTACACACATTTCTGGTATTGCGGTACATGAAATTGGTTATCGAAAATGACTTTAGCAATTTAGTATCTGGGGATTTTCGAGAACACAAAATTGATCTAGCATGGTCCCGGTCCCAGGAAATTTTTTTGTCTCGCTTTTAGATTTTGATGAAATTTAGCACCTGGGGTTTTCGGGGACGAGAAATCGATCTCGCACGGTCCCGGTCCCGGGAAAATCCATTTTGACCCGGTTTACACACATTTCTGGTATTGCGGTATATGAAATTGGTTATCGAAAATGACTAGCAATTTTTATGCAATTTAATATCTGGGGATTTTCGAGAACACAAAATTGATCTAGCACGGTCCCGGTCCCAGGAAACTTTTTTGTGCCGCTTTTACCTATTTCTGCGGTACATAAAATGTGTTATCGAAAATTACTCTCAAGATTTTATTACAATTTAGTATCTGCGAGTTTTTGGGGACGAAACACCGATTTAGCATGGTCCCGGTCTCGATTCAATCCATTTAGTCCAGAGTTTCATCAATTTCGGCCTAAACGTGGGTTAGCAACTTTCTTTAACATCATGCAGCCAAGTGATATTATAAATAATTAAAACTTTACTACTAAACCATAGATGGCGCTGAAAGTAGTATGTTAATAAAAGAAAAATATCTACGAAAACTAACAACAACATGTAACTTCACATACTTTGTTTACAGTTACAAAAGTAATCGAGTATTTCTTAAGAAAGATTTTGAGCTTTGTTTATTCTTAAGTTTTACATTTCCCCTACAAAAAACAGCACATTATAAAAATACATAAAAAAACTTTACCTGCATTACCAAAACAAGATATGTATGTACATATACATGTATTACATCAAAGTGTGAATTTGTTAAGAAAAAAATTTTTGTCTATTTTATAGATGTTATAATTCCCCCAATATAATTTCACATATATATATATATATATATATATATATATATATGTGCTACTATATATACTTGAAATATACAATATAAATTAAATATCAAAAAAATAAAGGGCTTTATTATTTGGTTCAAAATTAATCGAAAAATTTTGGGAACTCCGAGCAAGGCTCGGTCCAGCAGGTACTGTAAATAACGAGATAAATAAATATATAAAAAATAAGTAAAGTTTTCAGCAGATCTGAGTTATGAAACAATACAATAATATCCATCGATTTCGTAGCCAACGAATTCGTTTACATAAAAAAATTAAAGTACCAACTAATTAAGTATCCTATCTAACAGTCGGCCTCTTAATATGGCGGCTGGCCTCAATATCTACAATTTCTCTATTGCTTTAAATCTCTAAATGAATACAATAGTTAATTTACGTGGAGAATTTACTGACTCATCATTGAAAAAAAAAAAAAACTGATAAACGGAAAGATAAAACTGAGCAAAAGTTGAAGTATGGACTTAGTTGGATGTTCCTCCGGCGATTGGCAGCGGTGTGAGGTCGTGTCTTGGTCTCTCAGTTCTCACGTCTTTTTCCCCAATGTAGAATTAGAACGGCCCAGCAGTTACTCACACGGACGAGAACCAGCCAGGATTAATACAGCCAAGCCTCTGACGTAGCAGAATAAAGGCGGCCCAGTACTAAAACGGCCCCAATACTGAAACGGCCTGATACTAAAACGGACACCAAGACGGCCTGGCACTAAAACGGCACTAAGAATCCCTAATAGTCCAAGAGCCCGGTCGATTTTTCTACCTTGAATCGCTAGACGATTCTAAAGTTTTCTAATGGATTCCTCATGAAAACATGACCCTAAAATGACAACGGTGCCAGCGGAAATCCTACTGAAGGCATTTTATATTAATTAATAATCAGAAGATTTTTAAAAATATATACCTTTTTGTCCTAGACACATAAAAAAGCAGTAGAATGTTCATTGCAATGCACACTATTAGGAAAACTCACGGCGCCGGATCTCATCCTGCCGCAAACCTCGGCACCGTGGCAATAATGAGGGTGGTAAAAGGTAGTTAACTACCTTTTCCCTTAGACAAAAAAATGTTAACAAAAATTGTAGGTAGGGACTTGTAGAATAAAATGCACCAACGGTGTCAACTCTTACCTTGCCGGAAACCGCCGGCACCGTGGGGCAAATCGGCGCGCACTCGGGACGTATTTTCCTTATCACTGGGCTTCTGTACGCGGCTAAATCGTTTTTCTTTGTAAGAAATCGAACATTTTATTCACTTACGTTATTATACGACGTACTTACATCACAACAAATGTTAATGAACAATATTTTCGAATTAGATTTTCTATAAATTCTTTTATAAGTCTGGCTTTTTCTTTTTTAATATTATTACATATGAAGTCATTCAGTCATCAAATTATATATATATATATATATATATATATATATATATATATATATATATTACTGTAAATAAGTGTTTAAAAGTTTAAAAAGTTCAAAAGTACAAAGGGTTCCCCAAACTCTCAGCTACCGAGCTGTTGGCCCAAAATTGCGATAAAAGAACGACTTCTTCGAATTGTTTGTATCTCAAACTTTTCAAGAAATCAGTTGGTCTAGTCTGTTTAGGGCCAACAATTGTATGCGAATCCTCAATCTGGCTTCGATCTTTTCGTGTCCAGTCTTTTATTGATGGACAAAATACCTATCAAAACTGACGTGGATCTCTTTCGCGTTAGAGTTGCATATTTTTATCAAAAGTGATAACGAATGTTTCGATTTCTTAAAAAGAAAAACGATTCAGCCGCGTACAGAAGCTCGGTGATAAGAAAAATACGCCCCGAGTACGCGCTGATTTGCCGCACGGTGCCGGCGATTTCCGGCAAGGTGAGAGTTGGCACCGTTGGTGCATTTTATTCATCAGGTCCCTACCTACAATTTTTGTTAACACTTTTTTGGCTAGTGGGAAAAGGTAGTTCACTACGTTTTACCACCCTCATTATTGCCACGGCGCCGAGGGTTGCGGCAGGATGAGATCCGGCACCGTGAGTTTTCCTAGTGGTGTGCATTGCAATGAACATTCTAGTGCTTTTTTAAGTGTCTAGGAGAAAAAGGTATATATTTAAAAAATTCTCCTGATTATTAATTAATATAAAATGCTTTCGACAGGATTTCCGCTGGCACCGTTGTCATTTTAGGGCCAAGTTTTCATGACGAATCCATTAGAAAACATTAGAATCGTCTAGCGATTCAAGGTAGAAAAATCGACCGGGCTCTTGGACTATAAGAAATAGAAAATTCTAAGCATTCGATTAGGATAGAGAAAATCGCTTACCGTTAGAACGGGGTTAATTACATCAAAATGGCTACGGCAACACGTGCTTCGGTTAATCCGAAAACATCGGTTCTTCCGCCTCTCTCACAATAACCAACGCCGGTTTGGCGATCCAAAACGATAAAACGGCGACAGAAATACGAAGTATTTTCCCCAAATATCCAACGCAAAGTTGAAGTTCACACGAACCCAATCTTGGAGGAAAATTCATTTCACGAAGACAAACGTGGTTACTCTGCCAAGGTCAACGATCTTATCACCTAACTCCCAAATAATCAAATCGGAAACGGAAATTAGTTCTGTATGAGGATTCCCTGTACCGTGAAAATCGAGAAGCTATCGATACGGATATTGATCGCAAGATGACCCCCAAGACCACGAACATTGATAAATAAAATGATAAATGTAACGATCGACATTATGCAAAGAGAAAAGGAAAAAAACGTAACATACTACGACGAAAATGACTATTTTTAAATAACTTTGTAAAATCTATATTAGTTGTTGATATCCTGTAAAATGAAATTGAAACAAAAAAGTACATCGACACGGATTTGAACACGCATCACCAGAACAACAGTCGTGACAGCCGCTACGCTCGCTTGCTTGAAACAGGAATAAAATTACAATTATAGGAGGTACGCATAAACTTTCAAATCGATTTTTTCAGAAACTAAGGGCCGTCGCATAAAAAGCCAGTAGCCAGATACTAAGAACAAGTCCCTCTACAACATATCGGAGACGCATCGAACTCCGTGATTAACAGGTCTGGTCCCTTGAGATATCTTGGCTGAATACAGGAAGGATTGCCTATGATACTAGTTTTGCGAAGGTTGAGCTGTATGTCATCATTAAGGCGCATACACCAACATACACGGAATATGAAATGGATAAGCTATTAGCTCACCACTGCCATATTGTCTTAAGACTACCCCCATATCATCCCGAACTCAATCCAATACAGAAAAGGTGGGCTATCGTAAAGCAGAGAGTATCTAGCGACCAAAAATGTCTCTTTCCAATTAAATGATGTAAAGAGGATTGCCAGAGAGGAATTTCCAAAAGTGACAGTACAGGAGTGGCAAAATGTTTTATATGTTAAAAAAATTGAAGAGGACTACATCCAAAAGGTACACATCGTGGATATGACAGGAGAATTTATTATTTGTGTAAATAATGATAGTGACAGTGATTCTCTTTTGGATTATTCCTCAGATGAAAATGTTTGATCAAAGTTTATATACATATTTTTCGATACCTTGTATTTTATTTCCTTATTTGTGTCATTACATTGCATTTATTCATTAAAGATTTCAATTTCTAATTAAATATACATATAACATTACAGAGAGTATTTTATTTCAGAGAAATTAATCTGAAAAAAGTACATAACTAATTAATTTACAAATATACAATAATAATAATAATAATAATAATAACTGACTTGGTTCTTGTTTTCCTTGTTTCCCTTTCCCTCTCCTCTTTCTGCTTCTGTTTTTGTCTGTTTCAATCCAGTGTAGCGCGGCATTTGTTTATATAGTGTAATATTTGTTTGTTCACGTGTATATTTTCACTACTATATGTATACTTTGTAACGACCTCTTATAGGTTTTCTACCTGTTAATAGTTAATAGTTCTTTATTTGTCCAACAGCATGACGCCAATTACAGGACAACACATTACAATAAATACAAATGTGTAGTATCTGATACAAAAAAAATATATATAGAATAGAATAAAATAAGTGAGAATTCTACATGTAATAAAAAAATGATGGCATATTGGAATCAAAACCATGAAAAATAAATAAAATATTCCGTATCTAAACGCAATAACGTGCTAATAAAATACATTAAAAACAAAAGTCATTCTAAAGTAAGCCATTTCAACTTAAATTTAAAAGTCTTCTGAATAGTATACCTACATTAAAATTATTTGATATTACATAAAGACGAAACTTTATTAAGATATTAGTTCTGCCTCTTGGTAAGTTAAGGGTAGAATAATGACTGGATGTTCGAGCCGGCACATTGAAGTTAGTAGACCCAAGCAGTGTAGGAGAGTCAATTTTATGTGTTAATAAGTCACGCATAAACTTGCCACTATGCTTTTCACGACGGTAAGACAGAGCTTCGACCCGGTGTTGATTCAACAGACTGGTGTAGTCCGCACCTCTTTCCGGGTAGATACCGGTAGCCCTGAAGGACATATATTTCAGGAATCTCTTCTGTAGGCGTTCAATACAGAGCTGTTGATTCATATAGTAGGAGAACCATACTACAGAAGGATATTCCAATTTACAACGCAGCAAGGCACAGTATAATATCCGAATTGCGGTTGTATCATTAAAAGATCTACACGAACGGATCAGAAAACCTAAAGACTTAAAAGCCGATGCAGCCAGCAACTGAGTGCACATGTTGAGAAAAGTTAATTTGTAGTCAAAGAGTACCCCAAGTCTTTAATTTCAAGCTTTCTAGCGATCAGCTCTGATTTTGCAGAGTAAACAAATATTAGTGGTTCACTACATCTAGTGTGAGAGATTACCGCACATTTCTTAACGTTTAAAGATATCTTGTTCTGCTTACACCATTCATCAATAATTGCAAGATTGGTTTGCAGTACGATACAGTCTGTTAGCGAATCAATTACCCTATATATTTTTAGATCATCAGCATATCCTAGACACTGACAGTTGAGCTTCAATAAAATGTCATTTAAGTAGACATTGAAGAGCAGGGGACTAAGGTTGGATCCCTGCGGCACTCCCGAAGGTATAGGAAAGGGGTTACATGAATATCCATTGTAAAATATATAACCAGATCTATCTCGTAAGTAGGATGTCATGAGTTATATCAGTGAGAGACAAAACCCCATGTAGTCAGGCTTAGAAAGGAGTAGATTGTGATCAATGGAGTCAAATGCTCTGGAGAAATCAGTATAGATACCAGGAATCCCTGTCTCAGATCGTTTAGAGGAAATAAATTTCCAAAAGTTCTTTGGGTTGCTTAAGATTTCAATCTGAAGTCGATTTCGGTAATTGTTATAAGCGGACTGCGACTTGTGCTTTAATAATCGTCTCACTCGTTTAAATTCGTTATGATAGAGCACGGCCTTCGTATTTTTCCATTTCTTGAAGTAATAGTCCTTGATGTGAATTAAATGTATAACATCAGCAGTACACCACGCAAGATAGCGACGACCGATGGATCTAACTTTAGGAACAGAGTGGTATGATAAAATATAATGCATTGTAGAAGGCAGCCACCGCCTTGTTACTGTCATGAAATCTTGAAAGAAAGGACCAATCAAAAGAAGCTAAATCGGTGTATAGAGTAGTTAAATTAGCACTACGGAAGCTATATCGAAGATTGACATTTGTTTGGAAATTCTCCATTCTAAGAGCCCTAGAGAATTGTAGGGTGACAGCAAGAGCCGGATGGTGAGAATCCTCACCAAGGGAGATAAATCACGAACAGCTTCCACCTCACATTCCATATTTGAAAATATCAGATCAAGCAGTCTACCATTACCGTTGAGAACACCATTTACTTGACACAAATTAAGTATCTACATAAAATGTTTAACTGTTGATGATTTTCTGTCAATAAAGTTATGAATATCATAATTGGGGGTATTAAAATCTCCTACAATAAGTAGTTGCTTATCCAATAGGTGCAGACCAAGGGCATCTAAAAAGGCTTCAAAATCATCACAGCTGACATCTGGGGGTATATAAATATTTGCAATATAAACGGTCAGTTCCTGAAATTCACATCGGCATAAAGTCAGGTCAACAGTAGGTACCAATATGGTAATAGCTGAAGTGTCAACTTGAGAAGTAATGCATCTATCAGCAAAAGCCGAAAGAACTCCCCACCCCTAGTTCTTCCTACGATAGAAAAGTTCTTGCCAGCTCTAAACACATTATAAGAAGTGTCAAAGATCTCACGACTACATACATCCTCGGCGAGCCAGGTTTCGGTGAACAGTACAACATCCGCATCCAATATGCCGTTACAAGAATAAATTAATTCAGTCTTCGTACGTATGCCTCGAGTGTTTTGATAACGAATATGCAAAGCAATAGGAAAGGAAATGATGCCGGACGAATTTAGTTTGACGAGTTTGATGTTTTAATAATTTTAGGCACATCATTAAAGTATTGCGAGTCGCCAACTCTTGCTTTACTTTTTTAAATAGATTAAGTTGGTGAGGTGTCTTGTCTTTCGAAATTCTAACTGTCTTAAATCGTTCCACGTTCCTCAGTTTATGCAAATTCCTCAAAACCCCACATCCACATCCGCCTGAGCAGAGAGTACAACTTTAATAGCTCTTTTATTAACAGACTTCAATGTATCATACTTTCCCAGTCCAATCGCATGAGGAGTCCCCAACGGAACTTCCACTACTGACAGAATATCTGCAACCGCTTCTGAATCTGCAGAAACCCGAACAGCAACATCCGCAGCTGACACCTCATGAACATGAAATATTACAACATTCTTTGCTCCTTCTTTCTCTATCCGCAACCTCCTGAAATATTTTTTCAGTTTCAAAAGCATCCACGTACTCCCTCTCACAAACAAGGGTTTCCTGTCCCCGACTACTTTCCAATTCACGTTGAAGACTATGAACCAATGTTGTTAATTCGTGTAGGTTCTTGAGTTGTTGCTTAAAATCGGAGTTATTACAATAAAATGAAATTTTCAGATCTTTACTTCTAAGACATTGAGTTTCATATCTACCATAGATAGCCCAAAACATGTTGTATGAGCGATCTGACGGCACATATCACAAGCAATTTCCTTATCCGGAGCAAGATCGCTTTTGCAAATAGAACAACGAGAACTCATTGTGTAATTCTAACAAGAGAAACCAAAATAAATGGGTAAAAATAAGAGGAAGCTAAGGAGATCACAGAGACACTAAACGCACCAAGGGGCCGATCTTGGTGACTCATATAAACACACAATAGGGCCGCGGAAAAAATAAAGGAATAGAAGGTAAGAAATATTGGTACATGCATATATTTAAAAATACTAATATGGCCTGCACTGTATACACATATAAAAATCGAAAACTAAGCACTCAATAAGAAATATGTACATATATATCAAAAAGGTGAACAAGGAAAATTGGATAAAAAGGGCACAAAAAACAACAAACAGAATGTCAGGCAATTTCTTAACCGTAACAAAACCACGAAATATCAAGGGAACACTATAACTATCGCGGAAAAAATTACTACGGAGGGATAATAGAAGTAATAAGTTTTCAAACGGTACAACTCGCACAAAAACAGAACTGCAGTACTTTGAGAAAGAAATCACTAGCCAATACACACGATACGTACACATCGAATCGAATCTTATAATATATATATATATGTATATGTACAGCCTGTTTCAGAGTAAGCGCCTTGTTTTTTTTTAGCCACAGTATGGGTACCACTTTCAAAATATTTGGCAGTAATATATTTCAGGACATTCTCTATACGATGGTGATATCAGATTTTCAATTGGGCGAATTATTTCAAAATGGCGACCTTCAACTTTTTTCTTAAGTGGAATGCCATAACTTTTTATTATTATTGAAACGCTAAAAATATTCTTTTTACGATAGTATTTCGTTTTTCTTAAAAATTCATTTCTTTCCCTACCAAAAAGCAAATTAACGTTTTAATCTAGTAGCGCATGAATGTTTCACACTCGATGTTATTTTTGTCCAAATATCAAGTAATCAAATAATCGATACGAGAACCGTTGGATTGGTCGTGGAGGACCAGTTGGTTGGCCACCTAGGTCACCTGATATGACACCACTGGACTATTTTCTCTGGAGGTATGTAAAATTCCAGGTGTACATCGTTAAACCAACAACTATTGAAAATATGCAAGAGAGAATTCGTACTTGCATAAACGAAATTTATCCGGCAATTATCTTTCGATCTATTGGCTCCATTGGACGACGTTTCAATTTATGTATTGAAAAAGAAGGAAAATATTTCGAGCATTTTTTGTAAATACCTAATTTTTATTTGATGTAAATTTTTAATTTTGGGTTTCAAAAAGTAGATGTTCATTACAAAATAAAGTTTAATTGTTTCTTTTGTGTCTACCGCTACTTGATATTTGGACAAAAATAACATTGAGTGTAAAATATTCATGCGCTACTAGATTAAAACGTTAGTTTGCTTTTTGATAGGGAAAGAAATGAATTTTTAAGAAAAACGAAATACTATCGTAAAAAGAATGTTCTTAGGATCACAGTAATAAAAAAATTGTGGCATTCCATTTAAGAAAAAAGTTGAAAGTTGCCATTTTGAAATAATTCGTCCGATTGAAAATCTGATATCACCATCGTGTAGAAAATATCCTGAAATATATTACTGCCAAATATTTTGAAAGTAGTACCCATAGTGTGGCTAAAAAAAAATAAGGCGCTTACTCTGAAACAGGTTGTATATATTTTATAATTACGGTATTACGTATTGAAGGTTACAGATCCCTGATTCATTTTAAGAACTTCATATTCACATAAATTTAGTTTTATATTTAAAAATTTAGAGAACAGCATTATACAATACTTTCTTTAAAAAGCTTTTTGTTTGCGTTTTTTACGCATCAAAACCATGTTAGCAGTCGTTGCCATAGTGATTTCCATGTCGATATTTTTAGTGTGAATAGTATTACATTTAATCCACACCTCGCGCATCTCAAGTGCCGTTACATTTAAAACCGAGTCTATCAAGTTTTTGTTAGCAACAGACTTTTTGCTTTATTATCCTTTTTTTACGTTGTCTCACATTTAATTGTTATTTACTCGAAGAACTTCTTATGTAAGATGACATTTTAGACTGTCAGTTCGGCAATAAAAAGATCTCTCAAAATCAAGGAAAAAAATGAGGGTTGCTATAAAAAAACAGAATTATAACGTCATTACTCTAAAACAATTGATGGTTGAAAATCGACTGTCATGCAAAAATGTGTATTTTTATCAAATAAAATCGCCGTGTTCAAGGATTTCTTCCAACAAGATTTTATTTCGCTTTTACTAAATTTATTCCATACTTTAGGCACGGACTGTATTTATAGCAAATGCTATTTAGTTTTATTTAAGATTTACGCCCAAAATGATGGATGAGGTGTATTTTGTAAACATACATCCATGCCCAATTTAGAGCTTTCCTGAACTTCGCACTACAGTAGATAGGGAAAAAATGAAAACAAGAGAAACGCTACAACAAGTAATAACACACGTCGTAGAAGGCAATTGGGTTGGTACGATTACCTATGTACATGCTTCTTTGATCACCAAGTATGCATGCGACTCAAAATTTACTATTGAAATGGATATAGCAAATCTGTCGTCACAGCTAATTTGTAAAGGGATTTATGAGAACTGGTACCGATTCTATGTGTAACATCTTCAAGAATATCACCTGTTTACACCTTAGCTCGCTCAGTAGATTCTCTTTTACAAGTATAGGTTCTGTAATCAAATCAAGCCCTAATTCTGATTTTGTGTTAAGCAAATTCTTATAAGAAATTACCTAGTTGGGATGCTCTTCATTAACCGTCCGGTCAGTAACCGGGTACCCGGGTATCCATTTCAGTTTCCAAGGTAGAATCTATTAACGTCCCCTCAAAAAATTCTACGACGATCCGGATCCCCGAGGGTGGAGTAATTTGACGCCAATTTTTCGTCAAAATTGTTTCAATCCATGCATTCAATAAAAGTCATTCACTATCAAACTCGATACCTCCTCTGTTCAATGACCGGGTACCCGGGTACTCACTAAGGTTATTATATATGAAAGCGCGGTTTATACACACGAAGGAGACCATTTATCATGGTGTTTATGTAACTTGACTTTTTAATAAATAATCAACAATATGGTTTGTGATTTCCTTCATTTAAACAATTTTTATTAAAAACCATAGTAAAGATAATAGGTACAAAAAACATCATTCAGGTTTTATATTTTATTATTTTTTTCTTTTAATTACAATGACACATAGCTATATCAAAGAAGTAAATTAAATTATTTCGCACACCGCTCACATATCGTGGTTGAAATACAATGTTCATTACACATACATAGGTAACTCACATATCGAACACGATTTACGAGTTTTGCGACGTTTTTGAAATTTGCTCTGAAGACAAGCATGCCATACACCGGTAATCTGTTTCCTCTCGGTTGAATCGAGTTGTGTCTGGGGTGTCGAAGATTCAGATGTTGTTGGCCGCACATATGGATTTATAGCTCCACCAAAAAACTTTCAATCGCCACTTTCGTTGTGAAATGCCTAATGATTTGTGCATCACTCTCCATGCGATGAGTACGAGTATTGATATCATCAAATCGAATGAAACCAACGATGTTCCAGAAGCGAGAGATGGATATAAGTAGGACTACCACATATCATTTGTATTGTCAGTATTCGAGTTGTTGGCACCAGAGGTTACCAAAATAGCCAGTTGTCTTTTTCCCCTGGATTTCTTTCATTAAATGCTGCAAAGTTGAGCTTGCCTTTTTGTTGGTATTACGTATGATGATGATATCAGCCATTTCTGGCGTGAAAAACAATTTGAATGTGTCGAGATTTGACAGCATGTTGGTGTTCCTATTAGGTCCACATCCCTGTCGCACAATATTGTGCCTTCCAACTTGATGTTCACTTGTTGGTGCCTCAGCGTAAAGTCTGAGTACGCACGAACGCGATCCGTCGTTGAAGGATTTTCACGGTCAGTTTGAACGCCTTCGTAAGACTGATAGTCGCGCGCGAAAAATTAAGCAGTCTGGGGACGAAAGCTTAAACTAAAGTTACAACGCACAAATAAATCGCGGTTTGTGGTTACCAACTAGAACAATACAAAATTTGGACGCACAGCAACTGAGGCAGTAGGTGGGTACCCGGGTACCCGGTTGTTGAACGAATGGTAAATTTTTGGTTACTGACCGGATGGTTAAACTGTTATTAATAAGATCATAACAAAGAAGTTAATAATCCTCCACAATGAACTTTCTTGCAATGCGGTTTTGAAAAAAAAATGTTTTTGAGACAGATATACAATGCAGAAGACAGATACATATTAAATAAATTATGCAAACAATAAAATATATATATATATATATATATATATATATATTTATTGAAATACGACATAACTATAAAATATTTGAAAAAAAAATTTCTCGACTTTAAAAATTTAAGAAAATGACTTCCAATGCGTACTTATGTCCCGTTTTGCTTTAATAACACCCATAATTTGTATTGGCAGAGATTTAACAAGTTCTCCGCAATCTTGCACAGAAAACAATTTTGTGTTTTAAACACACTGAGTAGACAATAGGTCTTTTATTGAAAACCGATTTTGTATTCTTTCACAAACATACATATATAATTAATTTTTATGTACTGGAGAACACTTTTCTTTGATTTAACTTAAGCAGGCGACTTATGTGGTGAGGATTGGATTTTTCGAGGGGAAAAAGTGATACTTCTGTTAGTTATCAACAGATGATCTACCCATAGATATCAGAGATATAACGCGCCATCGATTTCTTTGCAATGCGTAGAAAGTTTTGCAATCTAAGTGAAACAAAATACAAGCGTCATCTCACTCTTCGCGACTGCCTAATAATGCGCAAACAAAAACACATTCAAATTTTAGCGGCATTTGGGAATGCTATTTTCCTACAACTTAAATAACGTAATCTCAATTTATACATTTTGATGACATTTTACATCGGTGTTTTTATCAACTGACCAATTTTAGATCGAAATGTTAACCGTAAATAAATTTGTTTCGTATTTATTTCCATTTCTTAGATTGAAAACTTAAAATTATTAGTGTTAGAAACATGGACAGAAAAACGTAGATACGATGCTTTCTAAATGTAATAAGGTTATTATATAAATGTTTAACAATTAAGAAATTATTTTTCTCTTTAAACGGAATAGGATTTATAACAAGATAAAAATCTAAAATGTAATTCTCGAAATAATATATTAAATGTATATGTAAACTTAATATCAAAATGTTTCTAGATACGAGTAATCCAAACTAAAACATAAACTAGCGATCTGGTGAAGCAAGAGTTACCAGACAAGACAATATTTAACATACACTAGTACATATACACTTACTGATTAGAAAATAAAATTCATTTAATATATCTATGCCAAATGTTTGTATTTTTGTTGTGATTTTAATCGACCCTTATGATGCAGTCGCACAGTTAAATAATACTTTAATATTAATGTTCCACATTGTGATTATCTTACACAGACTAACGGTTGCCGATTGCCAGCCGGCTAAGAAACAACAAAGCACCCGGTGAAGATGAAATATAAGTGGAATTAATCAAGTACGGAGGACATAAACTGCAAACACAAATAAGCAATCTGATTAAAGAAATTTGGAAGCAAAACGGCATGCCCGAAGAATGGTGCACCGGAGTAATAGTGTCTATCTATAAAAAGAAGAGAGAGAAAATTACAGGAACTACAGACCAATAACCCTGCTAAACGCCACTTACAAAATATTGGCCAATCTGGTAAATACACGATTGAAAAAAGAGGCAGAGAAAATCCTTGGTGATTATCAAAATGGGTTCAGACCCAACCGATCGACCATAAATGCTATACATACGGTAGAGCAAATAATCCAGAAGACATGGGAGCATGGCAGAGAAATACATCTAGTCTTTATTGATTTTAAAGGAGCCTTTGACACCGTCAACAGGAATGAAATGATAGAGGCATTGAAATCAATGGGAATATCAGAAAAGTTGGGGGCGCTGGTAAAAATGAGTCTTAGGAATACAAAAGCTAAAGTGAGATACATGCGAACAACGACAGACTCGTTCGAAGTAAACAAAGGAGTAAAACAAGGAGACCCGCTATCTCCAACAATATTCAATTTAGTTTTAGAAAGTGCCATTAGAAAAGCCAAATTAGACAAAAAGAATATAATGGTTGATGGATTGCAAATAATAGCGTATGCAGACGATGTCACAATAATTGGAAGCACAAGAACAGGAACGACACTAGGCCTGGAACGTCTGGAGAGGGAAGCACGAAAACTGGGTATGGAAATCAATGAAGCTAAAACAAAATACATGAAGATAGGCAGAACTGAAACCAATACGGGAGGCTACCTGAGAACACAGAATCACAAGTTTGAGGAAGTTTCGTCGTTCAACTACTTAGGTGTAATAATGGACAGGAATGGGAAAGAGAGGGTGAGACAGAGAATATTAAAAGGACTACAAGCGTTTGGGCGAAATAGGTCACTAACGAAGAGAACCAAGATCAAGATCAAGATTTACAGGACTTTAATAAGGCCGGTCATCACGTATGCAATGGAAACCACAGCAATCACTAAAAAAGAACAAGAAAACCTAAAGATAGCAGAAAGAAAAGTTTTAAGAGCAATATTAGGACCGCACGTCACAGAACAGGGAGTAATAAGACCGAAAACTAACAAAGAAATAGAGGATCAACTTGAGGGAGAAAATATTATAAGATACATTAAAGCTCAACGGCTCCAATGTGCCGGCCACATCATCAAAAGGAAACCAACGGATATAATAAGAAGGATAACCCAGTGGATTCCAATATGGCCCAGAGGCAAGGGACGACCAAGGAATAGATGGAGAGATGCCGTGGAGGAAGACGTAAAAGTAATGAAGATAACCGATTGGAGATCAAAAGCAAGCGACAGGAAAGAATGGAGGAAAATAACACAGGCCGCCACGACTCATAGCAACCTTTAAAACACAGGGAGCAAGAGGAGTAGTTCACCTCATCAAATAGAACTTCAAAAACGTCATAAGACGTTAGCCATAGCTGAAAGGCTTAATGATGATGATACTGAATGCTCCCAGTTTTCCATTGAGGATGGCAACTTAGTTGCCGAAATAGGTATCTGAAATCTGAAATTTAAGGTGGTGGTAAAGGTAATTTTATTTATTTTATATATTATTTTCACCATAGTATCCTTATTCTTATTTATAATTTCATTCAGTATCAATCAAATACTTATGACATCAACACTTATTTGTAGGGTACCAATACTATTAGTTCCCGCAAGTTCATTATACCACGGGGGCGGGACTCTTTGGAAAAAAGATACGAATTACACAGCCATCTATGAACTATACGATGAACTAGCAGCGCTGGCGCATGCGGAAACAATGAACATTTTCGGGGTGATACATATAAATGCATCACAGATGGCACGCATGTGCAACTTTCCACAGATAAATTGATATAAATATATTATTTCTACGAAAACAATTTGAACATTGTCCGCCATTGCTTTTCTAATATATTGTAGGTTTTAATTTCAGAGTATTTTTAAAGTTCTAGATTTGTTCTTAGTGTTAATCCTTTTAGTTACAATTTTGATAAAATGGCTCTACCGAGGAAATGTGCTGTTCCTAATTGTACAGGAAAGAATTCCGGAAGGTAATATAGGCTTAGAGATTATATCATTGAAATTTCTATATGAAATCATTACTTTTAGATTCAGAATACCAATAAAAAATTAAGCAGCAAAAATGTTTGGCTTCAACGAATTGCTTGTGAGTCACTGCAGAAATATTCTGATGGGGAGTTGTCTAATAGAGTTTTCTTAAGTGGAGGTCAGAAGAGTGTTTGGGAAAGCTATTGCCTCGAGGATCACTTCCAACTATCAATATGCCAGTTATAGTTTTTAAAAGTGTATGTGATGACATTCTTTGCCACAATGTTATTACAAATTACCACCGCCTTCACATTTTGTAGGTTTTCACGAGGACCTAACTTTGCAGAATTCTTTTATTCAAAGATGTGAAGTAGAAGTTAGAATTTTAATTCCAATTGACCAAGAACCTACAATGAACGTCCAGTCGATTATATGTGAAACAACAAGTGGCTTAACTTACGAACCAAAACAAAAGGAATTTAAAGGCAAGGATGATAACTTGTTATGTTCTTTTAAGAAGTTCAATTTAACACATTTTACTTTTCAGAACTCCCAGTGTGTACTTCACTTCCTCGATGTGCCCGATTTCGCCTAGTACTTACCTATATATTCAGGTTGTACGTATACCAGCGTTTCTTCACTTTTTTGCGACCCAATTTTCAATTACAATTCTACCTTAATTACGAACCTTAAAAACTACCACACATAAGTAAATGTAATGATTGTTTGAAAAATCAGTTTCTTTTAATTACTGATGTTCGATTTTGTGATGGTATGTTTATAGGGGTGATAAAGTTAATACCTTTTGTAAAAAATTGCAATTGTGAAGTAGAAATTTAATAGATAAAAACACCTACAAACTTGTTTCTATTTCTAATATTATCACCTTCTTCTGCACCTATTTCCTCTCGAAGACAGGTCCAGGGGAGTAATAAATTTCGTGTGTAGTATTTTGTATTTAGTATTTACTATTGAATTACATTGAATATATTGTGCAGTACTGATACAATCCTATTGATAAGTGTATTATATCTGTGTACACGTGTATTATATATTTTATTATGTCAGGATGTATTTTATTGCTTTTCTTTCAGTAAATTATATAATTTTTATTTTATCTATATTATTTTCTTCCGATATGCTCGCATCTCCTCATTATATTTGATGTATATATTTTTCTCCATACAAAATTATGGTATAAATTTATATTGTCTTTTGTCCGAAATGATAATGTACAAAGCAGAAAACGAATGTAGTAGTTCTGGTACATCAGAATTTCAGACAACAGATAATATAAATTTATACCATAATGGGCGGAGGGTAATACATTGTTTCATTGCCAATTTGAATTTGGCGGTTAAGCTGGGTTTCAAACCCTTGTTAGCCGTGTTGCGATCCAATTAGTACATCGCATAGTTCTCAAACGGCGCTGAAACTCGGTACCTCATTAAGACGGAGAGTCGCCCTTCTTATCTAATACTGTTCTGTGATTATACATATACGAATTCGACCGTAGCATGAAGTTACCGAAAAAACATTAGATACACCTCGACCGTAAATATTTTTTGGGCACCGAAATGGCTTTTACTACCTACACGTATACAATATCGGATGAAGTTGGAATTTTCGCAATGTGCGATAGCAGATATTTGAATTCCGACTTTACAGGCTTATTCTACGTTATCTCTTAATTACGACTGTTTCTTCAACACATTACACGCAATAGTACATGGAGTAGCATTTTGTTATTAATTATATAGCATCATCAGACTGATGTACTGAGAGCTAATTTTAGAAAACATATGTAACTAACAACAGTCCATTTAACTTAATTATTGTGAGTTTGAAATTTTTAAAATTTATTAAGGCGGGGATGTAAAATGTATAAGACAATGTAATAAGATTGTCTTTGCTCTCTGTTACGGATCACAATGTACTGTGAGCAGAGACAACCTTATTACATTATCTTATACATTTTACACCCCCGCCTTAATAAATTTAAAAACTTTTCAAACTCACAATAACAAAGTTAAATGGACCGTAGTTAGTTACACATTTTCTAAAATTAACTCTCAGGGGAAGGCCATAACGTTTGGAACACGGATTCTCTTCAAAATTTGTACATTTTTAGTAGTCCACTAGGACAACATAATGTGCAAATAGTAAGGCGTTTTTCAAGCGTTATCACGAAATTAATAAAAGGAGTTTCATCGTCGTGTATATACCGGTGCGTTGCAATCATTAGGAAGAAGCGACGGTGGCCGAGGGGTTAGCGTTCAGGCTTCGTAAATGCTGGATCGAGTCCCGCGGGTCTTTTCTTTTTCAACACTCGTCATATTTTTTCTTATTTATTATAATTCAAGGGTAATATAATGAGAAAAATACGTATATTCGCAAGAACCTTTATTGAGTTTCCAATGTTATTCGGGTGTCTACTAATTTTCATCATTACACAAGGAATCGATCAAATACATAAAATTATCCTGAAAATGTATACCTGCCCATAATCTGCTATAATTTGGTAAGAGGGATTTATTGTTAGCACACATATTTGTCCTATTATATTACCCTTGAATTGTAATAAATAGGAAAAAATATGACGAGTGTTGAAAAAAAGGAAAAAAAAAGAGACCAGCGGGACTCTACCCAGCGACCCAGTATTTACGAAGCCTTAACGCTAATCCATCGGCCACCGTCACTTCTTCCTAATGATTGCAACGCACCGGAATATGTATACATATACGACGATGAAACTTCGCTTATCAATTTCTTGATAATGCTTGAGTAGTACGCCTTGCTATTTGCACATTATGTTGCCCTAGTGGACTATTAAAAGTATACAAAGTTTGAAGAGAGTCCGTGTTCCAAACGTTATGGCCTTCCTGTGAGAGTTAATTTTAGAAAATGTGTGACTAACTACGGTCCATTTAACTTTGTTATTGTGAGTTTGAAAAAGTTTTTAAATTTATTAAGGCGGGGGTGTAAAATGTATAAGATAATGTAATAAGGTTGTCTCTACTCACAGTACATTGTGATCCGTAACAGAGAGCAAAGACAACCTTATTACATTGTCTTATACATTTTACATTCCCGCCTAAATAAATTTAAAAGAATTTCAAACTCACAATAATTAAGTTAAATGGACTGTTGTTAGTTACATATGTTTTCTAAAATTAGCTCTCAGTACATCAGTCTGATGATGCTATATAATTAATAACGAAATGCTACTCCATGTACTATTGCGTTTAATTAATCTTTAATGTCCGAACCTCCGAAGAAACAATCCTAATTAATTTCACACCGGGCAAGAAACTGGTATCAATTTTTAGTTATCTCTGTTGAGTTGGGTAATTAAAGGGCGACTTATGCCGTGGGGACTGGATTTTTAGGGGAAAAATGATAGTTCTGGTAGTTATCAACAGAAGTCTCAACTGGTACGTGATCTACCCATAAATATCAATGCAATGCCTAGAATGTTTTGCGATCTGAGTGAAACAAAATACAACTATCATCTCACTCTTGGAGACTGCTAAAAAATTCGCATTAGTAAAAATACTATCAAATTTTAGCGACATTCGGGAATGTTATTGTTCTATAACTTAAATAACGTAACCTCAATTTATACATTTTGATGACATTTTACATCGATGTTTTCTATCAACTGGACAATTTTGGATGGAAAAGTTAACGATGAATAAATTTGTTTTGTATGCATTTCCATTCTTTAGATTGAAAACTTGAATTTTCTAGGTGTAATAAATATGTTCAGAAAAAACGTAAATAATTTGCTTTCTAAATGTAATATTAAGGAATTATTTTCTCTCTAAGCGGAATAGGATTTATAACAAGATAATAAAAATCTAAAGTCTAATTCTAGAAAATGTATATGTAAACAACCAAAATCTCAAAATGTTTCACTATACGAGTAAACCAAACTAAAAAATTAAACTAAAAATTAAACTAGCGGTCTGGTGAAGGAAGAGTTAGAAGACAAGACAATATTTAATATAAATTAGTACACATACACTTCTTGATTATTAAATAAAATTAATTTAATACATTTATGCCATATGTTTGTATCTTTTTGTGATCTTAATCGACCCTCATAATGCAGTCGCATAGTTAAATAATACTTGAATATTAATGTAACCAATTGCAGATTGTGATTATCCAACACATTCTGCAATAGAATACGCTTTTGCATACTTTCTGTGTTAAACGTGGAAGCCATTCTTTTAATAATTATATTCATTAAGGCGTTTACTATGTTTGAAGTGATAAGCAATGCTCGAATATTTTAACTTAACACTTTCTCTGCAATTGTGCAAATTCTAATAACTTCTGTACTTGGGATTATCAGTTATCAGATTCTCTGCGCATTTGGACATCCGTAAAATCTGCCGTTACTTTCATCCTTTCTTTACAGACAATACAAAAACTCACTTAGGAAAACTGCAGTCTGTTTTTCCATTACAATACCGGGCATACATGTTTTGGTAAACACGAGACCTTAACCTACCTACCTACAATACATAAGAATACAAGAACACCGGACTTGATTGGCTTTTATAACGCAAACGCACTTTTCTGCACTTTCTGTAAAACCGAAACAGATATCTTAGGTCCCCTTTTGGTAATCTAGACCTTTAGAACGAAATTCGATTCCGATCGAGGTATTCAAGAAATTCTTCGGACCAAACATATCGTTGATCATCACCAGCACGAATCGGTATGGGAAAGCCGTTGTTCAAAATTGGAATTCGCTAAATCCTGATAAAAACAAAGAGTTTGGAAAGATCTAACTAGCATTGAATTAGATGCATATATCGGATTAGTTCTAACCGCCGGTGTTTCATACAATAATAGGCAGAAATCAGACTTTGTTCACAGGGAACTGATAAAACGCGCCGTAAAACTCTTTTGTGCAAAATGTTCAGACGTAGTATGCCAACAACATTGAAACGTTGATTATATTTGTTTTAGTTGTATAAATAAAAATT
The DNA here is from genome assembly GCA_038088585.1 of Chrysina gloriosa. Classification (NCBI taxonomy): domain Eukaryota; kingdom Metazoa; phylum Arthropoda; class Insecta; order Coleoptera; family Scarabaeidae; genus Chrysina; species Chrysina gloriosa. The sequence goes on from CM076089.1 coordinate 33,437,024, forward strand.
AATAACAGAATTTCTATCGCACTCCATCATAGAATTGAAAATAAACTCTGAAATAAGACAAAAATGAACGAAAAAAACTACTTTCCACCTTTAAAGAAATTCTTTTTCAATAATCTCGTCTGAGCAGGTAATTCAATGTTTATAAAAATATCTGAGAACCAAAAAAAAAGCCCGAAAATATATATGTATGTATCTGCATGGATATTAATACGATGCAATTGTAATAACTGAATATTTCCTTATGAATACGTGAAAATACATAGGGATCTGGCCAGACCCTATGAGGTACGTTCAAGAACATGTTTCTCTTGTGCTTGCTGTTCCGTTTCGACAATATTTCAATGAAACCTAAACAACAAACGAAACGATGCTTGCAATATTCTCACACAGATTCATAAAAAAACATGTTGCCAACCGTCAAGCGCAATTTCGTTATATCAGAAATAATAATTTGAAGTTGAGGAGGTATTGGAGAATGCGTTCCAGTTTATTCAGGATATAACACTCGAAGAAATATTTATTCTGCACTTTATACCACTATTGTAATGGCACATGTCATGAAATCATGTTGTGATAATGTATGTTCAGCTTTGTTAAATAGTGTCAGACATACATATGTATGTAAGTTAATAATATCTCAAGTCAAGGATGAATTTCCTAGTGTATTTGTCGATGAACAACATTCTTTTATTAGAGATTTCAAAGCTGAATTTAAAATAAAAGATGGTTTTAAACCTAAAGTGGAGGAAGAACTTTCAAAATGCTAAAATTCGGTGTTGTCTCTCCACACACAGTAACTGAGCAAGTCCTATAGTGATTGTCCCAAAAAGAATTCAAGTGATATTAGATTATGTGTAGATTTACATTCAAGGCCCCAACGTGTTGAAAGGGTGATGCACACGCGCTGCAACTCCATGGGGCAGCAATTGGCCTTTTGGCCACTTTACGTGGTTTATACATTTCTTTCAGAAAAAAAAAAAAAAAAAATAAATACATAATTATCCGGTTAACGAAAATGGAAGAAGTCAAGGTTTTCCGAAACAACTTTTAACGATAATGGTGACTTTCTAAAAGCAATTACAATGATTTTCACATTTGATCCAGTTATAGGAGAGTATGTTAATCATGAAACATCTCAAAAACATTATTTAGTACTTAATATTCTATTTCTTTTGTGAGCGTGATGAGTGCTGGACGAAACAAGAAGTGAATCTGACATTGATGGCAAAAATCCTTTGATTTATTGCAATACATATTTGAAAGCAATTTATCACCAACCTGTCGCAATTTAACAATTTCTGTGAGAATTCTTTTTACTCTTCCGGTATCAGTAGCATCAGGTAGACGTTTATTTTCTAAACTTTAACTGATCACAAATTATTTAAGATCTACCATGTTGCAGAAAAGGTTATCTCACTTAGCAATTTTGTCTATAGAATATTAACTTTTAGATACTATTAATACAGAGGATATGTTAAAATAATTTGCGGCAATCAAAGGTAGAAAAAAATAACTTTCTTAATTCTCAATTTTCATGTATGCACGTATGCACAGGCTAAATTTTTCGCATTAAAAATGTAAATGCCGTACAATTAGGTACAACAATAAATTATGTAAGCTACCGTCTTGATGTTGTGTATATAAGAAACATTATTTTATATATGCAGTTACGTACATAACCTGCTTAATTTATTATTTTTCAATTATTAGAAGTTTCAAGTTCCTTTTGATATTGTGATTTTTATTATACTTTTTCCTAATATTAATAATGTTTAAATAAAAAGGCTTTGAAAACAACATATTTACTTTAATTGATTATTAATAGGTTGTGGATTATGCGGTAGCAATTTGGCGCCAAATCTAGAGCAAATGAAAATGCATATTACAAGTTGAAGTTTTTTCCTTGGCATTACTGTCATAAAAATATATTTTGCCATCTATCGGTAAATGACTACACGTTTACCAGGATATTGAGGACTCATAAGTCAACGCCTGTCATACGTTCACTTTGCGGATACAAATTTTTCTTTATACATACCGAATTGTTCATATTCTTACAAATTTCACATGTAGAATATCGCGGCAAGGTTTTGCAATATTTTTGTGTGATTTTACCAATTTTTTTGTTCTTAATTTACAATGTTTGGAACATGTTTTTTCAGAATATACGACATATTTGACATTGATAATATAGCATACCCTAATTCATTCCTTTCACTTTCGGTTTTGTTAATGATTTTATTAAAAAGAATGCTTAATTTTCTAGATTTGTATCCTACAAATTAGTGCCGTTTTTCGACAGTGGTGCCATCTGTTGACTATGAACTCTCAAGCCGCCCCCTTAATAAAAATTAAAAAGATAATATAATTTGGTTGATTTCTCCAAACCAAGCTTTTGTATGAACTGGGCCCGCTTTTGATACTAAATATGGGCTTTTCTGCTATGATTCGTCAAAAGGTCGAAATACAACACAGTTTGTACACGTATATATATTAACTATATAAAATGTGTATCTCGTGAGGTATGCGAAATATTTTCTCGAAATATATTTGTTACTTTGTGCTACATTAGGATTTTACAGTTTTTATTACTGCCTAAAATGCTTAAAACATTTTTATCAAAAAATTATCCAGCCAGATTTGCAATCCATTTGAACAATTTTCCTATATTATGTAACTTTCATAACACAACTTTTCCTTCGCAAATTTCGAAACTACATAGTTTCATATAAGTATTATATACATATCATTGGTATTGACATCAAATATATTATTGATTTCTTTAGCTCAAGTAACTTTTTCATTTTCGTTAAGTTAATTGCTTTAAAATAAGAGTGTACACATTTTCCCATATTTCTTTAGAAACTTTAGGTGATACTTGTTTATGTCTTGTGGTGCAACGGTTTCTTTTAATATTGTATTTTAATACAAGGTATTTATTTAACACATAATTTTTCATATAAGTAGGAATGATTTGGCATGCAATTTCTTTCTCCTGAATATTATTCTGGATCCATGTCTCAACCAAAGCATTATTTTGTTTTGGTGCTAACATATTTGTCGACATGGGAATAAAGAAACCATGTTTTAAAAAATATTTTGAAAGAGCAGGACTGTAGAACTTATTTTTCGATAGATCTAATTGGTTTCGAAGGTATTTTTGAAAAATATATAAAATATATTATTTTCATAAAATGTATCAGCAATATCTACTGTTCGATGTGGTAATTCACTGTCACTTTCTTCTGAGGCTGTGCTTGCCGTTACTAAGTTTTTAAAGACCTTTTTAGAACTACTGTTTCCTATTTATATAATAGCAGAATAAGGTTGATTTTTACAGATAGTTGAAACTGCAGGTAACTATCTAAAATCCTCCGACCGTGTATACCTATAGGTAGTGGAAGCAATTCCGGTGTTCAAAGAAATATTTGCGATCAAGAGGTACCTAATGCTTTTTAGGTTTTTGATAGAACAGATAACGTAGAATAAGTCTGTGAAGTTGGAATGCAAATATCTGCTGTCGCACTTTGTCAAAATTTGAATTTAATCAACTTATCAGTGCTTAGAGGTAGACGCAAGTTCCAATATTAGGAATCACGGAATTTTATAATCGGATTCAAGGTAACTTCAACATGATAAAATTATCTACTAGGGTTGGCTTCATCCTATAGTTGTTTTGAGGTTGAAATTAAAAGAAAAATTTGTGGATGGAATTTATGGCTAACTTCACACTGGTCAACTACAGGATGATACTAAGTTTATATACTACCGGATTCGATGCGAAATTAATTAAGGAACACGACATTTTTTAAAGAAAAGGGTGCTCCTCCTTCACTATAATGCGTCAACACATTTATTCATAACCGTTATGACCATTAGGTTATAAATTGCTGTCACATCCACAGTTTTCTTCAGATTTGCGATCTCCTTCTGTTCCAGAACATAAAAAGATGACTTAGGAGAAAGAGATTCACAGGTGAAATGATTAATTTGTTCCAAAATTAAGTAGATAAAAAGAGAAAACTATTGGGACCTCATCTCTGAAGTGAAGTCATTTGATTGGATATTTTTTTATATAAAAGAATAGTTCATATTTCATACAGATATTCTGAAAATTTACAATTGAGTGTATTTCATTACTGACATAAGAATGTTTCCAGTTTTTGGATAATTAGGTCACAACTATAATTGCATGGGGTGGTTATGAGTTGCGCTAAGCCATAGCATAGCACTTTTCTAAATCAAACAGTACCTACTCAGGTTAATATTTTAACAGGCAACAATTATTACTGCCCCTCAGTGTAGCTATTTGCCTAATCAATTAATGGTATAAGAGGGTAGAGTAAAAATGATATAATTATTATTTTCAATACATCTTGTACTTCCTTTAGAATTTAGAATAGTCGACCAATGGATAAAAAAATGACTTATTAGCATTTAAAAATAGTCTATGAACAAAAATACTTACAACTAGGTATAGCAGCATAATTCTTTTGTATCTGGTCATATGTAAATTTAACAAATGCATCATACTGTTCTGCAAGTTTTGCTGTTAAAACATTGTCATATTCTTCTCTAATTTCAGATTCCTTCTCTCTAAGCATTCTTTCACAAATTAAACCAACCTGCAAATATACATATACAATACTTGTACAGAATTATAGTAAACATAAAACCTGTTTGAAAGTGAATAGAGGTTTTTCTGATCGAGGTGAATCTGTTGCTTCACCACCAGAACTGCTACCATCTGAATTGTCTGAACCACAACTAAATTGTAGTTGCTTACGTCTTTGCAATCTTTTAAATTCGGCACGAATGTTGGCTGCCATGTGTTCTGAAAAAAGTATTTTACATTTGTATTTCTTAATCTATAACACCAAATGCCTTGTACATTAAAACTATACCTCACACTCATCCAATATCTCTACATCTAAAAGTTGGCATTGCCCATTATATAAACAAGAAAAAGTGTAATCAGCTGATGTTAACATTTGAACATATTAGATTCCATGCAATTATGCCATTATTGTTACTTCAAATTATTTTCGACCAGTTATTTGAAAACTAATTAAACGTAAACAATTCGAATGGAATTTACCTGGGGTAAGTTTATTACTAACGACATCGGGAAAAACAGATTTACTGGGTGTCACAGTAGTACTAGAACTGTTGCTTTGACTAGGGCTCTGTCTATCTTTGTGATGATTAGGACTTGCACAAAATGGAATACAACGTCTTCGCTTTGCTGGTCTACCGCCCAAAACAGGTTCCCAGTCCAGGGATCTTTTTAGGGTAGCGCACGCCATATTTAATTTGATTTTCTATTGTATCCAATGTAACAATCTTCTATAGCACTTGTTATTTAGCTCTCTACACAGTTTATCTTAATCAATAAAATTAATTCACTATTATACAAATTAAAATAGTTCTTTATATTAATATATCTCTCTTGCAATTACGATGTTTTGAAATAAATCCTACACTACACCAATATGGCGATACGAAATACGAAACTTGGTTCACGTTTGATTTTAGGTTGCCCGCAGTTCCCCGTTGCTTGCATTTTATTTTGATAGTTGAAATGCGCCTGCGTCAAAATATTGGTGGGTAGTGTTGGTAATATTAAATGAATGTAAACTGTAAGATAGGGTTTTGGATCATAATTCATAATTTACCGAATATATTTATAATACACAAATAACATAATTCGAATATTTTTTAACCTAATATAAAAGATTATTACCTTTTCATATAACATATATAGCTATAATCACAGAATACACAACACTGGCTATAATTGTGCCGTAATTAATAATTTTGGTAAATTACCGCTGCAAATTACACTGATATTTTACCAAGATTTACCTCCGCGCAATTTACCGCTTTTGTATTAAAATATTATGATAATTTATGACCCTCTTTTGTAGGCTAAATAAATAATAAAAGATAAAACAAAATAACTATAAAATAGCTTTTTATATTCTTAACTCAGTATTATTTATTATTGTGTATCACTATCAACAGAATTTGGATCTTCCCGCTCTTAAGAAACACAATTGGCACTTCTATTAATTCTAAATTTAAACAGACCATAGTTGTTTAGCCGCTACTATATTGCTACTAGCCAGCTACTAGCTCTGGTTGGTAAAATAGATGTTCAACTTATATGCTCGTCTTTCCGCATTTTTACAGGGGCGGTTGGCAATGTAAGTAAGGGGGAATTTAATATAGGCTACCACGCAATCAATCCTGGGCTAAGCTGGAAACATATATGTCAGGAAGAATAATGAAAATGTTTCGAGAGACATCTCGTGCGTCTAATCGCGCATTGGTGTTTCTTATGTCGTTATCATTAGTCATTGTTAGTCATCAATAGATATCTATTCGATTATTTAGTCATTCATGTCATTCATCCATTCATTTGTTTCTTATGTTTTGTGTGGTTCTGTGCTGTAATTGTGAAATAGCTGTTTGATTTCTGTTAACGTGTATTTGGATTATATTATAGTTTGATCTGTTTAACCTTCCTATACTTACGCCAAAATGAAAGACGTATACTATACTATATAAATCGGTCTCACAGACCGTATGCGTGAGTATAGGAAGGTTAAATAATTGGGTAGAGGTATATTTCTATAAAAATCTCATCTTTTCACTGCATTAAAAATATTTTGCAGGAGTCTTGAAGAGCTGTGTAGAGCATTACTGTAATAGTATTTCTTAATTGTATTGTATAACTACCAATAAAATTCTAAAATAGAATACAATTTTTTACTTAGACTGAAGCCATAAACCAGCGTATATCTATCGATTTATCTTCTGGAACGATTTTACTCTATATTTGAAAATAGTTTGAATATATTGTATTCAAAATCAAACAAGTCAGTACAGCGAGTAAAAACTTTTCAGAAGATTAATCCAAATTTAAAATAAAACGAGGAAAATAAAATAAGCGGTATAACGGGTTGCATACATTAGCTCCCCCTTACGTCCAATGCCGACCAGCCTCCAAAACTTATATAGGACCTTCAAGTTCTATTGAGTTGTATGGACCTTCAAGTTCTATTGAGTTGTATATCTATTATCTGTTTCCTTTTCTTATTTTGTATATTACCCATGATACAATAATATAAGATATAAGGTGTGCTCTTGCGCATGTTTTGATGACGCGTTGAGATTAATATAGCTGTATGAGTACAATATAGTTATGGCGCTACTCATAAATAAATGTGTGCAAATTGGGAAAGTAGATAGAAGGCGATTTTAAACGATTGTCCTGATCTTACACTACTTTCCATAGTCTTCCCATCAATATTTACTTCAATTTTTCTCTCTCAAGTTAATCAACGTATACAAATGGTTAATGATATAGCTATATATAATAAGGGCGCCATCTGTGGTGGGAAGCGCAAATACGGTGTGAACGGTATGTATAACAATGGCGGACACGCGTAGGTGAGGGTACTGATGACGCGCCTAGTTTAATGCGCGAACAAAACTTAATTTGGTTTCAACTCGAGCATACCTAATATTATTGTATCATGTATATTACCGATATTACCTAACATCGAGAAACTTCTTTTTCACCCATTCTCAAAGCCATCCATACGAAATTTTTAGAAAATATTTGTTGTTTTCATTTATAATAAGTATCATAATTTCTGCTATATGAGACCTATTAACTTCTTCTTCTTCTACTCGTTATTCCTTATGCCTTTCAGCGTCGGATTATTTTTGGATCTTACGACGATTTAATCCATTCTTTCCATCGTGTCCGGTCTGTACTCATTCTTCTCGACCTATTAACTAGAAGCGCAAATAATTTGTTGATACATATAGGTATGTCAGCGCTCGATGTAATCTTTTCGAAACACTAAACATTCAAATTACAAACGAATGAGGAATGCAAACGATTACGTATGACTAATATATAAGGTTCGACAAACAAGTGCATACGTTGTGAAAACCGGACTGACGCTATCCCTCCTCCGAATTTTAATGTCGCGCCTTGCACGTAAGTGGGGAGTAGTGGTGGAGGGACAACGTCAGTTCGGTTTACACTACTTAATGATAGCTTATCATTAAGGTTCAATAAACGAGTGCATGATAAGATATTAACAATAAGTAGTGTAAATCGGACTGACGCTGTTCCACCTCTGTTTGTTCCCACTTACGTGCAAGGCACTATATTAAAATTCTTACTTATCATGCACTCGTTTGTCGAACATTACTCATATCTAGAGTTTGTTAAAAAGGTGGGTGACCTGTTCTCATTAACTAGTGTCACTCCTTCGAATTTTATTATTCAATGATAACCTATTATTGACTAACAAAAATCGGAGGAGTGAAAGCGTCAGTCGGATCTACGCAATTTTGTAATACACGTCAATCACCTTTTTAACAAAGTCTACTAATATCTAATATGTTATATCTTCGTACGTGTTATTTGCGTCTCTGTTACAAAGGTTTTCCCGTGATATGTTTTCTTAGAAGTATAGCCTGTCGGTAATTTACGGAAACTTCATCGAGTCATTTACGATAATTAATTTGGTAATTTTATCGACTCAAATAACGGCCCAAAATGTAACAGCATTTATAAAAAACAACGTTCATTTAATCCAATTACCATTTCTATCTAACATCCATGTGTACCAAATATAAACAGAATGTAAAACCAGAGTAATACCTGTTTTACGCACGGTTTTATTCTATTATTATTATTATTTATTATATTATATTATATTCCGTTTTATTTTGATTTTACATACAAACTATTGTATTTGCTGAGTTGGCTGATGGTTGGCTCTTATGTCTTATGCCTGCCTCGTGTCGCGCATAGAACGATAGAACCCTTGTTAATCTTTAAAAGATAGGTTATGGAATGGACATAACGCAAGTATGTGGATGTGGAGTATGTGCTTAGAAGTAAAAAACCTGACACGTAGTGACATTGACCAAAAATATTTAAAATTGAATACAATGGCAGGACAAAAATTTCAATACGACGAAAGTGGTGGCACATTTTTTACTTCTTATTATCATTTCTGGTATTAATACTATTACCGGCAACCTTTTATTATTGGCCCCGGAAAAAGACAGAAGGTTATGAATTTACCATTTCCATTAATATATATTGTCATAGTGAATTTAAAATTTTTTAGACCTAGAACAAAAGAGCAAAAATGCCAATGTAATTTGTGTATAAAAAAAGGAATTTTTGAAACACGCAGAACCGTGGAGAGGTCCTAAAAATTTTCTACTAAGATTCATAATCATAGTGGGATGGATATTTCTTATATTACTTGCATATAAAGTATCACAATTTGATTACGAAATGGCAAATTTTGATCCGTATGAAATACTTGGTATACAAACAGGTGCCAGCCAAACAGAAATTAAAAAGCGTATAGAAAATTGTCAGTTGTGTTACATCCTGACAAAGAAACTGGAAATGAAAAAGAGTTTATGAAGTTAACAAAAGCTTATCAGGTACTTAAAACAAACTGAGTATATCGAAATCATTAATGAAACAAGTTTTAGGCTTTAACTGATGAGGATGCTAGAAGGAACTGGGAAAAATATGGTAACCCTGATGGTCCTGGTGCTATGAGCTTTGGTATTGCCCTACCGTCATGGATAGTTGAAAAAGAAAATAGTATATGGGTATTAGGATTATATGCATTAGTGTTTATGGTAGCTTTACCCATTATTGTAGGTAATTATAAATTTATATATTTCTAGTATTAATATTAACATTAATTTTAGGTGGGTACATGGTGGTATCGAAGTATACGGTTTTCGGGTGACCAAGTGTTGTTAGATACTACACATATGTATTATCACTTTTTTCATAAAACACCGAATATGGCTTTAAAAAGAGTTATCATGATACTTGCTGCTAGTTTGGAATTTGATAAAAGAGTGAATTCAGAGGTTGTAGAACGACAATCTGATAATGAAGAAGTGCCACAGGTTAGTAGGTATTATTAAATGGAATTATAAACTAATTATTTGATATCTGATTCTAGCTTATAAAAACAATTGGTAATTTAAATGAGAAAAACAAAGAGAGACCTCTTTGTTTTATGTACAGCATTAAAGCGAGAGCTCTACTTCATGCCCATTTATCAAGGGTACCATTAACCCCAAGTACATTAGAGCAAGATAGGAAATATATAGTAGGAAAATGCCCATATTTAATTCAAGAGCAAGTAAATTGTGTTAGTCAATTAATCCTTTTGGCTTATGCTAGAAGAAGTAAGTCAACAGAACACACATATAGTAGATAACAATCATGTATACATAATCTGTTTACTCTTTCTACCGTTTGGTATAAGCTTTGGAGCCACTGAGCCATATATGCATGTATACCATACCGCTCCTGGCCCACCTAGTGGCATTTTCTTTACTTTTGCAACATATTGTGGGTATAGATTTCTTGTTAGAACTGCTATGCTCCGCTGTGAGCCGGGTCTTCAACCTCAGAGCTTTCCATTGTAAGGCGCATCGTCAGTCACTGAACCTGTTTAATAATGTCAAATAAAATTATTCTTACTCTTATCAGATCAGTTTAAATACAAGTCTAGATGCGATTTTCAAGAAGTAAGTTGTCATTCACAGTGAATATAATAGAACATGTGGACTTTCGATAATATTTGCTTTAAAAAAGGGCACTTCATGATCTCAGAGTACTACTAAAATACTTAAGTTACTGAAACCCATACCTTAAGTGCTGAATTCCAACTGATCATATTGATCTACTTCCACAAATTTGTCTCTACTTGTATACAAGATGTATGCTTAATTGTATTTTACATACATACATACATATATATTTGTATGTATAGGGCACGAAGAGTGGTCTAGTCAGTCACTAAATTGAATACCTCTGTTTATTTGTGGTTAAAGTGCATGAAGATACTTGTATGTGTGGTTATGTGACCCCCATGTCGAAATTTTGATGGGATTAGAAGCGATTAATGGTTTACCTGACGTGGCATACGAATAGATACTCGTTTTATTTTTCTATCTATCTTATAAGAAATTCTAGGCGAAAAACATCTACAGCACAAATAATATATTGCTAATTGTAATTAGTGCTAGTCCCTGCTAATTCTTCTAAAAAGAAATTTTATTTAGACAATTCAATCACTAATTATTACATTGAAGTTACAATTCTGGAAAACAATAAATTTGTACAGGGATCCCTGTCCTAAGGTTAGTACACGGATAATGAGTTATAATGCACTCGAAAAATATATAAACTTTTTCCGTGAAGTCAGCGATTATTAAATCGTTACTTGACATGAATCTTTCTTTATTTATTTCTATGCTGAAGTTTGGATTGAATTTTATTAAGACGCTATTTATAATTTCTATGATTCCAATTCCGTTACAATTATAAGTTCATTATCATCATCATCAAGCCTTTCAGCCCTTTGGACTATGGCTAACATCTTATAACGTTTTTGAAGTTCTATTTGATGAGTCTTGGTCCCTGTGTTTTAAAGCTTGCTATGAGTCCTGGCGCCCTGTGTTATTTTCCTCCATTCTTTCCTGTCCCTTGCTTTTGATCTCCAATCGGTTATCTTCATCACTTTTACCTCTTCCTCCACGGCATCTCTCCATCTCTTCCTTGGTCGTCCCCTTGCCTATGGGCCATATCAGAATCCACTGGGTTATCCTTCTTATCATATGCGTTGTTTTCCTTCTCATGATGTGGTATGCCCATTGGAGCCGTTGAGCTTTAATGTATCTTATAATAGTTTCTCCCTCAAGTTGATCCTCTATTTCTTTGTTAGTTCTCGGTCTTATTACTCCCTCTTCTGTGACGTGCGGCCCTAATATTGCTCTTAAAACTTTTCTTTCTGCTATCTTTAGGTCTTCATGTTCTTTTTAGTGATTGCTGTGGTCTCTATTGCATACGTGATGACCGGCTTTATTAAAGTCTGGTAAATCTTGATCTTGGTTTTCTTCGTTAGTGTTTTGTTTTTCAAACGCTTGTAGTCCTTTTAATATTCTCTGTCCCACCCTCTCTTTCCCATTCCTGTCCATTATTACACCTAAGTAGTTGAACGACGAAACTTCCTCAAATTTGTAATTCTGTGTTCTCAGGTAGCCTCCCGTATTGGTTTCAGTTCTTCCTATCTTCATGTATTTTGTTTTAGCTTCATTGATTTCCATACCCAGTTTTCGTGCTTCCCTCTCCAGACGTTCCAGGGCTAGTGTCGTTCCTGTTCTTGTGCTTCCAATTATTGTGACATCGTCTGCATACGCTATTATTTGCAATCCATCAACCATTATATTCTTTTTGTCTAATTTGGCTTTTCTAATGGCACTTTCTAAAACTAAATTGAATATTGTTGGAGATAGCGGGTCTCCTTGTTTTACTCCTTTGTTTACTTCGAACGAGTCTGTCGTTGTTCGCATGTATCTCACTTTAGCTTTTGTATTTCTAAGACTAATTTTTACCAGCGCCCCCAATTTTTCTGATATTCCCATTGATTTCAATGCCTCTATCATTTCATTCCTGTTGACGGTGTCAAAGGCTCCCTTAAAATCAATAAAGACTAGATGTATTTCTCTGCCATGCTCCCATGTCTTCTGGATTATTTGCTCTACCGTATGTATAGCATTTATGGTCGATCGGTTGGGTCTGAACCCATTTTGATAATCACCAAGCATTTTCTCTGCCTGTTCTTTCAATCGTGTATTTACCAGATTGGCCAATATTTTGTAAGTGGCGTTTAGCAGCGTTATTGGTCTGTAGTTCCTGCAATTTTCTCTCTCTCCTTTTTTATAGATAGGCACTATTACTCTGGTGCACCATTCTTGGGGCATGCTGTTTTGCTACCAAATTTCCTTAATCAGATCACTTACTTGTGTTTGTGGTTTATGTCCTCCGTACTTGATTAATTCCACTTCTATTTCATCTTTACCGGTTGCTTTGTTGTTTCTTAGCCTGCTGATTTCCTGCAGTATGTCCTTCTCGCTGGGGGTTCTTCTTTCTCGTCTTGATTTGTAGTTATTTGTTCATCATCTCTTGTGTACTTTCTTTTCCTTCCGTATACTTGGCCTCTTTGTAGTATTCTCTCCATACGTTTCCTATTTTGCCTGGATCCTGTTCTGCTTTGCCGTTTATATCTTTTATGCTTCTTGTTCTTACTGCTTTATTATTTAATTGTTTCATATTTCTATAGAATTGTCTTGTGTTATAGCATCGGCTTGAGTGTTCTATCTTTTCCAATTTCGAATTTATCCACTCATTCTTCTTCCTTTTATATATCGTGTTTGCTTTGTTTCTCTCCGTTTCATGTCTTCCCGTCCTCCTGTTTTTGTGTTAATCCAGCCCATCCTGGCCACATTCTTTCGTTTTCTTCCCTTTTCACATTCTCCATCAAGCCACTCCTTCGTCTCTGCCTTTTGTTTCGTTGTTTTGAGTGTTTTTTCAGCTGCTTAGGTTATATTTTCTCCAGCCCTTGCCATGTCTGCTCTATTTCCTGTATGCTTATTGTTGCACTTTGTAGACTGTTTGTAATTGCTTCTTCTAATTTTTGCATTGTTTCTTCGTTTTCTAATAAATCTACCTCCCATTTCTTTGTGTTCTTATTTCTCCAGCGTTGGTGCTTCTTGTTTATGCCTTGTATTATTGCCACCACTAGATAATGGTCTGTTTTTGCTTGTGCTCCCTTAAATGTTCTCGTGTCTGTTGTTTTGTTTCTTACTCCCTTTGTTGCTATTATGTGGTCTATTTGATTTTCCGTTGCTCCTGATGGGTGTCTCCATGTGACCTTGTGCTTTCTTGGATGTTCGAATTTGGTTGATTGAAAAGTCATGTTTAACATTTCCGCTAGCCGACTCAGTCTGTGGGCGTTGTCATTAGTGTGTTCATGAATTATTCCTTTTTCCCTTTCCTGCCACTTCTTTCAAATATGATTCTCGTCCTATCTGGACATTAGCGTTCCCTAATATTATAATTTCATCATTCTTCGATACTTCTTCACATACCCTGCTTAGATTATCATAGAAGCGGTCTTTTCAGTTTCTTCTGCCACTTCCGTGGGTGCGTATACATTAATAATTGAGATGTTATTAATCTGCATTCTCAGTCTCAGAACTGCCAATCTTCCGTCCACTGGTTTAAATTGCATTATATGATTTACCCACTCTTTGCCTACGTAAAATCACACTCCCCTATTTCCCCGCTGTACAGAAATGTGTATTTGTCTTTTGTTATTTCACCCGAGCTTTTCCATCTAATTTCTTATACCGCTGCTATGTCTATATCATACTCGTGTAACTTTCTTGCAGTCTCTTCCATTTTCCCTGATCGTAACATAGTTTGAATATTCCACGTTGCTATTTTATCTGTATTTTTCTAATATTCTGCTTGTCCTTTCTCAATTTCCTGCTTAAATTAACATTTTCCAATTTCCTTTCCTTTTCCGTTTCTATCTTGTTTGCCATGGTCGTACTCGTTCTTCCGCTCTCAGTGCCCCTTTGTCTCTATCCCATCTATATTCAATTGTAATTCTTTGGTATCCTATCTTTATTTTTGCCGTCTTTTCTTTCTTTATCCCCCATTTGTGTAAGCTTCCTCTGTATTTCTTGTTCGCCTTTTGTTAACTCGTTGTCTATATATATTCTCTCCTTTATTTGTCTAAGTTTACTCTTATTTTTCATCACTGCGTCTTTATCCCTAGTACTTTCCAACTCCATCTTGTATACTGTCTCTCCCATCTTTATCACTTCTCTTATGTTTACGTTTACCTGCATTGTACTTTTCATAAAATTCTCTAATCCTATCTTCATATCATGCTTATCCTCCATCGTTAGCTTCATTACTATCATCACCACATTATTCTTTGATATTGTCTTCTCCATTTTGTACATTCTCTTGTCCATATCTATCATTTGTTTCCTCATTATCTCATTTTCTGTCTTCAATTTTTCATTCTCCCCTCTCAGCACTTTCAATTCTTCCTGGTACTCCTTCTGATCTCTCTTTATTTCCTTCACGTCTTCACTAGTTCCCCTTCTCCATGTTTTCCTTTTTGTGGTGTTCTTCCTTTTCTTGAATGTTTCGTAAGTCTCATTATGCTCTCTTCCTCTTTTTATTCCTATATCCTCCGATGTATCACTCTCCATATGTTATTTCTTAACTTTTGTTTAGCCTGTATATATATTTATATCCGCAAATTCCTCGCTTCTCATATCTCTTATCCGCTTTTTGCTCAAGTTCGGACACCGCGTAAAAAGCCGTCGGCCGGTCGTCCCATCGGTTCTTGGCTTTTATCGGTGTGCTTTATAAACGATTTACAAGAGATCTAAGGCAATATTTGTCTTACCTTAATAGAATTTTTATTTAGGATGACTCTTTCACTTTATTGCACTGTTCACGTACACATTTGTATTTTAAAACAGTCGTAAACTTCCCGTATTTTGGATTTAGTTACGCAGCCAATTCACCATAGACTGTACTCTGCTTCACTAGAACCGGACTCCAATCACTAATTATTACATTGAAGTTACAATTTTGGAAAACAATAAATTTTTACAGGGATCGCTGTCCTAAGGTTAATACACGGATAATGAGTTATAATGCACTCGAAAAATATATAAACTTTTTCCGTGAAGTCGGCGATTATTAATTCGTTACTTGACATGAATCTTTCTTTATTTATTTCTATGGTGCAGTTTGGATTTAATTTTATTAAGACGCTATTTATAATTTCTATGATTCCAATTCTGTTACAATTATAAGTTACTTTTAACAAATGCAGTGTATTTCTTCTGTATATATATAAATGGAGCGTGGTTTGTTCGGATGCTTAAAACTTGAAAACGACTGGACCGAATTGGATACTTCCTTCTGCGGGTTTGTTCGTAATTGCTACACGAAGGTTTAGGAAAAAAGAAAAATCGAAAAAATTTTGGCCAAAACGTTTGCCGGGTCACCTAGTACATTAATAAGTGTTTCGATCCAATTTGTTGTACAATTGGTTTGTTAATATGAACACTAGTTTTATCGCATAAAGTATCGTTGTTTATCATTACATTTATCAGGCACTTATTGGCACTTGGTAATATTAATTCTTTGCTTTTTTCTGCACGACCAGTATTTTGCCTGTATGTGAAGATCCACCCCATAATGCTAAGCCGTAGATCACACGCGAATGGAACAGAGCGTAATAAGTTATTTTTGCGGCCTCTTTGTTGATTGCTATAGAGATTGCATAGATGGCTGAGGAAAGTTTCGCACCTAGGTGCTCAATATGTGGACACCAAGTCAGAGATGGGTCTAAATAGAGTGCCAGAAATTTAGTCTGTTGAATTGAAGCACATTTGTTGGTACAAGTAAAAAGTATGTCAGCGATTTTATGTATGTTAATAATAAGTCTATTTGAGGCGAACCATTCTTTGGCTTGTTACATTGCAGTGGGTCTTCATTCTTGCGGATTAATATTGGGGTGTCGTCTGCATACAATAATGTATCAAAAGTTAGAGCTGTTGGCAGGTCATTTATATATATTATGAATAACAAAGGACCAATGATAGAACCCTGGGGTATTCCTGTATTGATTTGTAGCTTGCTACTATTGCTACCATTACTGCTTACATACTGGTAACGATTTCGCAAATATGAGTCCATCAGCTGAAGAGCCACTCCTCTAAAACTGTAATATTCCAGTGTGGAACAAAGGATCGAGTGACAAACACAATCAAATGCCTTAGAAAGATCACAGAATAAGGCTCTAATCTCGTTTCCTTCTTCCAAGGAGTTTGCCACCGTTGTAAGCAGTTGCTGCACTGCATCAATTGTTCGAGATCGAGGCCGGAAACCAAATTGTTGTTGGCTAAGGTACTTATTACGTTCAAGATATTCCAGCATTCTTGTACTTATTATCGACTCAAATATTTTGGAGAAGGCAGGTAGAATCACGATTGGTCCGTAATTGGCAATGTCACTGGGACAATCTTTCTTGAAAATGGGTTTAACTTTGGCCACTTTTAGTTTATCAGAGAAAGTTCCTGTTGTGATACAAGAGTTTAAAGTGTACTGTAGAGGGCTTGCTATTACAAGTATAATGAATTTCAGTGTTTCTGTATCAATGTCGTAGCAGTCCTTCGCCCTTTTGGATTTTAGTTGAGTGGTTGTGTTAATGATTTCTGAGACTGTTGTTGGTCTGATGAAGCAGGAGTTATCTCGCACCGGAAGTTTCTGAATAATATCCAGTGCATCTTGGGAAGCAGCGGGAAGTGAAAATTGCAGTGCCTTCGCAATGCTTGTGAAGTATTTGTTGAAGGAGTCAGGGGAGTATTCATAGTTTTGTCTGATAGCAGATTTAGTTCTTCCTGTTTCTCGGTTTATGATTTTCCAAACGGCTTGGGATTTATTGGAAGCTTCAAATATAGTTTGATTGTTATTTGATGCCTGCATTGTTTCACAATATTGTATATAAAATTGCTTGTAATTTGTATATATACGCGTTATTTCCAAATCATTCGGATATGTTACACAAGGGTCTTTTAGCAGGCCTAGGGTTTCTTTTATAGCAGTAAATTCAGCAGTCATTATTGTTGTTTTGAATTTTTGGTTGTGTAAGCGCGTAATGGGAATGCAGTTGTTGCAGTGATACAAAAAGTATCAAGAAAGCAGTTGAACATAATGTTCACATCTTCTGTTAAGAAAATATTGTCCCACGTCTCTTTAAGTAAACTGTGATAGAAATTGGACTTCGTAAATCTTCTACCATATCTTGTCGGCATGACAATTTTCTGACTTATGGGTAGTTCAAGGATTGTCGTAGTAGGTGTGATGTTTTCTTTATTTTCCGTTGGTGTAGGTGTATTTACAAATGTCTTGCTTTTACATTCATGATTGATATTTTGTATTGTATTCTCAACTACAACGTTGGATTTGCTTTCCGATAATTCTTTCTAAAAAACTGTTAATTTTTAGCTCCCGACGGCCAAATTTCAGGTTTTTCGCTTCCTCTAACATTTCAAAATGTACTGAAACTTTAAACGATGCGTAATCGCCTAGGTGCTTCGCTGTTAACTGATCACATTTTGAATTTTTGAAACCTTTTGCTGTAAATATTTTAATATAGTATCAGTTGTTGTAGTCGGGTGCAAGCCATAGATATGTAAACGAGCATATCTTAATACCCCTTTAAGTTCAATATCGGTGGCCACACCATGAGTTATATTAGGACATGGCGAGCGTTTATGTTTACGTTGCACAAGCACGAAATTTTCCTGAGATACCTTAGAAGTATTTGATTTATGTTGTAATATTTGTTCATTCTCTTTTGTTTTTTAAGTTAGGTTGTACTATCTTATTTCTTAGTACAGGTGGGTATTGTATATTTATATTTGGATTTATGTCGTTTGTTTTTCCAGGTTGATCTGTTTTATATACATTGGAATTTTTCATGTCCTTTGTTTGTATTGTTTTTTGTTGTATTTCTTTCCGGATAGTTATTGAAGCATCAACGATGTGTTGTTTGTTTATAGCTTTTCTTAAATACTTTATTTGTTGACTTAAACTTTTGTTTTCAATTACTAATTTTGCAATTTCACTTTAAACAATGTGATTATCTTGTGTGTAACGTCTTCAACAGCTTTATTTATTTTATTATTAAAAACTTCCAGACTGGGCCTACCTTGAACTGGAGCCAGATTTTCGACTAGTGTTTCCTGGGTTGAAGTAGTATTACATCCATTGCAAAGCCAGTATTTGACAAAGCCGTTTTCTTTTAATTCCATAAATTTGGTTTCGGTTATTTCGACACATGATATATGGAAGTTACTCTCATATTTTCCTCTGCACGATATATAATCATCGTATCGTGTTATATTTTTATTACACTTCTCGCACTGAATCGCCATCGCGTCGTACGTCGTACGCAAGAATGTCACAGCAATATCACAGGAAGATATCAAAGGAAGATAGCAGAAAATGCGCAAACTGCGCAAACGGCCAACTTAGGTTTAACAAGAAAGCATATGCCAAATCTGCAAACAAAAAGTTTTTGACTCTGTTTATAGGTAGGTGGGCGTAATGGTGGTGGTCCATGCCCTTTTCTGGTACGTTTCTGATATATTAAAATGAACATATGGAATATAACCTTGGTGATGCGTGAATATTCAGCGTTTCAGCGTATAACAGTAAATGTTCAAATTTAATACTTGAATCCCTTTTCTTCAGTGAAAGGACTGTGATGGGTACAAAATATCAGGATATTATAGGGTTCCACATCGTTGTTATGATGAAGTGGGTAACTAAATGAGGAACTCCATCACCGTTGGATTGAACGATGTGGGGAAATTCTTCTTTCAGGTAAAGTGTAATAAACAAGAAAATTAAAACTAAAGTTTTCCAAAAGGTGGTTATCCCAACTTGAATATCAAGTTGTGAAACATGGACAATCAATGAAAATAAAAGCAGTATAAATACAGCGGAAATGAGATGGTTACTGAAAATAAAGGGCAAAACGAGAAGACTTTAAATCAGAAACGAAGTTCTTGGATACAATTTGAATACATGTAAAACCCATTCTAACAAAAATTCACGTATACAGTACTAGAAAACAAATGAACTAAAATAATTAACGAAAGGAGAGGTTATGAAAGCTGTACAAGAAAGAAGTATCGAATGGGATGAGATTAGAAACCAAGCGCAAAATAGGAAAGAATGGAGAAAGAATATCAATTCAACACAGGACCTCACTGTAGAAAGACTTAGGATTAAATTAAGCGGAGAAATACCTTTAGGAGCGTTTTTTTCCGAATGTCCAACAAAATGGCGGCGTTATGGAGAGTCTTCGGACGCATGTTTCTTGCGACATCAAAAGGTGCTGCAGCTGCCATTTTTTTCTTCTGAAAAAGATGAAATAAGTTTCATTCGTTTACTGACATATTAAGGGGAAGGATATACCAAAAGAAATGATGAAAAAGTGCAAAATTGAAAATTTGGGAGCCATTTTACTTGAAAGGTCGTATTTTCGACCATTTTTCCACATATTTGACCCCCAAAAAGTATTTATTTACACGCTATCTTCCAAATTTTAGGTATATCCTTCCGGTAATACTAATGAGAGAAACCTCTCCAGATTTGATCCAAAGCGGTCGATAACTTTTTGAGCTACAACACGAGAAGGTTTTGAAAAAGTAGTTTCGAGATAATCGCGCTGAAGCTTCAACATGTTAAAACTATTGATTCTAGTGACTTACCGATTAATTAGCGATTCCAGGCGCATAGAGTAGTGCTTCACCTTCCTCGAAAAACTGATTTTCTTCCGCTAGCTGTTGTTTCCTGGCTATACGAGCTTCTTTTGTGTTAGAAAGACTCATCCGGTTCTGTCGAACAATCCTCGTCTCATCAGACGTTTCGGCAAAAGCTCTGCAGTTGGTGCCAACGATTATGTCCAATGCATTCATAATCCTTAAAATCGAAGAAAATCCATCATTGAATACCCCAGCAGCAATGTAGGCCGAAATTTCAACAATTTGAAGTCCTGAATGCAAGTGTTTCGGAGCCAATTGCCAGATCGTCGAGTTGAAGCTTTCGTCAGCATTTTGAGTGTTATGGGTATCAGGCATCTCTCTAGCAAATCATTTCTGGATGAATCTTGATAAATTGTTAAAATATGCTCTTTGATACTTGCGTCAAATAACGGTGAAAGATTTTCCAATTTTGGAGTTGTATTTAAGGTGATCGCTTTCTGCAATTTGCACCAGCTTTCGGGTCCAGTTGGGCAGTATTCGTGATTCGGGTCTTCATTTGTTGAAAAAATATGATAAAAAGTAGGCATAATCTCTTTTTTCATATTTTCAACACTATTTACATTTCTTTGAATGCCCAAACCATAATATTTTGTGAGTTTTTTTACAACTTTATCCGTCAACTTGCCTCTTCCGGAAAGCTTTTTTTCTTTTCTCACGTTTCGGAGTCTGGTGCCCATTCTCTTTTCTACGTGGCCAATACATTCGCTTTTCATAACTGACAACTCGTCACCATAAGGATTTAGTTCTAGTATGGCCTTGAAAGTTTTTGAATCCCTATATAATTGCTATACATTACGCCGAATTTCTCTTCCGATCTGGAAAACATTTCTTTCATAGAATCAACCTCTATTTTTCCCGCGGAGCCCTCGTGATTCTTCATGCAAATTTCTTCATGATCTTCGAACCATTCCTCATATTCTTTAGTATGGGTCTTATTTTTCCAGAGTATAAAGCCGTGGCAGTAACTGCTTTTTACAACCAAATCGATCACTTTACCAGAGTAGTAGCCGATGAGCGTGGTAACACCATACAGTGATTTGAACCCACGCTTTTTCCATGTGCCGTAACCAGAGACTTTGAGAATTTTTTCTGCTCTTTCATGTTCGATATTTCTTTTCACCTCTTCTTCAACAGCATTCTGTGATGAAAAATCGAATAACGACTTAGCAGCTGCATATGTAAATATGCTCGATGATTTTAGTGTAGCTGCTTTGACTGAGTCCAGTGCACAGGTTCATGAGATTGCAAAAGCTATTGATTCCTTGTCTTGCGACCCCCAAAAGTCTCATGACTAACACAAGCCTTCGATTAATTTCGTAACCAGTATGAATCAAAGGTCCTGAAGGAACTTCTCGATTACCACACCGACACGTAACGACAATTTTGAAAGCCAGGCCTCGATGTTCTGACTCTCCAAAACTTAATCTTTGCTTGCATACAGAACGAAATTAAAATGTCTGATAGAGCCGTAAAAACTGTTAAAAACTCAATTATTCTATATGCGTGCAAAGCATTTGTACGGATATTCTCTGTACACCCCGACTTTATTATACTCGACCCGAAACTCTCCCCGTTCGCATTAGTGAATTGATTTCCTTGAAATCGTTTTTTGCACATTTCCGAGCTATATTACCACGAGTTCCTTTCGGATAGTTCGGCATTTTAGTTTTGAAAATTCAACCGCTCACGACAAACTTTCAAGCTAAACTGACCCTATTGCTCGGGAACGTTTAGGTGCGTATACATATGCGAGCCGAGCATCCCGCGAACCGCTCGTTGAAATTATTTTCAGGACCTCGAGCAGTAGTGCGTCATCCACCGGTGCTTATACGCACTTGCAAACCATGTCTTCACGCGAGGAAAACGGCGCAACTTTGATGATGAGTGGTGCCGTTTTAGTGATAGCTAGTTTATGTAAAAAGAAGAGGAAGCAACGCCGTTGGTGGCACACTGATTTGTACAAGAAACGCGCTGGTACGGAGCTTATGATGGGCTTGAAGTTACAACAAATAAGTGGCCAATATAAGAATTTCACGCGAATGTCGCCCACTTATTTTGAGAATCTGCTGCAAAAGATTGGACTCTACATTTCCAAACGGGAAACACATTTTCGCACTCCAATTTCCGCTGCAGACAGGTAAGTAGTTTATACCGTTTGTGCTAGTACACAATGTTGATCGAGTTTACAAATTTTATTTCTTTATGTATGTTAGATATGTTATTTATCAAATTAATTGTTCTAGGTTAGCAGTAACAATTCGATTCCTCGCCACGGGAGATTCATATACCAGTATCCAGTACCTGTTCAGGATTTCGAAGCAGTCTATTGGAGGCATAGTAACACAAGTCTGCGCGGCACTTGCTAAGGAATTACAGGGATATATCAAGGTAACAGATTTGATAACTCACTATTTACTTTCTTCAGAGATGGTTTTTAATATCACAAATGCGACATAACAATAGTTAAACAACAAGGCACATTAAATAAAGTCGTCGAACGTTTCTGAAATACTCGATGGAGCAGGAGATGGTTGAGCGGAGTTGTCCAAAAAGTGTGGTGAATCGAAGATAGGGGAGGTATCGTTTGAGGTGGTTGCGAGGTATATGGCTCCTCATAATGCACGAAGGGAGCAGGATAACTTTGCCAGTTGCTGGGGTATGGATTATTTGCAGGAGGCCAATCAAACACTCCTCTATCAGCATCCGTGAATACCTGAAATACTGCATGCTGAACCTTTTTCTGGATTTCCGAGGAGTATTTATTTACTTTAGTTGCGACGTAGGTGAAGAACGTATCGATTTCATTCGATTGGGAGGGCTTTTTCTCCAACTTCTTTGCAGCAGTTTGCAATATGCCAAACGCACTTTTTATCATCGATGCATCTGCTTCACCTCGTTTTTCCTTTGCTCGTTTGGTAGTTTTAAAAGTACAAGACGATGCTTCTGTCTCGTGTTCCCTTTGTGTGACCTCTTGTTCCCTTTCTTCGCAAGGCATGATTGCTGTCTCGACGTTATCTTCAATCTCAGGTATCTCATTCATCTCCTGTGAATTAACAAATAATTTCATGAAATAGTACAATATAATAAGGTAATATCTTCTTTTGAATTCAATTTTGTATGAGTGATTTGCTTCGGGCGGCAGTTTTCGTTTCATTATCCAATAAGGGTTTTTTCTTGTTGCGAGATAGGACTTGACGTAAAATAAATAATTCAATCAAATGAATCAAATTTCGCTTCTAGTATTTTGATTTAGTGTATGAATATAATTTCTATTCCAGCTTCCCACGACTCCTAAAGCTTGGGAGGAAGTTAGCAGGACATTCCAAACACTTTGGAATCTGCCTCACTGTGTTGGTACGATTGACGGAAAGCACGTTGTTCTGCAAGCACCATTGAACTCTGGAACTGAATTCTTCAATTACAAATCCACCTTCAGTATTGTGCTTTTTGCATTAGTAGATGGGAATTGTAACTACATTTTTGCTGGCATCGGATGCCAAGGGAGAATTTCGGATGGAGGAGTTTTCAAAGCGAGCATACCCTGGAGACTTTGCTAGAGGGACTCCTCAGAGGATGTTCAACTATCGCTTAAGTAGGGGTCGTCGAGTAGTCGAAAACGCCTTCGGTATTTCAAGTGCAGTGTTTCGAGTTTTAAGGAAACCAATGCTTTTGAAGCCCGAAACAGCGGAATAGATAGTTATGACTGTCATCTTGTTACATAATTATTTAACGATGCATTCACTAAATTTGTACACACCTCCCGGCAGGTTAGACCACGAAGTGAATGGAGTTTTAAGTGAGGGGTCGTAGAGGATTGAGGGAGAAACGACATCTCTGTTACATTTAACGAATACCGCCCGAAGGTCTAAGAATTATTGCCAAAAAATCAGGAACGAATTAGATGATTATTTGATGAACAAAGGACGTCTGGAGTGGCAAAATAAATATGTTTGAATACCTTAAATTTACTCATCCTGTTAATTCTTTTCCGTGGCACATCCCTATTCTCTAAAAATTTTAAACCTCCGAAGGCAAACCACCTACTTTCGCAAAATTTTGTCTCTTCCTGGAAAAATTGAATAGAAATCGTACCGATAAAATAAACGAGAATAACAATTGTGAATTAATTAATAAGGTATCCGTACCTACAATTTTCAATTATAAACGATGTACATACTTATACGTAAGTGAATGTTGTAATCAGAAAGAGTGTATACGACTTATAAGTGAATATAGAAATACAACATTTTTCAAGAGTTTAATTCTCGCACTAGCAAAATTTCGCTTCGCACAAGATCGTCCTAGTGCGACCGCGGAGAATTAAACTCTTGAAAAAATGTTGAATTTTATATTCACTTATAAGTCGTATACACTCTTTCTGATTACAAATAATTATGTAACAAGATGACAGTCATAACTATCTATTCCGCTGTTTCGGGCTTCAAAGGCATTGGTTTCCTTAAAACTCGAAACACTGCACTTGAAATACCGAAGGCGTTTTCGACTACTCGACGACCCCTACTTAAGCGATAGTTGAACATCCTCTGAGGAGTCCCTCTAGCAAAGTCTCCAGGCTATGCTCGCTTTGAAAACTCCTCCATCCGAAATTCTCCCTTGGCATCCGATGCCAGCAAAAATGTAGTTACAATTCCCATCTACTAATGCAAAAAGCACAATACTGAAGGTGGATTTGTAATTGAAGAATTCAGTTCCAGAGTTCAATGGTGCTTGCAGAACAACGTGCTTTCCGTCAATCGTACCAACACAGTGAGGCAGATTCCAAAGTGTTTGGAATGTCCTGCTAACTTCCTCCCAAGCTTTAGGAGTCGTGGGAAGCTGGAATAGAAATTATATTCATACACTAAATCAAAATACTAGAAGCGAAATTTGATTCATTTGATTGAATTATTTATTTTACGTCAAGTCCTATCTCGCAACAAGAAAAAACCCTTATTGGATAATGAAACGAAAACTGCCGCCCGAAGCAAATCACTCATACAAAATTGAATTCAAAAGAAGATATTACCTTATTATATTGTACTATTTCATGAAATTATTTGTTAATTCACAGGAGATGAATGAGATACCTGAGATTGAAGATAACGTCGAGACAGCAATCATGCCTTGCGAAGAAAGGGAACAAGAGGTCACACAAAGGGAACACGAGACAGAAGCGTCGTCTTGTACTTCTAAAACTACCAAACGAGCAAAGGAAAAACGAGGTGAAGCAGATGCATCGATGATAAAAAGTGCGTTTGGCATATTGCAAACTGCTGCAAAGAAGTTGGAGAAAAAGCCCTCCCAATCGAATGAAATCGATACGTTCTTCACCTACGTCGCAACTAAAGTAAATAAATACTCCTCGGAAATCCAGAAAAAGGTTCAGCATCCAGTATTTCAGGTATTCACGGATGCTGATAGAGGACTGTTTGATTGACCTCCTGCAAATAATCCATACCCCAGCAACTGGCAAAGTTATCCTGCTCCCTTCGTGCATTATGAGGAGCCATATACCTCGCAACCACCTCAAACGATACCTCCCCTATCTTCGATTCACCACACTTTTTGGACAACTCCGCTCAACCATCTCCTGCTCCATCGAGTATTTCAGAAACGTTCGACGACTTTATTTAATGTGCCTTGTTGTTTAACTATTGTTATGTCGCATTTGTGATATTAAAAACCATCTCTGAAGAAAGTAAATAGTGAGTTATCAAATCTGTTACCTTGATATATCCCTGTAATTCCTTAGCAAGTGCCGCGCAGACTTGTGTTACTATGCCTCCAATAGACTGCTTCGAAATCCTGAACAGGTACTGGATACTGGTATATGAATCTCCCGTGGCGAGGAATCGAATTGTTACTGCTAACCTAGAACAATTAATTTGATAAATAACATATCTAACATACATAAAGAAATAAAATTTGTAAACTCGATCAACATTGTGTACTAGCACAAACGCTATAAACTACTTACCTGTCTGCAGCGGAAATTGGAGTGCGAAAATGTGTTTCCCGTTTGGAAATGTAGAGTCCAATCTTTTGCAGCAGATTCTCAAAATAAGTGGGCGACATTCGCGTGAAATTCTTATATTGGCCACTTATTTGTTGTAACTTCAAGCCCATCATAAGCTCCGTACCAGCGCGTTTCTTGTACAAATCAGTGTGCCACCAACGGCGTTGCTTCCTCTTCTTTTTACATAAACTAGTTATCACTAAAACGACACCACTCATCATCAAAGTTGCGCCGTTTTCCTCGCGTGAAGACATGGTTTGCAAGTGCGTATAAGCACCGGTGGATGACGCACTACTGCTCGAGGTCCTGAAAATAATTTCAACGAGCGGTTCGCGGGATGCTCGGCTCGCATATGTATACGCACCTAAACGTTCCCGAGCAATAGGGTCAGTTTAGCTTGAAAGTTTGTCGTGAGCGGTTGAATTTTCAAAACTAAAATGCCGAACTATCCGAAAGGAACTCGTGGTAATATAGCTCGGAAATGTGCAAAAAAACGATTTCAAGGAAATCAATTCACTAATGCGAACGGTGAGAGTTTCGGGCCGAGTATAATAAAGTCTGGGTGTACAGAGAATATCCGTACAAATCCTTTGCACGCATATAGAATAATTGAGTTTTTAACAGTTTTTACGGCTCTATCAGACATTTTAATTTCGTTCTGTATGCAAGCAAAGATTAAGTTTTGGAGAGTCAGAACATCGAGGCCTGGCTTTCAAAATTGTCGTTACGTGTCGGTGTGGTAATCGAGAAGTTCCTTCAGGACCTTTGATTCATACTGGTTACGAAATTAATCGAAGGCTTGTGTTAGTCATGAGACTTTTGGGGGTCGCAAGACAAGGAATCAATAGCTTTTGCAATCTCATGAACCTGTGCACTGGACTCAGTCAAAGCAGCTACACTAAAATCATCGAGCATATTTACATATGCAGCTGCTAAGTCGTTATTCGATTTTTCATCACAGAATGCTGTTGAAGAAGAGGTGAAAAGAAATATCGAACATGAAAGAGCAGAAAAAATTCTCAAAGTCTCTGGTTACGGCACATGGAAAAAGCGTGGGTTCAAATCACTGTATGGTGTTACCACGCTCATCGGCTACTACTCTGGTAAAGTGATCGATTTGGTTGTAAAAAGCAGTTACTGCCACGGCTTTATACTCTGGAAAAATAAGACCCATACTAAAGAATATGAGGAATGGTTCGAAGATCATGAAGAAATTTGCATGAAGAATCACGAGGGCTCCGCGGGAAAAATAGAGGTTGATTCTATGAAAGAAATGTTTTCCAGATCGGAAGAGAAATTCGGCGTAATGTATAGCAATTATATAGGGATTCAAAAACTTTCAGGGCCATACTAGAACTAAATCGTTATGGTGACGAGTTGTCAGTTATGAAAAGCGAATGTATTGGCCACGTAGAAAAGAGAATGGGCACCAGACTCCGAAACGTGAGAAAAGAAAAAGCTTTCCGGAAGAGGCAAGTTGACGGATAAAGTTGTAAAAAAACTCACAAAATATTATGGTTTGGGCATTCAAAGAAATGTAAATAGTGTTGAAAATATGAAAAAAAGAGATTATGGCTACTTTTTATCATATTTTTCAACAAATGAAGACCCGAATCACGAATATTGTCCAACTGTACCCAAAAGCTGGTGCAAATGGCAGAAAGTGATCGCCTTAAATAAAAATCCCAAATTGGAAAATATGTTTCCTGCTTGGAAATGTAGAGTCCAATCTTTTGCAGCAGATTCTCAAAATCAGTGGGCGACATTCGCGTGAAATTCTTATATTGGCCACTTATTTGTTGTGACTTCAAGTCCATCATAAGCTCCGTAGCAGCGCGTTTCTTGTACAAATTAGTGTGCCACCAACGGCGTTGCTTCCTCTTCTTTTTACATAAACTAGCTATCACTATCACCACTCATCATCAAAATCGCGCCGTTTTCCTCGCGTGAAGACATGGTTACAAGTGCGTATAAGCACCGGTGGATGACGCACTACTGCTCGAGGTCGTGAAAATAATTTCAACGAGCGGTTCGCGGGAGGCTTGCGTGAGTAAGTATACGCACCTTTTCGTTTCAGTTTCAAGGTCAATGTCATTCCCATGAAAAAGAGTGACCTGTCGTTTCTAATAATCCATCGAAACATCTGCCTGGCCATATAAAAGGTAAATAAGAAAGCATTGAGAAGTAAAGGTTGCTCCGCCTCTAAGGGGTGGGGCGCCCGACTCGCTACCTGACCGCATGCTGTCGCCGCGCTCTAAACTATATGCGATAATTCCGAAAATATTCAATATTTCGAGATAAGATATCATACTTTCGAAATATGCAAAAAAATCGATTTTTTAAATTTCTAAAGATAATTTCCCCCTTAAGTTATGAATAAAAACTTAATCGTTTTCCCTTTCTTTCCGGGTGTAATTAAATATTATATTTGCAATACTTTTTAAAATGTATCTTTTGAAAACTTGATGATTCTCATCTCAATCTTATCCTTGGAGTTTTTTTTAATTTCGCAATGAATTATTAGATCTAAATGCGACGTGTAGGTCACTATTAACAAGTACCCTGTTTTTGGCTTTATTCTTTTGAATTTTATTTAACAGTTAATAGTTGGAGTAAAATTCATCATTTGTTTTGTGTTGATTTTTAAACAAAATGCTTGGACAGATCAAGTTTTTTTAAAATTAAATTTCTACGCGAATCATGTGAACTGTTAAGTATGCAACGGTTGACTAAAAATAGAGTGCCATTCAACAACTTTATTTACTTCCCATTCTTAATTTAATTGCCAACACGTTTTAACAATCAGGCGCAAGTTGGCCTTACACACGCGTGGTACTGAAGAAACAGAAAAGATATGTAGAATATATGTATAAAGATGTACAATAAAAATATTACACTTCCTTCCTGTTGAGTTCGTCATCAGTACACATTAATTAATATCTTAATAGAACCCTTAGTTATACATACGTTTGTCTGTCAGGTGGTTTGGTACTCTTTTGGGTCTATCAAACGAAGGTATAGTAGTTACCACGAGTGAGTGTGAGAGGTGGGAGTAAGATCGCGTAGTAGTAGGCAGATGCAACGGATTTGTCATTGGTTCTGCATAAAGCTTCAAAATACCATTTGCGTAACAGTTAATATTTAATAGCGCAAAATAAATTTATAGAAGAGGATATATGCGACAAATATTTTTACTATAGAATAATTTTATTCGGGAAACAATTGAATGTTGCTGGAACAAATACATAATTTTCATAACAAGATTTTAATGATTCAATATATACTTACGAAACCTCAACAACAACCCCACTTCATACAATCCACTTAAGTGTAAGCATCATTTTCTACATTCATATATGAATGGTAGTCACCCGCTTTTGCGCTGGACTTTAATATCAATAGACAATTATGACTAAATTCCAGGCTTCCACCGGTGTGCACTATTAGCAGCCTGGATCCTTTAGAAAGGTTTTAAAAAGACCATTAGTACTTATACCACTCCACATTTTGGAAGAGGTATGGCCACTATGGATGTATGTCTCATCTATGTAAACATATGTATGTACATATAAACAATATAGATTCTGATCGCTATTATTTGGTTTCTTCTAAGCAATCAATTCGTAATGCTCGTATATCCATTCGTTCTATTAAAACTGCCCTCTTCTTCTGTGTACATCTAATCTTAAATTCCAAATCTGTTAAAATTCTTCTTAAGGATGTGTTTCCTTCTAATCTAATTTCCGTTGCATCTTCTGCCGTGGAGCTGATACCGTAATATGTTCTTTTGATGGATGAAACCCATAGAGCATATTTCGCACTATCCTTAATTGATATTCTGGTAAGCTACTGACATTCTTTTATCTCGGTCTCTTCTCACCAGGACAGAATTTATTACCAATTGTTTTATGTCCCGTAACAGACATTTTGAGGCGCCAAAGGAAAATTCCGAACCCGAAAATTAAAAAAATTAAAACTTTGTGAACACGTAGTTCACGCCCAAGGATCTTCGAAAGTATTTTCCCTATCGTTTTAAGAGGCTGAAACTACTTCTGAAAATTTATGACATACATACATATATGAAAATAGCTTCTTATCGAAGGGGAGGGGAGGACAGCATAATTTTTTTGTGGAACTACTATGCTATTTTCATATATATGACAGGGCTTGATGAGATGATTATTTTCATATATAGTTGTGATGTATTTGTTGCAGCGATTGCCGAGTTCTTTTGAGAAAAGCGAAAATATAATAAACATTTAGGGACCCTCTTAAAACGATATAAATTCAACATTGCCTGCAGAATACTTTTTTGTTTAATTTGAACGTCTTTTATTCGTTCTGTAAGTTTTATATCCGGGATTAAAATCAGAAACACTACTGTCACAACCAATTCATTTGCATTCTTAACAGTTTTGATTGTGTTGAATATCTTGAATACAACTTTTATTCATAAATACCGAAAATTCTTCACACATGAATTGCATTATCTGAAATTAATAACATGCCAAAAATAATTTTAAAATGTTTCTACCATTACGGGGTAGAGAAGCATCTAATATAATTAATATATATGTATTTACAGAAAATTTGGTTTATTAAAATTAAAAGTGATATTTATCATACCCTTTGGAATAATTTCTCTCTCTCTCTCTCTCTCTATATATATATATATATATATATATATATATATATATATGGCTTTCTTTCCCTTTACAGGTTACCGTTCTTAGATTCCAATATTCTCTGTCTGTCCAATCGTCCCCGTTCAATTCCTTATCTTCCATTGTTTTTGTTATGTCTTCTCATATATTCTAATAATTCTATTATTCTAATTTTGTGCCTGATTTTGTTTGTTAACCTTCCTATACTCACGTCAAAATGAAAGACGTATACTATACCATATAAATCGGTCTCACAGACCGTATGCGTGAGTATAGGAAGGTTAAGGGCCACATTCCTGTCCCATATTTTCTATCCTTGTATGAAATATCTTCCTTTTTGTGTCTTTAGTGAGGTGCCTCTTCCAAATCGTCCCGTGTAGCTCTCTAATGTCTCTCTTTCCTTTTATTATTTTGTCTTCTATGTCCCAGTCTATCTTTCCCGTGTTTGACAATATCGTCCCTAAATATTTATATTCTGTACATCCCTTTATCATTTCTTCATCTAATCTGTAGGTTGTCTGTTTGTCCTCTCACACACATATAATCGTTTTTTTAATATTAATATTTAATCACCAGTGCCCGTATTCTTGTTTTAATTTTCTTACCATATAATTCATATTTTCCTTGTGTTGAGCAAAGTCTATTAGGTCGTCCTCAAACATTAGCGAATGTAAAACCCTATCTCTTGTGGGTACCACCTTTCTAATCTTTGTTCTACATATGTATTGAATAGCATGGATGATAGTGTACAACCTTGTTTTAAGTCTTTTGTTATGGTAAGTTCCTAGTTAGCTTGTTGCCTAATTTTATGCGACCTTTGTTTGTGTTGATAATTTTTTACTATCTTTATATTCTATCCCAGGGTACAATCAACAAAAGTCATACGGGTTTCTATATTTTTGCTTTATTTTTCTTGCAATTTGTTTAACTTGTCTCCTACATTCCACGTATTCTCGTCTTGTTTGTGTATCAACCATCGTTGATATTTTTCTTTCTTTCTTCGTATTTTGTGTTACAACTGTTCACTAAATATTACCATCTTTCTTCCTTTTCTGTTCTCTAAACATAAAGCTTCTTGTGCTGCGCTATGTATTTCATTTGCTATTTTGTGTTCTATATTACTGTCTAATTTTTTTTTATTCTGTTATAATATAATTTTTATGCTTTCTTGTCGTAGGAGTTCTATGTTGTATTTGGGGATGTTTGATTCTTACAACTGCATTTCACCGTTATCCCTTTCTCTTTTCGCTCTGATGTTTCCTTTGTTGACAAACAAACTTTACCATTATCAAGTTGTGATTTCATCTACATTCGGCCTGTCAATATACCATTACATCTCTCAACGTTAGATTTTGGTCTCTTTTCACAACTACTAAATCTACATATAATCGATCTGAGCCCTAAAGTAGGATGTATACTTTTATATTGGTGTATCTGTTTGTGTTGGAAGAATTTATTTGCTATCATCAGTCATAGTTATTATTGGTCCATGAATGTTCATTCATTCGTATTTTTATAATTCTGTCACTCCCTTCTTTCCAGGTTTGTATCGTGTTCATTTTTTTTTATTAATATTGATATGCTACTTCTTGCTCTTTCAGTTTTAGGCACTCCACTCTATATATGTATGTGTATAATTTTTAAATTTTTCTTGGCCTGTACTTTTCTTTCTCGGTTCTGTTAACCCATTTGTATCCGCGGTTCTTATTTCTTCACCTGTACCCAAATGAGTACAGCGGGTACAAATAGGTTAATACCACGATGTCTAACTTCATTTTGTCTATTTCAGTAATTACTTCTTTTCTCTTCGTTGCCAGTCTTTCTACGTTCCACGTTTCTATTCGTAAAGTCCGTGTTCGCCTTGTGAGTTTCTCGCCCAGTTGTCTCCGGGGCTCTTTTCCGGGATTTTTAGCTTTTAGGGGGATGAGTGGCTAGCCAATCGCGCCAACCCTTCTCTGGGCTTGGGACCGGCAGCAACATCTGATATGCCACTCAATCCACATATCTTCATTTGTCGTCGGCAGAGTTGGAATAATTTTATCATCATTATATAAACATCAAATTTTGTTTGTAAAAAGTAACTCAATGTAGCAATGTAGCGTTTTACAGAAATCAGACTGAGATAACAGCTCCACTATCCACCTGAAATTTTACTGCCACCTTTTTTACTAAAATTTAAACAAAAATAGACTTTTTAATTGTCCGGTAATTAAATAAAGATCCTTTCGCATCCACATCATTTGTATTTCCAAATGCCTTCTTTTACCTCTATTGACATATTAGTGGAAGATCATAATTACAACTGTGAGTTAATAACAATGGCTTGCGTCGCGGCAAATCCAGGAATTTCACCTTGAGAAATAGAAGCACAAGTTGGTATACCTAAATCAAAAGCGTCGAGAGTTTTAAGAAGGCTCAAGTTTCACCCCTACAAGTTGCGTATTGCCCAAACTTTACGGCCAGAAGATTAGCAGAGTAGCATTTTGTAGGTGGTTTACCTGAAATAGCACTACAAATGATAGTTTTACTAGTCGAATATTGTGGACATATGAGTTTTACTTTTCTAACTGCGGACTGTTTAATCGACACAATGAATACTACTGGTCGCAGGATGTTGTAATTCTACGTCGAAATTAAGTTCGATTTAATGTATTCTGCGATATAACGGGAAGTTATTTAATTGGACCTATTACCTTCATTGGAACTTTAACTGCTCAACGTTATTTAAAAACTCTCCAAATATCCTTAGAAGATTTCATAGATGACTTACCTTTGGCAGACAGGATTGGGTTATTGTACCAACAAGATGATTGCCAAGCCCCCAATTCAAGAAACGTGGCAGATTATTTAATTAACGGATTTGACAATAAGATACCAATACTGTTTGATGGCCGAAACAGTGCTAGAAGCGTTTGGTAGTATTAATCGAAATACGTTGGGTGAAGTAATCCGAAGTGTGGTCAAAGGGTGTTAACTATGGCCAGTGTTTTTACCATTTAATATGATTACTACGATTATTTTTTGATATTGTAAATAAATTTTGTTTGTTCTTGTTTGGATTTATGTAAATTTACTTGATTAAAATGTAAAAGAAGTTAATTTTACTGGTATTTTTTATTCATCATACGTTATCTTACATCGTTGGAGAGAGAATAAAAAATTTAATTCGGTAACCTAAAAATCCAATATGGCGGCCATGTAACTTAAAACTTGATACGAGTACCTCAAAAGCAGCCACCTAGAATTTTTGTTCGACATGAATTCTAAATTTGTCTTATCGAAAACAGTGACTTTCATATAAAATTTTTTTCGTATATCTTATACTGGCGAAGACATTTGATATATAAGAAAATGACAGTTTTCTGTTTTTTTTAGTAATTTCTGACGACTTTGCCATTTTGAACTTTTTCAAACAGATTTGAAATCAGCATATAAAGCTGCAAAACATGTAATATTTAACCGAATCTCAATCTCCAATAGTAAGTAAGTTACACTGCAATCCCACTCGAACTAGTACACTCGGTATATGTATGTTATACAAAAAGCTTTTACTTGAAATTTATTTGCTTCATTAATCGATGTAATTTTGATCGATTCATATTTGGAACATCATCATGGTTTCTTATTTGTGCTACTACTTTACCTAGCGTGGAAAGTTCAATTTCACGAAACATATGAATTATTTGACGAACAGCAATTCTGACATTCTCGTTAAAGGATTGTATTAAGAATTGCCTGCCGGTTATTTTCTTGGGGCCCAAAGTTGATTCTGTGGTTTTAGAATCTCCGATTACCCGATACACTGTTGCTCTTGAAATTTTTAGAAACATACTTCGTAAGGGGTATATATAGTATGATAAATTGACTGCACTTCTTTTAAGCGTTAATAATTATCTACTTTTCAGTACTACACAGTGATTCATTTTTTTACGCTTCTTTGGAGGAGCATAAACATGTGCATCATCAGCGCTACTTGCACTTGGTTTTGCAACCAAAAGATAAAATTATTTTAATTAGGTATACTTTAAACCAGGCATGGGCAACCTTTTTTGTAGAAGTTTTATGCTGTGAGTAATATTGAAAAATATACATTTTTGTAGTATCCTTATGATTAATTATGAATTAAGTTTAGACGGGCCGTGCTAATACGCAACGAAAGAATTCAGTAGCGGGCCGGACAAACCTTACTCGAGGGCCGCATGTGGCCCGCGGGCCGGAGGTTGCCCATACCTGCTTTAAACTATATTTTCAAAGTACATATAGATTACCCTTTCCTTGTGGAGGAGAAAAATTCTTACATAAGACTGTCGCTACTGGACGCATTTGTTGTGGTTTGTCTTTCTACTGACTAAAAAACCTCTCTCCCTTGCCACACTGGCATCGCTCTCGCGTTTCTTTAGTGTGGTGAGTTGCCTTGGTTACCACTGCTGTTTCTCTTTGGTCTCTATGATACTCCGGTAGCACTACATGCATTAATTCCATTCTCTCTCAGTTACTACTAGGTTATCCATCATGTTGTCGCAGTTGAATGCCTTTCCCGCGTTAGTCATATATGCTATCCGCACGTTTTCCCACCTCGGACACAAGAAGAAGGTATGCTCCACATCGTCGGCCTCACCACAGCTATCACACCGTTCGGTTGCAGATCTTGCTCTGTCATAAAGGTATTTGCGGAAGCATCCGTGTCCGGATAGCGCCTGGGTCAAGTAGTAGTCTACCTCTCCGTAGGGTCTATCCACCCATCTTTCGACATTCGGTATTATGCGCCGTGTCCACCATCCACTGCTTATGTCCATTTTTGAGGACGCTCCCTGAACTTCTATTATGACACGTCTCTCAGAGAGATAAGAGGCACTCATTCTTATCAAGGTTTCATCTATTGTGCTGGATATCAGTTCTTCAAGTATCAGTTTCCAGGAGGCATTATTGAAGGCATTCCTGACGTCCAGTGTAATCACGGCGCACAACCTTTTCCATCGATGTGAAAAGGCTGCAGCCGCATTCGCAACTTGTAGAACCGCTTCAACAGCATCAACCGTTTGTCGGCCCGCCCTGAAACCATATTGTTGTTCCGACAGACCTCCCTTTCTCACCAGTTCCGACTTTAGTCTGGATAGTATCAGTTGTTGTTGTCATACAGTTTGTCTTCCACATCCAATAAGCATATAGGTCTAAAGACCTCGGGGTTGTCGATAGGTTTCTTCCCCTTCCTTATGAGCACAAAGGTTGATCTGATGGGACAGGAAGCAAGTGCTCCGTTATTTCTACCATCTTTGACATAGTCAGTGCCTATCTAGGAGGATATCCAATCATTCCTTTGATTACTATTTTATAGCCATGGCCCCATGTGTCATTGTCAACGTTCTCGCATAGTTCATTCCACTTAGCTCTTTTGGCTGTTTTAATGTGTTGTTTAAGCATTTTATTGCTTTCCTTGTATTCCTCCCACAGCCGATCACAGACTTTGGGGTTGCTTTCTTCTCCGATTTCCGGTATACTACCTTTTTCTGCGCACGAATTCTTTGTGAAGTTCGGGTATTTCCTGCGACCACCAGTACACTGGCGATCCTCCCGCTACTGTCTTCCTCTTTGGCATGGCCTTGTCACAAATTTTTACCAGCTTGTTTGAAAATTCGATCTCTGCCGTTGTGGTTTCCTTGTATCTCAAAGCGGCAAAGGCTTGCTTCAGCTTTTGTGAGTCTAGCTTTTCCAACTGCCTGTGCTCAGTGGTCTTTATAGCGTCTTCCACTTCGAAGACTATGCAGTAGTTCGTCTATTACTTGCCATTTAATAATTTTGGTCTTGACATCTTTCGTCGCAAGCGTTAGATCCAGGATTGATTTGATCTTCGGAAAGTAGGTTTGTTCCCTTCGTGTACTATAGCCAGGTCATTGGCATTGTTGTGGTGACTTCGCATTAAAATCTCCAGTTATGATAGCGTTTTTCTCCTGTTTCTGATTTAGTAGCCAATCTCTTCTAATATTCTCTTCAGGTCGTGGATATCGTCGTTCCCAGAGCTATAGCAGCTGTAGATCGCGAATTTGTTCATAGTTATGTATGTGTACCCTGGGCCGTGTCCTTGCGCGCTTATAGGCAATACTGCCATAAAGAACCTTGATCTAGATTGTCTATTAGATTATCTATTGATCTATAAATCAAAGTTCTGAAAAGAACATTTATTATATATTTATGACAGTTCATACCAGGGGTGGCCAACCCGTGGCCCGCGGGCCGTATGCGACCCGCCTTGAACTTATTCCGGCCCGCGAGATTCATCACACTTTTACAAAATATATTTATTTTATAATGGCTAAAGTAGTGAAATCAATGTAGTAAAAAAATACATTATTTGTGCATCCATATATTCAAAAATTACACAGGTCTGCGAAAAATTTTTTTGTCAGCTGCATGCGATATTTTTACTGAATTATATGTTTTAAAGTGCGCTGATTTCAAAAGTGATGGCCATTTTTTCTATCACATAAGGATTTTTTGAAAATTCAAACACAAAAAATTGGTTAAAGCACTCCTTTATTCAAAATTTTCAAACAATAAATATTTTTTTAAAGCAAACGAAACATTATTTTGATACATATACTTATTCATGTTCTTTATGAAACCTCTTCTTCTTTTCCTTGATACTTTGACGAGTCCTTTTCCGATTTCCATCTTCAGTTTCTCGCTTAAGCAGCCAACAGTAGTCAGCAAGCATAGTGACATCCCATCGCCCTTGGTACCTTCTCTCGATATCACGGACATCCTGGTGAAATCGCTCCCCCTGCTCTTCACTGTAAGCTCCCAGGTTTTCAGGAAAATAGTCTATGTGAGAGTGTAAAAAATGGACCTTCAAGCTCATCTTGCAGCCTTGAGCTTCGTATGCTGCTAGCATCCGTTGCACAATGGTTTTATAGTTAGGATCCTTAGTATTTCCCAAAAACTTTCGCACTACGTCCTTGAACGATACCCAAGCTTCTTTTTCCTTCTCATTCATAGTTTCCACAAATGAAGGGTCCGTTAAAAGTTTTCTTATGTCGGGGCCGGTGAAAGCTCCCTCTTTCAACTTTGCTTCTGACAGCTTCGGGAATTTTGTACATAAATATTTGAAACAGTCTCCATCCTTTTGCAGCGATTTAACAAATTGTTTCATCAACCCCAATTTGATATGGAGAGGGGGCAACAAAACCTTTTCTGGTGGTACCAAGCTAGTGTTTATAACATTTTTCTCTCCAGGTTTTAAAGTTTCTCGGGATGGCCAATCACTTTTTTCCAGTGCTGTTCTCTGGCTCTACTATCCCACAAGCATAAGAAGCATGGGTATTTGGTATAGCCTGCCTGCTGACCCAAAACCATTGTCAGTATTTTGAAGTCCCCACAAATCATCCATTGATGGTCTTGATACTTGATTTTTTCCAGGATAATGGCCAAATCGTTATAATCTTCTTTCATATGCACAGAATGTCCAATCGGAATCGAGGCAAATTTATTTCCATTGTGCAATAATACTGCTTTAAGGCTAGTCTTAGATGAGTCAATAAATAGGCGCCATTCAGATGAGTCATACTTTATATCAAAGCGATGTATGAGTTCTTCCACATTATTGCAGAAAACTAAATTTCCTTCTTTTGAGAAAAACTGGGTAAATTCTTTTTCTCGGTGTCTGTACCAGTAGAAAGAAGTGCCAGGTGATAAAAGGTTTTTATTTTTAATCTAGAACCTAACAGTTCGGCTGCATCTTTTGAAAGACCTAAATCTCTTACTAAATCATTGAGCTTACCTTGAAAAAATAGT
Source organism: Chrysina gloriosa (assembly GCA_038088585.1). Taxonomy (NCBI): domain Eukaryota; kingdom Metazoa; phylum Arthropoda; class Insecta; order Coleoptera; family Scarabaeidae; genus Chrysina; species Chrysina gloriosa. The sequence goes on from CM076089.1 coordinate 33,475,784, forward strand.
TGAGGCCTTCCATCTTCGTCAAAAGATAAATCTGAGCTTGATTCACCTGGAGGAGGTAATGTAGCTTCGTCCTCCAACTCACTAGGGTATTCATCCAAACTGGAAGGTGGCTGCGGAATAGATATCTCGGAGCTATGGGGCACTGGACGTATAGCTGAGTCAAGATTAGGATAACTTATGTTTCTTTTGTTTTTTGAATTGAATCCCTTTACGTCAACTGAGCAGAAGTAGCAGTCAGTGGTGTGATTTTTCTGCTCACGCCATATCATAGGAATTCCAAATCGAAATGCATTTTTCTTTCCCTTAAACCACAAACGAAGATCTTCTTCGCATCTTCTACACACCTTATGCGGGGCCCATGGTTTATCTTGATGACCAAGTTTTAATTTAAAGTAGGCAAAATAAACTTTCCTTACAAAATCACTTATATTTCTCTGTTGACTTTTAATAGTGAATTCACCACAGATATAACAAAAACTGTTTGGAGAAATAACACAACCCCTTGTAGCCATGATTAACAGACAACAGTACTGTTCACATGAATATCAGTATGTCTACTGAGAGCTTTTCTTTGTTTCAAGCGACCAGGCGTCAATTTAAAGTATAAATGCAACTTAATATGCTAGAACTTACTTTGCGCCAAAATAACGGGAAAAGATTGTAGCAGAGAATAAAAAATGAGAAATCAAAGAAGAAATGATTACCGTTATTTTTCTTTAAAAATTATGTGCTTAAATCTTAGTTTGCATATAATTGTGTAAAAGTGTACGTCATTTGACTTGTCTCAACATGTTAAAACATTCCCAGTCTCACCAACAGCTCAGGTTGTTTTTCTCCATTATCAAATAAAAATCATATAGGTTTATTACCAATGAACATAGATACTGCAATATGTATACATAAAAACTTATGTGATATAATAATTTGAATATTTTTTCTGTTTTTGGGAGGTCAAAATCTGTAAGAAAATGTAAAAAAATCCTATGCAGTTTTTTGGTCGCAGACCTGTGTTATCTATCTATGTACGTGTAAGAATAATAGTAAACTCATTATGTTTCAATTATTCACTCCAAAAAAGTGTCTATAGTGTATCTAAATCTAATATAGGCATACATAATTTTATATGTGGCGGCGGAGTTATGTTGTATGTCCAAAGTGGCCCGCAAGATCATTTGGGTTGGCCACCCCTGGTTTATACTATACTTTAAAAAGATAAAATAACCTATACAACCAAATGCGTTTGACAGAATCATCATAATCGATGTCAAATTACATAGTGTCATTTGATATTGCTTTCCACCACTGATAATTGATTAATTAACTGCAGTGGTTTGTTCTGAAATTCGTCTCTATATTTTTGACATGGACTACAACATTTGTCGTGTCAGCGTATATTTAATTTTTTTCTTTCTATAGTTTAGTTTATTTCAAGAGAGCCAAAGAAACTGAAAGTTATCAGATCAAAATATTACTGCAATTAGCTAGTTTTTGTAATCTCCTATATTTTTTATTTTTAAATTATGCTGTTTATTTCAAATAGATGCAAACCATAAAATATATTTTAATAATTTTATTTTTGAAATCACGAAATTAGTTATGTTTGTTGTTGTTCTGTCCAATAGTTTGTTGAAATAATTTACAGTTTAATATATTTTAAGAAACTTTGTATTTCGTATTACTTGTTAAATCAGTTGAAGTTTTATTGTGTCGTACGAGGGGCGCCTAATATGTTTTTACAAACGACCTATACTCAGGCATACAGTCTGTGAGACCGACTTATATAGTATAGTGTACGTGTTTCATATTTTAACGTGAGCTTAGGAAGGTTAAATAACGACCCATCTCTACAGCTGATTTATCGTCTAGCAATTTCTTTCTGTTCTTGAATGTAAAACAAAAAATGCGTGAACAGCGATTTTCGGCATCTCAATAAGCTGCCATGTTTTTCAGTTATCAACTTCAGACTAGGAAAAATATTTCGAGAATTGGATTGAATGCCATAGTGTATAAATCCTAAAGATAAATACTTTCTCTTCCTTAGTTTTTGGAACTTAAAAGGCGCACTCGTGTTTCACTGTAAATTCTATGTTCTGATATTGTATAGATAAATATCTTTGTATTGTAATAGTTAGATAGTGTAGAAGACCACAAAAATATAAGACTTTGTAATTATTATTAGATGATTATTGTATTTCTGATATACTACGAGCATCTAGTTCCATAAGGGAATCATCGATGTAGTTATTAGGTGCTCAGCGGTAACAGCGCACAATTACAAAATAAGTTACGATAGCATCGCCGATTTCCCTTCGCCTTATCTAGTTGCATGCAAGTAGTTCTGTGTATATGTAGGTTGTCGTAACTTATTTCGTAATTACCGCAGTTTGCCCAGACTAGTTATGAATACAATCTGTTAACGCAACATAAATTTAATTTTTTTGTCTTGTTTTTAGTTCAAAGAAGTCCTAGTTTAGACACCATTGAAAATTGTATGAAATTGAGCCCGATGATAGTTCAAGGCTTGTGGGAACTTAAGTCACCTTTTCTACAACTACCTCATATTCACGAAGGAAATCTAAAATACTTCATGTCTAAAAAGGTAAGAAAATATCTTTTGATTATTGTTAATTCTACTTATTTCGGATATCTACTATGATTTTATAAGATATGGATATACTTTTTGCATTGAATATGCAGTTGTGGGTAAAATATAGATTATAACACATTGAATTTGTTCTTTTTGCACTGACCATTGTTGCATGTAAAACAAGCCATTAATAGCAAACTTTGGCATATTCAGGTTATGCAAAATTAGGGTAGCGCCAGCGTCAGGCAATAAATTTAAATAACTTGTTTCAGTTTCCAATGTGATATTTTGTTAACAAGTTTTTAATAATTTTGAGCCTAGCACCTAGCGGAACACCTAGCGGAACAAGGGGATTCGAGTATAATAAATAATAATAATAATTTTGAGGAAAAAATAAACTACAAATGTGCGTCAGGGCTGGGCGAAATATATCGATACATATGGATATTTATCGATAAATCGATATATTCGATAGTCTTGCTAGTATCGGTTCATTATCGACTCTATCGATATATATCGATATATCGATATTATTTATCGATATATCGATATATTCGATATTACTTATCAATATATCGATAATTATCGATATATCGACATAGGTATTAATAATGTTATATGGTTATACCAATATCAATATTATTAACTATTATTGGTAGATGGAGATTTGGGGCTGGGAGAATATTCGGTAGATTCTGAAAGTGCTATATTCGATAATATTGTCAGGAGTTTGTGGTAAGCCAGCAATAAAGGAGATACGAATAACACTTATTGGATCACGTAATAAGGGTCGTTATAACAGATTTATCGTCTATGTTCTATGTAATCATTAACCTTCCTATACTCACGTCAAAATGAAAGACGTATACTATACTATATAAATCGGTCTCACAGACCGTATGCGTGAGTATAGGAAGGTTAAGTCAGGTGTTCGCCTACTATTTTCCGTTGACGTTGCATAAAGATACGGAGTTTACTTGTCGGTGTTTATTTCATTCGGTATTCTTTCCTTGCGGCATTTATTAGAATGCGGCAGTTGCTAGAATCAATAGGTATTCATCAATTCGCAAATTTGAAGTAGACCGTTTATACATACATGATTTATGCTTACTCTATCAATGATCCGATCGTTAGTCGTATTAGAAACTCCCTACAATTGTATAACAGGGCCGGACTCAAAACTGTAATTATCAATATCTTGCGAACGGTACGTTTGGCGCCCTACCTTCGTTAAGCAAATATATAATTATCTACCTTTGGACAACATTTTTTACCATTTTAACAGTTACATCCTGTATATACAGTGTCCGCGGGTGGGAGTAGCCATTAGGGAGAGAATCTTTATTATTCATTTTACGACCAAAAGTCATTCTTTATAAAAAGTTCTGCTTGTTGAGAAAATGACGATAAGAAAATTTTAGATCACATGTACAGGCTGTTAATAAATTAGGAAAGTATGAAAATGCTTCAAGGGATAAGTACCATTATTTATTATTTTCTACAAAAATGTTATAAAACAAAGTTGTTTATAAACTAACGCAAAGTCTAAATACACATTTTGAAATAAAAATTCGAATTTTTAAAAATTATTCTACATAGCTACCTCCCAACTCGACACACTTTTCCACTAACTTAATAAATCTACCGTACACTTTGCGAATGGTTCGCGGCATATTCAGATCATGGATTGCTTCTTCTATGCGTTGTTCTGAATAAACCTTTTGTTTTAAGGCACCCCACAAAAGGAAATCTAATAATGAAAAGTCAGGCGACCTAGCTGGCTAATGGTTTGGGCCAAGCCTCCCTATCCATCTTGCGCCAAAACGAACATGTATCCATTGTCTGACCATGGCTGTGCAATGAGCAGGGCAGCCGTCTTGTTGCCAAAACAAATTATTACGTACTTCTGGCTCTAACGCATTAAGAAATGGTAAGACAAAATGTTCCAAAATGTTCAAATACACGTGTTGGTTTAAATTTCCTTTTATAAAATATGGGCCAATTACCCGGTCATAAAAAATTCCATACATTAACTTTTTGGTAACGTTGACTTCGTTTGTTTATTATGTAATTAGAATTCTCGTAAGCCCAGTGACGATTATTTTGTGAAGATACGTGCCCGTTTGTGCAAAATGTACATTCATCGGTAAAAAAGAAATCTATGAAATCTTTGGTTTTGAAGGAAATTTTCACCTATCCATAAACAAACACTCTAAACGTCTCTCTTCAACACCAGGTTCAAGTATGCCGCACCTTTGGCTTAAACGGTTTAATTCTGTTTTCCTTAAAAATTGTGTGTAATACACTTTTGCTTAAATCCAGTGTTTTTGCACGCTTCCTTAAGATAATTTCGGGTTATCTAAAACTGACCCTATTGCTAACAATGTAGCTGCATCATTTTGATCGTATTTTTCTTTGATTTCTGTACATTCATCACCGACCCAGTTTCATTGAATTTTTTAAATAATTTTCGCAATGCTTTTATTGACATCGGCGTATTATTATCAATAGCGTATTGATAACACACATATCCAATACCATAACATTGTATTAAATAAATATGCTCTTCTTTGGTTAACATTTTCGAAAATGCCTTCACGAAAACAGAATACTGACACATGTAAATAAGATTCTGATGTAACATGAACGTATACAAAATCGGTTATCTTGATTTTCTTGTGAAATGCAAATAAATAAAAACCACTGTTATTTTATTTTTAAAAATTCGAATTTGTATTTCAAAATTTGTATTTAGACTTTACGTTAGTTTAAAACAACAGTAAAAAATAATAAATAATGTTACTTATCCCTTGAAGCATTTTCATACTTTCCTAATTTATTAACAGCCTGTACATATGATCTAAAATTTTCTTATCGTCAATTCATTTTCTTAACAAGCCGAACTTTTTATAAAGAATGACTTTTGGTCGTAAAATGAATAATAAAGATCTTTTCCCTACTGGGTACCCCCATCCGCGGACACACGGTATATTATATATCAATATCAATATATATCGACTATATCGATATATATTGATATTGATATGTATCGATAATATCGATTTGTATCGATGATATTATCAAATATTCACTATATCGATAAATATCAGTGATGTCGATATAATATCGGTTTTATCGATGTATCGATTTCAATATCATGACATATCGATGATCGATATTCGATATTCATCGATATTTATCGATATACCGAATATTTTCCCAGCCTTAGCGTCAAATTTTTAATGGGAGTAGACTTACTGCTGGTTTAATCAAGTAAAATGAACGTAGTTTTAACCTTATCCTGTGGTATAAATTTCTAATGTAAGTATTTTGACAATGCTGCATATTTCCACCCTGTTCGATTGACTACGTCTCTTAACCCTTTCGCTAGGGCTCACATTCATATGGAATCATCAATCACCTACGTCGCGATATTCGCGTGTCAGTAGTTGCGATAGACCGTTGCACACAATTATATTCATTGACCAAAATGCATAATTAAACACAAAAACAACTTCGATTCTATAATAGATTAGGTTCAAGGATAAGTAAGTAAATACAAAAACAATAAATTCGTTGTTAGGTCAATAGTAAAACAGAGTATGTGCTACAGGACGAAAGTTTTTGAAGGTTTATATAGGAATCGTCACTTTCTTTTAGGTAGGGGAAGAAATTAGTCAATTCAAACCGAAGCGGGCATGGGAGACGTGATTCTATTTTTGCTAGTTTTCGTCATTGCCAGAAATACTTCCTATATCACTATGTAAATGCAGCATATACCTGTATACGCGTTTCGTATGCACGCCGCGTTCCCTTACCGTGCAATATACATATCGAAGAATAAGCAGCGATAGTTGAACAAACATTAAGTTGCGGTTCCTGAAAAGAATAACTATTTGTCATAGAAACCGAAGCCATTTGCTTGGTGTATTTCATATTTAATCTCCCTATTTGTACTTTAGATTAAAATCAAATACTGTGGGGCCAAGCTTAGAAAGCCCTTGAGCAAGCGCGGCTGGGCGAATTATATGTTTCCATAGTAAACTCACATCCATATTCTATTGACACGAATTTTAAATAAAACTAAATATTACCCACTATAAACAAATGTCTATAAATATATGACGAACAAGGATCGGAGAAAACAAGGAATCTAGTCGAATTTTTAATTTGAAATAAAACGAGTTTCAGAAATTGTTTAAGTTAATTTCATTACAATTGTAATTGTAAAGTTTTTTATTTTTACTTACGTTCCTAGTCTTCATAATATAAACAACTGTTTTTTTATAGATGCAGAATAATAGTTAGCTGAAATTCAACAAATAATATTTTTAGTCTGCTTCTGCTAAGGTTTTCAATAGTTAATTTTTATGGGTTTGGTGCTGCAATATTATACACGATGTTCAAAATTATGGACAAATTTACTCTTATTTTTTCAATTATTTTAATTGGAATATTATGTTTTTAACCCGCCTACTGGCTGTGTAGTAAAACATTTGTTTCACAATGAGAACGTGTAAGGATCGAACCGTGGTTGCGGCGAAGCGTAGCAGTTTAAAATCCTAACATGGGTCTGTGACCTAACACCAGTGATCGGCAATGCATGGTTTTATCGCGATTCATACTGATGAAATTTTAAATACAAGTAAGTAGGCTTCATTTACACTCAACTACTCTGATTTACTCATACCCACGATAACGTCGATTCACAAGTACAGGTTGCAATAAATATGAATGCGACGGCGACATCATACACATACTATACTCATACTCATAAATCACCTCAGTTTGATTTCTAATGTCATACTTACATTGATTCAGCTCACTCAACTCATCCATGTATATTTAAAAGCTTAGTCATTAAACAGTTTGCAACCAGTATAAAGTGTATAAAAATATACAAAAGCATAAAATTGTAAGTTTATACAGAAACATTTCGGGAAAATTAAATTTTTTTTATTATTTATCGTTTTTATGAGCAGGTAGTGAAAAATGGATAGCAATAGTGAGATTGAGGAGAATATAAATAGCGGAGTTTTTCAATTAGTCAAAAAACGTAAGGGTAAAAGCGCTATATAATATGAAATAAGCAACACAAATCTACACATATTTCTTTGTTTAACTTTAGTAAAGAAACAACAGTAAAAAAGACAACAGAGCAAACACAGAACCTCATAATGAGTATATTAATGTTCGTATGCGAAGTTCGCATTGCGAATCATACTTATTTTACATCGTCTATACATATTGAGTTAAGGAGAGTCAAAATCAACAACGTCGTAAATGTTGTTAAGTATGAGTTAGATGAGCACTTCAAACTTTCGAGTGGATATGAAGTTGGACAACATTGCAATAAGTATGAGTGCGTATAAGTACAAGAAATTATAAGTCATGATTCAACTCTACTCACTTTTTCACTACTCATTGCTGATCACTGCCTCACACTTAACCACTCCATTAAATGTTAATGTCGGCATTAACATAAAGACGAATTTCATAATCATCATTTAAGGGGTTAAAAAATTGTTGCTTTAAAAAATAATTTGAAGCCTGTAGAATATGGATCTAAAGATCCCGAGTAGGGCTGGGAAAATATTCGGTATATCGATAAATATCGAATATCGATCATCGATATGTCATGATATTGAAATCGATACATCGATAAAACCGATATTATATCGATATCACTGATATTTGTCGATATAGTGAATATTTTATAATATCATCGATACAAATCGATACTATCGATATATATCAATATAATCGATATTCATATCGATATAGTCGATACATATTGATATTGATATATAATATATATACAGGATGTAACTGTTAAAATGGTAAAAAATGTTGTCCCAAGGTAGATAATTATACAGGGTGGTCCACCACCAGCGCCTCGGACTGTAGCTCCCAAACTAATAATTTTTCTTTAAATCTTTTTGATAAGATGGTGTACGTTTATAATGGCCATAATTAGAAAATATTGTCGTGTATACAGGGTGCTCCAACAAAGCGCTAAGTATCAAAGTTATGTTTTTAAATGGAACAATATACATTTTTTACTTTTTCGAATTGTATAGGAAAAATAAAGATAAGTTACTTCGATGTTCCGTATACCTATCGTTAGCCGTTTTCGAAGTATTTGAGGTTTTTCGAAAAAGTAAGATGTTTTGGAACTGGACATAACAGACAAACTAATTGAAATTTTCAAATCATGTTTTAGCCTTGATTTGGTATATCTTGGGCTACTTATTTTCAGGTATGTAATTTTACAATAATGTACAGAGTGATACCAACGACCGGCTTTATTTCTCTCAACTTTAATAGTGTATAACTTTGTTATTTCAAATGGAACAGCCTGTATATTTTCAGACTCGGAGAAAGTTTTTCAATTCCTACCCAAACTGTATTAGGTTTCCCTATACCTATCTCTTGTGATTTCGGAGATATTTGAAGATATTTTAAATTTTACCTAGATTGAAATTAAATCGAAGCTGCTGAATATGGAAATGCAATTGCTTTTTATTTCAACGATCTGAAAAAGTTGCTAATGAAACACATATGCCTTTAAATGATAAGTATTATAATAAATGTTCTACATGATCGCTATTTTCCTTTATGCATATTCTAATTCTCTCTTCAAACGATCTTCTAACCCTTCTTAACATTCCCGGGGTAATGGTAGCAAATGCATTTGTTATTCTGATTTTCATATCATCCGGCGTAGTTGGTGTCGAATTGTACACAATACTTTTTACATATCCCCATAAGAAAAAATCTATGCAAGTTAAATCGGGTAACCTGGGTGGCCATTTACAGGGTCCTCTGTACACTAGATCTACTTATATCGGTCTCTTGGGTAATCTTCCGTGAACTGGTACTAGGATTTTCAGCAATTGAACCTAACACTAGAAATTAATTTTCCTCGTTGTCAACGACTGATTTCCTTCTTTTTCGTTTAGAGTAGGAAGTATTATCTGTCTCTCAAAACCTTGCGAAAAGTCTTTCAAACGCCCGCTTTTCAGGATGTCTTCGTTCAGGATACTTTTGCGCATAAATTCTGCCAACCAAAAAACAGTTTTCATGACATTCACTTATGGTCAAAATCATATCCACTCGTTCTAGGATAGACAAATCCATTATTGTAAAAATATCTCAAATAAAAGAAAATAACACTTAAATTATTATTTAAAATTGTGCTGACATTTAAAAGGTATGTCATTATGACAATTTAATTGCTGTATCTAGTAGTAGGCTGTTTTTAACTATGAGGAACGCAAAAATTATTAAAATATGTACGAAGGGGTTACAATTAATGAAAGAATACAATACATAGCGTAAAATGGCGATGTAGAACATTTATTAAAACTAGGCGAACACCTGACTTAATGATTACATAGAACATAGACGATAAATCTGTTATAACGACCCTTATTATGTGATCCAATAAGTGTTATTCGTATCTCCTTTATTGCTGGCTTACCACAAACTCTTGACAATATTATCGAATATTTTCAGAATCTACCGAATATTCTCCCAACCCTAAATCATAAATATGCCGAGAACCGAACAACGTCTAATATCTCCATCTACCAACAATAGTTAATAATATTGATATTGGTATATCCATTATATACCATTATTAATACGTATGTTGATATCTATATATTAATACGCAGTGGGTCGCCTTCCGGTACATATTTTAGAGTGTTCTCTCCATGTATCGCGATGGTACATATATCGCTGTTTTCGTATTACAATGCAGATTTGTCGAACGTATGTTTACTGACCATTATTACATGTAAAACAACGCAAATGAGAGTCTGTAACATATTGCATATATTACATATTGTAAATGTCAGAATGACACACGCAACGTGATATACGTCAACCACGTCAAGTAATGACTTACTTAATCAATTCCACTTATTATTAGTGAAAGGTTTTCTTGTATATCTTTAATATTATCTGGTTACACAGTACGTGTCAGGAGTACAGGCGTGGCCATCGAACCTTGACAATTCTGGATTTGATGAGTAACACCAATGATGATTTAACTCAGTTCTCAGCCGAAAATAGAAAAAGATCTGCTACAATCGAAAGCACGCGTTCGTCGTTAGATGACGAACAGGTAATTGTCAAAATGCAACAACACAACCGTGAGAATTTTTTTAAATTGCCAAGAAACGAAGGCGAACCACCGAGAAATGTAAGAGCTTTTTTCAAATTGAAATTAGCAACAAATTTGATGCACTCTCCGATATCGAGGAAACTAGCGAAATGCACGTCGACGACAATCACTAAGCAGTAAATCAAACACGGCCCGTGTTCTCCGGCATATCTGAGGCAGCTGAACCCGAAAACATAAACGGAAAACCCGTGCATGTCGGCGGAAAAAACGCAAAACCGCCGCCAATATTTATTGCCTCGAGACTCGGCAAAAAATATGTCGAGTTCAGAAACAATGTGGACAAGATCTCCACTGAATGTTATATAAACTTTTCTGGACCGAATATGACGGTGCAATTTAAAAAATTACATCATTACAAAATTTTTATAGACAAGTTCAAGGGAAGCGTACCGTTCGACACGTTCACCCCAAAAGAAGAGCGCACCTATGCTTACGTGATGAAAGGGCTGCATGAAGACGTAACGGCAGAAGACATAAAAATTGAACTGAACGAGCTTGGATTCCCAGTAATTAAAATTCAGAAAATGGAGACTAGGTACCCTATGTTTTTATTGATTGTCACAAAAATGGTAAAGCTGGACGAGCTACGAACGCGCGCTCAGTACATCCAACGCAACAAAGTCTACTGCGAAAGGCACATTACTAAGAAGCATGTGATACAGTGCAAAACTTGTCAATTGTGGGGACATGCTACCGCAAATTGCTATTACAACGTAGTAAGGTGCGTAAAATGCGGCGACAATCACCACACAAGGGAATGCACTAAACCAAGACAGGAACCAGCCTTCTGTTGCACTTGTCGGAGAGATCATCCTGCATCTACCACTGAATGTCCAGTGTACTTGGAAATCATAAAAACCGCAACTCAAAAACACGCAGAAAAGCCAGTGTAAAGAAGTTAAATACGCAGATGCGCCTCAGCCTACAAGAAACGTCTGGATCGAAAAATCTACCAGTAGCCGGAAAAAACCCGATGTAAACTTCTGAAGTCGCGACTTCCCTCCACTGCGTAGAAAGATGAACGCACGTGCCCCGGTGCGGTCCGATAGTGATGGTAACTCCTCCAGTGATTCCACCGATAACTACGACAGAATCGCGACCAAAAATCGCAGCAATGGCGGTAGTGGCAGTCGCTACATCAGATCGGCAAGTATGTCAATCTACAACAACTAGCAGATAAGCTGCGAATAATTGCATGTAAATTGATCGATAGTGCTTCAGTCCTGGACTGCTTCACTGACTTTGCCGAATTGGACGTAGCGATTGATGGATAAGTCAATCTGCCTCTGGAATTGTTCAGGCATTGTCGGTAAAACTGCCGAGGTAATTGACTATATAAACCGGGAAAAGACAAAGATAATGTTGCTGTGCGAAACTAAGGCGCGCGCGTGTAACAATGTAAGGATGCGCGGTTACGATATCGAGCGCCGCGATGGTCGAAATGGGCATGGAGGTGTGGCGGCCCTGGTGAGCAGAACTGTGCCTTACGGCCGCATATGCCTAAACCGTCCTCCTCTCAACGAAGCGGAAATTGTTGTGCTACAGCTCGCTGATGGCATAGTGGTGGCAGTCCTCTACAACAGCCCCAGACGACGTCTAACTCCCAACTTGCTGGACGCGATCTTCGCGCTCGGTAGCAAAGTGATCATCGCCGGTGACTTAAACGCTAGACACCAGCGCTGGGGATGCCACCTCAACAATACCAATGGAGTCGTCTTAGACAACTATGTCTTCGATAACGATGTGCTGGTGCACCACACTGCCACGCCAACCCACTACCCATACAACGGGACAACACCTTCAACCATCGATCTCATACTGACCAAGGGTAACATCAATCTTAACGGACCCTGGCTAGATAAACTGCCGTCTGATCACCAACCGGTGGTCTTCTCGCTGGGGCAAATCAGGTGTCGCCCCAACCTTCGCAGAGTTGCGGATTACAGCAGAGCCAGATCGGACCTCTACAGGAAACAACTGGTGCGTATGACCGTAGTGAAGCCAACCATCCCCGCCGTGGGGGAACTTGAGCAACAGGTCGAAATGATCTCCACGAACATCGTAAAAGCGGCCAAAAAGTGTATACCTTACGTTCAGTTGGACTTTAATAAGTACGACATCTTGCCGCAGAATATAATAGTGCGAATAAAAGAAAGAAATCGACTTCGAAAAAGATTCCAGAGATTAAGGGACAGTAAGATCAGGAAAGATATGAACAGGAAAACAAGGGAGATCAGCTGTCTAATTATTGAACATCGCAACAAAATGTACGAGCGAAAACTCGAAGCACTGAACGTTAAGGACGGCTCTATTTGGCGAATCACCCGCAACCTCAAGAAGACATTTCAACCCGTTGCAACGCTGGAAATGGACAACGGATCGGTAGCCTACACAGATAGTCACAAGGCCGAAACCATGGCCAACGAATTCCTACGCTTTCATGAAATGCCTGAAGCAGACGCTCAACACGAACAAATGGTAGGCGACACGGTAACGGAATTCCTGTTGAACAATCGTCCTTTCCCCTCCTAGCCAATAAACTTCGAATTAAACCATGCAGAGTTCTCAAGATCATCAAACACCTCCAACCTACTAAAGCCCCGGGAACACACCAAATCCAAAATTTACTGCTCCAAAACCTTTCCAGACCCGTAATACTGCAAATATTCCACATCATCAACGCGATTCTCTCCCTTCAGTATTTCCCAGCACGTTGGAAAACTGCTAACATTATTCCTATACCTAAACCTGGAAAAGATCACAGTAAACCCAACGGTTACCGTCCCTCATCTCTGGTACCTGCCATCTCTAAAGTAGCAGAGAGAATAATTACGAGAAATTACAACAACACGTGGAAGAGGAAAACATACTCCCTGATGAGCAATTCGGTTTCCGTTCTAGCCACGGCACCTACCATCAAGTGGCTAGACTAACCAATGATGCCATTGCAGCCCACAATAAGAGTAATTACACGGCCATGACTACGCTCGATCTAGAAAAAGCGTTTGACAGAGTGTGGATCCAAGGGTTAACCTACAAACTTATAGAGTATAAATTCCCGCCTGCATTGATACTTACAATACGCAGCTACCTCACGAGCAGGTATTTCCAAGTACAAATCAACCAGGACAGATCAATGAGCAAATCGATCCCAGCTGGCGTCCCACAGGGCTCGGTGCTGGGACCAATTCTCTTTAACATCTATCTGTCAGATATTCCTAAGTTCCCCAACAACAAACTAGCACTTTATGCCGATGATACCTCCATCATTACCCATTCCTTCTCACCAATTGCCGCCGTCCAGAAAATCCAAAACCAGATCCCATACATTCAAAAATATTTATCCAACTGGAAACTAACAGTAAACCCCAGAAAATCATCCACAATAGTTTTTACTCGCAGAAATGCTAAAACCATCATTCCCAGACCAATCCAGATGAATAACATCCCAATTCCGATTTCACCCACCATCAAGTATCTAGGTATAGTGCTAGATCAGCGACTTACATTCAAAGATCACGTTGTAAACAACTGCAATAAGACCTCCGCTATGATCAAGAAATTGTTTCCCTTACTCAATCACAAGACCAGCAGGAAAAATAAACTGACAATTTTTAAGGCAGTACTAAGACCTATACTGACCTACGGAGCCCCGATCATCTGGGGCATCGCGTGGCGAAGACGCACCTTAACAATATGCAGAGAATGCAAAATAAATGCCTGAGGTTAACTCTAGGAAAGGGACGCTATACTCCAATAAACGAGCTGCATCGGCTCTCCAACATTGAGAAGATTCGGCAATTTACCTCCAGAATTACCGAAAACTTCTACCAAAGAACAACAGCCAGTGAAAATGCGCTCTTTAAGAACATAACCAAGATGAGAAAGGGCAAAACCCAGCATAAACATACATACTATAGGCTACCGATCTACAACATGTATTTCCCAGGATGAGCTACAACGGCAGTCCTTCAAAATAAGTCGGATGACCGCATCCCTCCGACAATAACATGGCCAACCAGACCTAAAAGCCAAACTAGGCCGTGCGCCTAATAACATCAAAACCGGATTCGACAGGGTTTCTTTTCCCACACGAACAATCAGACTATGGGTGTACAAGTATGTCTAATGTGACGGAAACGAAAAATAATGCGGCAGTGCGTGCGATTATTCGCGCAAACTAACGTCAATCAAACAATGGAATTAATAAAACTGACAGGACAGTAAAACATACAACAATAAGGTATATATACGTATTTGTAATTAATTGTAAGGAAACCTTAGTTTAAGTTGATGTACATAATTACTGTAAGATTACTGTAAGATCAAAGATATAGAAATAAACGTCTTATTATTATTTATTTATTAGGGTTTACACCCGTGGGGGATGTGTGTTCAAGTCCTCCTCATGTCCCTTTTTCCAATCTCTTCATGCACAATATAATATAACAAATATATTTCATTTCATGGAAAATTATCCAAAAATAATATATTTCGCCGTGGTAATTTATTCGGAAAATTACAAATACAAATTACAATTACAAATAGGAAACTTCAATTTCTTTTTCAACGATATTCTCAAAAATAGAGCGCGATTTTTATTTTATTTTACTCGAAAATACAATAAAGATTCAATATAAATCAGGTGTGATTGTTTGTATTTGAGTGAGTATTAATATATAGATATTGTGGTCGAATTTCGACCATCGGCCGATCCTAGTATCGATAATTATTAATATATTTATAAGTAATATCGAATATATCGATAAATAATATCGATATATCGATATATATCGATAGAGTCGATAATGAACCGATACTAACAAGACTATCGAATGTATCTATTTATCGATAAATATCGATATGTATCGATATATTCGATATTACTTATCGATATATATCGCGCAGCTCTAGTCCCGAGTGTAAATTCTAATTAGTTTCTGAGTTATAGAGCCTACAACAGACTGGTACTCACGCGCCGGCCGCTCGAGATTAGCCGTGTGTCCAGGACGAGTCTGTTGTGGGCCTGAGTAGAGGCCATTCTAACAGGATTGGACAAAAATTAAAAATGAAATCATTGATCGGTCTCCTAACGTTCATACAGTAGCACACGTTACGAAACTTTATTCGAAATATTAATTGTTTCAAATATGGGGAGCCAAAAACGAGTTAATAGAAAGGGTTCAAGAATAATATTGGAACGCGCCATTAAACCGGAAAGAACCGCCAAATCGTTATGCATTTGAAGGCGAAAATGCTTTCACAAGTGCATCCGCGAAAAACTATAAAGTTCTCACGCGGAATTACATGTAAATGCGATGCATGATTATCGGATTATCATTTTTTAACGTTGTTTTCCGGTCTGAGTGAAATGTTAAAGTGCAAAACATGTGATGGGAATGTGACTTTCCCTGAATCAAGTATTCGTGGACTTGGATTTAAATTAGTGATAAATTGTGACAATTACGAACCGCGATATATTCATTCTTGTCCACTCATCAATAACGCGTACAAAATTAACAGACGAATCGTATTCGTGATGAGACTTCTCGGTATTGGTTACGAGGGGATAAGAAAATTTTGCGGTATCATGGATCTTTCGAAAATGTTCACTAAAACGGTTTACCAGGACATTAATACACAGAACATCCATTATGCGTCACTGTTGCCTCTATATTATTTTCTGACGCTGCTGTTAAGGAGAAAAACTTAATGGCAAAAGCAGGAAGTATATCAGAACCGGCAGGACTAACAATAAGTGTACGTACACACAGGCGGCGGTGCTGAGCTCTGCATTTCTGTGCAGAGCGGAGCGGTGCTGTGTTGAACTACCAGTGTTCACACCAAATGCGAAGCGAAGCGGTGCTTTTTAAAGAAACCAAGTTACAAACATGCCATTAAGCAGCGAAGATCTTTCATTTATATGTGGCAACAGCTACTTTAAAGGAAGGAGAAAGTATGGGTGAATGAAATAAATGCAGAAGAAACATAAAAACATCAATTAATTTGGACATGAATATGAAGTTTCCATGGTGAAGGAACTTGTTGATAAATATTGTGTAATGGGTGTAGACAGTTCATCCATGATAACTTTTGTCACATAAACGCAATGTTTGCGTCGGAGAAAAACTCTTCATAAATCCCAACAAGTTTCTCTTCAAGTTCCAAAAAACGTTTGGTTGCCCTATCAATTGATGACTTCACCGACTTCTTCCTCCAAATCTGTGAATGTTGCCTCGGAATTTTGGGTTTCGGTGTTTTCTTTCTCAGTTGTAAGCTGGGAGACAGTATCATGTTCATCTAAATGTCCTGTGCCCTTACAACCAGTCATTTGATTTTTAAGGAACAGCATTTGATTAAAGTAGCACCGAGAACTTTTCACTTGACTCGCTTCTAAACCAGAGTTTGGAACAGGATTCTTTTTAAGCTCCAACCGAAGCCTATCTCTTAAATATTTCCATTTCTTTTTACATTCGTTAACTGTAAATAAAATAAATTTCATAACCAAATGTACTTATGTGTGGTATATTTTGCAGATTTTTGTCAACAGGAATTTGTTTTCGTTGTCGGGCGTTATCATTCAGAATGGGTGCAAGTATCCTGCAACTGATTGTTTTGGAAACTTGTCGCATTATTGGCTTAAAACTACAGCCCATTTATATGCCAAAACCGAACCGAGAACAATTTTAAATTGTAATTGATGGTTTCTATACAAATTGTAGTTTTGCGAATTGTATTGGCGCCATTGATGCCCGCCGCATTCTGGGTCGCACTATTATAATTATAAACATTATTTCTCGGTAGTTCTACAAGCAGTACCAGATGCAAATTTAAAATTTGTTACGATAGAAGTAAGTGCTAAAGGCAGGCAAAGCAATGGTGGAACTTTCTCAAACTCCACACTTCTGAAGCTGATTCAAGAACAGTTTTAATATACCAGCAGATCAAACCCTAGCAAATTCTGCTACAAAGCTACCAGTGTATTTTGTTGGCCTCGAAGCGTGCCCACTTGATACTTCTTTTTAATTTCCAAGAAACAATTTGAACGGTCCGAAACGACACTTCAACGAAAAATTATCCGCAGCTAGAAGATGTGTGGAATGTGCTTCTGGATTTTTATCACAAAAATTGAGGATATTTGGCAAAGGTATTGAAACTAGTCCAGAAAGAGCTTGCGACATAATTAAAGCAGCTTGTATTTTTACATAATATGATTATTACTTTTGGAGATGTGAATGTGCAAGAATCACGGTGTGTATCAACAAGCAGAACACCAAATCCCATGCCGAACAAATCAAACAACCGTTCAACTAACCAAGCTAAACAGATTCGCGGTACATTATGGGAATATTTGTATACCGTACAAACTTAAATATAATTTACATACATACATATATATCTTTTTTTAAGGAAATAAAACATTTACCCGAAAATTCAACATTTGTACTGACTTTATTCCATAATTTGTCCAAAACGATTCTATTGTGGTAATTTTATCACGGCAATCCACAAGGAACGTCGAGTTGAAATTTCCGCTTCAAATAATGCGCTGCTCTCCGCTGCCCGACGCTGCTAAAAACACGCTGTGTGAACACTTTCGTGCGGTATCGTTAGTTTGAAAGCTCCGCTGCACATCACCGCTACCTAATGGTTTCCGGAGAAGGTACGTGGCGAAAGCGCGGTTTTATCTCATTGCAAGGAGTCATGTCGCTAATTGGATTACATTCTGGCAAAGTAATAGATACAATCGTGAAATCATCGTATTGTAAGCAATGCGAATACTGGAAATATTAAAATATATAATATAAATATTAAAATATTATTCAATGTAAAATATTGTATATAATTTCCCAATTTTTCATTTTCTAGTAGTTAATTGAACTACATAAATGTCACTTACGAATTTAGCTAAGAACCCAACCTTAAAATATTGAAATATTTATGTCATATCATAACATAACCTCGAATATTATTGTATTATACATATATTATATGATTCAGGAGGAAAGGTAAAGATTTTGGTAGGTGATAGTATAGACAAATGCGAACAAAAAATGTCCTATTAACATGTGTCTTATTTCAATGCACTTTCTAATTCTTTTGACTGTACTACGTGTAGCTCTTCTGAGGTCGTCTTGGCGTTCTTGTATGAGGGCAGCACAATTCATAATTCGAACGATCAATTCGTCTCTTGTGTTTACTTTATCTTTGTAAACTTCGTCTTTCAACCATCCCCACAGACGGAAATCTAAAGCGATAAGATCCGGGGACCTCGGTGGCCAAGCCACGGAACCATTTCTGCCGATCCATCTTCCGGGGAATGTTACGTTTAAATGCTGTGTCACCAGATGACTAAAATGAGCAGGGGCTCCGTCATGTTGGAAGAACATACTCATCCTTGTAGCCAAAGGAACATCCTCCAATAATGGTGGAAGGTCGTTTTCAAGAAACCCTAGATAACGGGCCCCTGTAAGATGATGCGATAGGATAACAGGCCCAAGGAGATGATTGTCAATCATACCACACCACACATTTACAGAGAAGCGTTCTTGAAAATGTGTTTCCACAAAGAGCATGTGGGTTTTCGTCGTACCACCGATGTGAGTTCCTAGTGTTATTGATACCGTCACGAGTGAAAGTGGTTTCGTCCGTAAACAGTATTAATGGGATTACCCGGCGATTTGCAATTAGCCTACGACAAAATTTCAAACGTCTACCTTCATCTCCTTCTCGAAGGTATTGCATCCGTTGCAAATAAAAAGGATGCAAGCCTTGTTCTCGTAACGTCCGCCATACTCTTGTTTGTGGAGCACCGATACGTGTAGCAATTCGGCGTGTGCTTGTTGAAGGACTACATTCTACCAACCGCATAATGTCTTCAACTTCATTCACATTTTGTTCATTTGCACGTTCAGATGCAAAATGACTGCTTGGTACTGCCCCAGTCTCGCGCAGTGTAGTGAAAACACGACCGCACACTCTTGAATCGGGTAGTCTGCGGTTGGGAAATCGTCTACCGTATTCTCTAGCAGCAGCAGCAGCGTTACCGTTACAAAAACCGTACACAAATACCATATCAGCGTACTCACCATTGGTAAAGATGTGCGGCATGCTTAATTAGTTTGTCGCTTAAACGATACACGTTTATCACACTTACAAAATTCAATGTCAACTCAAGCACAACCTACTACCTACAACTTCAAAACAAAACTGACAATCGATAACCATAGCAACTACGAGAGTACCAAAATGAAATTAATTAATGAGTTAATGACCCGTATCTCTGTAACTAATAAAAAATAAGACACATGTTAATAGGACATTTTTTGTTCGCATTTGTCTATACTATCACCCACCAAAATCTTTACCTTTCCTCCTGAATCACCCTGTATATATATTATCATAATTGAATATTGTCTTCTTCGTTTGAATTAAAAAAATTGTGGTTTCTTTTTTCTAATATATCAAATACAGAGTGACATCCACTTTCTGTATTTGAATGCATGTTTATTCATCTTTATACTTTGATATTTCTTTTGGAAATCCGTCGTTTTACTTTTAGGTCAATTAAACACACGCATAAAAGTAGAAAGAAAATTTACTGACAAGATATTAATACACAATTTTTTTGTATCTGTATGTTGCTTTTTCATTGTTTATAGTCAATAAATTATAATACATTGTACAGAATAGCAGTCTACAACTCAATTTTTCAAAATACAAAAAATTATTCACTTTCTGAGTCAAATTCTGAACTCGAGTCACTTTCATTTGCAGTATGTATCACTAACGGTTCAACTTCGATATCTGCCAAATATTTTTCTCTTTCATACCATTCATTTATTATTTTATTTGTGTGTCTAACACAATTTTCCCACACATTGCTGGTGCATGTTGCCAAAGCTTCATTCCACATATCAATAACTTTGTCATCTCCATAACCATCTCTACCAATGTTTGCGTTATACTATGCCTTTGCCTTAGCCCAAATTAATTCGATGGCATTAAATTCACATTGGTATGGTGGTAATCTTAATACTTCATGACCAGCCTTCCGTATTATTTCATCGATAACATAAATCTTATCTTATCTTATGAATTTTCAAAGGTTTGACAGTTCATATTTTGTTAATTCGTTTGAACAATTTATATTATTTGTTTGCAGCCACTCAATTATGTCTTGTTTCTGTGTGGAAGTATTCGGCACTTTATTTGCTACAACAGTATGATACGGAGCATTATCCATCACTATAAGTGTTGGTTGTCTCAGTTGTAGCAAAAGATTTTCCACCCACTTCGTAAACAATTCACTGTTCATTTCTCCGTGATAATCAGCAGTATTCGATTTTGAGGCAAATACTAAGCTGGCATTCTCAACAAATCCTTTATAAGATCCAGCATGAATGACAATAAAACGTTTTCCATCATAACCCTCTGATTTTCGAACACTTGCAGTAGAGGCATCTTGCCATGATTTACCTCTAGTGCCCTTGGCATAAATCCAAGTTTCATCCAAAAAAATTACCTCTCTTGAGTATTCTGAAGATAGATTATTCATATACAGTCTTAAAAATGTGCTTCTCATACACACTATATTAAACTTTTCCACCAAAGCACAACGGTTGCATTCTTTTTAAAATTTTAAACTTATTTCTCGCAATAAAATAGCTAAGGAAGATTTTCCCAAGTGTACAATTTCCTTTAATGCCAACTCAGCCTTAAGGCTTGAAAGCGTAACATGTTTTCCTAAGAATATTACTTGTGCATTTAATAAATTGAAACTAGCACAATTAGTCCTTACGTGCTTTATACATATTGTAAATTATGTTTTTCACTTCCATCTTAGAAGAATCAGGCAAATCGGTCGTTTTTGGTTTTGCTTCGAAGGTCTTTTCTTTCCAGGAGATGATAACTTAGGATTTTGTGCCTTTCGTTTTCTGATTGTGCATACAGTTCTCCTAGAAATATGAAGAACATCGGCCACCCTCTAAAATAGATATTCGTTACATGCTAATTCTATTTTATTTAATGTCATTTTACATCATACACAGCATCAACAGAAATTAAGGGAGCCCCATTGCCTTTTTCTTTTTCAAAATAGTCACATAGATTTAGCACTAGTTCCTGTGCCTGCAAGTTTAAACGTTTACCAGGCATTCTCTATAACAATGAAAAACAAAAATAATATCCAAATATACAAAGAACCTGTATGAATAATAAGAAACAATTTTTAAAACAGAATTGTACTAACCACAAAGTGAATTCCAGATATTATTTGCCCTTAAAAGAACAGTTCCTTATTGATAATACTTAACGAGAATATTGGATGAATGAAAACGAAACAGAATTTTTAAGCCACACAGGTTATAATACTAAACACATTGTCACAAATCCTGCAAATTATTGAAACGTACTTGTTAAGGCTGGAGGGTACCTAAAATAGATTTCTAATTTTCGTATATTAAGTTGCCTACTAACAAAATGTGGCATTACGCTTATTTTCAATAACGCTACAGTGTGAGAAAACAAGACGTTCTTGTTAGAAAAGGATAAACACAGTGGACGGGATGGCTATCCGTGTTTGACTCATTCAAAAATATGCAAGGTAATCTTAGCTGGCGTGATAACCTGAAATAACGCTGCATCAGGTAAAATTACATTGAAAGGGAATACAAGGCAAATAGAAATATTAACTATTTACAAGATATAAAAACAGGCCATTTCTACCTACTGTACACATAAGATATAAGTATAAGTATAAGTAAATACTATGAAATATATAATATCAAATATCGACAACTCGATGTGAAGAATAAAATAATGTTTTTATTTCAGTTCAGTCAGACTGTTGAACTAAATTCATAATCCTTTTTTAAATAAGGATCTTTGCATGTGTCTCAAAATAACTTCCGCTCTGAAGGATTTCTCTGAAAATATGACGATTTCAAAAATAACTCTAGGCAGAAAATATAATTTTGCGTTATAATCAAATTTAGTCAAATTTCTATTATAATTAATAACTAATAATGAATAATTATGTCGGTCTGTTTCGTTAATTCCATTAATTGGAGAAAGTATCTGTTATGTCATTAGCAATGTGACTTTTGAAATGTGGAAAGTCTGCAATATCTCATTCGGAAAGTCCAAGGTCAAAAATCGGTATCGCATCATAGTCATTATTGGTGCAGTTAGCATTTATACTTGGTGGCACAATGTTGCTGAATAATAATTTTCTAAGGGCCCAACAGTAAAGCATTCGGATTATTATTCCATCCTCCGCAAGCTCTAATACACAAAAAAATAATTTCAAGTGGTATTGCGAGCACATATATATTTAAAAAATACCTGGATTTTCGACCCGCGTTAAAAATTCAAGTGCCAAATTTTTAACTGTATAGATTCATCAAGAAATCTATAGCAAATGTTTTTCTATTATGTTGCAAAAAACTGTTTTGATATATGGCTACCTAATAATCTATATTGTTCAAATATAATGGATGTTTGTACCGTTTCTGATAGGAAGATTTCACTATTAAACAGTAGATGTTCAGTCGGGATATTTGTAAATAAAGAAACTATATCTACATTAAATTTGGTACATACATAAATAAAAATCTACTAATTCCCAAGAATTTTGTATACTATAAATTGATTTATTCATGATATTACTAAGTATATATGCCAAAAACTTTTCCTTAAATAGTTCCAATAATAATTCACATTTGGTTATTTCTGTTGAATGCCGTCCACAACGTTTCCCGTAATGAAATATATTATCTCTTGTTTAGGAATATGACGCACAAGGAACCTTGTATTTATTTTTCTACCGGTGGTGAGCTATTGTGTTGCCCACATGCTATTTTACAGTTTTGAAAAATGCCGATTATTGTAATAATTTTGTTACATTATTTCGGAATTCATAGACAATTTGGAAAAAGTGGCATATGAAAGAGAGTGGTCACAACAAGCTACCAACGTGGAGATATTTTCGATATATATATTTCTGTCAATATTATTTGCAAAATTTTAATGTTAAATCGAGTTGTACGTTTTTAATTGCCCAAACGTTATTTAAAAAAATAAATAAAAAAATCGCTGTGTCAGTAGACAGATAAAACATAGATGATTCGAAGAAAAATTCGTCCACTCTTTCAACTTTGAAATTGGCTCCCAAAAAGTGTATCGAAATGTGCATAAAACTGCGTATACTTTGAGGTATAAATGCCAGCGTTAACTTCGAACACAAATGTTTTATAGGTAGTCTTCGTCTAACATATAGAACTTTGATGCGACGAATATGCGGTATTTGTCGTTGCTAATACTATTAGACGATGACGTGGTGCAAAGATGCACTGGAAGGATATTAAATATAACTCGGCTAAATACAAATCATGGATGCAATTACATAGAAAAACGTGTTCAGCAAATCACGAAGAAACTTCGGAGTAAATGGAGGTAGACAGAGCACTAGAAATGTGTAAGAGATCTGAAAATCCGCAAGGAGTCAAATATTTATCATACATCTGTGACGGTGATTTTAAAACATACAAAGGCATTGTTGAATCGCAACCATACGGGCAAAACGTTACGATCATGAGAAAAGAATGTGTCGGTCACGTTTAAAAGCGACAAACTAAGCGTTTATTACGGACTTGCCATTAGGAGACATAAAAATTAAATAGAAGAAATGAATACTGCAACATGGGCAACATTACACCACAAATAGTCAACTGACGTTAAACCTCAACATGAAAACTGTCCGCCCGGCCGAAGTTCTTGGTGTTGCTGGCAGGTAGGAAAGGCGATAAATAAATTAAGTGAATACCTTCCCAAATCTCCTGTTTATCCTAATGTTATAGAGGCAATCACTCCTATCTAGAGAGAACTTAGCAATGATTTGTTAGAGCGCTGTTTGGGTGGTTATACTCAAAATTCGAACGTGAGTCTGAACGCGTTGATTTGGACCTTCGCTCCAAAAATAACATTTAGTAGTGCTCCATGCGTTAAAACTGTTGTCAATATTGCCAACAGTATATTCAGTAATGGTTATTCAAGCATTCTTTTATTGATGAATACCATGAATATAGTCATCGGCCCGGTTATAGCAAGCATTTGCGAAGTCTTGGACGAAGCGCGAATTTCAATCGCTGGGGCACGTACATTCGAGGCATCTAAAAAGGTCGTATTTTAAGGTGGCAGAGGAAAGCAGGAAATGATGAGGGAGATAACTATTACGAAGCTTGCATGGCAGATTAACCATAAAATCAAAAAAGTTTGCACTATATAATGAAAAAATGTATTGTAAAACTTTAAATGCGTTTTTCTCGAAACTACGTTTTTCAAACTGGTGTCGAAGGTTTCTCGGGATTTACTCAATGGTTTAACTTGAAGTTTGGTTTTTTATTATCCTTATAGTTTTCTCTAAGCATTCACCGAGGACTTTTACAATTAAGAAATTAATTCCCAATATTACAGCCAAAACTCAAATCAAAAGTTCAATTTTTTTTTCGGTCAAATTTCAATAAACTCTGAAAAAGCTCGGGCAGTGCTTAGGCAATACAATATATTTAAGTAATATTTTTTTCTTTTCGGTTCAGATGTTCCACTATGGCGGAATCATCGACACCAATAAACACTGCGAAAAAATTACTTCTTCTAACATGGTAATAAATGGTATTAAAATTATTATTTTTCTTTTGTTTTTATAGGTTTTATATCATCATAGTGTACCTAACTAAACCACCAAATTGCAAGTGTACAGCCTTCTTATTTCTTTGGCAATCCACACATGAAAATTACCTACTTTTTCGGCCGGTCACAACTGTCTAACCCCTTAACGTAATGGGTGGCATTAATGGAGTTTTAACCCAGTAAACATTTTTAAATTTTGCGGATAATTTAAGTTGGTAGTACCGGCAATAGTGAACATATTCGCATGCATTATGCTTAGAAATTGGCGAGTATGTCCACTATTACCGGAACTACCAACTTAAACGGTCCGCGAAATTGTTATTGCAAATTTAAGAATTCTATACCCAAAAAACAGCTTTAGCACTTTCCCTTTTACTAGCGGATATCCTCATGGCCCACTTAGAAGAAAAAGTAAGGAACGCCTCGTTAGGTAAAAAAACAGAAAATTCTGGTACAGATACGTCGACGATATTTTAACATATTTCATCAATACGTTTAAACAAATCTGACATGTGAACTTGAAAACAACATAAGCATACATTTTCTTGACATAACTCTTATAAGAAATGACACTAGCAATTTGGAGTACGATATCTTCCGAAAACCAACATACATAGAGTGCACTTCAATCTTTCTGTCAAAATTCGCACAAAATAGTGGCGGATGAGTACTTACAGTACTTTTATCAGGCAACACTTTCAGAAAGGACTTAATACAATACGTCTTGTTGGCTATTTAACCTCCCGTGTTTGTCTGATTGTGATAGGCAGACGTATACTTATAATTGTCCATGATGACTTTGTTAGGGACTATAAATATCAAGAAAATCTTGCTCTCTAAATGCTCCCCAAGCTTTGTGGACTTTGCATCATGCAAAGGATAGCACAAGCTGAACTTGCTAAATAGGTCACAAACTACTTGGATGTAACCTTTCTTAGACCGAGGAAGAGGCCGTATCAATTGTACACTAATTACTTCACAAGGTTTAAAGATCTAAGAATGGCCATTCATTTATCCACCAAGTTGTTTTTGAACTGGCTTGGAACGTTGGGACTATAGTCTTCAAATTTTTGCTCTCAGGAGACAGGGCTGGATAAGGTTCTATAACGAATTTAAGAAGGTTCTCACCCTGAATACGAAAATTGGAATACTTGACAGGGTTAACTCGTTCATTCTCTAAGAGTCCTAAATACCAACGGCTTGTACAAGGTGACAGTTTCGATAACCGGGACCGACCTTGATAAGGTATTAGGGACTGGATGCTCTTCCTTTTTTCGGTGATGGTCAATTTCTTTTCCTGTATGTTAGACATAAGTCAGCAAACTCCAGATGAAGACGATTGAGATGTCGTCAACAACATTTGACGCGAAATGAAAGGGGTTAATGCCGAATATAGATTTAAACCATAACAAGGACAATGTCAGACCGGTCACTCTTCAAAGAACTAAAACTCGATGAGCTACAGTTGCTGCCGCACCTGAAATATAACCTCGACCTGTACAAGCTTTTTCATTATATTTTTTCGTTCCATTACACTGAAAGCCCTAAACGAATGACTATCTGTTTTATCTACATGTGTTATTTGGGCTTTTAAAATACTTGTTATAAAGAGCGCATATTTAATATTTTTTCTTAAAATGTGGAGTCATCCTGTAATTTATAGAAACTATCGGGTAATATATGGTAAATGCCGGTGATTCATTTGGTAATTTACTGCGTAATTTACCGACTCACATCACTACACGCAATGTCCTCCAGATGAGCTCGCCTCCAAATCGTTGTCAAGGGTCGTTAATTGTTTTTTATTTTTTGAATTTAGGTTTTTACTAAATCTAACAACGGTATTTGATAACTACTTTTATACTTAGGAAAAGTTGCAAGAATAACACCCCCTTCTCGGACAGGGATTCATTAGGGCATGTATTATACATACATTAACTAGACCTCGATGAAAAGATTCATCTACAAAGGTATAAAGAAAAACAAAACAAAGGTTATCACATTCATGCATAACAAATGTTCATTATACTACGACTTTACGGTTAATCAAACATATCTGCTCATAAACTTCGATGTTTGAAGAACCTATAATCGACAAGTAATTGAAGGAATTTAAGACTCGTTTTGACACTGGTCAATCTTGCTCGGTGATTGGAATATTTTTCACGCGTCAAAATAATATGTTCCAATGTACCGTGTTCCCCACATGCACACAAGTGAAATCTTTTAATCTAATCTCGTAGAGGTAACTGCTGCACAATTTATCATTGCATCGGAACCTACATATTACATATTTTAACAAAGCTTTTCGAGATTACTTTATCATACTAGGATTGTTTTAAGGTTTTTCAGATTGGAGTTGTTTAAGAAAGTTACCTGAAGGGCTAATTAAGTAATGTCTTTAGACTCCTTCAAAAATTATCTTTGCTATGGTTGTAATAATATCGTCGACAAGATATGGTTCAATTCTTCCACTGATTCGCATCTTAATTTAGCAGCTTCATCCGCTTTTTCATTACCTGTAATACCAATATGGTTCACCATCAATATCATTTGTACCGACAACTCTAATGTGTTAATCTGACATACTTCGACTATTAAGGGCTTAATTTTGAATATTATATTTAAATTCTTAATAGATATACTGCCAAAAATGTATGTTCTGGTGTAAGTGATAAATTCATATTCGCTAATCTGATTTGGTTAGGAAAAACACATAATCTTCTAATGAAAGTGGTATAGTTGCTATTTCGAGAAACACTAGGCTTCTTGTAGTCATGAATCATTTCATTGTTTAAACATTAAACATATTCCTTTATGTAACTCTGTGTGTATATGAAAATACTTTCCTTCCGACACTTAAAAAATTGTCTTCGGCTTTTCTGTGATAGGAAAATATTATAAGTTGTGATAAGGGTCATAATTTTTCACAAGGTATGCGTCAACTTTATTTATAATATATGTAATGTACTAACTTACCCGTTGCCCGTTGCTGCGGCCTCAGAAAAAGGAAATTAAAGGAAACTCGTTATAACATTCAATTTACATCATGTCATTTTATTGAAACTTATCATTAGTCATTATTTACACTCAATTGAATTGCATTTGTTTGTATACATGCACGTCACCTATCGTAGGTTATATGTGCTATGCCAAAAATATTCCCCACACGCGCTCCACCTATCGTAGAATCAGTTAGAAATTCATGGCGTTTATTTTTTGGAAACGTTGATCAAATAAATTGATTTAGGCTTCGTTGATGCCACTATGCAAGTATACTCAACAACTTCCGAAAATTTCATGGCGATCGGATGAATGGTGTAGTAATGGATAAAGGACACACAGACATACATTCGTTTTTATATATATACAATAGATGAGTCACTAAATATAAAACAAAGAAAAATAGACCTGGCGTATTCCACTTAAACGTTAACATTCTACCTAGCGCAGTCGATGCGTGATGCGAAGTTACACTTTCGGTACGTCATTATCGCTCCGTATTACGGCGGTAGAGAGGTTGGAAAA
This sequence comes from Chrysina gloriosa, assembly GCA_038088585.1. Lineage (NCBI taxonomy): Eukaryota > Metazoa > Arthropoda > Insecta > Coleoptera > Scarabaeidae > Chrysina > Chrysina gloriosa. Next base: position 33,504,781 of record CM076089.1, read on the forward strand.
ATTCAACAATAGATGCTCTAATGATTGAAACCTAATAAACATATGGCCCGAATTTAAACATTGTAATTCTTCAACGCGACGTATGACTGGAACTTAAATGAACTCTGCGTTCCATGCGTGTATCGTAATATTCCATTTGAGCTTGCTAAAGATATGGCTCGAACGATTACTAGCGTTTATGTTTCTACGTCTACATAACAAACATCCTACTTGAAGATATGCGAGGTTAGGGATTCTCAAAATCTTCCATGCGAAACTTTAGTTAAAAAAATAGTTACGGCATTCTTGGGATTGTAGGGAAATGTTTTCTCTTACAAATTTTATTTTATTTTGTTTGAACTTTCTTCTGTTTTAAGTTGATGCATGAGTTGTGAAAAGCACTGTATAGAAAAATATAAAGATAAAACTTAAACCAAAATTGAATTTACGAGCCAGGAATAGGAAGTTTTGTATTTATTTTTGTATACCTTACATATAAACAAAATGTATATTATAATATAAGAAACATTAATATATATATATTATGTAATTACAATATAAAAAAATGATATACAAGCTGAAGGAAGTTGCTAATAGATCCCAATCGGATGTTAAATTTTGGATGACTCTGGCTTCCTTATAAAAGGCATTTTACTATATGAAAGCATTATTGGTGTTATAACCGGCATAGATTCCAAATTGTACCTTGAGAAATCTTTCCAAATTGGCTTCTTCGAGTATGGCGCTCAGAGAAAAAGGAAATAAGAGAGTTTGAACTAATAGTGTAGCGGTATCAAAGTAAATAAGAACAGTCGGCGTCTGAACTTTGTAACTGCTAGTACACTTCCTGGCAAGCACCTAGAAATTAATAAATTTAATAAAATTTCGGCCAATGTTATCAATGAATTATTGTCCCACATTAATTATTTGCCTGCTTGTCATCCTTCAAGTATTTGCAGTCCAAAATCTATTGTAATATCTAAATAAATATAAATAAATAAATCTTCCTCAAGGAAAACAATCGAGGTTAGATATACTATTTTAAGAATGGAGAATTTGTGTAACGAAAGAATACGACCTCCAGTTAATCTGTAAGATCTTATACTTAATAATATCAATATAAGTAGGATATTTATTGTCCTGTTAAATCCTAAAGCAACTATCTTGAAAACTATTTAATTCCATTTATAATCCTCATTACTTTCTTTTCACAAGTTAGCGTGACTTTGTGGATTGTTTTCATATTGGTTATGTCATTTTCCGCAAGGATCATTAGTAATCGATGGTTCATTTCGAAGTATTCCCAGTAAACATTTTTAATTTCGCGGATAGTTTAAGTTGGTAGTTCCGTTAATAGTGAACATAATCGCATGCATTGTGCTTAAAAATTGGCGAGTATGTCCGCTATTGCCGGAAATACCAACTTAAACGGTCCGCGAAATTTAAAAAATGTTTACCGGGTTCTTGTTTAGACATGGTAAAATTATACACGTGTGTTGATTTTTCATGAAGATTTTGTGTTAGAAAAATAAATAAGTTAATTGTTATTGAAAATATATATTTATTTCCATAATAGGTACGAAGTATTATGTTTAGATATGTATCAGACAAAATATAAAGAAAGAATCTAGCGCGAAATTTAAAAGCATAATAAAACCTTGTGTATATATAAAAATGGATCGTGGTTTATTCGGATGCTTAAAAGTTGAAAACGACTGGACCAAATTGGATACTTCCTTTTGTGGGTTTGTTCGTAATTGCTACGCGAAGGTTTAGGAAAAACAAATCGAAAAATTTTTGGGCAAAACGAAGTTTGCCGGGTCACGTAGTAACAAATAGAAATCCAAAGTCCGGAGATAAAAAGAAAGTAAATAGTGCATAGAAGTTTTTTTGAAAGGAGTCTCAAGCTGTATAAATTTAATTTCTGATTAAATAGGAAGATTTGCGCATCACTTATTACAATCACCACATATTAATTGGCTGCGCAATGTGACACTGAGAAAGTCACCCCAATATATATGCGTATCTACAGAATTAACAACGTGCACTGCGAACGCTTAAAGACTGGCGAATGCAAGTAAGCGCAACATCAAACTTTGGTACACGCGATGCATTGGATTGGTCTATGGAAGCAGAAAAAGCATTATCCGCAGCGCTTTCAATGTATCCATGCATAGGCTATACCTCCCCGCACTTCTGCTGCTTCCATGCGCCGCACCCGCCTAGTATAGCAATCGCAGTGCACGTTGTTGAGTCTGTATATAAATTAGTTTTATAGTCTTTACAGCAATTTTAATTTTCAGAGACAAATAAAATCTCTTCAACAATTCGCTCAACTAAAAGGTGACGAAAGAAGAAGTATACTTAGTAGTTTAACGGATGAAGAATATTCCAATGTAATCAAAGTACTGGGCAGTATGCCTTACGTAGATTTTCAAATCAAATGCGAAGGTGACATAGTTTTAAATAATTACATAGTTTCAATATGTCTACATTTTTTTTACAGTAATGGACGATGAAAATCCTACTGAGGTAACGACTGGTGCTATTGTTACGGTTACAGCTACATTAATACGTAGAGATATGAGCATTTTGTTTGGTGATGAAATTATTGAACACATAAACTTGATAAATGAAAATCACATTGATGGAGGAGATATGAAAGATGGAGGAGATATGAAAGATGGTAGTGATGTTGAGTCCGAAGTTCATTCTATTAAACGTCCTGTTTGGCAAAAACAAAGAAAATCTGTTGTAAAGAAAAGTAAAAAGAAAATAAAACAAAAGATTATTCCTAAAATTAAAGCAGAAGAGAATCCAGCGCCAATAAAAGCAAAAACAATTAAAGAAGACAAATTCAGAGATGACAGTGATATGTCTGAATCGAGTGTTTCAGAAATTAATGAAGTTAATGATAATTCAGAAGATGAGGTAAAAAATGACAGTTTAGAAGATGAAGATCAGGTAAATAAAATTAAATACTAGATTTTCTTATGCCTAACATTGGAAGAATACAAGTATCGGTTTCAATTAACTGATTTTTGAAATGAATTTACTAATGAAAAACGTATAGTCTGTTTTCTGTTTATTGTGTTTCTGAATAGTTTATATAGAAAGATGTGAAATAAACTGCTTCTTTTCCCAAAACATTTCCAAAGATCAAATCAGTATTCAATCAATCATTTGTTGATCATTTGAGTGCTTAATTTTCAAAACACTGGCATATTGGCAAAAAATAGTGTTAATTTTATTTCTTCATAAAGATCACTCCCGCTTTCATCAACGAGCGCCGATAATTAATTGCATGTCTCTGGTCAATGAAATGAGTATTGTAACATTAAAAATAAGGATTTACATTTCTTAAAGTGTCAACTACTAGGCTTTTATTTTAATTAGTTGTTGGCAGTATTTCTGTGAATCAGTCGCAGAAACAGCTCGAAATGTATTACACCACAGCAAGCATAGTTATATTTTCACTGATGAAGGTGTTCCGAAGACGTTCTGAAAATATAACTATTAATTCCATCATTGTTACATGCCTAAGTTGAAGAAAAGGAATTGAATAATGAATGCTCAAACTAAACTGCTATTAGATAATGTTATGTAACAATAATAGTTTATCTGCATAGTGATTTATTTTACTGTTTATATTAGGAATGGGAAATGCTCCAACAAACGCTGCATAAAAGAGAGAAAGTGTTGGAAGGACGTTCAAAACTTTCTCATACAGTACATTGTCCGTTATACCCCCACGATAAGCAGGAATATTGGTGGATATATGTGTGTGATCGAAAATCAAAGTCACTGCTTACTTATCCTTATCATATTACCAACTTAGTCGATAAAGAAGAATGTCAATTGAAAGTAAGTCTATTGCAAATTATTACTTAAGGGCTACCTATGTTACTGCAAACTCGATCAAAACCGTATAACATGAAATTTATATTATCACAGACCATTCAAATATTATCAAATATTTGCACAAGTTCCGAAATACATTGAACATCAAAACAGAGGTATTGTATTGTATTGTAATGAGGTGGGGTCTGGCCCAAAATGGCCCTTTGCACTGCGACCACGTTGATCTATTGTGCTTCCTCTTGTTTGTTTTATTTATTTATTTAATACGCTGAGGAACAGGATCAGCTCCTTCAATGGGAGTGTAAATAGGTCCTCCTCACTCAGCGTATATGCATGTAGTAGTCTATATCTCCTGTGGCCTAGTGCCCCACAGTTAGTGCTCAAGTGTTCCATTGACTCCTCTTCTTCACCGCAGAATCTGCAAGTGTCCGTGTTGGATAAGCCCATTTTGTGAAGGTGCTTGTTACAGGTATAGTGGCCTGTGAGTGCCCCTGTCAGTGTTTTTAAGCTTCCCCTGTCCAGTTTTAAGGCGAGGTCCGCCCTCCTAGCGTCGAAGCTCAGAAATCTTTTGGAATGTTCCAGCCCGCTGGTCTCATTCCAGTGTTTCATTGTAATGGACGCTGTCCATTTCTTTATCTCACCTTTAAGGAGACCTTTGTTAAACCCAAAAGGTGGGGTAGGTCCAGTAAAGTTTCTCTCAGCCCCTTTTTTGCGCAGATGTCTGCCATCTCATTTCCCCGTGCCCCTCATGTCCTGGCACCCAGACCAGGATGATTTGGTTCTGAGTGGCCAGGCCATTAAGCATGTTGCGGCATTCCAATAATAATTTGGACGTAATTGTACAACTGCTCAGGGCTTTAAGGACTGATTGACTATCCGAGAATATTTTGATTCGTATTCCCCTGTCCCAAAACAGAGGTAAATGTATATGTTTGTCTTTATTAGGATTTACCGGGAAATCCATTGACATATTATTGTAGAAATATCTATTGTAGTATCCATAAACCTTATTCTTCCGTCATATACCTTATCTCTAGTTGTCAATTTCAATTTCAACCAAAGAATGACAACTAACGGCAAACTCAACTAGAAATTTCATTCACAGTTGTTTCTTTTATATTCGAAGGCATTTATATTTTATTTTCCACTTTGTGTGATTTATTCACTTTAATTCATAATTTAAAGGCAATTTATTGTGTGCTATAATATTGTTGGAACATATCGAAATATAAACATGAAACAGGGAGATTAGAAAACAAGAGACACTTGTATGTAAAATATTGCAGCTAATTTTATTGTACAGTTTCCCTGGAATAAGGCCGGGTCCTATATTAATATTTGCTCCAAAAGTAGCATTAGGGCCGGTTTTTTATGCATAAGAAAATACATTTATTTAAATCAAGGTATGGGCAACCTCCGGCCCGCGGGCCACATGCGGCCCTCGAGTAAGGTTTGTCCGGCCCGCTACTGAATTCTTTCGTTGCATATTAGCACGGCCCGTCTAAACTTAATTCATAATGAATCATAAGGATACTACAAAAATGTATATTTTTCAAGATTACTCACAGCATAAAACTTCTACAAAAAAGGTTGCCCATGCCTGATTTAAATACTGAACATTATTTTACACTTAATCATCTTGGATCTAAGAGGGAGGTTTTCTATTAGCTCCCGTTTTTGAAATAGGGTTTGTATTATAGGCATCTTAAATAGTCATGTTACAACTTATGATTATATCTTATTTCTGGGGAAATACGATATAATTACATACTTTATATAGAGTAATTCGGCCATTGAATTACAAACCTAGAATGAGACACTGGTTTCAACAGAACCAACATTTCAATCTGCATCTTATCAAATTCGGTTACCGATACAGGTTAGTGTCAGTCACAGACTGCCCATGATAGAAATACATTAGGTATGCTCATAAGTCTACCAAAATAGGATTTTCTTGCGCTACTGTATTGACTGCTGTAACTATATTAGAATTTCTCAAAGCGCGTCATCGCTGGATGCGCACGAGCATACCTAATGTATTTCTATCATGAGACTACCTATTGACCATCGACTCAATGCTAAAAAGTTATCCGATGAGATAGATAGATAGATATCTATTTCACACAGCAAGATTTGAGGGTGACAAAGATGGCGCTAGATATTAACTAGCCGCGAAATTTAAAATTATTGGCGGAAATTTTAAATTAATATTAAATGCGCTTATCGTCAGTTTGAAGATAAGAATCACTAAGTTACATATTAATCCAAAATAAATTATTAGCACGTAAATACTTGCTAGCATGTATTTCACCAGTATTTACATATTATTAATTTATTTCGGATTAAAATGTCACTTCGTGAGTCTTACCCTCAAACCGACGATATATGTAGGTATAATAGGTACAAGATGAAAACAAACATTTGAACGGAAAATGTATATTATAAAGGAAAAGAAAAATTAATTACAGTTGAATTTTACATTAAATAATGAATGGATATTAAAACAAATACCTAACAAGTAGAAGAATTAAATAATTAAACGCTAAAGACAATATGAAACAAAAAAGAAAAATTAATTACAGTAGCGTTTCACGTTAAAAAAATGAGTGAATATTAATCAAATCAAAGGTATAATAAGAAATAATAAATAGTAAAAAGATCGAAACAATAAAAATATAAACAATACAAATGACTCAAACGAAAGAAGTTGGATCCAGAACAGTGATCGGCAATGCATCGCTTTTTCGCTATTCATACTGACTGAAATTTTAAATATAAGTGAGTAGGCATCATTTAAATTCAACTACTCTGATTTACTCATACTCCGGCCAACGTTGATTTATAAGTATAGGTTGCAATAAATATGAATATTGATGTTTGTACATGTGAGAGGGATTCGATATGAATTCTCTCACAATGTTCATATCGAATCCCTCTCACATGTACAAACATCAATGTTCAGACCATATATACATAAAATTTGTATACGAAATTACACCTCTTGCAAAGCTGTACTGACGAGCGGTATAACCGCGAAACGTACGTCTACGGATGGCAAGAGAAGATCAAAATTTTGTAATAAATATGAATGCAACGGCGACATCATACACATACTATACTCACACTCATAAATCACGTCACCTTGATTTCTAATGTCAGGAAAATACTTACAATACTTACATTGATTCAGCTCACTCAACTCATCCATGTATATTTAAAAGTTTAGTTATTAAACAGTTTGCAACTAGTATAAAGTGTATAAAAATATACAAAAGCATAAAATTGTACGTTTATACAGAAACATTTCGGGAAAATTAAATTTTTATTGTTTATCATTTTTATGAGCAGGCAATGAAAAATGGATAGCAATAGTGAGATTGAGGAAAAAATAAATAGCGGAGTTTTTCAAGTAGTGCAAAAACGTAAGGGTAAAAGCGCAATATAATATGAAATAAGCAACACAAATCTACACATATTTCTTTGTTTAATTTTAATAAAAAAGAAACAGTAAAAAAGGCAACAGAGCAAACACACAACCTTATAATGAGTATATTAATGTTCGCATTGCGAACCATACTTATTTTGGGGAGATACGAGTAGAGTCCCGTTTACCTGTTTTAATCCCCATCCCAAAAAAGGTGTACTACGAGTAGAGTCCCGAGATGTAAAAGTTTCTATCCTTATTGGTAGGTACAAATAAAATTCGAAAATAATTTTTTTTTTTAATATCTACTCGTATGTATATTATTTTAAATGAAAATATATATATAAAACATATAGTATATAGTTATAAAAAATTATCAGTTTATTATTTTTTTTATTGCACATATAAATTTATCAAATACATAAATACATTTTTAATAATAAGGTGTTAATCTATAAGAAACAAGTTTTATAAAATCAAATCTTGAAATATGGTTATCATTAAACTCTTTCACTTTTTCCTTAACAAAAATACTCAGTTTATTGTTTTTAATTAAGGGCATAAGAACAGAACTGCGCATTTTAATGTATGTTTCACTTTGAAAGTTTAACAATATTTTTGTAAACAAAAATATGTTCGGGTGGCTGGTGTAAAAATTTTTAAATTAAATAGAAAGCTAGTACTTTCTAATGATTCCGAATAAATAATTAAAAATACATCTGAATTTCAAATAACTACTTGTCTATTTTAGGGCGGAAACGATTAAATAGAATAAAAGATTTTCGAAAATAAATTAATTTTATCTTCTTCCTACACGGGACTCTACTCGTACCCTTTCAGGGACTCCACTCGTACCCAGTATTCCAGGTAGACTCATTAACGGGACTCTACTCGTATTCTCCGCTTATTTTGCATCGTCTATACACATTGAGTTAAGGAGAGTCGAAATCAATAACGTCATAAATGTTGTGAAGTATGAGTTCGATGAGCACTTCAAACTTTCGAATGGATATGAAGTTGGACAACATTGCAATAAGTATGAGTGCGTATAAGTACAAGAAATTATAAGTCATGATTCAACTCTACTCACTTATTCACTACTCATTGCTGATCACTGATCCAGAACCAGGCCGAGAGAAAAATGAAAATATTACAATACGACGTAAATATTTTACTGATGTTGTAGTATCTTCAATTTGCTCTTCTTGCCAAGAGAAATTGTTTGGTCATGTTGGTAACGGTTGAGTCTGGTACAGCATCAAAGAATACCGATACGACAGATTTCCTTAACAATACCATCTATAACAAAATTAAAGTGTGTTGAACAAGTAATCCAGGAAAAATCGATTGTGTCAGTTATCAAACCGAATATTATATGAATGTAATATAGCAACAATAGTAGAGTTTGTTTCCTTAGAGAAGAGCACATTAAATTTGGTGTTCGGTATACGTTACCATGGCCACCGACTAGCGAAAGTCAGTGAAATAGATAAAGCGGGTTTGACCATTTTGTAGTTTCTTTGCTTTACGTTGAAATTGTCTACAAAATAGTTAACGTTTTACTACACCATTAAAACTAGTCTAATGTGCTCTTCTCTAAGGAAACAAACTCTACTTGGCAGTTCTAAAAATAGATATTGGAACGAAAAAGATTATAACTAAGTACTGAACAGCGTATATATGAAAGTATTAGGACAAGTAGAAATTAATTAGTCTCCTTCCATTTAACATAGTTATGAACAAAATCATCAAAAATGTTAAAAGTTAAAATTTTGGCTCTCGAAAATAGTAGCTAAATAGTAACTATTTTCTTTCGTCGTTGATTGCGATGTAACCGAGTATGCCAATTTTCTCCTGCTCGGGAAATGGGGTCATTATTATGACCATATTCATCTCAACGAGATATCGACGTATCACCTGGAAATTTTTACTGTGTCACTCGCAGAATGTTATACTGTACTGACGAGTCCTAATAAGGACGAAACTAATTAGTCTGCAGTTGCGTTTTGCGATTGACATAGTCAAAATTTCCTACAGGATTATTAGCATATGCAAATTGTGCTTACTTTGTAAGCTTTTGCACGGTTACTGGTTAACTGCCCATTAACGAACCTAATTCTATTAGGTGGTTTATAGAGAGTCCTCTATATTTTATTAATTTTATTAAAACAGTAATAGGGTATATAAATCCACATCCAATTAAAATGGAAGGGTTACTTTATGGTGATGATATAGTGATAATGACGGACACGAAGAATAAGATGCAAAGGATGCAGAATACACGATATGGGGAGATTAAGAATATTAAGATGGAGATCAATGCCAAGAGCATGTACAAACACGCTCAAAAATCTTTCTACGGAGCCAAAAATCTTTGTTTCGTACAACAGAAAAAAATACTGGAGCCCAGTAATGATTACTAATTACGAGTGAGAAGTGGTGACAACTTACGAGTATCTGGGAACGATAACTAACCGCGGAAAGATTGCCATGGCCCAACCATTTCACTTTTTCTTGCTTTATTCGTCGAACCCTATTTCCTGTTTGTAATGGGGTGCCTATTAAAATTATTTTTTTCTGTATTTACTCTTTCTTTTTGCGTTTGAATCAAAATTTTTTTGGTAACATATATAATTAGTTAACTAGCTAGTCTGCCTTTTTATGTAATCAATGTACTCCTAGTTTAAGTATCATTACAGTAAATATGTCTACGTATAAAACAAAGTGATTCCCTAAAAACTAAATGGGAATGCTGAATTAAAGGTTTCTTTGTTTATTGGAAGTGCGCGAGCAGCATTAACAAATAGCAATAAATGTGTGCCACGTGTAGATGAAACGACTTCGGTTTTTGATCAAGTGCATGCGAGAGAAGACGATCCTATTTCGAATTAAGTAAACCGAAATTGTATACGGCGAAAAAAACAAAGGAGAGTCGTAAGCGAGCCACGAAGAGAGGAAGTCGTCGGCGGACCACGAAAAGTAGAAGTCGTGGACATGCAAGAAAAGGAGGTCGATGTGCGGCAACGTGAAGTGACGACCGCCGTGATCGAACGAAATTTCTTTTTAGAAAACGCCGCGGGAAAGTCCAAGTGTCGCCAAGAGGCCTTTAGGGACGACTGCATTCCAAGATCACAATCCGGGAGGTGGCACAAGGCGTTCAAGGAAGATTGGGAGGAGGTGGTTGACGAACCCCGTTCTGGACGCCCAACAACGACCAGAACCGACGAAAACGTGACGCGTGTGCACGAATAATTTGTGTTCTAACCGTCGATTGAGTATCCAACAAATCGCTGACACCCTAAACTTGTGTGAGAATATTGTGCCGAAGGTGTTGACTGGAGCAGCACCCCAGTGGCCCCAGCCCCCTTACAGGTGCGATTTAGCGCTCTGTGACTTTTTTGTTCCCCCGACTGAAGAGAGAGCTGAAAGGATAGCATTGAGAGACCGTGGAAAACATCCAAACGCATGTTACAACGTTCTTAAACGGCATTCCTGTGGAGGAGTTTCAAGGTGCCTTCCAGGCATGGCAGACACGTCTCCGCAAGTGCATTGGTGCGGGAGGAAACTATTTCGAAGAATTTTAAGCATTTGTACCGATAACATCAATAAATCTATTTTTCCCCAGAAAATACGCATTATTTTCATAATGGATCCTGTAAGTAATTAGGTCTATTTAGATGCATAGTGCGAGTCATTGCCTTTTTTCTACTTTGAGCAGCTGGTGCAAAAATACTTTACTCTCTCTTTGAATGTTAGACTGGCGTTATTATGTGTTTTCTGTTGTCATTAAACTAATTCTTAAGCGTATTTTCTCTGTACGCCACAAAGAGGAGTATTGTGTAGGTTCACTTTGGTGAAGCTCCTGTTGAAGTTGATGATTTGTTCTTCTATATTTTTGTTTTATTGGTCCTAAAATTATTAAGAAACTTTTCGTAGCAACGAACATCACGCAGTAGCCTTTGCAGATGATCTAGCCAGAATAGGGAAGTCGAAAAAAAAGCTGAAAAAAATCGCAAGGCGACTGATAAAAGAAGCAAGAGGATATGGATTGGAAATTAACCAGAACCAAAATAGATGGTGATGGGAAGCACAGAAGAGAAAACCGAAAGTCTAACTGAGAGTGTACTGGGAGGGAAAAATATAATTTTGAGAGGGTCAACCAGTTTATATACTTGGGGGTACTCATAGAAGGGATAAGCCACGAAGAGCAAGAAATCAGAGGACAGGCAAAAATCGGAGTATATAAAACTGTAATAAGACCAACAGTCACATATTCAGAAAAGACGTGGAGACTGAACAAAATGGAATACTAACCTATCTATCGAGGAAGGAAAACAAGAGTGTTGGAAAATAAGGACGAATGATGAATTAAAAAGACTGTACAAGGAACCAAGTATAATAAGACACATAAAGATACAAAGACTTAGATGGTTAGGTCACATAAAAAATCTTAAATGAACGAATGCCGAAGCTGGTAACCAAGAGGAAACCAATTGGAAGAAAAAGAAGAGGGAGGTCGAGAAAAAGATGGAGTGAAAGTGTAGAAGAAGAAGACCTGAAAAAGATGGGACTAATTGGAAGGGACTGGAAAACAAACTCGAGAGACAGAAAAGAATGGAGACAAACAGTGCACCGATTACCAGAAAGTGAATAAAAGTGGAAAGTGGAAAACACGCCCTAGGGCCTCGAGGTGTGTGAGCGATTTAATTAATCCTCTACTGCGCAAACCCGCCTTTTGACGGCGTTAAGGACAAGCGCCGGCACGCGCGAAGGTGAAATTTTTAGGCAAATGGGTAATGCCGCTTATAGTCGGGAAATAGCTCTACGCTGGAATGGTCGTCGCGTTGCTGTAAAGCATATTGTTTTCGAGTAACCCCAGTCCAAAGTCAAGACTGATAGCGAAAAGGCGAAAATAAATATTTCTTCCCAAACACGATTTTCGGGAACATATAAAACTCGTAATTCTGGTCGGATCGGGTTGTAAAAAGCATCGGTAAGTAGATAAAGGTTCCTTCTTTCGGATGGTGTAAATGTTTTTGGATTCCGAATGAATTTTCTATATAATAATTATGTTTCCCTGGGACCGTCCAGAGACGGACATTTGCAGTTGGGAGTAAATTCTTTTTGTATGCGAGCCACTGCCACCTTCGACATCAATGCGATCAGATCGGACAACTAAGTAGCAAGTTGATGTCAATTGACCATTCATCATCAAAGAATATAATCGACACATGGGCGGCGTCGATCTCATGGATGGTCTTCTTGGTCGCTACCATATCCGTACGAAAATCAGAAAATGGACCAACCATCTTTTTTTCCATTTGTTGGATGTGGCCATGGTGAATTCATACATTCTGTATCATCGTTTACACCAGTATAAACGTCCACAAAGCATCGAATCGCCGATTTTTTCGCTCGAAAGTTGCGGAATCATTGTGTCTGATCGCATATAAAAGACCGAAGGTTCGTCCAGACACATTGTACGTTCCACAAAGAATGATCAATAAGAGATATGTACCACCGCGGATACTCGGTACGACAACGTGGGTCATTGGTGCATATTTCACGACCGCACGGGCAGAAAACCTGTAAATTGCAGGGATGCAAGTCAGAAACTCAAGTTTATTGTACCAAATGCAACTTGAATCTCTGCAATTCAGTCACCAAGTCGTGTTTTCTCATGTTCCATCAACGTCAACCATGATTATCGATGTCTTACCATGCACTTTGCCCATTTTTTCCTTAAATAAAAATATTATTCACGCATACGCCCGTTAATTTTTCTTCTCTAACCATGCAAGACCGCCTTAAGGCAGGGTACAGATTTATACCTGTACCAGGTGTAAGCTTCACCAAATTGAAAAACGGATTTGTTCTTCTCGTGTGACTATTAGTCTATACCGATTTATTGAACCAATTCAAAAAATGGCGCAGTAGAGGGTTAATTAAAAATTAAAATAAATATTTTTGTGTATTTAGTGAGGTTTTTATTTACTATAGTTTTCTGTTACAATTTAGGAGTCCATTCGCTGCCGCTCTTTTCTCTTTTATTTCTGTATTTTTATCTCTATCTGCAAGGTACCTACATATATTCTACTATCTCTTAAAATGTGTTTTCTGAAAATTTAATGCCCTTATGTTAGACATAAGGTGTTAATTGTCCTCCTCTCATTCTTACGTTTTCTTTGTTAAATTTCTTTAATATATATTCTAGCGTCAAGTTGAATGTTGCTGAAAGGAATCCCCTTTGTGTTTTGTGTGTACTTCTAATTCCACTAAACCTGTTATACTTCTCCCCTAATCGAATCAGACGTTTGTCTAAAGTCAATAAAAAGTAGTTCTATTCCCATTCTGTTCTTGTAAACTTCCTTCATTATTTGTTTTGCAATAGGTATGGCATAATTCTTGATTTACCTTCTCTAAATCCGGTTGGGTATTGTCCTACTATTTTGGTTATACGTACTGGCCCGCGTTATATGTGCAACTCTTCTCCAACATATTTTATAAACTCCATGTTTATCCTGGTGCTTTCACTTCCTCGTTGGTTCTGACACTAGGTCTTCGTTTTCCTATTTTAGTCATACTTGCATACCCTGGCATTGTCATTTTTTTCATTTGTCTAACCTCTATATCTGTTTCTTTAAAGTTGTTTCATTCTGTTTCAATGTTGTGTTCGTTATTTGATTGTTCGCTGAGTTTTCCTATCTATTGTCTTCATATATTTGTTATTTGTGTTTGTGTCTTTCAATTTTTCAATGTTTCGTTTTCTGTATATTTTAGATTTTATCTATTCTCTATTTTTTTACAGTTGCAGTCACCAGGTCTGTGCCTCTGTAAATCCATACATTTTTGACGAATGATTGTTTTCTCTTTTTGTAATCAGTACATGATCGATTTATGCCCTCATTCTCTGATCCGGATATAATCAAGTTACTTTACGCAATTTGGAATAATTAAATTTTGTAGTAGATATAATGATATTTACGCTTACAGCTAGGTTGCATATCCTTTCTCTGTTATCGATTATTTTGTCGTGTATAGTAAATTTTCCAGTCTGACGATCTGGGCATTGAAGTCTTCTATTAGTAATATATTGTCTTTTTTGTCATTTTCTCCATTTCTTCAATTCTTTCGTACATTTTGTCCTTTTCTTCATCTATCGCTTTCTCTGTTCTTTGTTTTTATAACGACTTTTATGCATATGTATTTTCTAATCTCGATTGTCTTCCTATTTTTAATCATTCTTTGTACCTATATTGGTAAGTGTTCTTCCTTTATTTTCCTTGCTTCTGTTGCTTCGTTTTCCCTGATGTCGCTTGTACCATTCTTATACTTAGCTTGTTCAGATTTGTAGGCTTTATCGTCTATATCAATTTTATTGTAAGCCTCACGTGCACGATATCCTTTTTATTTTGCGGCTTTCATATGTTTTGAATATTTTTATGATAATCATCAATAAATATTACTGTTCCTTCCAGTTTTTTCGTTTCTTTAGTATTTCCATTTTGTTTTCATGTTTCTTTTCATTCTCCTCTATCTTCCTATATTTGCCATTCCTCCTCGTTGTTTTTTCTCTTTTCATCTGCTTCTGTTCATTGCTTATATATTTCCTTGTCTAAGTTCTCAGTTTGCTCATTCAATATGTTAAATGCGCCTTTTGTTTCTGTTCTTATTTCTTGAATAGCTTTCAATATTTCCTTCATTTTGTTTCTTTTTCTACTGTAGGTGATCTAGCAACGAGTTTGTTTTTGAAGTGCATACTTCTTAAAGGACACCGGACCGGCTCGAGCGTAAACGTAAACGTAGGAGCGTTAAATTTAATTTAAATTAAATCACTCCGTGTGAAAGACAAAGGAAACAGAGTATGAGCGAGAGGCGATGAGTAAGAGAAGGGGATACGTGCGTGCTTGCTTCGTCTGAAACAGGAGAAACAGAGAGTATTATGTGCGAGCGGGAGGTGACGAGTCGGGAGGTCAGAGAAGGAGAGATAGAGAGAGTATGATGTGCGAGCTAGACGCGAAACTTCTGAAAAAGATTTTATACAACCTAATCATAATGATTTCCGAATCATCCTAATTTGACGTATAAGAACGAATAAAATAAAACATTATACATAAAACATCCGAAAACAATTTTATACAACCTACTCCTACTAATTTCCATATCATCAACAAATACGTAGAACGAAAACGCGATGACCTCCAAGTAAGAAATACGACATTATTGGGTATTTACTTTACGCATGCGTGAACCACACACACCATTTTTTTATTTATCAAAAGAATTCGATTTCCGCTTTTATGTATAAATTAAATCGGGAATAAATTAGAGAGGGTGAACAATATGAAAATGTAATAATTATTATAATAAAAAAATTGATTGTGACGCCTCGCCTTACGAAATGTATAATAATCAATACAAAATACTACACGAAATTGCTCTTATATATCATTAAAAATACATGACATCTTTTACAAGTTTACAAATCTTTTACTGTTCCCACATTTACATATGGCAATGAGACAAACAAAACTTGGAAGTATTAAAAATGCTGCGAAGATGAAATATTTGACGAGAATAGTCGAAAAATAGAAATAGAGAAAGTGAGAAGCGACCCCACCCGGCAGGAGTTAAAACAGAAACCGATATAAAAGAAAGAATAACTAGGATGGTGTGAGCACATAAGTAAAACGGGTGAAGACGAAACGAAAAGAAGTGATAAAAGAAGAAACGGGAGGCCGAGGACAACCAATAAATGCGAGAGACGGTGCCTGAGAAGAAGGAACTGATACGGAAGCGTAGGGAGTGGAAGAGATTGACAAAGAGTTAATGCTACTTCGACACCCATAAAAGGTATAGGGAGATTCGAAGAACGAAAGACATATTTGTAGATATGTGTTTGTCAAGAATACAACGTAACAATAGCTTATATAGGGGATCTGCTTTTTGTGTTTGTTGAAATTTTACTAAAAAGAAAAAAAAGAATACAAAAATCGAGAAACCGGTCATCTGTTTTACATATATCATATAAGAAAACTTTTGGTATCCTCATCATGTGTATTCCCGTTCCACTTCTGTAGAAACAAATAGCGGTAAAAATGCGTATAGCTCACGCGGAATGTGAAGACACCTGGTTGCGCGAAACGGATTAGATCGAACGCCGGCTACAATCCATAATACAATCTTTTTGTGAAGTATTTTTATTATTAGGCATTTAATTATGAAGTAAAATATATTTTAATAGCAATAACCATAAATACACACGTACTTCTGCTTTTAAAACAAAAAGTTATGAGGTTATGTTTACTACATCAATTTCATTTGACTGTGAAAGTTAATATGTAGTTAACCTCCCTATACTCACGCATACGGTGTGTGAGACCGACTTATATAGTATAGTATACGTCTTTCATTTTGACGTGAGTATAGGAAGGTTAAACATAAGAATGAAGTATTGTATTATTTTTAACGTTTTAATAAGGAATTACTATTTAATGATTATAAATGTACAATGATATAATTTTATTACTTCATCAAGTAAATGGTATTTTATAAGGATATAAAAACAGTGAAATGTAATTTATTTATTTATTTATTTGGTCTACTGACAAAATAATCACTACATATTTTTTGTAATAAGTTGAAACGAAGAGTCAGATAATGCAGTTAACACTCTTCATCATCTTCAGAATCATCATCTGAATCTTCATTTAAATTTATCACAAAGTGTTCGCAATAATCATCCATTATGAATTCTTTTTCTATATACTCGTTTTCAACCTGTCTAACGTTTCTGCAGACTTCGAACCATTCAACTGCGGTAACAGAAGCAACTTTTTCGCACGTTAGCACTTTGCACTTCTTCTAACTTGAAAGTAACATTTTTGATGCAACCCAATCCTATACAATTCCCCACACTTTCTTTATGAGGTTTAGCTCTGGCTGATATGGTGGAAAACCAGTGTGTCCATACTGAGCACAGAGGGCATCAACACTATATTGTAAATATGGTTGGTTTATGTATTTTAATTAAACGATATAATTCTGGTTTTATTGTTGCTTTCATATATGATGCGTCGCTCATTTAGCCACGCCATCATTTCATCTTTTTACTATTACTAGTAGGATGATTTATAGCTAAAACATTATGGTAACTTGCATTGTCCATCACTACCACTGATTTAGGTGGTAAACTGGGAATAAGGTGCTCTTGAAGCCATTTCTGATAGTTAACGAAAATTTTTCTCATCGTGGTAGTCACCAGTTTTCTGTCCAGATTTAAAAATTAGCAAATCATTCTCTACAAATCCAGTTTCACCACCTTCAACAATCATATATATATTAATAATATTCTCTAAAAATTCTTTTACCATACCTGCATGTACTATAATAAGACGCTTTCCTTTTGAAACAAGATATTTTAGCCCTTGATTTGTATTATCGTCCCAACCATATGGTGCAGTATGACTGGAATGTATATAGGATTCATCAAAAAATATAGGAATTTTATATATTTAGGTATCTGTATATATAATCGGTCGTCCTTCAATGCAAAACTTTGTGATTGCACGTATATATTTACAGCGCCATTCACGTATGTTATTATGTTCCAGCAGAAGCTTTCGATTACCACTTGTTTTGTACCATCTAAAGCTAGAAGTCAAATTAATTGTATACGCAGATAATATTGTATAAGTGATACCAACCTGAAACCAACTTTCCTTAATAAAACCCCAAGAGAAGTTTCTTTGCCAATAAATCCGATAGATTCATCATCTTTAATTTTATTAGAGATGGCTTTCACAGTTGGTCTCCTTTTCTCAGTAATGTAAAAATTATAAATTATCCGTAGTATAGCTGCCTCTATAAAATTATCCACCTTTTTTAGAGAACTCTTCGTTACTTGCTGTCTCGGAGACATAAATGTAGAGGTAGCACCTCTCTCAATTGCATTACCTTCTCTAATAACACGAGCAATTGTACTTTTAGATACCCCAGTGGCCTTAACAACAGCGTCTAAAATACTACTACCTGTAAAAACATTTGTTATAAACACATTTGTGGTATTTCTTGTATATTTACCTTGCAATTTATTCTGTTTAAAATAATTATATACGTTCAAAATTATTTTTCGCGATTCCTGCGGAATAATATGCTGTTTCTTACCGGGTGTTCCTTCGCATTCGTTTGACATTCTAAAGAACAAGTAATAATTAACGCTTCGGCGGGCGCGCCTTTTAGAATCGCATTAGCGGGCGCGCCGCTAGAAACGTGAAGAACTAAAGTTGTACAGGTTTCTAGCTCACAAATAACAAAGAAAGTTATATTTGATGTAGTACAATAAATCAAATGCACCATACTTAACTATTTTATTAAAGTAAAGGATATATGTATATATAAATAGTATAAACTAAAATATAGACTTTTAAAAACCAAAAGTATCATACAACTTCCATTGGTTCCTCCTGCTCACATTCTAAATACTTAACAATAATGTTACTATGCTTCACACGTTCTTTCCACAGTGTTGACAAACTGACTTTGTTTTGTTATTTTTGTGACTGCCACAGATGTGGCAGATGCCTGGCTTTGTTGGTGGTTTAGTTTGTAATTCATCCCCTCCATATTTAGATAAAATTGCGGAGATATCTTTAGGGAGGGACTTTATTTGAGCCCTGCCTTTCAAATGATCCTCCAACAGTTGCAACGCAAAATTTCTTACAAAAACTCTTCTTCTGTCTTTGTTATCAATATTTTTGAATTTGAAAACGAGTCTTGAATTTATTCCACATATATCTAGATGTCTGAAGAAAAGTGCAAGTGACCATCTTCTTGTAATTCTAGACGTATTATAAGAACCGCATATTTGGTCGACTGTGTCCACACCTACTTTTCTGGCATTGTATTCCAAATTTACAAGTGGCTTTTTGATGTCATCGTCTACATCAGAGGAGTTATGTATCTTTGAAAGAAAAATTACTGCTTTATTCTTTTTGGGTACAGTTGAAACAAGACAAGCATCATTTTGGAAGCCAAATCCAGATGATCGCAGTTCCCTTCTTTTACTTGGTAGGAATTCCAAAGGTATTTCTCTCTTAATTTTTTTTTATTGTTCCAAACAAAGTTGTTGCTTTGTTAACAAATATTTTCCAAGTGCATAACTTGTATAATAGTTATCTGTGGTAACGTTTCTGTCTCTTCACAATATCTTCAGCATTGTTTGTTTTTTGATACCGTCCAGTTACTTGCTTTCCACAATAAATTTCAAAATTGAAAGTGTAGAATGTCTTGGCGTCACATAGAGCATAAATCTTAATGCCATACTTGGCACTACTGGCTTGTTAGGAATATATTGCACAAATGAACAGCGACCTCTAAATGCATGAAACATCTCATCAATCGTTACATATTCACTTAAATTAAAATGAGCCGTACAGTTATTGTCAAAGTTATCATGAAAATTTCGGATTTAGGGCTAATTTGTTAGTTTGTGTTCTTTCTTCTCTAGTATGCAGATTATCGAATCGTAAAGAACGAAGTACAAATTGGAAACGCTCGTAACTGAAGAGAGCCCGCAAAAGAATCATTCCCGTACCATCTGAATTCTATAGTTCTAAGCAGTTAGTATGACTGCCCTAACAGAGCTCTAATTTCAATTTGTGTAGTGTCTCTGCAATATCTCTCTCTTGAATAGTCTACTTCCAGTCTTTTCTTTTCTATATATATGCTTGTACATGTTACTGCATCGTCAATCATTGGGTCAGTAATAAACAATCTAAATGCGTCAATTTCTCTGTGTATATTTTTAGCACTTGCTTTTGGACCAGGTAATGTTTTTATGATATTCTTCGCTTTTATTTTTGCAAATAAAACATGTTTGCTTATCCAAAGTGTTTCATTATCATCATCTTCAAGTTGCCTCTGACCGTCATCTTCTGAGACCGCATCGATTTCTTCTGCTGGCTGCTCAGAATCGCTGCTGTATAAATCTTGTGTTATCGCCTCTTCTGTGTCTATTTCGCTATTATTGTCATCACTATCACTTTCTTCCCCTAATTCCCTAACGATGACTAAAGCTTTTTCTGATTCATCGGGTGTTAATCCTTTACCTGACTTAAAATTCAATACAGTCGTGCTATTTATTTTATAAGTTTAAAGTATATATGTTAGACAACACAATAGTACACACACACACGCATGTAAATTACACACACAGTATTATGAAAAATTTTGCAGTAAATAAAACTTACAGGACTGGGCGCGCTGCGGCAAACACACCGCAATTTTAACCTGCTTAGAATATAACGTATGTAACAACTGCGATCAAATAACACATGGCATCTAATTCTGTGGGTTAACGAAGCCAATAACATAAACAAGGAATACCTAAACGCATAATATTATAGGGCTCACCATATATTAATTATAAGAATAATATGCGCGCCCTCCGGAGGATTAAATGCAAAACTGATAAAATGATTTTACTTACGTATTTGTATAATGTGCAATTTTAAAATAGTTTTGAAAAAAACTTGGGAATTAATTCAAAGAAAAACAGAAAGAACGATGAAAAATAATGAAGAACAAGACAGTAAAAATGTAAACAAACAGCTAATATGGCGACTGACACAGTCGATATTCGCAGAACGATCTGTAGTACCTCTATCTCACTTAAATTATTATATATATGTATTATCTCTTAAAATGATCAATATGCGTCTTTGCGTCGGTGTCTTCACATTCCGCGTGAATTATAATTCGGTACATAATGGGAGAATTCCCTCTCATAGGTACGTACAAACATCATAAATCCTATGCAACAACGGCGAACATGGTTCGAGGCTTTCGCTTCTGCGTAATTCGCTGCAGTTACCGTCCCTAACTAATTGGTACATGCAGCTTATATTTAGGACATTGTAAGTTGACGCATAATCCTTGATCTAAAGATAACTCAATCACCGTCGGGTCTTCTGTCAGAGTAGTAGTAATGTTTTAAGGGAGAATGGTCCACCACCTAATTGAAAATAACGCCTTGTCTTTTCTATATCTGTTCGCTAGATATACACAGTGACCCGGGTGATTGACATCTAATGCTCCATCTATCCCGCACGAGAATAAGCAACTACAAAGAATTTATGTTCGCTTGCAAAAACTTATCACAAATACACTTTCAATAATGGTAATCCATTAATCACGTGACCGTAATCGTTTTCAATCACTGTGTAGGACGGAGCATAACAAATTTAACTATAGTGTTAGAAATAAGGTAGTAAATGACGCAGAACTACACGAGTAGAACTATGTATTGATTTCGATACAGCAACTTATTTAATATGACTGTAAAAGGGAGCTGGTTGTCTTCGGACGCGATAGCGGCTGTGTCACCCCGGCCGACGGTCCTCCGTAGAGTGTCTTCGCTACCGTCCCCTGACCGGCTTCAGACGCGGATCCGAGCTTATCATCCGTAGACTAAACAAACTGCTAACACGGCCAGCCTGACAGATGTTCCGCTCTCGGAACATTCAGGAATGGATCTTCCTTATTCTGCGAATCGTCAAACAGGAAATTAAGTAAATCATAATAACATTGCAAATATGTCGCGATTTATTTAGGTTCGGAGCGACACCCGAAAAGTATTCGCCTCATTATGCGGGGAGACACCCCAAAAACACATCGGTCGCATTATCCGGGAGCGACACCCCAAAGCATGCATAAGCCTCATTATCCGGGGAGAGACACCCCAAAAACACATCGGCCTCGTTATCCGGGGAGAGACCCCAAAAACACATCGGTCGCATTATCCGGGAGCAACACCCCAAAGCATGCATAAGCCTCATTATCCGGGGAGAGACACCCCAAAAACACATCGGCCTCGTTATCCGGAGAGAGACCCCAAAAACACATCGGTCGCATTATCCGGCGAGCAACACCCCAAAGCATGCATGCGCCTCATTATCCGGGGAGAGACACCCCATAAACACATAATAAATTCATAATCACATAATTCTCAAGACATGCACCTCCAATCTCATTCTTCGACACAACTACAGCTAAGGTCGTCCTTTCAACTTTGCCAATTCTTTACTATTTATATTTATATTTCAACTAAAAATGCTAAATTTGTTATAACTACGGTCGTAGTATTACTACTTAACATGCTTTTTACCTTTACCATACTCATTTTCAATGGATAGCAATAAATATGTCATAAACGATTGGAGCTGTTCTTTCACCGCCTTGACAATCTTTGATTGCGCGCGCCTATTCGTCTTCGTACATATCCGTCTTCCTTTGTTATACTTAAGATTTTATAGTACCCTAAGTGTTCAAAATCCATTTCCAGGCATTTTTTGTTTGTGATTCATCGTCGAGAACTGCTTATAGTTGTTTGAATACCCATTAGATCCTTGAATAGACTTAAATTAGTAGAAAGTTTGTACCGTGGTATTTAACATCAATTGAATTTTCCATATAACACTCGGCCATTCTGGTTTGATTTTAAGTTCGATACACAATAAATTCATAATAGTACGTATACACCATTTAACTTAACCATTGGTTCTGTGGACATCAGGAGCAATAGAATGGTATTAAATATTGCATTGGTTTAACAATCTACAAATTGATAAATTGTGGAAGATAGTACCACTGTTCATTAAAAACACAGCGATATCAAACTAATTTTATCGACGTCGAAAAAATAACCCAGAATTTTATTATTGATGAGAAAGACTTTTCTGGAAAATAAAGTAAACCGCCTTTCTCGGTCAAAAATTATCTCTCTTAATCACACAAATTGCTTTTACTCGGTATTTTCTTGCTGTTGGACGTGTGAGCCACGAATCAATTTTGCTAGTGCACCGATACAGAATTACGACTAAACAAAAATCTACATGACTTAAAGGGAACCGCTACAACAAAAAATGTTGTAGTTAAAATCTTACAGATAAATCCACCATCGAGTAATAAGTGATACAATACCACATTTGTAGACGGCAATTTTAATTGAAATAGAGTCAGTAATGATTGTAAATCTAATTTCTAACAAATAGATCCGAAAGTATTTAAGTAAATTCACAATTATGTCTAAATACGCTCTGCGTAAATTATAAATTTCAGATACGTATGCCACAGGTACGTGTAATTTTTTTTTTAACACGCAGAAATGTAATAAAATTCTAATTTTGTTTAACACTTCTCTGAATTTATTCGACATCAAGGAAACGTCCGCATAATTTTAGTTGGTATTGGGGTTACTTTATCTTTGCCAATCAAGTTCATGTTTTGTCTGCTTTCAACATTACTTTTCGGAAAGCAGTGATTAGAATTATGCTCTATTTTAAAACAAAATTGACATTTTTCTGTTCGACACGAAGTTATTTCGTCTTGTTTATATTCGGACGAACGGTTCATATTTCTTTTTTGAGGCGGCATATGCCCGCACTTAAGACAAGTTTGTTTAAATTCTGGTATCTTAAATCGTCTGTGTGAAACCGATAAGGATTTACGTTCACGCGTATCGCTTACAGATACAGATTTAGGTAAAGTGCTAAAGAAAGAAATTAAATCAGATATGTGCAAATATTTCGCACAAATTGTATTTTAGCATCGTCGATACCATACACAATTAATTCAATTGAGTCAGTATTATATTAATTAACACACACATTTTTTAAGAGTCAATTTTCATACATGCAGAGCTTTTAAAAACAGAAGTCTCGCATAGCAAGCTGTCGAGTTTTCTTTTTTTTTTTTTTTTGTGGAAATGCTTTCTAAAAAGTCAAACTTTAACGTTTCCTAATTACGTTCATTTAGACACCAGACATTCGTCAACATTGTCGATATCCGGCCTGAAAAGCAAAAGATTTGCTTGTTCGGGAACAGTCCTACTATATTTTTTATTTTCGTCAACTCTCTCAGTAACTCTTCCATGGTCGGTGGCAATACGTCTGGATGCGAATCCCACTTCTGATGTTAGAAATAAGGTAGTAAATGACGCAGAACTACACGAGTAGAACTATGTATTGATTTCGATACAGCAACTTACTTAATATGACTGTAAAAGGGAGCTGGTTGCTTTCGGATGCGATAGCGGCTGTGTCACCCCAGCCGACCGTCCTCCGTAGAGCGTCTTCGCTAGCGTCCCCCGACCGGCTTCAGACGCGGATCCGAGCTTATCATCCGTAGACTGAACAAACTGCTAACAATAGATAGAATGAAACTTCTCTTATAATAAATTGAAATGAAACTTGGGAGTGACGGGAGGCTGGGTTATTCAAGAAATAACAGGGATACAGACAGAATCCACTGAAGTGTTTTAACTGCAATCAACAAGAACATGTACTGGCAAATTGTCCCAACCCCAGGAGACAGAGAGGATCTTGTTTTGAATGCGGTAGTATGGATCATCGAATTGCAAATTGTCCAACAAGAACACCAAGAGGAGGTATACCCAAGAATACAACACAGGGATCTAATACGAATACAACAATGACCATCAGCGGTGGATCTCCATTTATGGTACCAATTGACATGAGTCATAGTAGTTATAATTGTAGGACAAATGCCATCTTGGATTCAGGTAGCCCCGTTTCTTTAATAAATTATAAGTTAGCCAAAAATTTTGAATTTGAACAAGTAGATGGTAAAGTGGAAAATTATGAGGGAATAAATAAATCAAAGTTAGACATAATAGGTCAAGTTTATTGTAAAGTTCTTGTTAATACTATAGGTTTATACTTATCATTCTTAGTTGTTCCATGTGATAGTATGCCTTATGAGTATTTATTAGGCCGAGATTTTATTTGTAACCCAAATGTTTGTGTAACTTTTGGTGATAATATTGTTGATACCTGCCCAACACAATCCTATTTAGATTTAACTAATGAATGTTTTAAATATTAATTATGAAGAAGATGACAGTAATTGTGAACATGATATCGATGTGGACACTACGTTACCGTCAGATGTTATTTTAGATCTTAAACAAACTTATCAAAAGTTTTATACAAATGCAGTACGTCCTGAAACAGCAAAAGTGGACTTCAAAATGCAACTAACTTTAAATAAATTAGAACCGTTTTATTCACGACCGCGACGTTTATCTTATTCAGAAAAGCAAGCTTTAGATAAAATATTGCAAGACTTGTTAAAGAATAAAATCATTCGCGAAATCCACTCACCCTATTGTTCACCGATAATTTAACCAAGAAAAAGACAAGAGAGTACCGGATGTGTGTCGATTTTAGAACTTTGAACAAGTACTTAGTACTTAGTAGTAGTAGAGTCAGTAAAATACACCTCATTTATCACACCAACGGGGCAATACGAATTTTGTAGGATGCCATTTGGCCTCAGTTCAAGCCCTGCAACATTTTCCAGGTTCATAAATAAGGTTTTCAAGGAGTTGATTCAGTTAAACAAGATTCATATGTATGTATATATGTAGATGATATCCTAATCGCGACCACAACAGTGAGTGAAAATTTAGAAATACTCAAACAAGTCTTTAAAATCCTAACCGATAATTTGCTGGAACTTAGAATCGACAAATGTTCTTTTCTGAAAAGACAGATTGATTTTTTGGGATACAGTATTAACGAAAACGGAATTAGTCCCAATGAAATGAATACAGAATCTATAAGGAAATATCCTGTACCTGCAAATACCAAAGAAGTACACAGATTCATCGGATTGTGTAGCTAATGTAGCTATTTTAGACGGTTCATACATAATTTTTCGTTAATAGCCAAACCACTTTATGACCTGTTGAAGAGAAACGCAAAATTTGCGTTTGATGAGAAACAACCCATTTTAGCTATTTATTCACCCCATAGCAAGACGGAACTCCATTGTGACGCAAGCGTGGACGGATTCGGTTCCATTTTACTTCAAAAACAGTCAGATACCAAATTTCATCCGGTATTTTACTTTAGCAAAAGAACTTCAGAACATGAAATGAAATATCATAGTTACGAACTGGAATGCTTATCAATAGTATATGCATTAAAAAGGTTTCTCACTTATCTGCAAGGAATACCATTTACGATTGTGACCGATTGTGATAATTTTCGCCTTACGTTAGCTAAAAACGACGTAGTTCCTAGGATTATGCGATGGTGCCTGTTTCTACAGAACTATCAATATACCATTGAACATCGTTCAAATGTTCGCATGCAACATGTAGACGCTTTAAGTCGCATAAATCACGTATTGGTTTTAGAAGGTAACACACTTGAACAGACTCTAGCATATAAGCAAATGACTGATAAGGATATAGTTGAATTAAGAGAATCGTTAGAGAAGTCGGAACATTCATTATACGAGTTACGCAATGGATTAGTTTACCGAAAATATGGCAGTCTAATACTATTCTATGTACCACAATGTATGGAGTTTACTATAATGTACACATACCACACCGAAATGGGACATCATGGAGTAGATAAAATTCTAGAACTCATTACTAGGACATATTGGTTTCCAAAAATACGCTCGAAGATTCAAGAATTTATTAGCAACTGTTTAAAATGTATGGAATTTAATAGGAAGTCCGGAAAACAGGAAGGATATCTGCATAGTATACCAAAGGGAAACTTACCATTCGATACCGTTCATGTGGACCACTATGGACCTCTTCCAACCACTAAACGTAAACGGAAATACATATTTGAAATTATTGACGGATTCAAAAAATTTATAAAGCTTTATCCCTGTAATAGTACGAACGCGCAAGAAGTTATAAAACATCTATGTTCGTATATGCAAAATTACAGTAGACCAAAAGTAAATAATATCTGATCGTGGTTCATGTTTTACTTCAAATTCGTTCAAAGAATTTACTAGTGGTAGCGATATATAGCATATTTTGATTGCTGCCGGAGCGCCTAGATCGAATCGACAAATTGAAAGGATGAACTCTATAATAATGCCAACTCTTAGTAAACTTGTAAATCAGAATCAACTTGAGTGGGACGATCTGGTGTCAGATGTAGAGTTTGGGAGGAATAATACCGTAAATCGTGTGACTGGAGAAACCCCTTCAAAACTTTTATTTGGTCGCAACCAGTTAGGGAACGTTCATGACAATGTACGAGAGACGTTAGAAACGATCATGCAGGATCAAAACAGGAATTTAGCAGAGATTAGATTAAAAGCGGAGATGCGAATTATGGACAGCCAAGGTAAGAATGAAGAGCACTATAACTAGCGGAGAAAGGCTGCACGTCAGTATGATCCAGGACAGCGCGTAATGATACGTAGATATGACCCCAGGAACGAGTAAGAAGCTTAATCCAAAATATCGCGGACCTTATTAAGTTAAGGCTAGTTTACCCACTGATAAATACCTCATAACCGATATACCGGCGTTTCAAAACACTCAAATACCGTATGAAAGTGTACTTGATGCTTCGAGATTGAAACCTTATGAGTCAAAGTCAAATTAATATTTTCTTAGATTATGTCTTATTATGCTTTACGTAGTTCTTATGTTCATTTCAGATGTGTTTATTATGTCTTTATGTTATACATGTTAAGTATTATGTATAGTAGTTTGTGAAGTGTTTATGTTACGGAAGAGAGGAATACTTATGTATTTATGAGTTAAATGTTTAATATTAATGTTAATATGATAGAAGAAAAAAAAAAGGGGCTGAGAGAAACTTTACTGGACCTACCCCACCTTTTGGGTTTAACAAAGATCTCCTTAAAGGTGAGATAAAGAAATGGACAGCGTCCATTACAATGAAACACTGGAATGAGACCAGCGGGCTGGAACATTCCAAAAGATTTCTGAGCTTTGACGCTAGGAGGGCGGACCTCGCCCTAAAACTGGACAGGGGAAGCTTAAAAACACTGACAGGGACACTCACAGGCCACTATACCTGTAACAAGCACCTTCACAAAATGGGCTTATCCAACACGGACACTTGCAGATTCTGCGGTGAAGAAGAGGAGTCAATGGAACACTTGATCACTAACTGTGGGGCACTAGGCAACAGGAGATATAGACTATTACATGCATATACGCTGAGTGAGGAGGACCTATTTACACTCCCATTGAAGGAGCTGATCCTGTTCCTCAGCGTATTAAATAAATAAATAAAACAAACAAGAGGAAGCACAATAGATCAACGTGGTCGCAGTGCAAAGGGACATTTTTGGCCAGACCTCACCTCATTACAATACAATACCATACAATACAATATGATAGAGATGTGATCGAGAGCGATCAACTGTCACGAAGGCCGAATTGTAGTAAGTAGATTTAAAATTTAGAATTTCCCGCTTCCCTGAAGGTTGGAATGAGAGGCGGAATAAAGGGAGGCGGTCGAGAGCATGATACAACTACATAAGGTATGCTCGTAGGAATCTAAAAATACGTAATTTTTGCGCATTGGCCAGTGAGTGTCATCACAACGTCACGACCGCGTCATCGCCATAGTATCTTGTTTACATCCATTGTTATTTTTACGAGTATTTGGTTATATAGTTGCGTTTGTTTAGGCTTTCCAATTATTAATTATTTATAATGGTATTGCAAAAGGACAATTTATATTTGATAGTCAATAATATATATTTAGACCTTTAACTAGTTAAAGTCTGTAAATAAACAACGAATTGTTCTGATAACAACGACAAAAGCTGCAATTTGTTTCAAATAATTTTGAAATTCATATATAAATATTGTAACATTACTATATAAGTATTTGTAACATTAAGAATTGTCCTGATCAATTATTAATTATCAGGAAATATAAATTTATGCAATACATTGGTAGCGCTATAACTTCACAGACACTAGTTTATAGAAATTGTCGTATTAGAATTGGCCACTGCATAATCATAATTGGATGCGCGCGAGCATACCTTGTTTTCTTGCATCATGGTCGAGGGTAGCGTCTTGAGAGGCGGAGTTAGTTTCTAAGGTTATGTTATGTGATGTGTGATGTGTCTTAAAATAGAAGACTATTTATGTTGGTTTTGTTTTGTATCGGCCCTGATAAAAATAGACGACAACATATACATTTAATTAAAAATATCACCGCTGTTATACATATATGTTATATATAATTTCAATTTTATTTCTGTATCTGATTTGAAATATAGTGATTCTACCTAAAGTTGAGGTTTCAAGAGGAACAAAGTTTTTCTCTATTATTATTACATATTTCCTAGATACACAATACTAATATATACGCATGAGAACTTATACCACTAATTCTTATTTATATTACACAAAGAGTAGCAAACAAAAGAACAAAAATACAAATAGCACATGTCAATAAAAAAAGAGAGGATAGCAAAAGACTGAAAAAAAACAAATCTAAATTACAAAACGTTACGTGCTAGCACATTTCTAGAGATAAATTCAGATTCTAGGCACAATTGTGGGCTCGGATAGCATAAGGGGATATAGGGCCATATATATAATATGCGCGTGACTCCATGCTGCCTAGTAGGAAAGGGAGAGGATGGCAGGCGAGAACTCGCCGGCTCAACGCGATCTTTTAATTCATCAGGAAATTTTAAAATCGCGATATCTCAGTAAATAATGATCCGATTGAAATGATTCTTTGCGGAAATTACTCGTGAATCTTCAGCGCTTCTGACGATATAAACAAATTGGTCAATTCTTTTCGATTTTTATACCTAGAATATCCACGAAGTTTACATAACTGCAAACTAAAAAACAATGGTGTAAATACTGTAATTAACAAAAATTATTCCTCGAACTCATTCCTCGTACTCCATAAACAATATTGCGAAAATTCATATCGACAGAAGAACATTTGCAGCAACACCGAGAGTAAATGAACGAACTCTCAGCCGACTTCCCAACGCCATTGCGGCATTATGTTCGTTGAATTTGAAACACATACATACTTACATGTTGCTGTTCAATCATATTGCCAGAAGACTTACTTGTTGTTTTCTACTGACCGCCCTCGGTTCGTTTTTATAAACACTGCGAATCTTTTTCACGAACTAACGCGCGACTCATCAAAGGGCGCGCTTCTTATTGTATGTTTTGATGTCTTTCGGCGACTTCGCAAGATCAGTTTTTTCCAAAAAATGAAATACATTTCTCCGCATTTTCGGTTAGACAACAGTCGAGAACGGACGTATCCCCTTATGTTCCGAACAATTTGTAAATTCTGTACCAATAATGGCTCCTCCGAATAATAAACAAATAGGGCGTAAGCGAACAAGAAACGAAGGTATGTGGAAATGTAACGTTGCTAAGAAAGCAAAAAATAAGGTAATGAACAATTTTTAGGAACTCCACGAAATTTTTCCAACAGAAAATATCACGTTGGTCGCAAAAAGTGTTATACTTGTGTGATTGTATCATTCGCTTTTGGGGTGGAGTACAATCTTCACACACGGAACAAGATATGCTGCATATCGTTATTATGCAGCACGAAATACGCAAAATTTGCAAGTATCATTTTTCGCAGGGTCAAAAGTACGTATCCAGACTGACCGGTGAGACTAGACCTGCTAAAGTTTTCCAAGCACCCACCGAATGTTGTAAAAACGATTGTTTCTCGAAAATCGAATTATTTCAACAGAAGAGGCTTTTCGACGAGTTCTATCAAGGAATTGGTGACTATGATGGTCAAAGTATTCTACTGAAAGGTATGATGAAAAGCGTTGCTCCAGCATCAGAATTGCTGTGAGAATATCGTTTTCCCCAACAATATGGAGGAAATGATAAGATGAGAACTTGTCAAGCCTTTCTATGTAAAGTTCTTCATATTACTAAGAAAAGATTCACTTCTCTGCAAAAAAATTGTAAATAACGAGTGTTTCAAGGATGAACGTGGGGGATTGAAATTCACTGAGACTTTTACAAAATTGTCAGATGAAGTCAAACAAATGATACAACATCATTGCGAATGTATTCCACATAGTGAATCTCACTATTCCAGAGAATCTTCAAAATTGAATTATTTCCGTAACGCCAGCCTAACTTTGAATAAATTGTACGAGAGTTTTATAAATTACTATATCTTATATGATAGATCTCTACCACTAATAGGTCAATAAAACAAGGCTGGTTTGAACGATAGTTATATTTTCAGAACGTTTACAAACGTTTTCGGAATACCTTCTTCAGTGAAAATATAACTAGATAAATATATAAACAAACATTTGTTTTTTATTTGGGAACTATCAACAAAATGACTAATGACTAGGATTTCTTGATATAGAGGATGTGTAACCAACTTTTATATATATATAAATTATAAAAACTAAATTAATGTGTAAACATACATGCAAATTAAGTAAAACCTTATATCAAAAAATCTTTGTCGAAACCTTAACAATTCTGTTCAAGGACTAGGGAAAACCCAAATTTAAAAACCTAGCCAAAGGTTTCCTTCTTAAGAAATGCAAATGTCATTTTAACAAATTGCTATATACATTACTTAAATTTTGAATATCAGTTCTGAAATTAATAGTTTTAGTGTCTTTTTGTATATTTATCATTTCATATATTAGTCTTTTTTTATAATTATTCTCTGTTTTTAATATAATTGTTCCTTATAAAAAAGGTTTAAGCGAAAAATAAAAAAAGAGTTTAATAAAAACAACATAAACATTACTTTCATTCCAAATTATAGTAACAGATCTCTTTTTACTAATACTAAATCTAAAATAATTAAACAAAATCAAAGTAATGTAGTTTATAAAATAAACTGTAAAGACTATGATGGTTGTTACATCGGTCAGACGAAACAATATTTAAAGAAAAGGTTGTATAGCCATAAGTATTCTTTAAATAATGATTTTGGTGCAATGACCGCTGTAACAAAGCATTACAAAGATCTTGGGCATTACTTTGATTTTGAAAACACAATTATATTAAAAACAGAGAATAATTATAAAAAGACTAATATATGAAATGATAAATATACAAAAAGACACTAAAACTATTAATTTCAGAACTGATATTCAAAATTTAAGTAATGTATATAGCAATTTGTTAAAATGACATTTGCATTTCTTAAGAAGGAAACCTTTGGCTAGGTTTTTAAATTTGGGTTTTCCCTAGTCCTTGAACAGAATTGTTAAGGTTTCGACAAAGATTTTTTGATATAAGGTTTTACTTAATTTGCATGTATGTTTACACATTAATTTAGTTTTTATAATTTATATATATATAAAAGTTGGTTACACATCCTCTATATCAAGAAATCCTAGTCATTAGTCATTTTGTTGATAGTTCCCAAATAAAAAACAAATGTTTGTTTATATATTTATCTAGTTATATTTTCACTGAAGAAGGTATTCCGAAAACGTTTGTAAACGTTCTGAAAATATAACTATCGTTCAAACCAGCCTTGTTTTATTGACCTATTAGTGGTAGAGATCTATCATATAAGATAAGTATAAAAAGGTCACGAAATATATATATATATACATTTAATAAATTACTATAAGAAGAAAACGAATAGTAATGAAGCTCCGATCAAATGTTCGACGTACTGTAAGTACTTCAATCATTTTGTGAATTTTACTTTAGACTTGCCAAGGATAGATATTTGTTAGAGATGGGACGAATCCAAATTTTCTCGAATCCGAATCCGAATCCGAATCCTAAAGGATTCTCGAATCTCTCGAATCCTTCGAATCTCGAATCTCTCGAATCCATCATATAATTACAATAATAAGAAAGGACAGAGAGGAAAAACAATTTTACAGGAAAATTTTAAAGCTACTTTAATTAAAAACGATACAGTTTTTAAAAATATTTATTAAAAAGATTTTTTTTTTTGAACATATTTATATTACAAATGAAATTAAAAAAAAACAAATTACACAATATTAAAAGATAAATTATGTTAAAATCTTGATGATTATGCAACAAGTTTTTATTTATATTTAATTTCCTTAGCATATGGAAATTAATATATCAGTGATTCATATGTGTCGTGATTACATGAGTCATCATTATTATTATTTTTTTTTTTTGGATTCGAAAGATTCGAATTACGAAAATCGTGCGAAGATTCGAGTTTTCGAATCTCGAATCTTTTTCAGGATTCGAGGATTCGCGGATTCGAATGTCCCATCTCTAATATTTGTTATGATTGCTATCGATTCGAAAAACTCGAAACTCTTAATAGTGAAGAAACACAAAGACATAAAAAAATATGAAACGTATGCGGACATGAAGAAAGCAATGTTATCCGAAACTGGAACATCTTTGTGCCTTGAATTAGATTTTGGCGTAAATCTACCGATGCCAAAACTGCCCGTCAATGCCCAATTTTATCTTCGATTACTTTGGTCGAATGAATGTATTCAATGTGCACGTGCATCAAACTGATCGGAGCTATATGTTCACTTTTGTCGAAGATGAATTGAAAAAGGGTGGCAACACGGTTTGCAATATTCTATTACACATCATCAAAAAAGAATTAGGCTTGGACACGCCGAACAGAATATTGCTGTTTTCGGATAACTGTCCTGGACAGAACAAGAACTATACCCTCGCAGTATGTCTTTTGTATCCCGCACGTGGGCATTCATATTCGCAATGTGATAGGATTTTGGGGGTACAAAAAAAAAAAAAGAAAAAGGGAGAATATATCGAGACAGAACGCGAATAAACCCTCCTTTCATAGTACTGGAACGCAATGATTATACGGTCAAAGATTTCCAACGAGAATTTCAGGAAAAGTTCAAGCCACCGAAGAATTTTGGAATTACTGACGCAGTTAGGCTTCACTACTATCCGAATGGACAAGTTGACTTGTTTTAAGATTATACAACGAAGCTAAAACTTTTTCTTCGACACGCCAGTGTCATTTCACGACCTCGACTTGGCTACTCCTGTGCAAAAATCAGGCATTTCGGAGGAAAAGGAAAAGATGTGAAAGCTTTACTGCCGTATGTGAGTGAAAATGCGCGGAAATATTTCACGGAACTTTTGAGCAACATCGCGTTGAAAAAAATCCCAAAAAAAGGAAAGACGTAAATTGTACGGAAGGACGAGAAAAAAATTCAAAAAGCAAGTCTCTCAAATCAAGTAATTATTTAACTATGTATAGATTGCGAACGAAATTAATATGTATTAGCAACAAGAACTGACAAATGAATCCTAATTAAATGTTGTTATGAAACTATTCAAACGTGTGATGAACCTTTATGTATATTTTGGCAATATAATTGAATAATGTAAGTATGTATGTATTTCAAATTCAACGAATATAATGCCGTAATCGCGTTGAGAACTCGACTGAGAGTTCGTTTATTTACTCTCAGTGTTGCTGCAAATGTTCTTCCGTCTATCGCTATCCGATATGAGCTTTCGCAATATTGTTTATGGAGTACGAGGAATGAGTTCCAGGAAGAATTTTTGTTAATTACAGTATTTACACCATTGTTTTTCAGTTTGCAGTTATGTAAACTTCGTGGATATTCTAGGTATAAAAATCAAAAATAATTGCCCAATTCGTTTATATCGTCAGAAGCGCTGAAGATTTACGAGTAATTTCCGCAAAAATCATCTCAATCGGATCATTATTTACGGAGATATCGCGATTTTAAAATTTCGCGATGAATTAAAATATCGCGTTGAGCCGGCGGGTTCTCGCCTGGCATCCCCTCCCTTCCCTACTAGGCAGCAAGGGGTTACGCGCATGTCGCCTTATGCTATCCGTGCCCACAATTCCTTCCAAAATCGTATAGTTTATAAGGAGCAATACATTGTAAAATTCCATGAAATTCGGCTTCTTGAAATTATATTTTTTTCAAAATGTGACAAAAAGATTTAAGGATCAATTGTATTAATTTGGATTGAATTTTAGATACGACCATAAGAATTTATTATGGTATTAAATCAAGTAAGCTTACATATAATATATAATTTAAGCCATTTGTGTCTTCCACAATTCTTATTTGGGATGCACTTGTACATTGCACAATCAGATTTTCTCATTTTCACCATTAGTAACTAAAACAATATTTCTGAATTTCACTGAAACATTTGGTTCAGCAGCACATATGCAAGATTGTTCTGACAATGAGATACAATAAGATAAGCAAAAGCAACTCCATATTCATTGTATATTTGACTTACCTTGAACTACGTAAATTCATCAACCAGTAATAAATAATGATAAGACAAACCAAAAATAACACAAAATTAATCCACCAGTTTAAGTTGACCAAAATCCAGATGAGATTTTCGATTTCCGAAGCCGGAGCTTCGAAAATCAAAAAAAAAAAATTGGGCGCTTTGGACGGCAAAAAATCGACAATGTCGGTTCCTCCCCGTCGCGTCGGAAGCTTCGTTCTCAACGACAGAAATTCGACTTAGTCGATTTCTTTTTTCCGTGAGCCTACCGGAGATTAACTCCGAGTAGTGGTTTGTAGAAAAATATTTCTACTCTTTAAGAAACCCGTCCGTTTCTTACGGTGTTAACGACATCGAATGCTGCGGCGCGTCTATTGTAATGCCTATAAGACAGAGAGAAGCGACAAGGCGTGTTGGCAGCTTTGATGTTCATGTGGTCTATTTGAATGTCCTCGAAGTAGCTCAGAAGTTAGCTAACGCCATTTTGAAACTACGAGGGGTGCACATTTGTTCGTATTAATTTAAAAGTATTAGAGTTTTGGATGTATTAAAAGAATAGTATTTGCTAAAAAGTTAAATCAGTGATACACAACAATAAATGTATATTTTAATTTTAATATGCACACACCATCCCAGAATAATAACAGTTAGCCAAATATAACAGTGTCGTCGTATTTAGGACATGGTTCCCGGCCATGCGCATACAGCATTTACCAAAAGATTTTCTAACATTGTCGCTTCTGTCTATGCTGTACTATAAGTTAGTCGGTATTAATAAGTGCATATAATGCCCTCTGCCGCGTTGGAAGAACTATGCCGCCAATTTAATTTCACTTACGTATATAAGACTTTTCCTTCTATCTTTAGTTAGGTTATCTATGGTACGGAGTACACGAAGCAATTGCACATATACCATTGACATTGATATCTTTTTATTCATTATATGAATAAATAAATAATAAAAGTTACGTTTGTCTTAAGTACAGAAATGAATGTTTGCATTTTTACGGTACCAAAAAAATGCTGCAGAACCTACCTTTAATCTTTATATAATAATAATAATATATTTATTACCAACAGGATAAGTCATAAGTTACAAGCGGACTTGGGCGTTACCAATTACATTATTACACGGCCAATTACCAATTACATGTAAGTAGTACATGATGATGGCCAATTACTAATTACATGTAATGGATAAAATGTAATTGAAATTTAGAGTAATTGATGAAAATAATGTAATGATCACTTTTAAAGTATCTATTAAAAGAAAAACAATGATTACAAAAATCTTCCATTACACAACATATAAAAAAAAATAGAAAAATGCTAACTGAAACTAAATATCTTATTTTCACAAAATAACATATCGTGTCAATTAATTTCAAGGTTCTCTGATTTCAAATTCACGCCTCTTTTCTATATCATCTCTATTTCACCATCACATAATGCAGGCGGCCACTGACAGAAGAGCCGAGAAGATTATTCTATTTTCTTTTTCGATATATTCAATGTTTTAGTGAATGAACCACTTTTAGAAATTCCTTTATGTGAAGGAAAAAAAAATTCAAATGTAATTACCATTTATGTAATTAGAATTACCTTTTGCCAATTACTTCCAATTACATTGCCAATTACCAATTGCATGTAATTGGTAATTAATATTAGCCAATTACTTGTAATTGTAATTGGTAATTGAGAATTACTAATTACAAAATGTCATTTAATTTGTAATTGGCAGAATTTAATTACAATTACCAGTAATTGGCCATTTGCATTTTCAATTACCTATTACAACTAATGTAATTGGTAATTGAATAAATTACAGCGCGACTATCGTAAAATATACAAATAGGTACAACGCTAATATCCCAAAATTATACAAGTATAATAAAAATAAATAAACCAAGCTGAAATAAAGAAAGAAGAATCCATGAAAAGTAAAAAAGTTACACTAAATAAATGAAATATAACAATAACATAAAAATGTCATTAATAAAAAGTAAAAATAATATTGGGCCTAAGTTCGAGCCTTGTGGTACTCCTGACGACTGATCAAAAGACTGGGGAACATAGTTTCGATACCTGACAGAAAGCATTCTTCCAAATAGATAAGAGTACAGTAAATCGACCAGTGAAGCAGAAAATCCATAGTGTTTTAATTTATGAAGTAAGACATAGTGATCAATACAATCAAACGCTTTCTGAAAATCTAAATAGATCGCATCCACCTGGCCTCCACCATCCACAACCTGTTGATGCATGACGGATTTATGTCGCAGATAATCTCCTCATCAAACCAAGGAGGATATCGTCCATGCTGCCTAAATGAGGGCTTAAAAGTAGGAACAGATAGGTAAAAAACATTATGTAGGGTAGCGTACATGAAAGCACAAGCTTCATCGACATCCTCAGCCGCGTCCAAATCGCTCCAATCAGCAGATAATAATGTATTATATAACAAAGGAAAGTTTGCCTTTTTAAAGTTAAACACTTCTAAGTGATTATTCATTTTAAATTGTTGAAAAGGCAAGCTTCTGAAGAGAAACTCAATAGAAAATGCAGGATGGTACACGTCTTCCCCACTATAAGATGAGGGGCTCTATGCACGTCACAACAAAAATTACTGAATACTAAATCATGGAGCGATTATTAATATTAAAAGTGTTATTGTATTGTGAGAAGTTGTTCAATGGCGTGAAATTATTTAATACTGCGCTTGATCTATCAACAATATCCAGTTTAAAAGAAGGTACATTAAAATCACCTATGACTAAAACATTATCATGCAAAACATATTCTAAGGTATTAAATAAATCAAAAAATAATTCAAATGCGTTGAAAGCCAAATTATGAGATATGTAACCCGTGAACAGAAGTAACTTATATCCATTAAAACCCAATAGTTAAACTCCAACCAGATCAATCGCAGGAACCGCATCAGTAAACAATGACAAGTCGAGCCGCTCACACTTAATATTTGACCTCACACCAATCAAAGTGCCGCCCCCGCGAGTCAAACCAGTCGCCTCAAAAGCACCATCCTGGCGGAAAACGCAGAAGTCCGTAGGGAAAAGTTCCCCGCTGTCTACATCTTCACCCAGCCATGTCTCTATAAGTGCTACAATATCATAATTACTTGAGAAAACAGCGTTAAGGAAAGCAATAACTTTGGAGCGAAGACTAAGAATATTCTGATAATAACATTCTAGGGAGCTATAATTGGGCGGGGCTTCTAGTTTAACGACTGTACAATTTTTGAAGTACCGTTACGGTATTGTATTGTAAGATCTTTTTCACCGTCTGTCATTTAATTCGCTCTTCAGTCCGGCGTAATAATCAAGCGATCGAAACTCAAGCTAATGTTTAAATAAGACGGATTGGTTTTCAAATGTTTAGCGTTACGTATGACGTCCAGCACCTGTGAATGGTCATTCAAAATCAGCTTCAGAGGGCGTGGGCGCTCTCGAGAATTGAATCTCCCCAACCGATGTAATCTATATATATCAGCACTAAGAGGCCTTAAAGGCCCAAGGCTTCGATAGTGTTTTTCCATTTTTTCTATCTTGGGCTATTGCTCTCCAATCTTCCACCTTTAGTATCTGGAGATCCTCTCTCACCGCTTCCATCCATTTTCGACGTGGTCGCCCCCTTCTTCTCTTTGTGCCTCCTACACTCTCCACCACATCTTTCCCTCTCCCTCTCCAATCTAGCAATGTGTCTGAACCATCTTAACCTTTGCCGCCTGGCAAGGGTCGTTATTTTCGGTTGACCGTAGATCTTCATCACCTCTTCATTTGTTCTTCTTCTCCATAAATTCTCCTCCCTCTTCCCTCCGAACATCCTTCTTAGAGTTTTTCTTTCCCACCTCTCTAATTTAGTTTCCATATCTTTTTCAGAATCCATGTCTCGCATGCGTATAAAACCGTAGGGTGGATAACTGTGATATATACTCTTATTTTTAACTTTCTGGGCACTGATTTGGACCTCATTAGATTATTTAGACTTCCAGCGCTTCTACTCCCTTTAGCCATTCTTTTAGTAATTTCTTGGTCTTCTTCGTTATTCCCCGTTAAAGTAACCCCTAAATAATCAAAGTACTCAACTTTCTCAAAGTTATATTCTTTCTTTCCATTAACAATTTTGAAAGGCCGTCCAATCTGGTCTCTACTACCTCTTATCTCCATATATTTTGTTTTTCCTTCATTTATGTCCAACCCATAATCTTTGGCCTTCTTTTCTATTCTACGGAACATCTCTTTTAGTTCTCCTACCTTACGCGCTAGTAAAGCTAAATCATCTGCATAGGCAATGCATTGATGTCTGTGGTGGTAAATTGTGCCTCCTGTGTGGATTTCACTATCTCTCAAGACCTTCCCCAGTACCAAATTAAATAATAGCGGGGCCAGCGGGTCGCCCTGGCGTAAGGCTCTCGTAATGTCAAAGCTATCAGATGTATGTCCCTCAATCATAACTTTACTTTTTGTTTCTCTTAATGCATACTTGATCAGTCGAATTATCTTGGTTGGGAAACCAAAATGTTGTAACACTTCAAATACTTTTTTCCTTTTTATAGTATCATACGCTTGCTTAAAATCGATAAACAGCATATGTAGTGGCAAGTTAAATTCATATGAGCCAGCGATGATCTGCTTCAGTATGAAAATTTGGTCAATTACTGATCTATTCGACCTGAAACCTGCCTGGTATTCACCCAAGACCTTCTCTGACCGGGCTTTAATTCTGTTGTTAATGAGAGTTGCTAATATTTTATATACTGTGTCTTGTAGCGCTATTCCCCTATAATTATGTCAGTCTGTGACGTCTCACTTTTTATGGACTGGGTAAATAATTGCTTCCTTCCACTAAACTGGAAAATATTCTTTGGTCCACACCTGCTTTATCAGTCCTGCTACCTCGTTTTGCAGCAGATCCCCTCCTTCCTTGAGAAATTCTGCTATGATACCGTTCTCTCCTGGCGCCTTATTGTTCTTCAGTCTCATTATTATGTGTAGAATTTCATCTGTAGTTGGAGGCTCTTCTTCTAACTCTTGGTTGTCGGCTTCTTCTTGGTTTTGTACTTGTACCTGTTGATCCTGTTCCTTTGTGTTCAATACTTGTTGAAAATACCTGACCCATCTTTTTAGCTTTTCATCCGTTCCTCCTACTAATTGACCCTCCTCATCTTTATAGTATTTTGGCGCGCAGCTGTACTGATTTTTCCCTTTTTTACTTCCTGGTAAAAGTTCCTGATCTGTTTGTTCATAAAGCACTCTTCCAATTTTGTTAGTTTCTGCTCTAAGTGTAGTCTCTTTTTCCTCCTACAAATCCTCTTCGCTTCTTTCTTCTTTGGTTATATTGCTCCTTGCTATCACTATTATTTTCACGTAGGTTAATCACTCTGGCTTTGTTACGTCGTTCCACTGCTGTCCTACATTCTTCATCATACCACTTCTCCTGCTCTCGCTGTAAACCCTTTGGCACTACTAGCTCCGCTGCTCTTTGTATTACTCCTCTTAAATGATCCCATCTATCTTCTATATCGTTCGCAGTTGTTTGGTTACCCAAATTCGTTTCTATTTGTAGTCTAAAACTTCTTCTGACCTCCTCATTTCGAAATAGCTCCCCGTTATACCTTCTAACTTGATTACTTTTAGGCTTGCCTGTTGTTGGCAATACTTGTTCTAATTTAATTCTCATCAAAAAGTGATCCGTATTTGTATCGGCTCCCCTATAGCTTCTACAATTTTTAATATTTTTCATATGCTTAGCTTCGATTAGTATGTGATCTATTTGATTGGTCGTTTGCCCGTCCGGGGATACCCACGTGCCCTTGTGAATTTCAAATTAGGTACTCATGATTCTCATGTCGTGTTTACAGGCAAATTCTATTAGCTTCCTGCCATTTATGTTGCTGTTCTTATGTTTGCTCTTCCCTCCTGTCACTTGTTTATACATATGTACTTTCTGTACGAACTTTAGCGTTGAAATCCCCTATAATTATCTTTATATCATATGACGAAATTTTGGTGAGTATTTTTCTATTTCTTCGTAACAATGATCTTTTATGTCTTCATCCTTATCTTCGGACGGAGCATGCACATTAATAAAAGTTATTTTTCTGTACTTTCCTCTAATTCGAAGAAGACACATTCGACTTGTTATTGGTTCAAATTGTATCATTAGCTCTGCAAATTTTTTGTTAATAATAAAGCCCACTCCAAAGAACCTTTTATCATCTCCACTATTAAACAAAATGTGGTTCCCTATGCTTGTGCTAAAGTTTCCTTTTGCTTCGTTTCCTGAATGGTATAGGTGTATACCATATTTATCCAATGTTTCGGTTAAGTTTTTTAACGATCCTTCCTCAAAAGTTCCTCGCACGTTCCATTGTCCTATCATAATCCGGTTTCTTGCCTTTGTCGTCATCGGTCCTTCCTCCCTTCCATCTTTGTCCACCTCTAGTTTTTTTCAATTCTATCCAATCTCTCCATATCCCCATTCCATCTCCACCATTCGTTATTAACGCATATTTTCTGGTAGCCAACTTTTGTATTATTTCCTTTCTCTCTTTCTTCTCTCGATATATCTCTTAGCTTTTTCTGTATTCTATATTCAGTTTGAGTTAGGTCGTTTTCAATGAAGTACTGTGTTCCCCTCAATTTGTTTTTATTTTTCATTATTGTTTCTTTATCCTTCAGAGAGTCCATCTTTACAATAGTTATTGGTGGTTGGCCTCGTCTGCCAGTTATCTTTTGTAGATCCTTTATTTTCACATTAACACTGAGTTTTTCCTCAGCAAATTTTGCTGCAGCTTCAGCTCCGTCCCCCTCTTTAAAGGCATCTACTTTGATTACTACATTGTGTTTTCTAAATTGTCTGTCCATTCTTTCCACTCTATCTTCCAAAACCTTTACCTTGTCCGTTAGCCTCTCATTTTCCTTTCTTAAGCCTGTTATTTCGTCCTGAAATTTTTTCTGATCTACTCTTATTGCTTTTACTTCCCTCATAATTTCCATCATTATTTCTTTCATTTCTTGGTCTTCGTTAACTTTAGTTGGAGATCTGTAGATTTTTGTACTCTTCTTGAACGCCTCATTAGCTTCCTCTTCCGCCCCGCCCCCTGCCACCTTTTTCTTTTACCTTCATCTGACCCCTCGCTATCGTACATACTTAGTTTTTTTATTTAGCTATCTCTGTTTATCACTTATCGTTTGACCCCGTGCCGTACCACTCGCCGCTTCCACAGCTCGTATATGTAAGAATCACCCCAGTATCTCCTTTTTTATCAATTAAGTACACTCTATACTCGCTTTAAACACCTCTTGATTGACTTATGAACTCGCAATACTCCGATTTTACGAAGTTAATTGCGGAGTAAAAATCAACCGACACACTCGCACGATGCCCAGTAATGTAATCTATATCCATCCAATTTAAAACCGGGATTCGTTAACCTCAAGATGTTTTCAACCTGGGAACGGTCGCCCACATCGCCCCACAACCAGACGAGCTCCTTGGTTGCTCCGCAACCCCGAAAATAATAATATTCCTGGACTGCCTATCCATCACTTCTTGTACCACATCCTCCAAAATTTGGAGCAGCACTGGCCAATTTTAGGTCAACCAATTTAGACTCAAGATCAGCTCGCAGCTTTGCTATTTCTATCGCAAATTCGTCACGCATGGAAGCAAGTAATGTTTTCAGATCGCGAAAAACGCGAACAAATTTGATACATTTAGACTTAGAACGCGTCATCTTCAAATCGTTCTCAGACATCCCTACGCAAGCCAGATGCAGCACTCCTTGGCACACATCACACTATGTACACAAATTGAATTTGCCAGCAGAAACTCCGCAATTAGTACAAGTCGACATCCCTGACAGACAGAGGAAAGGACAATGGGAAAGCAGACACAACATTATTTCCGCACCTAGGGGCCGATCAGGGTGACTAACCAAATAATCACACAAGGGCGGCAGACCACGGAAAGGACAACAGTAGAGAACAGAGGGAAATGAATATCAAGAATTGGTTTAGTCCGAGCCTGCTCAGCGTGTGAAAATAACAAGACAAGAAACTACTCGGACTAAAAGAAGACCGACATCAAGCGATACGATACATTATAGATGCACCAAAAGTTTTTAAACCGTTCTACTTGCGTTAAGTGAAAATATGATCACAAAATTAGTACTTACAAACAAAAGTTGTGCGATAATAATTTGAATTATAACACTTTGAAAATTTTAACCGAACAAAAACACAAGAAAAGCTTGATCGAAACAACAGCATAACAGACAGACCTTATTGACCTTGTGGCTCGAACGATAATTATATAAATATGACATAAGCATATTGTTTCATTTTTCTTAAAATTCAATTAAAAAGAGTAGTTACTGAGGGAAGTCTGCAGCACTGCTGCTCCTACCTCTCCTCCAAGGTGTATCGTGCATTCTTTGCATATACTTACCTTCTACCCCATGAGCCAAAATAATTGTCGCCTGTTTAAATTTCGCGGGCAACGACCAAGCCTGGCCGGAACGATGAAGGTAAATGAACGAGATACTCCGTAGCGCACATAAAAATGTAATTCGGCATTAAAGCGCAACTTTAATATTGTATTGAAATAACACTTCCAAATTTCGAGTACTTTCTAATTTCAATTTGGAATGAATGGTGAAAGATCAAAGAATTAAATAATAACAAATTGTTAATTTCACAATGGATAGCAATACAAGACGGTGAAAAGTACTAGTTCTAAAAGGGTGAAATTTAAACGGATGACAATTACTTTAGCTCAAAGGGTATGTTTGTATCGTAAATGACTGCTATTACATAACATTCACATGCGATCATGTTATTGTAACTAAATATTAACCTTTAAGGTGTTAATGTTTCTGAACAAGGTTGCAGTACGGTAGTGATCGGTATGTGGATATATAATCTACCAAAAATGTAGAATAGTTTGTGTGTCCACCATCCTCAATATGGTTAGCTATATTAAACATAGTTCTTTATGTCGTAGTTCACCGCGCCTATTTGGAAAGGAACATACACGTTTGCAGTATGTCTGAGATCAGATTCTTATATTGGCTTTCATCAACAAAAAGATTTTAAATTAGATGTTAAAGAAGCTCCTAAACATGTATCAGAATCTGAAGAGTCGGAAGAAGACGATCCAGTGGAAGATAACGCTAACGAATCTGATTACACGACAGATGAGGACCTACCTGATGAGGATGATGACTGAACAGTTACTTTGGTTTATTTGTATTTAAATTTAATTATGTTATTACTTGAATGAA
Organism: Chrysina gloriosa; assembly: GCA_038088585.1. Lineage (NCBI taxonomy): Eukaryota > Metazoa > Arthropoda > Insecta > Coleoptera > Scarabaeidae > Chrysina > Chrysina gloriosa. The sequence goes on from CM076089.1 coordinate 33,549,445, forward strand.
AATTTTCTTTGTTTTAATACCTGCATGCGTATCTTAATGTTATTAGTTTTAGAAACAAAGGTATATTCATGGTATGTCTGATGGCCTCGTTATTTTTTTAATTCCAATTTGTTATAACAGTTTGACGTCACGTGACCATTTTTAGTGCCCTAAGCAAAGGGTGCATTCTTTGAACAAATCTAAGCGCCAAAGGAATAACACTGGGACAAGTTTAATAATCATCATTATTTAACATTATAAAGGTACAGTAATACATTGAGCACACAGATCTACAATGGAACAAAATTATCAAAAACTTATGAAAACTTTCAGGTTTTCCAGAAAAATATACCTTAAAAGTTCTTAAGTTTATTACGAATAAAAGTGTTTTTTGAAATATTAGCTACTTTTTTAGGTTGGGCATTATAGTGAATAATTTAGTATAGTCATACTATTCTTCTCATACTCCTCTTTGCCCTACCGGATGTCGAAGTTTGTTGTTCGTAATTCACAATCTATTTCTTTCGGTTCATCGCCATTTCCTCCATCTCAGCGTTTTTCCTTTTTTCGGCTACTGTAGCTTGTAAGACTACCTTCAGTACTTATTCGCCTGACATGCCCATACCAATTCACGTTATTTTGTGCGTTGCAGGCTCCCATATCAACACTAAAGTCTTATTGTCGTCATTACTATCTTCTAAAGTATCGAAATTAATATGTTCCAATGGTAAACATACTTCGTCTCCTTAAGATGCAGTACAGGTCTTATGGGAAGTGATTGCAGGGTTGCCAAATCATCTCATCATGTTTCATGTGCTTAGCCCTTTAACGTACAAATAAAATGGAATTTGACGCGTCCGAAGAATACTATTTAATTCACCTGGCTAAACTGAAGAGTTATATGCACACTCAGAATTTATACGATACTGAAGGCTTGATATCGGGAATTTCGTTAAATTGTTTTGTATTTGCAATATTTGGCTTGTCTTTCCAATTCCATTCATTCTCTCGTCCGTCAGAATCATCACTTGAATAGTCAACGGTATGAACATTTTGATGATTCAGACATGTAAGGATTATTTCGAATTTTTACTAAATTAGAATATATAATATGACATTCATTTTGCGGGATCGCTGTTATACTGATAGTGAATACCGTGTGATTTTTAATGGTTGTCCTGATCCTACACTACTTTCCTCAATCCTCGTCCCAATATTTATTTCTATTTAAATACAACATTTTGCAGTGCCGTGGTATCTTTTAGATCAAATATGATTATGCAACTTATCGTACACATCGCCTATGTAGAAGCCTGTAAAAGGTTTGATGTATGAATATTACAACTATAGAATCTGCCATTTTGGGGTTATTTTAAGTATGTAACGCAATAGAAGACGGCAAATACGTTTAGCCTTGAAAGAGAAACTAGCAAACATAAAAACTTGTTCATATTAAAAAATGCATATGATACACCTATGAACGGTAAATGACAGCTATGACAGTAGATATGGGGAAATCCACTAGAAGTTACTAAAAAGCTAATTTCAGATAAAAAATGCTTTCAATATACTTGTTTTTGATTTACTGGTTTACCGATACGATTTTATTATCGGTACTATTGCAAAGAAAGGAGAGGAGAACATCTTGAACGTTTTAAATAAAACAGAATCGATGCACGATTTTCGGCGTCTGCCAGAGATAGTTCTGACATTGTATGCCAAAGGGTTAATAACACTTGCGGTCGATACAACATACAACATCGGAACCGAATATAAATATGACGTTATTGATAGATTATAGTGATATCTCTATTCAGTCCCTTTCTGCATCTGAAGGTTGAGCCAGACTATATTCACTCTCCTCTATATTATCACTTGCATCAGTGTCCATTTCATCATATAACTTTGTAGATGTATTTATAGAAGCAAAACAGGACTGTTTCTTGGATCATGATCAAGCAGAGGAGCAACAAAATTTACATTTATTTGACAACGTCTACTTACAGTGGAATTTACTTTTCCAAAAAATGCGGAAGAATGCAAATATCCCTTCATAGGAGATCAAAATTCTTTACAGAGAAATAGAGAAATTTCCGAATAAAATTTTCAGGTACCTTCGAATGCCAACTACAACTACAGCTCTCGCAATATAAGCTGCCGAGGGGTGGGAGTGAGTTCGCGCAGATAGAGGAGGGATAGATTGCCTATCATTCGTGCAACGTAATGGTAATTCCTATGCACTATCTGAATCAGGCAGGTGAGAGGTACGTGTCCTAAATACGTTTACGGCGCATTCCCACCGCTCGCCAACTTATATTGCGAGAGCTGTACATTATTAGTGAAGCATATAATAACAAAAGCGACATACACAATTTTAATTTCAGATGCAACACCCGCTTCACGCTAGGTATCGCTTGGTTTGACCAATTAATAACTAACCTCATGCTTCAAAACATTGCTCATTAGAGCTCTGACCGTAGAGCCTAATGCTTAGGAAACACAAATTTTTAACATTTCTAACGGATAGATTCCAGAAAATTATGGGCAAAGTTAGTTCAATATGTATATTAAATTGAATTAAAATTTAATTTTTAATATACCTATATTTGATATAAAAACATTACTCTATTTATATTACTTCAGCAGTCCACTTAAAAACTTTCGGGATGTTTTGAAAAATCTGAAACAAACAAGCTTTATGTATGCTCGACGTAGTACAGTAGAGTTAGTAGTACACTTATTTTTGCACTTGCCTTGGCACCATCCACCTGCAGCACTACAAAATAAGTAAAGGATATTTTGTTGTATGTCTCTATAATCTTTTATATACTTATCGTTTATAGTTCTGCGAGTAAATATGTACAGCCGCAACATGTTTCATTTATAAAACAGTGTTGTGTAAATATTATGTCTATGAGCAAACATACATACATATACTACTAATATGTGCTAATATATTTCTCGTTGCGCGGTGTTTGTTTTAGACGTCAGTCTGCTATAATACACCTAATTCTGTTTTTACACGGTAGATTGGTTCCAGAAAAAACAGTGTAAAAAGACATTGATCGTATGCAAAAATAGGTGATTGGTTCCTTATTTCTAAAACCTATTAAAATTAGTGAAAAACAAGGATTTTTTAACAAGTATTTATGTTTACTTTATTAAATTACATTGTACATAATGTGTATTTAGCATAGTTATTAAAGAAAAAAATGCACTCAGCTTAAAAGTATGTAATGTAAATTAAATGTATGACAAGTTCAAGAACCAAAAACAATTATGTATGTATGTAAAACAGCTATGTTGTTATTCAATTTTTATAAATAACTGAACAAATATAAAATATTTTTTGGCTTACCTTTTATCTTAATGCGTTAAAATTAAATTTAATGTAACGTTGGAAAAACAAATTTGCCTATAAAAAATTTCTTTACCAAACACGTCTGATTGCATTGATAGTTCACAAAACACATACTAACACATTTCAATTGCTCTGACAAGTAAATTTGCTTGTATGTACGTATACACAAAACAAAAACGAATATTTTGAGCCGTGCTAAATGGAATAAAATCATGTAAAAAAATTAAAACTATTTTTTCAAACCGTGTTAAATCAAAATCGTGTAAAAAGGACCGTGTAAAAACAGAATTAGGTGTAATAATCATAATAATAATAATAGTTTATTGTCTAACAGTAATTACCAATAACAGGACAAAAATATAATAATTACATACATACATTAAAAGAGAAATACAGAATATTAAAGTAACTACAAATCATTAATAGTATTAACAAAAATATCCGTGTAATACAGGTCGGCAGATCGGCACATTGTAGCAAGTGGCGAAGCGCTAATTAAATTAGTTCTAGAAAATGGTATAAAAAATGTAGTGTGAGAACGAGACGACATTCTAGGAACATAAAAATTCAACTGGAAAAGCAGAGCTGAACAGTCAATGATTCCATGTACCAATTTCCATATGAAACGGGCACCACTGCATTCACGTCGAAAGGCTAGAGAGTTAAAACTGTGCCTCCCCAGCAACGAATTATAATCAATTACTCGATCGAGATAAATACCATCCATCCTAAATGATAAATATTTAAGAAAACGACGCCGAATATTTTCAATTGACAACTGAAGATAGATATAATGAAGAGACCAGACTTGCACCGCGTATTCTAATTTACTAATATTAAAGGTGAAAAAAAAAAAGATTTCAGCAATTGGTCATTACGAAGCAAGAGCAAGAGCGTATTATAAACCCCAAGGTCTTAGAAGCAGAAAGACACAGTTGAGTTGAGTGAGGTGAGAAGCTCATGGCATGATCAAACAGCACACCAAGATCCTTAACCATATCAAGTTTGGTCAAGGAGTGGCCACCCATGTTATAGTTAGAGACAATTGGATTAAGTTTACGGGTAAAAGAAACGTAGCAGCATTTATTGAGATTTAATTTAAATTTAAATTTAGCGCACCAGTTAATAATGTAATTAACATTTTAAATATCATTCCACATACTAAAACAAACTAAAAACTAAAATAAATTTTTATGTCGTCAGCATATGCCAACACCGGTCATGATAGATTCTCCAAGAGTTCATTAATGTACAGAATAAATAGCAAAGGCCACAGATTTGATCCCTGCGGGACACCAGATGTCGAAATAAAATCAAAGGATTTATAGCCATTACATCTATTACTTAAGTATGACTGAATTAACTTCAGAAATGGTGTACTAAGGCCAAACCCACACAGTTTATAGTAAATTAGTATATTGTGATCAATGATGTCGAAGGCCTTGCTGAAATCCGTGTAGGCCACATCCACCTGGCCACGGCTATCCAACTCAACATAGATAAATTGAGAAACACTGACAAGGTTGGTGACAGTTAACCGACCACGGACAAAGCGAAAGCATCTACGACATTCTGAGGCGTGTCAAGAGATGAACAATTATAAGACAAGTTCTTCGGAATTCCAGTTGAACCTTGTTTATCATGAATATACTTAAATATTTGTCTGGGGTCATTCAAAATTGATGCTTCCGTTGATTGTAAATAACGTTCGTGGGCCAGAGAAATTTCCGATTTGCAAAGAGTGGGAAGTCTTTTAAACTCTTTCTCAAAGTAAGCATTCTTAGTAGTAATCCACTTGCGTTTAGTAGGACTTCACGTTAATGTTTGCAATTATCCCAGCGGAAAACCAGGGAGGATAACTGGATCTATTTCTGGAGGAAGCAAATTTGGAACAGATTCAGCAAGAATACGGTAAAGAGTAGCATAGAATTCATCTAGAGCCTGTACGCTCCAAAAATGACCAATCCGTATTCCCAAGGTCAAGATATAATTGATCAAAGTTAACTCGCTTAAAGTTATATCGGAGATTTACGTTAGACGGAGATGGTGAAGGGACAGGTGCAGATGCCAGAAACGACATCGTGATAGATAAAGCTGGAAAAGGTAGTGTATTTAGTACAATTTAGAGAATGGTTTAAGAACCGTGGAATATTGAAATTGCCAAAAATAATAACTGATTTATCCAGCAGAAACAACTCCATACATTCACATAGTAATTCAAGGTCTTGCTGATTAGTATCCGGAGGTATATATAAAGCGGCGATGTAGAAACAGCGAGAATTCAGAAAACATTTACAAACAACAATATCCACAGTTGAAACAATAGAAGTAATAGGAGTAGTATCAAGAACCTCAAACTTAATTTCATTGGATAATCCTACAAACACTCCCTCACCCATTGAACGATTAATCAGAGCACAACGTCTGTCACATCTAACAATATTGTAAGAAGACGGTAGTAGTTCCGTGTTTCTAACAGAATCGTCAAGCCAACTCTCGGTAATTACAACTATATGATAAGAAAAACTACACGCACTGGTAAAAAATGATTGGGTCTTAGATGGTAAACCTCTGGTGTTCTGATAATACACATTAATGATGGAAGAATCACTGTTGGACTTATTTAGTTTAAAGTGGAAACTATAGAAGGAACCCATTTATTATATTTAATCCTTAAATTGGATTCACCACTTTTTAAACGATCAGATAACTCCGCTTTAGCGTCTCTGTAAATTTGCAACTGTAACGGCGTACGATCACGAAAAATAGAGATATTTGAATATATCGCAATAGATTTTATTTTAAAAACATTGCGTAGTGCAGCCTGAGCAGAAGCCTCCGAAGAAAAGCACACTTTAACAGGGCGACGGCGATTAGTTTTAGTAGCATCCAGCTTACCTAGCCTAAATACTTTAATGCCTGGATCAGTAATATTAAGCGATGAGCAAATTCCATTAACAAAATCAACATCAGCACGTATTCGATCATTATTACCAGCAGTAGCAACCTCATCATTTCCTGCCGATCTTGGCGACTTTAGTAAAACAAACAAAGGGTAAGAAGGCAATGGAATGGTGCACAGAGACAAAAGGAAACAAGAGAGGAAAGAGAAGAGAAACAGAGATCAACAAATATATATTGGGTAATATAATATTACTAGCTTACTAGCGTATATACAGCGAAAAGAAACAAGCGCGCAAAAGTACACGTTAGAGAGAAAAAGGATACAGCGGTATTTTAAGTGTAAAACTTACCACACAAATAGCGGTCAAAGCAATCTCCAACGCCAAACAAAAATCACACATTGTGTGAAATTAGCACTATGATCCGATATAAGATTCACTAAAAGCGAGAACAATAACCCGTCGAAAGAAGCAGTTAAAAGTGAAGCAAAATAAATATGTATTATACGAGCAATACTCTACCATCGCAAGCGATACTTAAATCCCCCAGTTTTCCACTGAGGATGGCTACTTGGTTGCCGAAATACGTATCTGGAATTATTTCCGAAAGGTGTGGTAAGGGTCATTTTATTTATTTTATGTAGATATAATAGTGATAAATATTGAAGTATCTTACGAGGTTATACTTAAGTACTTTACAAAATTTGACTCATCCAATTCGAGTAACATATCATATTGTACCAATATTATTCCTCATGGCGGTCAGATTTGTTTGGATAACGGGTCTTTATCTTTATCAGTTCGAATGACCCTAAGACGTCAGACTAATATAGCGTATAACGTTAGAAATAAGTGGTTTGCAATTTTTTAAAGACCTACTTTACATGCAGAATATTATATGGACGACGGTATTTATAATTTAATTATACTATAAGTTCAATTGTACATTTATATTTTTTAAATAAATACTTCCAAAGTGACAATAGCAATATTACTAAAGTTAGTAAATGTACTGAACATTGAATAGATCAAGCCAACACCAAGAAATACGTCATAGATGTACATTGGTAGCGGCCGCTAATATAGTGCTGCTGCAGCCCGGCACTCACTAAATTTAGATTATAAAGTTATTAAATAAATCTAAATCAGATTTAAAACATTGAAGACGAATAATTAATATATATTGCTGTCCGTAGTAGTGCGGCACTGTATTACAAATCGGAGGTCATCGTTAGCATCCTCACATACGTCATATAATAGAGGCGGTCTTTTTGGACTTCAGGTGCACTTAGCCTATGATAATGAGCATCTGGAATTCATTTCCTGAAATAATAATGAGCGAGGTAGTTGTTGACCACACTACCTTCCATTCTTTAGCTGTTGGCCTGAAAAATCGATCATCCGTAATACGCCGAATGTAATTACCCTTCATAGAACGTATGTATGTAACGTAGTATTAACCACTTGCGCTATAAAGACGTGCCACCCACGTCGAGATGCTTTTGTTCCAAAACGCCCAGCGACGTGTATACCACGTCGATAGGCATTTGTCGCAGAAACAAAAACGTGTCCGCCACGTCGGCTAACAGTTGGATCGTTCTTTATTCGAGCTATTCTTTTTACCCAATAGATATTGCACTTTTTAATGATATATTGCTTTCTCTAATTACCTGTTGCAATAACAAACAAAAATTAAAAAACATTTAATTTAGCTATATACATATAAAATATTTCGTAATACTAATGCTATACGTGGTAGAATAAAACAGTTTTGTGTAACTTATCTCTTATATATACTTTGTCGCCTAATATTTGTAAAGATTTTTGTTTCGCATGCGTTTGGGTTCTTACATCCGCATATGTACTGCTGACAAATTTATGATTTGTATTTCATGCAAATCTTCTGAAATATCGACAACTGGATGCGAAGCATAGAATAATGTTTTTATTTCAGGTATAAACTGCTGCTGAACTAAATTCATAATCCTTTTTTAAATAAGGGTCTTTGTATTTGTCCCAAAATAACTTCCGCTTTGAAGGCTTTCTCTGTAAATTTGACGATTTCGAAAATAACTATATCGTAAATATCTATATTGTTCAATTTTCAATGTTTTTTTTGTGAGATAACCAATATCGAAGTTAGATAATGGACTGATAACTAATTAAAAAATAATTGCCTGTGAAATTTGATATTTCCAGAAGGAGCCCATTCATTTTTACAACCATATGCCTACAGTGTTTAACTATTTTCACTATTAAACTATAAATGTTGTTAAAAACCAAATCCAAGTCTGATAGACACATAACAGTCAATGAGCGAGAAGAAGATAGAGATACCTTACCGATATATCTGCACTCTTCCAACACAGAAGGCACGTTTTTCGTTTCATAGACACATTAACGTGCGCGTTCCATTACTATATCTATTTCAATGGGCAGAACAGATTTTAGAAAGTATATGTATGCCTGAATACACAGAGCGCGGAAGGCTGTCTGCTGGTGATACACTACTTCGATTACATTCAAAACAATGGGGCCACTTTCCAAGGAATATTCCACCTACAGACGCTAAAAAACCTCAAAGACGGTGTAAGGTCTATGCCAAACATACGAAACGCAGCGAGACTACTTGACTACAAAAATGCCTTGTGGCATTACATATTCCCAAGTGTTTTCAAATTTACCATACAAAAGTAGATTATTAATTAATAAATGTTATTGTTTTTTGTGAATATTTACTTATATCGGTGTAAATTCTTTATGTAAGACCCTACCAACGCGCTATGGCACTGCTTAAAGCTTTGAGCTGATAGCGCAGTGCGGCGTCAATGTAACGCCTTACCGCCAAAGACCGTATAGTACATGGACTGCTATTTCAAGCGAAAAAGGGCACCAACATGAGACACCAGTATGACATATCGCGCCCGATTACGCGCTAGCCGATTTATGTCGATCTTATACGTCTCGGAACGTCGGAACTGTCCCATTGTTGAATGTTGATGTGATTAGTGCTGTGTTCTAAGAAGTGAGGAATACGGCTGAGTATTCACGCTATTTCCTAATTTGTGGGCATATAGCGGATAGTAAAGTGCAAGAAATATCTTACCACATGTATTAAATTATATAACTTTGACCCTTTCGTTACAGTAGTCGACCATTTTCACGAAAATCAAGAACATTACCGCTCTCTTGTAAAGTTTGTCGTAAAATCATATATTACGATTCGCATGCACCACGAAGAAAACAAAAAGGAAAATTGACAAACATGTAAGACACTGTCACACCAAAATTGTTCTATTTAAGCACCAATAACTCCACTGTATTTTTTCATGTATGTATAATTATACATTAAAATTAAATACTGACATTTTTTTAAACGAAAGAAAAAGAAATCATTTCAAGGTCAAACTTTTTAGATAAAAAAATTGTATGGCAACTTATGCTTATAATGTGTATCACGTCTAGCGTGTTAGAGAGAACAGGGGCGGAGTAGGAAATTGTATATATCATGGATACGGATGAATACAGCTCGGAAGATAGGAAGAGAAAAGGAAAAAGAGGAGAGGATGAAGAGAACAGAGAAAATATTTTCAAGAAAAGTAAAAAAATAATAAGATCGCCTATGAAGTCCCAGGAAAAGCTGGAAGAAAACATTGGTGTAATGATGAAGATGATTGAGGAAATGGGAGCGAAGATGAACAATTTATCAATAGAAATAAAAGAGATGCGGGAGGAACAGAGAGAATATAGAAAAGAAATGTCAGAGTTAAGAAAAGAAAATGCGGAACTCAAAAGGCAAAATAAATTAATTAAGGGGGTAGTGATGGATATGGAAGACAGATTGGAACGAGTAGAGAATGAGAAAAGACGGAATAATGTAGTGATTCAGGGTCGAAAAATAGATAGAGAAGATAGGGAACAACTAAAAAACGCAATGGAAAATTTCATAGATAAAGAGTTACAGATAAGAGTACATATAAAACAGGTCATAAAATTAGGTGAAAAAAACTGTCTAGTGCAATTAGACAGGACAGAGGATAAGGTGGAGATAATGAAAAACAAAAAGAAATTAAGAACAAAAATAGGAGGAAGGATTTTTATTGACGATGATCTATCTAAGCGGGACAGGAAAATACAAGAACAAATTAGATTTAGAGCTAAAACTGAGAGGGAAAACGGAAAACAAACAAAAATTGGGTTCAGGAAGTTGTATATCGGGAATGAGGAATGGAGATGGGATAGAGAGCAGGATAAGTTGATACAGATACAGAGATCAAAAAACTAGAAGGCGTGAACGAGCAGGGAATAGAGAGGACGTACCTGGCAATGAGAGCGGATACAGAACAAACTCGAACACGAGAATACATGGATGTGAGGATGGGAAATAGGAACAACCAGGTAGAGACAGAGAGGAATGCTAACACGATGACGACCACAGCTATGAACACGGAAAATGGAAAGATACGCGTTGGAACGTGGAACATAACTTCCCTAACGGGAAAAGAATGCGAACTAGCAGAAGAAATGAACAAGTACCAAATTCAAATACTAGGAATAAGTGAAACAAAGAAAGCCGGAGCAGGAAGAATAGGGGTAGGAAGTCAATATTTTCTGTACTATTCAGGAGTGAGGCCGGATCAAAGGAAAAAAGAGGGAGTAGGGATATTGTTAACAAAGGAACTGGATAGAAGAGTAACTATACATCAGTCACTCTCATCAAGGTTGATGCGCTTGAGAATAGAATTGGAGAAGGAATCGGTTGACATCATACAGATGTATGCATCAGTAGAAGGAACAGATGGAAGTACAACGGAGGAGTTCTATGAAAAACTGCAGGAACTGCTGGATGAAATAAGAGAGACAAACTCAAAAGTAATATTAATGGGGGACTGGAATGGTAGAGTGGGTAATGATACAAATAAGGGACTGGGCTGCTTGGGAGCATATGGAGAAGAAACGTTAAACGGAAATGGTTGGAAAATGATTGATTCTTGTATACGTAATGATCTCCTAATAGGGAACGGTTTCTGGGAGCAACCACTGGAAGAGAGATACAGCTTTGTCGCGGAAGAGAGAAACGCGAAGAGTATAATAGACTACATAGTCTATACCCAAAGTATGAAAACTAATATACGAAACATAAAGACACAAAAATAGGCTGAAATGGGAACTCAACACAGATTGCTAACGGCAGAACTCCAAGAACAAATTAACACAGAACAACAAATAGCTGAGTATCATAAAATAGCAATCAGCAAATTAAGAAACGAGAAGAAAAGAGCAGAATACCAACAGAAAACGAATGATTTACTAAAGAGACATTGCCAGGAAGAAATGACACTAGAAGAGACGTGGAGAATTTTCAAGGAAATTATTTATAATTCTGCACTAGAAGTATGTGGTCAAATCAGATACAGGAAAGAACAGAAAAGAACAAAATGGTGGACTAAGGAAATACAAAAGGAAGTCAAAAAGAAAAAGATGCGTGGAGAAAATATGTTTTAACAAAGGAACAGCAATACAAAGAACAATATGTTAAAATAAGAAACGAAGTTAAGAAGAGAATCAAAGAAGCGAAAAGGAAAAGCTGGGAAGATTTTGGAAATGATATTAATGAGGAATATAAAACAAATAACAGGAAATTTTGGAACCTAATAAGATCAATGAATGGAAAGAAAAAGAAAGAAATAAAACCAATTAGGAATACCGCGAATGAACTAAGAACAAGAACAGAAGATATACTTGAAATATGGAAAGAATTCTTCACGAAAAAATTCACAGATACAGGAGATCATACAGATTTATTGCCAGAATCAGGAACACGAAATGAATATAATGAAGAACTTGAAGAGATAGATATGGAAGAAGTAGAGAAAGCCCTGAAAAGAATAAAAACAGGAAAAGCCTGCGGTGCGGATAATATAGAACCGGAAATGGTAAAATGGCTCGGACAGGTGGGAAAGGAGTGGATCCTTGACATATTTTGTAAGGCATGACGAACGAACACAATTCCTGCGGATTGGGAAAATAACCTCATCACTCCCATATATAAGAAAGGCGATCAAAGTCAGTGCGAAAACTATAGGGCAATATGCCTATCGACAGTATGTTTTAAGGTCTATACCAAAATAATAGCGGAACGACTTACACATTTAGTAGGAGACAAACTGGGAGAAGAACAAACAGCCTATAGAAAAGGGAAACAAACGAACGATAATATCCACATAATTAAAAACATCATAGAACGTAAAATTGAGACAGGGGAGGAAATCTACTTCAATTTCATAGACTTGCGAGCAGCCTTCGATACAGTAGATAGAGGGAGTATAGATATATGTCTAGAGAAACTAGAGGTTCCAAGAAAAATGCGCCAAATAATCAATAGTCTATATTGTCAGGTTAGGGGGATAGTACAAGTGAATGGAAAAAGATCAGCAGATTTTGAAATGCAAGTGGGAATAAAACAAGGAGACAGCTTAAGTCCATTAATATTTATTATAGTAATGGACAGAATCCTGCAAAATACGAGGAAACGCACCGAAACTGTGAAGACACTGTTAGGATATAACAGACTGGAACCTGTAGCTGTGGATGCATTACTGTACGCCGATGATCTGGCACTAATAGCTGACAGTTATATGAAAATGAAAAAATTAACAAAAATATGGACAGAAGAAATAGAAAAGATGAAGATGGAAATAAACGTAGAAAAAAGCAAACTAATGGTGATAAATAATAAGGAGCCAGCAAGTAATCTAATAATTAAAATAAACGATAAACAAGAAGAAATTGTCGACGCATACGAATATTTAGGTACTATTATATCGAAGGATGGAAAAATTGATCTAGACATAGCAAAAAGAGGACGGAAAGCCACAAACATATACTATGCTCTGAATCAAACCATCTTTGGAAAAAAAGAAATAGAACCCAAGATCAAGCAGATAGTATACAATGCAGTAGTAGCCCCCACAATAATGTACGCAAGTGAGTCCTGGACAATACAGCAAAAACACGAAAGCAAAATAACAGCTATGGAAATGAAATTTTTGAGAAAGATCGTGGGGAAAACAAAAATGGACAGAATAGAAAACGAACAGATAAGGAATATGATAAATCAAGAAGATATACTAAAAAGAATTGAAAAATGTCAACTGAATTGGTACGGCCACATAATTAGAATGGAGCAAAAGAGTTTGATAAAAAAAATAATAGAAGCCAAAAATAACGGGAGAAGAAAAAAGGGAAGACCAAGGAAAAAATGGATTGACAGAATCAACGAATTAGGACGAAAGCGAGGGAAGACCATAGCAGAAATGAGAAGAAGGAGTACAGACCGGACACGATGGAAAGAATGGATTAAATCGTCGTAAGATCCAAAAATAATCCGACGCTGAAAGGCATAAGGATTAACGAGTAGAAGAAGAAGAAGACTTAACGCTTACATCTTGCATTTAAGTCGGGCGGTGAACGACGGTCTGTTACTTGAATCCGAAGAATCGGATGGTTCTCGATTCGGAGAAAATAAAAATACATTTGTGGCTAAACGTTTTAAAAATACGTTTTGTCCAAAACAGTTCAAATATTTTGTCTTTGCGTTTGTTCTAAACGTTCTAAATACGCTAATCACAAACGTTTTGCGCCTACGGGCTTAAAAACATATATGTCTCTCGCTTCGTAGACGTTAACACATGTTTGTCTTACACGTTTAAATTCACCGAAAGGTCTATACAAAAATGTTATGCAGGCGTGGCGGTCGCCGTAGTCTCTTAGACGTTAAATGAAAGAACGTAAGTTCGTATGGTTTCAAAGCACGTTTACACCTAAACGTGTATGCAGCCTTAAGCCGGAGAGCGGTCGCCCTGTACGTATGCGGTAATTTACCGTACGAAGAAAGACGGACGGATCTTCTTCGGTCTCGCTAGGAGACTTGTACGTATAAGTTTCTGACGTACTTTAAAAAGCACGATGAATGCAGCGGAACGTCGATGGAAGGCGGATCAGTTCAAACCGACGTTGGAGTGATCTTATACTCAGCTCGCAGTCCCTTCTGCCTTGCCTGCATTCATCTCTGTGTGCTTGCCTTCCTATAATACTGACGAAGCCACAGAATGTTTATCTGGATGATTGCAAGACTCGCTCGATCTTTTCAGACGTGGACGGCAGACGATTGACTTGTTTTTACGGACGGTGACATTCGATGCCTTCGATCTTCGCGCGGTTAACCGACCGAGAATGCTCGTACGTTTGAACGTACGTTAGAATATACGCACGCATTGTCGCTAGCGTTTGACATACAATATAAGTACTTACAACAGTCAAAACAGGTGACAATTTTAGATGTGGTACATATACGATACATATAACATATATAACACAAAAATTGAATATAGTTTTTTAAAATATAATAGTAAAAAATAAAAAGAACAGTTACTGAAGTTAAAAAATTAGAAATGTTGACATATAGCAAAGTATTCATATAATATTACATATAAATATATATATATATATATATATATCTTAGTCTAAAACAAATGTCTTTCAGTCTTTAAAATATTATTGCATTTTTTGATTGAGTACATTAATGAAGTGAGTTCTTGTAATTTGTCAACTCCTTCACGGTCGTTTATATGTGACAATTCACATAAAGATGCGAAAACGCTTTAGAATCATTGTTTTTTTCTAAAACGTTGAACGGTCTGGTTTTTCCCCTTTGGAAAAAGGCTGCAGTGTAGTCACATCCGGTGAAGGCATGGAAACCGAGGAAAGCACTACACAATAACGGTCCCAATGTTTCGGCTAATGTTGTGCAATCTACGCAATCCTGGCACTTTCCTTCAAGTGTCAAAAACCTTTTGTTCCCTAAAATCTCAGCTACCGAGTTATTGGCCCAGCATTGCAATAAAAGGAACAACGACTTCTTCGCATTGTTTGTTTCTCAAACTTTTCAAGAAATCATTTGGTCTAATCTGTTTCGGGCCAATGATTGTATACGATACCTCAATCTCGTCTCGATCTTTTCGTTTCCAGTCTTTTATTGATGGGCAAAAATACCTATCAAAACTGACATGGATCTGTTTCTCGTTAGTATTGCATATTCTTATCAAAAGTGATTGTGCAATTTTTTCGAATGTTTCGATTTCTTAAAAAACAAAAACGATTCAGTCCCGTCCAGAAGCGCGGTGATAAGAAAAATACGCTCCGAGTGCGCGATGATTTGCCCCACGGTGCGGGCGATTTCCGGCAAGGTGAGAGTTGACACCGTTGGTGCATTTTATTCATCAGGTCCTTACATACAATTTTTGTTTACAGTTTTTTTGTCTAGGCGGCAAAGGTTGTTATCTACGCTTTACCACCCTCATTATTGCCACGGTGCCGTGGGTTGCGGCAGGATGAGATCCGGCACCGTGAGTTTTCCTAATCGTGTGCATTGCGATGCACACTATAGTGCTTTTTTGTGTTTAGGACAAAAAGGTTTATATTCGTCTGATTATTAATTAATATAAAATGCTCTCGGTAGGATTTCCGCTGGCACCGTTGTCATTTTAGGGTTATGTTTTCATGACGAATCGATTAGAAAACATTAGAATCGTCTAGCAATTTAAGGTAGAAAAATCGACCGGGCTCATGGACTATACATAGATTAGCCATTTCAAACTCAACATCGCTCAAATGTATTTCCGTAAAATCCTAGATTAATTATAAGCCTAAAAATTAGAACATCGGTTATATAATTAGTTATAAACATTTTAAGATTAAAGATCTTTGATTTTTCAGATAAACTTCGATCACAGATCACATTTCAGAAGAATTTGACAGGTCACGTATAAAAAATATAACGTATAAAAATGGGACATAGGTCCACGCATTTAGGAGCAGATGAACAATAGTGTATTTTGAGTTATGCTCTTTTCGCAGATAAGTGTCAATAAAATAGAATGGCTTTGAAATCACGCATTATACAATAGTTTCTAAGTATAAATATTTGACTCATAGACATATATTTATGGAGAACAAACAGACTTCCGGTTATTGACTATGTACCGTGAATATTAATTTTGACTTTTAAGCGAGGTCCTCGCAATTGTCTACGATAGTGTTCGGATGTGCACTCTGAAGTAGGTGTGCTATCGATACCCTGTGGTGAGTCTGTCTTTCCTTTATTCTTGTTGCAATTGTTATTTTATTGAATGTGAATATTTCCTTTGATTACTTCAATATCTGTTTTTGTTTTTTGCCTTCCTTTGAATTGATGTTAACAAGCGGGGAGTGAGCTCTTTCCAAAATTTAATTAGTAATAGTAATTTAAGTATTCTTCCCGTTCCAAAAAATTCTAATTCAAATTCAGAAATTATGGAAACCTCTGATCCTTAAAAAGTTCATTTCTCAGATTCGGTTCCCTTATTACAGTGTCTTGAATCAAAAATTAATTCATGCAATGATCTATTTTATCTCAGATTGATATTCCTTTCTTTGTTGCCGGAACTACAAAAAACTGTGAATAATGGCTTTTACTTACCTAACAAAAATCAGAACGTAAATTACGTTTTTTGAAAACAAAAAATGCTTTTTAAAACAATTTTTTATTTTAACCAACGGAATCGTTTCGTTTCCGACTAACGACTGACTCTTACATGCATCTTCTCTTAGGAAAAAGATGCGAACGTAGACATTAGATAATACTTATGTATGATATCATACAACGTAACACGTAACAGATCTATCCGAGACCATTCCGATCAACCAAAAAGTCCTTAGTTTAACATTTAAAATTATTAACGTTCTAAAAAACAAAGCAAATGAATTTAGATCTAGTAAGTACCTGCAAAATTTCGAATTATCTAATTCTGCTCCTTTCAATGTCTACCTAGAGTCTACTGACGGCAATGTAGGTCAGATTCGAGATGTGGAAATTGGAAGGTTTATATACTCCTGCAAAAAATGCCCTGAACTGTGGCCCTGAATTTGCTTATCATTTAAAAATTAAAATTTGCATGAGAATTTGCCAAATTGTAATACACCACCTATAATTTCTTTATCTCAATCTTCTCCTATACAAAAAATACTCATCTCTTAATAAATCATCCAGTAAGTCTCAGCAACAATCCATAAAATGTAAAAATTCATATGATCAGGATTTCATTATCAACAGGAATGGTAGAATTTCTAATTTTCCCATTCCCTCTTCTTATAACCATACTCCAATTTTCTTGAATAACAATACTCATGATTCTGTCCCTCTTATCTAACCATTTAATTAACTTTCTTAAAGAGGCTTCCTCTACAAACAAGGATTTGCTATTCAAGTTTTTTATGGAATTCATCCCATCTATTCACCACGAAAAATCGTCATGTCTTACACAGACCCAGGAAGCAAGCACAAGTGCACTAAATACATATCTTCCTTTGGAATATGCGTAGTTACTCACAAAACAAAACAGGGCAAATCCTTTTTTCATTTCTTAAAGACTCTTCAGCTAAACCAAATTTTATCACACTTACAGAGTAAATAAGAATAAGGAAACTGTGGCTAAAATAATATATAAAATAAATAAAATTGCCCTTACCACACCTTTCTGAAAAATCCAGATACTTGTTTCGGCAACTAAGTTGCCATCCTCAGTGGAAAACTGGGGAATTCAGTATCACTAGCGAATCCGGCTAATGCCCAAGACGAACACCACACAACGAACACTGCACAATGAACAGCACACAATGAACGCGCGATACACACCAAAACACTGTTGACACTGAATTCCCGTTAAGGGGAAAGTGTATGAATACCTAAATTTCATGCTCTATGCGTGTCAATACGGTTGAAAGAATATAAAATTTAATTCAATAGCTCGTACAATTTGGAATTTGGAATAGATCCTCCATCTGCAATCATAATTCTCTCTCTATTCTTATAAATATATATGCTTTCGTAGCTATCCAGTTCCCAGTTGTTTTCTACCGCCTTAATTAATTTTAAACTTTCAATTGGAATAGCGTGCTTTTTGTCCAAAATATGTCGGGCCACACTTGATTTTTCGGGCGTGTTGAACAGTGCTCCTTGTACCATGTTGGGATTGATCGGTGTAATGGTTATGTAATGTATTTTATGCCACATTCCTGACAACCGATTTCGTAGATACCTGATTTTTGACTAATTTCAATTTTATCCTTGGCATTGCCTAATGAATTTGCTGATTTAAGTGCCACCTGTAAATTAAACTGTTTGAAAACTTTGGGAAGGGCCTTAGTGTTATGATGGAATGGTAATTTAACGAATTTCTTAGCTGATTTATCCAAAGTTAGGCTGGTAGATTCCCTAATAAAGGTTTTGAAATTTTGTTTCTTGATTAAGTTATCAATCAATTTTGCTTCGAAACTATTGTGTTTGGCTATGACTATTCTGCTTTCAGCCCTCTATGGGAGAAGGCATTTGTATCTTCTTTAGCTCCTTGCCATGTTCCTCCTTTTAATGAGGCTCACTTATCACTTTGGATAATAGAAATATGCTATCCTCCCCTTTCTAGACCACGGAACTTCTCAACTCCATTACTGAGGGTGAGAATCCTGCCCCTGGATTACATAATATTTCTAATTCAATGATTAGTTATTTTATTGGCGGAGCTTTGGAATTCCTTCTTTCTTTCAACAATATTTTATGTGGTCGTTCCCTTATTTCTAGAGCCTGGAAATGTATTGCAATTTGTCCTATTCTGAAGCCTGGCAAAGATTTTTCTGTTGTTAGTAACTTTAGACCTATTTCCTTACTCTCCTGTATAAGGAAAACATTTAAGAGACTTTCAAAAAATAGAATCAATTGGTGGTGTGTACGTCACTATATTCTTAATGACAGTCAATTCGGCTTCAGAACTTATAACATCTACATTACATTGCATCATCATTTTAACTTCTCACATTTTGTCCGCTTTTTCGAAAAGAATTACAATTATAAACTGTATCAAACAATTGACTTCTGAGAAGATTCTATCTTTGAGGCTCTCCACTGTATAGGACATCTTTTGCTGATTTGCCTCAAGGAAGAATATTAAGCCCGTTGCTATACAATATTTATATGTCGAGTTTCGAAAAACATATTAATCCCACTATTAAATGTCTCCAATATGCAGACGATATAGTCATTTACTCTCACGGTAATGATTCTTATTTGGCATCAAATGAATAACGCCGTAATTGAAGTGGAAGATTGGTTGGATACGAGGGGTCTGACTCTATCTACAAGCAAATTCTGTGTTGTTGAGTTTTCCAAAAAGAGGGAAAATTCCCCTCCATCTATTCGTTTAGTAAACAAGAAATATTTTCTTTTCCCTAAGTCATCAGTTCGTTACCTGGGTCTATTGTTTCATTCGAAATTGAACTGATTCCATATTTGTCAGTTGGTAATTGGATGCCACAAATTTGTTAATCTGTTGACGTCAAATAGCTCAAATAACTACTTTCATAAATTAGCTAAATTTCATATGCTCTAATAATAGCCCCTGGTAATTTGTTTTTAAAGATGATGTTGATGCATTGTTCGCTTCAGATTTATTGGAGAACACTGTTTATCTATTACCATTGCCATCTGACACTGAATGGATTTACTTCGAAAAGTAGGTGTTACCTGAATTCCTACGTGCCTTGATTGTAACGAACTATCAGATTTAACATCTACTTCAGGTACTTCTTCAATGTAATCACTACTTGTGGAAGTACTTGTAATATATACAGGTATGTAAGATGACTGTAATGCTTCCTGTACTAAACGAGTCTTCTGTCTCTTTAAAGCGACAGAACGTACAGCAACAGTTGCTGACCTTTTGCGATCTGCTCGGCAATCAAACTTGTGGGGTACTACATTTTCTTTTAATTTAATTGGTCCACCCATCATATTAAATTTGATATAATTATCAATGTCTTCGTCTAGCTAAAGGATGATTACATAATATCAGTTGCGCCATTTATTATAAATGTTTTAAGAATTAATTTATATAGGGATATTGGTCACATACTTACATTAAAATGATCCTCACAACAAAAATACAGTTTTTGTGATTGGTTTATCTCGCCTAGCTACTTTAAACCATGCATTTTTTTGTTTTTCATTACTTGGCAATGTAATAAAAACTTTGGTGTACTTTTTGATGTCGATGTACACTGAGGAACAAAACACCACTTATTTTGTTTCTTAAGTTGCTCCATTTTTAACACAAGAACAATATATGGAGCAAAGCACCGAAACTTTCTTGCATTAAAATAATAGTATTCTAACACTAAACTAAACCAACTGAACTACAACAAAAATAAACACTTCTCTAAACAATCAACTAAACGCAAAATATATACACAAAAAATATCTAACAATGCCTATTCCCTTTTCAACCACAATGCTACCTATGCGAAGCGTGCTAAATGTCCATGCCGATACGAGTGGTGACGTCACACTACCGAAAATCACATGAGCCCCGGTTTTTCGCGCGCTTTGTATTTCGCTATTTTTAATAATTAATTACTGCTTAATTCAGTATTTTCAAACTCTGTAACCTAAATATTCGTGTTTCTCACATAAATGTACAGCTAGTTAAGAATTAAATGCGAATCGAGGCGGCGTTGGAGGTACGCAGCCCATCTAACAGACCGTATACGTAGTGATGCGTAATCTTTCATCTTTGTTAAATTGTTTTTCGATAATTATTTCATGAAGCAGTGCCATTAGTTTTTTTTCACTTACAATGAAATATATGTAATTAAAGCGTTGAACCTAGTTACAAGAAAGGCTTGCGTAAACGTTTGAGAAAATAATGAATTCCGGCCATTATAACAGTGTGTCTGACAATCGCTTGAGAAAAGGATGAATTCCTACGTAGATAAATTCCATGTATTTAAGTGCGACACATTCAACACTACTTATAACATCTTTCCTCTGTGGGTGACTCGCGTGGAACCGTAAATCTTAACATGTTTGTGTTACCGATAGGATTATTTAACGGCGGCACGCCTCAGATATGAACGGACAACGGACCTTTAGTTACGAGAATTTTTGTTAAAATTTAACTTTGTACGGAAAAGGCGTTTTGGTTTTATATAATATCATGGCCTAAAAACTAGTGGCCGACCGAATATTCGGTTTCGGTTTCGGTTTCGGCCAGTTTCGGCCAAAAATTCTAGTTTCGGCCACAGTTTCGGTTTCGGCCAAAACTCAGCCGAAACTTCGGCCGCACCAAAACTCAGTGTTCGTGAATTGTCGTGCTTCGTTCGAGCGAGTTCGTGTCTCGTAATTGTCAGAGTCAACAAGTTAATACCTAAATACATAAATATCTCCTTTTCCTACATACCGTAATTGTTGTTTTTTTATTTCATTTAACACAAATGAACTATATAACATGTAAAACATACACTAGATTTCAGCATACAATTGAAATTTTAATATGCTTAAATAAGTTTCGGTTTCGGTTTCGGTTTCGGCTGCAAATCCTGTTTCGATCGGACATTACTAAAAACATTAGTTTAAAATTACATTACTACAAAATGCTACAAAAATACTAGTTGGAAATTAAATATTTTATTTGCTGTTTTATTTTGAAATTAGTTTTCTTTTTATCCAGGTTGGACTATATATGTATATGCAAATGATGACTAATACGTATCTGTATATAATTAATAATAGATAAATATTTACAGAAAAAGACTCGATAAATGAATACAAATTTAAAACTGCATTTGTCGGCCGAGTCGACTCCCGTTTGGAGTTATTCATGGGCACGTAATACGTAAAAGTGAACCGCATAGAATACTTTTAAACCTACTTGGTGGAATTAATTTGGTTTAAAAAAATTAAGTCATTGTTTTTTTAAATTAGTAAATACAGCTGTATGTCTTTATATCAACACCGATACTCTTTGAAGAGCCTCCTAACTATATGCGTAGGTAATGATAATAGACAATATGAAGTAATAATGTATCAATTTTAGTTTGCTATTTACTTTTTTATGTAAACATTGTTGTAAAATATGATAAAATACAATAAAATGTATATATATATATATATTTCGTGACCCTTTTTATACTTATCTTATATGATAGATCTCTACCACTAATAGGTTAATAAAACAAGGCTGGTTTGAACGATAGTTATATTTTCAGAACGTTTACAAACGTTTTCGGAACACCTTCGTCAGTGAAAATATAACTAGATAAATATATAAACAAACTTTTGTTTTTTATTTGGGAATATCAACAAAATAACTAATGACTAGGATTTCTTGATATAGAGGATGTGTAACCAACTTTTATATACAGTAGAAGCCGCTTATTATAATCACGGTTAATGTTATCAAACGGTTATTGTTATCGAAAACCGTTGGTCCCAAATCACTCTATTTAAAACTCATTGAAAGAAAGCCGCATATTGTAATCAAAAGCCGCTTAATGTTATTAGTTATGAATAGTATCCTTTGTCGGAAAGTTTCTTCAGGCGACGGTGTCTGCAGCGCAACTCCTTTGAACGAGCCGCTTTTTCTCGCCGATTTCAATTAAAACTCTCATATCGCATATTACAATCTAATGAATTGTTATTTCTATATTATGAAGAGGTCATCTTTTTTGATGTACTTTATGTATAAAAGGTCCGTTCGTTTAAATGATATTCAGTTTCTCCTATACTCTTCTACGAATCTCACGTTCTACAGTCTTGTGTACGGGTAAATTATTGAAATTTCGCATAAACCACCGTGGTCATGGCAGAAGTGAATAAAAAACGTCGCGATCTATCGAACGAAGAAAAACGACAAATTCTCGATAACTTCGATAAACTTCCGAAAATGAGTCAAAGGAATGCTGCGGTACAATTAAAAATTTCGCAACCGCTGTTGTGTAAAATTTTAAAAAATCGTACAGAAATAGAAACGTGTGCGCGTTCGAATGAAAACATAAAACGAAAAAGGGAAAGATCTGGAAAGGATAATCAAGTTGAATCAGCTTTAAAAATTTGGTTTACAAATGTTCGCGAAAAAAATGCCTCTGTGAATGGTCCTATCATGCGTCAAAAAGCAGAAGATATAGCCAAAACTATGGGGAAAGAAAATTTCATTGCAACAGACGGATGGTTCAATCGGTGGAAAAAGCGAGAAAACATCGTTTATAGACCTCTGCACGGTGAAGAAAAAGTGCTGATTCGTTAGCAGCCGCTGACTGGATGCGTTCGGAATGGCCAGAAATTATTGCAAAATATCCGCCTCGGGACATCTACAATGCAGATGAAACAGGACTCTACTTTCGCGCGATGCCTAATCATACTTATTTGTTCAAAAACGATAAAGTAAGAGGTTGCTTATCTTCGAAAGAACGAGTAACAGTGTTATGTTCTGTTAATATAGAAGGTGAAAAGGAAGAACTTCTAGTGATAGGAAAAAGTAAGAATGCTCGGTGTTTTAAAGGTGTTAAAACTTTGCCCGTGGAGTATTTTGCTAATGCGAATGCTTGGATGACAAGTGTCTTGTTCAGCGAGTGGTTACTCAGGTGGGTCAAAAAATTGAAACGCCAAATCGTCTTATTAGTAGACAATTGTACTGCGCACAAAGTGAATGCAGTTTTGACGAACATCCAACTTATTTTCTTACCTGCGAACACTACGGCATTGATACAACCATGTGATCAAGGAATCATTCGAACATTCAAAGAATACTATCGAGGGCAAATTCGAGCCCAAATTATACAAGAACTTGATGAGAATCGAGATACACCTACTGCAGATGCGATAGCAAAAAATCAGTCTTCTAGATGCGCTGCATTTGCTGGTGAAGTCATGGAGGCAAGTTCAACCAGAAACGATCCGAAACTGTTTTCGAAAAGGAGGTTTTTCCAAAACTGGTGATGAAGAACCTGATCTCCATGAAACGTGCGCTGACATTTTAGAAGGTATGAAAAAAAAAAACTTGTTTTGTACATCTAACTAATATTTTTAATTTTTTGTAGTTCAAGGTCTGTCCAAAAGCGAATTTTCCGATTGGGTGGATATCGACAATGATGTTCAAACAGCTGCCACAATGACTATATCAGACATTTGTCGGGAAGTTGTGGATCAATCGTCCGAAGGAAGTAATCCTGAATTACCCGAAGTAGGAGAAGAAGAAGAAGAGGAAATGTCTGAAGAGCCGCCAACTAATGGCCAGATGCAAGAAGCGTTAAATATTCTCCGACGTGGTGTACAATTCCGAGAAAGTAATTTTGATAGATATTATGATTTTGAAATATACATACAAAATCTTATTAATAAAAATAAACGTCAAACGACGATCGACCAGTTTTTCGAATGAAATCGTAAAGTGTAAATAAATGTACCTACGTATTGTATCGATGATAAAAAATAAACAAATTTGGTAAAATATTAAAAATTGTTGATTAATCGTTAATTTTTCCCTTGAATTTTATTTGTAAGTCGTTAAATAATTTGATTACATACATACATATTTATTATTGACTACATCAGCATAGAAAAATACATTTATATTTACCTTCCGCTTACTGTTATCATTCGGTTAATGTTATCAAAAAGGGTTTGTTCCAAATTGATCACAATAAGCGGCTTCTACTGTATATATAAATTATAAAAACTAAATTAATGTGTAAACATACATGCAAATTAAGTAAAACCTTATATCAAAAAATCTTTGTCGAAACCTTAACAATTCTGTTCAAGGACTAGGGAAAACCAAATTTAAAAACCTAGCCAAAGGTTTCCTTCTTAAGAAATGCAAATGTCATTTTAACAAATTGCTATATACATTACTTAAATTTTGAATATCGGTCCTGAAATTAATAGTTTTAGTGTCTTTCTGTATATTTATCATTTCATATATTAGTCTTTTTTATAATTATTCTCTGTTTTTAATATAATTGTGTTTTCAAAATCAAAGTAATGTCCAAGATCTTTGTAATGCTTTGTTACAGCGGTCATTGCACCAAAATCATTATTTAAAGAATACTTATGGCTATACAACCTTTTCTTTAAATATTGTTTCGTCTGACCGATGTAACAACAATCACATTCTTTACAGTTTATTTTATAAACTACATTACTCTGATTTTGTTTAATTATTTTAGATTTAGTATTAGTAAAAAGAGATCTGTTACTATAATTTGGAATGAAAGTAATGAGATTCTCTCTCATATGTAAATTTTAATCTATTATGATAACTACTAAATGAATCTAATATCTCATCAATACTATCCTTCTAATCTAATAACTCATTGAATTTCCTGAACGTGACAGTCATGCATAATAACGGCATTGTGAAAACAAATTGGCATATAAAGTCTACCAATACAGGAAGACATTTAAATTATTTTTCAGAAACATCAAAATTACATAAAATTAATGTAGTTACCGGTTTAGTTGATCAAGCGGTTAGATTAGCTAATCCTGAATTTAGGGAAAAGAATTTAAACAAAGTTAAAGAAATCTTAGATAAAAATAATTATCCAAATAGTTTTTATGAAAAAATAATAAAAAATAGAATTAACAAATTATATAATAGAGGAATTAAAAATAATAACAATAAATGTTATAACGCTATTCCTTATAAAAAAGGTTTAAGCGAAAAATAAAAAAGAATTTAATAAAAACAACATAAACATTACTTTCATTCCAAATTATAGTAACAGATCTCTTTTTACTAATACTAAATCTAAAATAATTAAACAAAATCAGAGTAATGTAGTTTATGAAATAAACTGTAAAGAATGTGATGGTTGTTACATCGGTCAGACGAAACAATATTTAAAGAAAAGGTTGTATAGCCATAAGTATTCTTTAAATAATGATTTTGGTGCAATGACCGCTGTAACAAAGCATTACAAAGATCTTGGACATTACTTTGATTTTGAAAACACAATTATATTAAAAACAGAGAATAATTATAAAAAAGACTAATATATGAAATGATAAATATACAGAAAGACACTAAAACTATTAATTTCAGGACCGATATTCAAAATCTAAGTAATGTATATAGCAATTTGTTAAAATGACATTTGCATTTCTTAAGAAGGAAACCTTTGGCTAGGTTTTTAAATTTGGTTTTCCCTAGTCCTTGAACAGAATTGTTAAGGTTTCGACAAAAATTTTTGATATAAGGTTTTACTTAATTTGCATGTATGTTTACACATTAATTTAGTTTTTATAATTTATATATATATAAAAGTTGGTTACACATCCTCTATATCAAGAAATCCTAGTCATTAGATATTTTGTTGATAGTCCCAAATAAAAAACAAAAGTTTGTTTATAGATTTATCTAGTTATATTTTCACTGACGAAGGTGTTCCGAAAACGTTTGTAAACGTTCTGAAAATATAACTATCGTTCAAACCAGCCTTGTTTTATTGACCTATTAGTGGTAGAGATCTATCATATAAGATAAATAAAATACAATGAAATACATGAACTGTCATGAGATAATCGCGTAGTATTAAAGAAATACCTGACGGTCTTTTTTCTACACTAGTTTTAGCTACAATTTTGATGATCTACGATACTTATTGTATTTGAGAAACATTCAATAAAATATAATTTTTTATTACTGCTTTCTTCTAAGGAAACAATAAATATTCAAAACAAAACAACGATTATATTGGTATTGATGTGTCTTCTTACAAAAGTACAAAATTGATTTTAGTATAAAAGCAAAATACATAAATAACCAAACAAAGAAGTTTATGTAGCAATAATATTGCAGGTAATATTAGTATATTACCTGTAATATTATTGCTAAATATATATATATATATATATATAATATGTCATCATCTGCATATACATATATAGTCCAACCTCAATAAAAAAGAAAACTAATTTCAAAATAAAATAGGAAATAAAATATTTTATTTCCAAGAAGTATTTTTCCCAGGTCGGCAACACAAATGATACATTTTGTAGTAATGTAATTTTAAATTAATACTTTGCCCCTTGATATTAAATAAAACCAAAACGTCTTTCGCGTATAAAGCTAAATTTTTAAATGCAGTTGTGACCTTCATTTATCCAGTTTTTTCTGTAGGTATTTATCTATTATTAATTATTATAGATACATATTACTCGTCATTTTCGTATGTATAGTCAGACTTGAGTAGAAATACTATTTTCAACATAAAATAGCAAATAAAATATTTCATTTCATATTTTTGTAGCATTCTGTAGTAATGTAATTTTCAACTAACGTTTTTAGGCCTTGATATTATATAAAACCAAAACCCCTTTTGCGTACAAAGTTAAATTTTAACAAAAATTCTCGTAACTAAAGGTCCGTTGTCCGTTCATATCTGAGGCGTGCCGCCGTTAAATAATCCTATCGATAACACAAACATGTTAAGATTTACGGTTCCACACGAATCACCCACAGAGGAAAGATGTTATAAGTAGTATTGAATGTGTCGCACTTAAATACGTGGAATATATCTACCTATTCATCCTTTTCTCAAGCGATTGTCAGTTTCTGTCAGACACACTGTTATAATGGCCGGAATTCATTATTTTCTCAAACGTTTACGCAAGCCTTTCTTGTAACTAGGTTCAACGCTTTAATTACATATATTTCATTGTAAGTGAGAAAAAAAAAACTAATGGCACTGCTTCATGAAATAATTATCGAAATACAATTTAACAAAAATGAAAGATTACGCATCACTACGTATACGGTCTGTTAGATGGGCTGCGTACCTCCAACGCCGCCTCGATTCGCATTTAATTATTAACCTTCCTATACTCACGTCAAAATGAAAGACGTATACTATACTATATAAGTCGGTCTCACAGACCGTATGCGTGAGTATACGAAGGTTAACTAGCTGTACATCAAACAGGATAAAATTTATCTGTTTCAAAAATTCATGCAAGTACCCTATTAGAAGCAGTGGACCCCGCTCTGAATCTTAGATTTCGTCTCTTAACCAAGCGATATTCTTTGAGAAATCTGAATCGTTCAAATATCCTGGCCATCTCCTCCTTGAAATCTCTACTTGGAAATTACCGCGCCCCAATGCCTCTCATTTCCAGCTGTCTATCGGAAGTCCTTGTATACAAAGACGTCTTTTTCTACATACTTTCTCCTTTTCGGGAATAAATTCCGCTTTCACCGAATTTATTTCAAACCGTTGACGTAACTTTAATCTTTTATTTTCCGACGGCTCTAAGCACTCTCACGCTGATTCCTCTTCTTTAGGTATATTTTCCGTGTCTACAAATTTTATCTTCTCTGCTTCCATTTGCAATTATGCTTCTGTTTTCACAGCAGAACTAACGGGTATTTATATTTCGATTATTTACATTCGTTCTACTAAGTTTTTAAATAATGTTATTTTCACTGATTGTAAGAGCGCCCTTATGGCAATTGAAAAATGTTCTTCTTCTTATATTATATTTCGAATTAGCGAATTGTTATTGCATGGTCATTCCAAAAACGTTAATATCATTTTGTGTTGGATTCCTGGACACTGTGGAGTTGAACCCAATGAAAGGGTAGATTCGCTAGCTAAGCTAGAAAGATACACCAGAATATAATATCAAAATTGGTTACAGAGATTTATTTCAAGAATTGATCAAGGTGTATTACTTATCCTCACTTGTAAACTACTTACTAATAAGGCCTTTATTTTCGATGTCTGACATACAATACTATAAAGATTACTCCTGTCGGCCACATGCAATGTTGTTTGCTATATTTTTTTAGCTATATCGTTAAGAGTAAAATTCCAATTCTTAGCAAATTCCAAACACTTTTCACTTTTGTAAGGAACATTATCACTAATAAATAAGTCAGGAGATCCAAACCGTGCAAAAACTTGTGTGATTTGAGAAATGATAGCCTCACTACTTTTATTTGTAATGGGCAAAGGAACAAGCCAGTTTTATTAAGCAAAAAACAAAACACAATAATTTTGATTAGCATAACTAAAAATATCAGAACCAACGCGGTCCCAAGGTCTTTTAGGTATTGCTGGTATTGGGTAGGACAACATTGTTTGTTTGGGATTTTTCTGGCAATTTTTCACGAATTTTACAGTATTTGATGTAGGTTTCAATATCTGTTATGATGCCTAGCCAATACTTTCCTGGCTTGCGATTTTGTCTTTTCAATCCCTAGGTATCCCTCGTGTAGTATTTTAATCGTTTCTAATCTTAATTTATTAGGCACAACTAACTTATGATCTAAAAATAACAAATTGTTACATACAAACAATTTGTCACGCAGTTTATAATAATTCTTAACAATTTCTAGAATTTTATGTTTTTGAATGGACCACCCATTGCCAATAAAATTTATAACGATGCTGAGTTGTGGGGCTCTGATGGTCTCATTTGTAAACTGTTTGATTCTATCTTCAGACATTGGCAATGTTCTGACTACTGAATATACAGCAAAATTTATATCGTTTTCAGACTTTTCGGTCTTAAGGCGTCAGACACATATATGTATATATCCTGGTTTGTAAGCGATATTAAGATTATATTTTAGTAATTTTCAACGCATTCTTAACATTCTTGGGGAAGATGACTTTTTGAAGATTGAATCTAAGGGATTATGATCACTGTATATTTTGTGGACATGCCATAAATAAAATAATGGAATTTTTTACAGCGAACAGTATGGCTAGGGTCTCCTTTTCAATTTGGGCATAAGGTTGCTCAGTCTTAGTCAAGCTACGAGAGGCAAAAGCTACAGGCTTGCCTTCTTGTAACAAACAGGCTCCTAGTCCATCTTTCGAAGCATCTGTTTCAATTTCATTTGTTTTTTTTTTTTTTTTTTTGAAAGGAAAATGTTACTACAGGAGAATTAGTGAGGAGGTGTAACAAGGCATTGAACGAATTTCTATGCGCATCCGTCCGCTCAAACTCTACGTAATTTCTTGTTAGATCTCTCAATGGTGCAATTGTTTTTAAAAGGCCTCGTATGAATTTGCCCACATATTTCACCATACCCAAAAATCTCAAAACATCTGCTTTACATTCAGCTATAGCCATTTTCAAAATCAATGTATTTTTTTGTTTGTTTATACTCCCTCATTTGAAAAAAATTGTCCCATGAATTTAATCCCTTTTGAATTGCATTTTGTTTTTATTAAATTGTATGTTGTATTGGGATGCCCTTTCCAAAACATTTTCAAGATTTTGATCATGCTCAGCCTCTGTAGTCCCTGTGATGATTAAATCATCAAAATATAGTCATACTCCTGGTTGGTCACCAAAAACTTCGCAATTTTTCGTTTGAAATACTGAGGTGGCTGAGCATATACCAAAAGCTAGTCTCTTAAATTTGCCAGTATCCATCCCTCATATCAAGAACGGTGAAAATTTTTTGTTAGTCAACTTGATAGCAATGTCCTTATATGTCGGAATCGAGAAATGCTCGCGTTGGATAGCCCGATTTAGGTCTCTGGGGTGTAAGCACAGACGTAGGTCACCATTTGGTTTTTCAACAATAACTAATGGGTGTACCCACTCTGAAGGTTTATCCACTTTTTCTATAATGTCTCTGTACACAAGATCATATAATTTCTTTTTCAATCGATCCAACAATATGTGCGGTACACGTCCAATGGCATTTACGTTTGACTTTGCATTTTCTTTTAGAGTTATATGATGTTGTGTCGGGAACTTCAAAAACAAGTGAGTATTTACTAACTACAGCGCCTAAAGAGCTAAACAACTTTTGTTTACCTAATGAGTCCACTCCTTTTATCAAATTTAAACTTAAACATTCTTGTAATCCTAAAAGGAGAATTTGATTTTCTGCGTTTACTACCACAAACGTCCCAATTTTCTGACGATTCTTCACTGAACATTCAAGCTTCACTTCACCTAGATTTCTCAGCTTAAAATTGGTGTCCCCATAAGACATTAATGTGATGTTCGTCCTTCGGATTTTGAAGTCTGGTGCAACTTTCTTTAGGATATTTAGGGGCAAAGTGGTTACCTCAGCTCCAGTGTCTAATTTGCAAACAACAGGCTTACCATTAACGAAAACCTCTGTAGTCGACACTGTTTCAGGTTCACTGTTATTCTTTGGCTGTTTGACTACATCCACAGAACTCACATAAAATTCGTACTCACTACTGGTTCCACTACCGGCTTCTGAGTCATCTTCTTCCTTCCCTCTTCATACAAAATGCACATTTTTCTTGTAATCTTTTCCTTTATGCACGTCACTTCTCCTATTTTTATCTGAACAAACTTTGGCAAAATGGTCACGACGCTGACACTTTGCACGTTTTCCCTGTTGCAGAACATTTATTTGTATATTTGTGGCTATTTCCATAGTTTTTACAAGTCTTCTTAGAGTCCCTGTACACATTTGTTTGTTTACCTGAAGTACTCGCTCTTAAAGCATCTACTCTAGACTCATTATCTAGTGTTTTCACTTGGTCTCTAATAGTTTCTGCAGCTCTACAGAAATTTATTGCTTTAGTCAATGTTAAACTGGCTTCTCGCATTAATTTCTCTTTATTAGCTGTCTCTCTTACACCTATGACAATCCTGGCACGTGCCATCTCATCCTGGTTAGGATATTCTGTCGGAACTCAAATATAGATGGAAAGAAAATTGGTTGGCTTCTTTTCCACGCGGTGGTAGATCTTATTTTAAACTTTCATCGGATATTCCCAGCCATCCTTGGCTTTTTGTCGCTCCGTTTGTTAACAGATCTTTTATTACTACGATTTGTAGACTGAGATTGGGCCATGGTCTTTTCCCTTCACATTTACACCGAATTAATATATCTAAATCTTCCGATTGTGAATAAGGTGAACTGGGTGATATTAATCACCTATTTTTCAATTGTCCATTTAAGCGTCTTCATATTGATAATTTAAGTCAATGTTTGATTGGGTTAGGTTTTTCCCTCCTTATTGTATTCACTTGTTATTACCATCTTATAATTTTAAAATATATAAATGTTTGTATTTATTGTATTATTGAGTCCGGTTCTGGTGAAGCAGAGTACAATCTGTTTTGTACTTCTTTATGTAGTAAATTATTGAGAACAAACGCAAAGTTGTTTATATTTAATAATATTTTATTTATATTAAATGTTGCTTTTAAAAATACAAACTGTCTTATATATCTAACATTATAACTCCCCTACTGTCTGAACGTACTACTAATCTTAATCTATGTCTATATATATATATATCTATATATATATGGATATACATAACACGCTCCCTTTTATAAATCCAACCGGACTGGCTTTTTAATTTGCCGACCGTATTTAGTATGAGTCTGTATATTTGGTGTGGTTTTGTTGTCTGTGGGTTGCGTGCCCTCCGCGTTATCCTCTTCGTCCACTGTTGGTTGTATTTTTTCCGGACTATCATATCTATCTAGGCCCGATGGCGTAGGTTTAATTATTCCCTTGGATTTCTTTAAGTATTGGATGTTTCTTCTTATTGTATGTCCCTCGGTTGTCTTTATTAAGTATGATCTGGGCTGTGAGAGTTTTTTTAAAATGATTGCATCTCTCCATATTTTTTGTCTTATGTCCCATGTTGTTATCTTCTCTCCTTTTTGAAATTCTTGTTCTTTTGTTTTTGCTGATCGGTTGTAGTATTTTTCTTCCTTTTCTCTCTTTTTTAATGTCTTTTCCTGTATGTCGATCACCTTGGGTTTTAATGCTTCAATTGTGGTTAGTACTTTGGTACGCAGTTGTCTACTCATTAATAATTGTGCCGGTGATACTCGAAGCTCAACAAGAGGGCTAGTTCTGTAATTCAATAGATACAACTGATAATTTGATTTTGTGTATTTGCACTTCTTTAACATTTTCTTGGCTATGCCTACTCCTTTTTCTGCTAACCCGTTGCTTTGGCTGTGATATGGACTACTAGTTATTATTGTAAAGTTCCATTCTTTAGCAAAGTTTTTATATGTGTCACTGTCAAATGGCATGTTATCTGATATTACTATCTGAGGTATGCCGAATCTACTAAAAATTGCTTGTAATGTATTTATTACCGAGGTGCTTGTCTTGTCTGGTAATTCTTCAACTTCGAGCCATCTAGAGTAATAATCCTCCAAAATTAGATAGTTCTTTGTATCATATTGAGCAATGTCAATCCCCACTTTCTGGAACGGATATTCGGGTAACTCATGTTGGCGTAAAGAGTCCTTTCTGTTAAAATTACTATATCTAGTGCATATTTGACAATTGGAAATCATACTTTCAATATTTGCCATAATGCCAGGCCAATATAGTAAGTTTCTTGCTTTTCCCTTTGTTTTGACTATTCCTAAGTGTGTTTCATGTAGTATCCTTAAATAAAAGTCTCTTAGTTTTGTGGGTATTATAAGTCTGTTGTTATAATATACTAAATTATGGTAGATAATGTACTTCTAAATTATAAATGAGTAGTTTTAAGCGTAATCTTTTAAGTCTATTGTTTTTAATATCGGCTATATTTTTTCTCATTATTGTTACTTGCGGTTGATGGTCAGTATTTACAGTAATTGTTTTCCCATAAATGTATGTATGGCTCTTTTCACATGCAAATGTAACTGCAAGCAGTTCTTTCTCAATTTGTGCATATGACTTTTCAGTCTCTGTCAATGATCGTGATGCAAACATTACTGGTTGCTTGTTTTGTAATAAACAACATCCTAGAGCATCTTTGCTACTGTCCCATTGTATTACAATATTTTCTTTGGGGTTGAAATTAGCCAGAATTGGGGCTTCACATATTAGTTGTTTAATTTTCTCTAAACTCTTTGTATGTGTTGTTGACCATAACCATTGTGTGTCCGCTTTTAACAAATTTCTAAGAGGACTTGTTAATTCAGATAAATTTGGCAGAAAATCTCTGAGGTAATTAATCATTCCCATTATTTGCATTAACTCTTTTTTATTTGTGGGATTTTTTAGATCTTTTATAGATTTAATTCATTCGTCATCGATGGTTACCCCATTTTCACTAAATATTAATCCTAAATACTTTACAGAATTGCAATAATATTGTAACTTTTTTCTGTTAAATTTTATATTATATTTTTTTGCTCTTTCTATTACTTGTTTCATTATTTTATCATGGCCTTCTTTGGCCGCATGACAGATTAACAGATCGTCAAAATAAATTATTAGTCCTTCAATGTCATTAAAATATTTGCAATTTAATTTCTGGAATAGCTCTGGGGCTGAATTTATTCCAAAAGGCAGTCTTAAGAACGAATACAGTCCAAATGGGCTGTTGAACGTGCATATTTTACTTGACTGGTGATCTAGTTTTACCTGATAAAATCCGTCTTTAATATCTAATACTATATAGAACTTTTTGTGAGCTAGTTTTGCTTTTATTTCATCTACTGTTGGTATGCTATAATAGTTCCTAACTATGTTTTGATTTAATATTTGTGGGTCTAGGCATATTTGAAGTGACTTATCTGGTTTCTCGACAATAACAATATTGCTTATCCATTCTGGTAAATCATTATCATCCGCTGGCTTTATAATTCCTCTGTTTACCATTTGATCTAACGCCTCCTTAACTCTGTCCTTCAATATTAAGGGTATTCTTCTACTTGGATTGACCTTTGGTTGGGCATCTGGTCGTAGTGTGATTGTATGTGTCTGGAAAGCATCCCAATCCAGTAAATATGTCACTATTTTCTTCTATAAAATTTTCTTTTGAGTCATTAATATTGTTTATTCTAGTTATAAGCTTAAAAAATATGCATGCTTTAAATCCTAGAATAGGTTTACATTGATAGTCTTTAACAATAATAAAATCTAATTTTGAACATATGTTTTTACATTACATGTTAACTGACAGGTACCCAGTGAATCTATTTTAAAACCTCCATAAGCTTCTAATCTTGTGGTAGTTTTTTCGAGTTTAGGTTTAGGTATTAATTTATTGTAATAATTTAAGTTTAATATATTTGAATGAGACCCACTGTCAATTTTAAATCTTACTAAATTATGAATGGTTATCTCTGTGTACCAATCACAATTTATATCATTAATTACTGATATCTGTTTGATTGAGTTTATTTCAAGATCATCATCAGAATAATTTTCAACCTGATGGGTTTTCTTTACATTCATTTTCTCATTTTTATATTTGTTTTTATTGTGATGAGTACAGCAATTAGAAAAATGATTTGATTTATTACAATAAAAACATTTTTTCCCAAATGCGGGGCATTTACCATATTTATGTTTTTGTATTACATTTACCACACGCATTTTTATTTTGATTAAAGCTAGACTTATCTTTATTCCAGTTTCTCTTTTCTTTTGTATAATCCACTTGATTTGTTTCATCCGGCTTCCTCGATTCTAGTTCCTTTCTTGCTCCTTCTGCCATTTCTACGGTTTGACAATACTTGACAGTTTTTTCCAAACTCATATCTTCTCTCAGTAATTTTTCTTGTAAGTCCTTGTTCCTTAATCCTAATATTATTTGTGATTTTAGTATTGAACTTTCAACTTCTCCAAGCTCGCAGGACTTTATGTTCTGTTTTAAAATTGTTACGTATTGATCAAACGTCTCATCTTCTTTTTGTACACATTTAAAAATTTGAAGTGTTCCATAGCTAAGTTTCGTTTTGGTATGCAGTATTTTTAAAAGCATCCAATATTTCCTCCACGGTAGCATCCCTTTCCTCAGCTATTTCCATTGTGTTGTATATGAAATGCTTCGGAGCCCATTAAATTTAATAATCTTGCCTTTTGCACTTGCTTTGGTTTGTTACTTGTTTCGGTAGCACTGAAATATATTTCAATTTCTTGTTTGAATTTATTGAAATTTGTCTTTAAATTTCCTTTTAGATTTAGAGGTTACGGTTTATTGAACGATTCCATTTTTTTTCGAGGTTATGTATCTCTGCTTTTCCACGTTGATCTATTTATCGCAGCGACATGTTTTGTACTTCTTTATGTAGTAAATTACTGAGAACAAACGTAAAGTTGTTTATATTTAATAATATTTTATTTATATTAAATGTTGCTTTTAAAAATACAAACTGTCTTATATATCTAACATTATAACTCCCCTACTGTCTGAACGTACAGTACGTTACGTACTACTAATCGCTAGGAACTTCAAGTCGATACTAGGGCCGGTGGGGGATTCCTTACGCTCTTTTATCTTCAGGTGTAGGCTGCTTCGATCACGCAGCCTGGGGAGAGATGAGGTTGGTTAGCGAAGAGCTAACTGGGGAAGATGACTTTTCACCTGTAACGCATACGAGGATTTCAGACTGAAAAATAGCCGTTTATCAGTCGTTTAGAGGACGATGATGGTCGTCGAGGGACCTGTGGGAATTGCCTTAGTCCAGATCGATGACATCTGCAAGGCGACGGACCTTCTTTTGGGAGGGGGTCGATCTTGGGGATCGACGACCATCTGAACGCAGAGATTTTGGCTGGCGCGGGCTCTTTCCCACGCGGACTTCAGGAGTTTCGTCAGAAATTCACGTAGAGTCGGAACGTTCAGTTCTCGATGAATCTGAACGTTCCTTACGAAGTAGGGGGCGTCAACGATGAGGCGGAGAGTTCGGTTTTGGAGTGCTTCCAAACCTTTGATGTTAGTCTCACTCGCTGTTAACCAGGCCATAGCGCCGTAGGTTAAAAGCGGTCGAAGCGTCGTCTTGTATAGGAGCAACTTGCTCCCTAGGTGAAGGGGACTCCTTCGCCCTATGAGGGGCAGAAATACTACTAATCTTAATCTATGTCTATATATATATACACCCTCTGTCCCAAAAGTAACCGCAATGCGTCTATAAATCAGAAACCAGTGGCGTCATCTCTTGATAGTTGATTGATTATTGTAGTGGGACTCTTCCTTACCAACCTGACAAATTTTCATGACATTTGGTGCATAGTCAGCTGATACATCACGCATCCTGTGAGAGTGTTTTTCGTAAACGGTCAGAAAATGAGTCACGAACAACGAGTCAATATTAAGTTTTGTTTTAAACTTGGAAAAACTGCAACCGAGACGTATGAAATGCTGCAAATTGTTTATGGCGACGGTTGTTTGTCGAAGAGGCAAGTGTTCGAGTGGCATCGACGATTTCGTAAAGGCAGAGAAGATATTAACGATGACGGAAGAGCCGGTCGTCCTTCGACAACTTTGGCCGAGGCAAATGTGGAAAAAGTGCGCGAATTTGTGAAAATTTCGAAGAAATCGTCAGTGAGATTTATGGAAATGGAGCTTGGCATCCCTAAAACAACTATTCAGCGCATTTTGACTGAAACCCTTGGTTTGAAGAAAGTCAATTCGAAGTTTGTTCCGCACAAATTGACCGACGACCAAAAAACGCTTCGAATCGAACACTCCAAAGACATTATTGCACGAGCCCGTGCAGATGAAAACTTCTTGAAAACGATTGTGACTGGTGACGAGACGTGGTGCTTTCAATACGAACCAGAAAGCAAACGTCAAAGCGCAGAGTGGAGGTCACCAGAAGAAGGAAATCCGAAAAAGTCACGAATGGAGAAGTCGAAAATCAAGTCAATGCTGATTTCATTCTACGATTCGAAGGGAATTATCCATAAGGAGTTCGTTCCATACGGCTCAACGGTTAATGGTGCATATTACCTCGATGTTATGAGGCGTTTGCTGGGTCGCATTCGTCGTGTTCGGCCCGAATATCGCGAGCCAGGCAGCTGGAGATTACTGCACGATAACGCACCGTGTCATCGAGCAACGATTGTCACCGATTTTTTGGCGAAAAATGAAATATATTCGATACAGCACCCACCGTATTCGCCTGATCTGTCCCCATGCGATTATTTCCTGTTCCCTCGTCTTCATTTGAAGCAGAAAGGAGTTCGTTATGCATCCGTAGACGCCATTCAAAGATCGACGACCGGCATCCTAAAGGCCATCCCAGAGATCGACATGAAAAAGTCGTTTGAAGCACTCGTTGACCGTGCAAATCGATGTATTGTAGCACATGGAGAATATTTCGAATAAATACAATGATTTTTGTGGACATAACATACATAGCGTGCTTTATTTCGAACTATTGCGGTTACTTTTGGGACAGAGGGTGTATATCTATATATATATATGGATATACATAACACAGTCTATGGTGAATTGGCTGCGTAACTAAATCCAAAATACGGGAAGTTTACAAGTGTTTTAAAATACAAATGAGTACGTGAACA
This sequence comes from Chrysina gloriosa, assembly GCA_038088585.1. Classification (NCBI taxonomy): domain Eukaryota; kingdom Metazoa; phylum Arthropoda; class Insecta; order Coleoptera; family Scarabaeidae; genus Chrysina; species Chrysina gloriosa. Next base: position 33,587,841 of record CM076089.1, read on the forward strand.
GTGCAATAAAGTGAAAGAGTCATCATAAATAAAAATTCTATTGAGGTAAGACAAATATTGCCTTAGATCTCTTGTAAATCGTTTATAAAGCACACCGATAAAAGCCAAGGTCCGACGGGATGATCGGCCGACGGCGTTTTACGCGGTGTCCGAACTTGAGCGAAAAGCGGATAAGAAATAAGCGATAGCGAGGAATTTGCGGATATAAATATATATACAGGGGCTAAACAAAAGTTAAGAAATAATATATGGAGAATAATACATCGGAGGATATAGGAATAAAAAGAGGAAGAGAGCATGATGAGACTTACGAAATATTCAAGAAAAGCAAGAAATTAGCAAAAACACCACAAAAAGGAAAAGATGGAGAAGGGAAGCTAGTGAATATTATGAGAGAACTGATGTGAGACGTAAAGGAAATAAAGAGAGTTCAGATGGAGTACCAGGAAGATGAGAGAATATATATAGACAACGAGTTAACAAAAGGCGAACAAAAAATACAGAGGAAGCTTAAACAAATGGGATATAAAGAAAGAAAACACGGGAAAAAAGTAAAGATAGGATACCAAAGAATTACAATTGAAGGAAGGGAATGTAGATGGGATAGAGAGAAAGGGGCACTGTTTGAGAGCGAACAGGAAAACGAGGGCAGAAACTGAAAAAACTAAAAAGGGGAAGAGAGAGCGGAAGAACGAGGGCGACCATAGCAAACGAGATGGAAACGGAAAAGGAAAGGAAATTGGAAAAGGTTAATTTAAGCAGAAAATTGGGAAAGGACAAGCAGAATATTAGAAAAATACAGATAAAATAGCAACGTGGAATATTCAAACTATGTTACGATCAGGGAAAATGGAAGAGACTGCAAGAGAGTTACACGAGTATGATATAGACATAGCAGCGGTACAAGAAATTAGATGGAAAGGCTTGGGTGAAATAACAAAAGACAAGTACACATTTCTGTACAGTGGGGAAGAGGTACGGGGAAATAGGGAGTGGGATTTTACGTAGGGAAAGAGTGGGTAAATCATATAGTGCAATTTAAACCAGTGGACGGAAGATTTGCAGTTCTGAGACTGAGAATGCAGATTAATAACATCTCAATTATTAATGTATACGCACCCAAGAAGTCGCAGAAGAAACTGAAAAAGACTGCTTCTATGATAATCTAAGCAGGGTATGTGAAGAAGTACCGAAGAATGATGAAATTATAATATTAGGAGACGCTAATGCCCAGATAGGACGAGAATCATATTTGAAAGAAGTGGCAGGAAAGGGAAAAGGAATAATTCGTGAACACACTAATGACAACGGGCACAGACTGAGTCAGCTAGCGGGAATGTTAAACATGATTTTTCTATCAACCAAATTCGAACATCCAAGAAAGCACAAGGTCACATGGAGACACCCATCAGGAGCAACGGAAAATCAAATAGACCACACAATAGCAACAAAGGGAGTAAGAAACAAAACACGAGAACATTTAAGGGAGCACAAGCAGAAACAGACCATTATCTAATGGTGGCAATAATACAAGGCATAAACAAGAAGCACCAACGCTGGGCAAATAAGAATACAAAGAAATGGGAGGTAGATTAGAAAACGAAAAAACAAGGCAAAAATTAGAAGAAACAATTACAAACAGTCTACAAAGTGCATCAATAAGCGTACTATTTCCTGTATGAGCAGGCATAGCAGGGGCTGAAGAAAAATATAACCAAAGCAGCTGAAGAAACACTCAAAACAAGAAACAAAGGGCAGAGACGAAGGACTGGTTTGATGGAAAATGTGAAAACGCAAGAAAACGAAAGAATGTGGCCAGAATGGATTGGATTAACACAAAAGAACAGGAGGACAGGACGACATATGAAACGGATAGAAACAAAGCAAGCACGATATATAAAAGCAAGAAGAATGAGTGGATAAATTCGAAACTGGAAGAGATAGAACACTCAAGCCGATGCCACAACACAAGACAATTCTATAGAAATATGAAACAACTAAATAATAAAGCAGTAAGAACAAGAAGCGTGAAAGATATAAACGGCAAAGCGAAACAGGATCCAGACAAAATAGGAAACATATGGAGAGAATACTACAAAGGGGCCATGTATACGGAAGGAAAAGAAACTACATAAGAGGATGATGAACAAATAACTAAAAATCAAGACGAAAAAGAAGAACCCCCCAACGAGAAGGAGATACTGCAGGAAGTCAGCAGGCTAAGAAACAACAAAGCACCCGGTGAAGATGAAATATAAGTGGAATTAATCAAGTACGGAGGACATAAACTGCAAACACATAAGCAAATTATTACATAAGGAAATTTGGAAGCAAAACAGCATGCCCGAAGAATGGTGCACCGGAGTAATAGTGCCTATCTATAAAAAAGGAGAGAGAGAAAATTGCAGGAACTACAGACCAATAACGCTGCTAAACGCCACTTACAAAATATTGGCCAATCTGGTAAATACACGATTGAAAAAACAGGCAAAGAAAATCCTTGGTGATTATCAAAATTGGTTCAGACCCAACCGATCGACTATAAATGCTATACATACGGTAGAGCAAATAATCCAGAAGACATGGGAGCATGGCAGAGAAATACATCTAGTCTGTATTGATTTTAAGGGAGCCTTTGACACCGTCAACTGGAATGAAATCATAGAGGCATTGAAATCAATGGGAATATCAGAAAAATTGAGGGCGCTGGTAAGAATGAGTTTTAGAAATACAAAAGCTAAAGCGAGATACATGCGTACAACGACAGATTCGTTCGAAGTAAACAAAGGAGTAAAACAAGGAGACCCGCTATCTCCAACAATATTCAATTTAGTTTTAGAAAGGGTCATTAGAAAAGCCAAATTAGACAAAAAATATATAATGGTTGATGGAATGCAAATAATAGCTTATGCAGACGATGTCACAATAATTGGAAGCACAAGAACAGGAACGACACTAGCCCTGGAACGTCTGGAGAGGGAAGCACGAAAACTGGGTATGGAAATCAATGAACCTAAAACAAAATACATGAAGATAGGAAGAACTGAAACCAATACGCGAGGCTACCTGAGAACACAGAACCACAAATTTGAGGAAGTTTCATCGTTCAACTACTTAGGTGTAATAATGGACAGGAATGGGAAAGAGAGGGTGAGACATAGAATATTAAAAGGACTACAAGCGTTCTGACGAAATAAGTCACTACCGAAAAACAAAACACTAACGAAGAAAACCAATATCAAGATTTAGAACACTTTAATAAAGCCGGTCATCACGTATGCACTGGAGACCACAGCAATCACTAAAGAAGAACAAGAAGACCTAAAGATAGCAGAGAGAAAAGTTTTAAGAGATTAGGACCGCACGTCACAGAACAGGGAGTAATTAGACCGAAAACTAACAAAGAAATAGAGTATCAACTTGAGAGAGAAAATATTATAAGATACATTAAAGCTCAATGGCTCCAATGGGCATACCACATCATGAGAAGGAAAACAACGCATATGATAAGAAGGATAACCCAGTGGATTCTGATATGGCCCATAGGCAAGGGGACGACCAAGGAAGAGATGGAGAGATGCCGTGGAGGAGGACGTAAAAGTAATGAAGATAACCGATTGGAGGTCAAAAGCAAGGGACAGGAAAGAATGGAGGAAAATAACACAGGGCGCCAGGACTCATAGCAAGCTTTAAAACACAGGGAGCAAGAGGAGTAGTTCACCTAATCAAATAGAACTTCAAAAACGTCATAAGACGTTAGCCATAGCTCAAAGGGCTGAAAGGCTTGATGATGATGATTTATTTATAATAAATTGTAAAATCCTTATCTAACACAATCCTTTTCTTTTTTATTGTCCGTTGCTTTAGGTGGTGGTATATATTTTTATCCGAGGCTCCATTTTGGGTTGTCTAAAGCAGCGGTTCTCAACCTTTTTTCCTTTGTGACACACCAAACTACGTTTCAAACTTTCGCGACACCCCTATATGTTACTTTTTACCTAGATGCAAGAAAAGCGAACACATAAGGCACCTTTATTCGCGATATCCGGATATTTATTTCTAATTGAGATCCAAAAGACATCGGGAGTATTTTCTCTAAATTTCCATCTCAGGACTGTATCCGATGATATTTCTATAAGTTGCTCTTTTTCGGAGCCACTCCCAGCCAGTAGTCGAGATCGAGGGAAAGTATTTAGATATCCCTAGTTGCAAGTCAGATAGGTGCCCCATTATGCGTTCCTTTATCTGATTTTGTTCCTCTGTGTTCAACTCACTTGATGCAGTAGCCTTAGATGGAAAAGCAGTTAGATCGTTCTCTCCTATGGCCGAGATCCAAAGGACAAGCTTTTTCGAAAATGCGCTGATTTTATCACTTGATATGATAGTTTGACGCCGTCCCTGCATACTTACTTCTGGTAAACATTTTTCCTTTGGAAAGCCAACGGATTTTGCTGTGGAATAACAACACTTTATGATCTGCGGCCATTTCTTTACAAAGTTTCTCAAACACTCGCGATTTTATAGGACGAGTTTTTACATAGTTGGTCGCTGAAACAATCGTTTGAATGACGTCACCCAAACGATTTCCGTCCGTAGTCTTCACCACTAAGGCCTCTCTATGTAAGAAAGCAAAGAGTAGTTCCGCACAAAACTCAGAAACCCCTTTATACTTCCTGTCATTGCAACAGCGCCATCAGTACATATAGCAATGTATCCGTCCACTATCAACAGCAGCAAATATATCAGCTCCAGTGGTTGTTGTTTCCAGTTCTCGACAAAATAGGTATTGCTCAATAATTTCTGATCCGCAAACAAATCTCACAAAAGCTAATACTTGAGCTTTTGCTGAAATGTCGATGCTTTCATCTAACTGTAGAGCAAATTGCGTGTTTGTTAAGTTTTCTATGACATTACTTTGAATATCAAGTGACATGTCCTTAATGCGCCGATGAACTGTATCATTGGACAGAGGTACTTTTGAAATCTGTTGAACTGCTTCCGGTGCCAACATAATAGCTTCTTTACATGCCGGTAATATAAGCTCTTCGCCGATGTTATGGGGTGTCTGTTTCTTGGTAATCATTTCAGAAATTTTGAATGATGCCAAAAGGGCTTTATCTGAGAGCTTTATTAGTTTTTCCATCATGACAGAAGAGGCTTGAATGGAAGTATACAGGCGTTGGAAATATTCTCGCGGTTTTTGAAAGACGCTGTGGTGGTTTCGTTCCAAATGCCTTTTCAGCTTGTTAGGTACCATAGACTCATTTGACAACACTATACCACATACCAAACATTTCGGACTAGGTTTGTCCCCGTGCCTGTCCACGTAAATCCAAAATTTATATATTCTTCTTTATAGTGGCGGTTATGTTGGACTTTGCTTGGTCCTAGTTTTACGTTTTTCTGATTACTAGATGATGAATACAGCGTAATTTTTTTCTTTTGGAATATTCGTATATTCATCTCCACTCTCCTCAGATGCAGAAGAGCTGTCGATGTTTAAGGCTTCCTTTTCCCTTATTACAAATCTGTCCATGATGAAAAGAGCGCACTAGCAACTAGCGACGACTGATTACTGATTACCAAAAATAAAACGACTAAGAAGTTGATATCGGCCCTCTTATTGTATATAACGAACTGACGATTCCTCCTGCTTTGAAAGAATGATGCGAGGTGATGATTAAAATAATAACGCACTGAATTACTTCACTTATTTATTACCACGGCGATTATTGCGACAACTCCGCGGTGGTTCACAAAACTGCTTGACTGAACCGAGATACAACTGATTTTTAACTGCTTAACTGACGATGAGCTGAGCTACGACTGCCACTGTAAGTCTAACTCCAACTGATAATGAGCTAAGCTACGACTGCTACTGTAACTCTATCTGCCTGTGTCGGCATATGTTGGTGATATATATATGGTCGGATAGAAAGTGTAGTTCAAAATAATGATTAAAGCCATCAATTAAATGCTTCTACCGGTACCTTAATCTACGTCTGATGGATTCATAAGACCTAGAAATGCACTTTCCTAACCGTCATAAATTACATGTAAATGATTTTTTATAGCCAAAATCTACCATGACTTGAATAGAGGTTAAGTCTAATTAAAATGTGATTATGTACAATAGAATGAAAGCAGTTAAGTAGACTTTCCAGAAGGGACAATGATTAATAGTCAGATGACAAACTAGGTATAATTACATGTGACACATAATGTGCATAAAATAATTGGATTTCGGTATACGCCGAAACAAACAGAATGAGGAATACTCCAGAATTTCCGGAAATCTAATCTGCATATCCACCGAAATTAGACCTTTTACTGACGCAGCCGACAATGCCGACAAAGTTCAAAGGACGCCGCCCGCCGCAAAAAATGGAACTTTTGTAGTGAAGATTATGTACCAAATGGGGGATCGTTTGTTTCAGAGTTGAATGCAAAAAATATATGATTATTTTACGATACATGCTTAAATGCGTATAATCACATATAATGATGGGCGATTTCTTGCAGATTGGGCTACTCCAAGAAACAATTTGGCGATAATTTTTAATGTTCTAGAATCTAGAACGATATTTTATCTGCGGAAGATTAGAATACATTAAAAATTTCGCGACACACCTGACATGTATTCGCGACACTCCAATGTGTCGCGACACGGCGGTTGAGAACCCCTGGTCTAAACGATCGCTAAAGCTCCGGCTCGAGAAATGTCTTTCCTACATAATTCCCTTTAAATTTCTCGCCACAGTGCGACGGATAGCTCAACCAACTAAAAATAATATTAGAAAAAGAAGAAGAAGAAATATATTTATAAATGTAAATGTTATTCGATGGCAAATTCAATCTAGAATAAGCTCCAAAACACGTTCATCAAAATCAGTATCATTTTCGGAAGAATGGGAGAGAGATCAAATTCCATCTGATGATGAATCTGTAAATGGAAATGACATCAGTGACGATGAAAGTTTTGATTTGAATGTTGGAACCCAAATTCATTCTATCAACTATTCTCGTGTATGCGAGAGCGACGGAGATCAATTAGATGGGATTTGGTCTAGACAAGGTATGTCTTATAATGATTTATCTTTTACAGAATACGTTGGGCCAAAAAATATTCTAGATGATGTCAAAACGCCTAAAAAAATTTAATGCTTTCTTCTAAAGAAGATATTGAACAATATTCAACAAACCAGTCTTAACCATCAACGAAATGAAAATAGAAACAAAGATCCTCTTGTAACTGCAGATGATATGAAGACATCTTTTAGAGTGAACTTAATTATGGGTGTTACCATGAGGTATAATCTTTGCTAAAGAACCTTAAATGTAATAAAATATGTAGAAGAAGGTCGTTTATTGACAAAATATCTGAAACCTATCTGCACTATTATAACGCGCTAAGATAACAATCTATAGATGAGAGCATGATAAAATTCAAAGGTAGAAATACTATAAATAGTACATGCGTCAAAAACCAATAAAAGGAGGATATAAGGTATGAGTTATGTATATAAAGTCCAAATTTATACTGGAGAAATGGGTAAAACTTCTGAAAAAGATTTAGGAGAGAGAACTATCAAGGATTTATGTCGAAATTTGATCAGTAAGAATTACCATATTTACTTTGATAATTACTTCTCAAGGGTTAATGTGATGAATTCATTACTAGAATATCGAATCTTAGCTTACGGAACAGTTGGAAAGGACCGAAAAATCTACCTAAGAAAAAGACTAAAGCTATGAAGATTGGAGATAGAGAATAACATACGTCAGATGACGATATCAGATGGTTAAAATGGAGTCAAAAAATCAGTCCAGTTCTGGTCAGACTTTCACAACCCATCTGCCTTGTCAGATGTAAATAGAAGATGAGTCATTGAAAGCTATAGCTTGTCCGCAAGTGGCCAAGGATTATAACATGGGATGTATTGACAAACCAGACATGTTGAAGGCGTTTGATGAAATTTCCAGAAAAGGCTAAAATGGTGGCACCGCCTATTGTGGCAGTTCATCTTTCTGACTCTGGTCAACTCTTTCAATATTTTTAGATTGCCCAATACCGAAAGCGATATGAAATTGAATTTTGTTTCAAAGTTGTAGATCAGGTGAACAGCCACGTTTTGCTGACAATGAGTGACACGAATTTCGGACAACGGTGTGCGATCAGGTACGACCCAGAAACCAAGGGCCAGAGCATAGAATAACAAACTCCAAGCTTCTCTAAAGCAAAGGGAAAGCAAGAATGAGCCAAGATCAAAGGCATGCTGATTTGCTTTTTTGATAGCCCGAGTATCGTACACAAAAAGTTTGTGCCTCCAGACCAAGGGGTTGATCAACACTTTTACCGAAAGGTTCTTGAAAGACCTCGCAAAAGGGTCATATGTGTGAGACCAAATATCAAAAAGAACTGGGTGTTGCATCACGACAATGCGTGTTGTCACACAGGAATTTCAGTAAACTATTTTTTGGCCAGTTCCAATTGTTCCTCAGCCTCCTTACTCGCCCGGCTTGAGTCCTTCTGACCTTTTCCTCTCCCCGAGATTGAAACAATACCGTAAGGGACTTCATTTTAGGACATTGGATAACATTCAGACGGCTGTAACCGACTAGCTAAGGGCTATTCCAGTATCTGAGTTCTAGCACTGCTGTGACGGGTGGTAGAACTGTCCCCAGCGCTGTGTGGTTTCTGACGGCAGTTGTTTTGAGAGGGGCAATGTTGAATTGTAATGTTATTGGAATAAAATAAGTGAAAAAGTCGGTCTCATTACTTTATTTATATACCTTCAAGATCATCATAATTTTTGTTGTTGGCTTTCTAGAAAAATGTGCTCCTAAAAGGATTAAATGTCATTTTCGGAAAATTAGAAGTGATACCAAATTTATGTATAGGTATGCTAAGAAATAGCAAAAAAATTTAGTTGACCTATTCGAACATTTTTTAAAATATATAATAAATTTTTATTCAATTGAACGCTATTGAACTATTTAAGAAAAAAACATTGGACGGATGTCTATCGGAGTATAAATCCTGACACGGTATTTGAGGTGTTTCATGGTATTTTTATTTATTACGTTGATATATTTGCCTACATCAAATTTAATATGAATTATACTATTAAATAGTACTAAATTATTCTTTTTAAAGAATATAGTCGAAAACACCAAATTTGTTAGAAATAAGTTTTAATTCTTAAAAGAAAGTTCCACAGTTACATATAGTTTACAATCAAAATTATGTCAAAAGGTCGGTTAATAAAAGCAATGTGACAAGTTATTAAAAAACATATCACAAAAATAAAAGCAGTATTTTACCTGCTGAAAATTGTAGTAATTTCACATTGTTTCTCCTAGTAACATTTGTTATGAATAGTATTTCTAGTAACCAACAGTTGGTAATTAGAGTAGCGAATATATAATGAGGAATGGCCGACCGAAACAGGATTTGCAGCCGAAACTTGTTTAGACATGTTAAAATTTCAATTGTATGTTGAAATCTAGTGTATGTCTTACATATTATATAGTTCAATTGTGTTAAATGAAATAAAAAAACAACAACAATTACAGTATGTAAGAAAAGTATATATTTATTTATATAATATTAACTTGCTGATCCTGACAACTACTAGACACGAACTCGCCCGAACGAAGCGCGACAATTTACGAACACTGAGTTACGGCCGATTTTTGGCCGAAACCTAAACCGAAACCGGCTATTCGGTCGGTCAGTAATAATAAGTTAGTTGACAGTTATTAAGAATGCTAGAGAAGAAAAGCTCTCTGTATGATTTGTGTATATATAATATAATAAAAGGTATATTAAAGTTAAGAATTAATGAATAAAAGAACCTTTAACAGTGGTAGCAGAACGTAGTGCCTGCAAACTTGTCGCGTTGATGAAAGGAAACAGTGAGAATATAAACTGAATATAAAAAATGGTGTCCCCCTCAATTTCAAGGGAAAAATTGGCGGTTGCACCCTTTTGTGGTGAGAATTCTCAAGTATGGGTACTTCGAGTGAAGAGTATCAAAATAATGAAATGAAAATGAGGTAATACAAACAATCGAAAAAGAATTCACACATTGAGTATTTAAAGAAAGAAACCGCATATTTGATGAATGAGAACGTAAAAAACAACTTCCAAAGAAAGAATACATTATCTACGATGTTTTTGCGACGTAAAGTAACAGACACAAAATGCATAGACACGAATTATAACAGGCTGGTGCCTATTACTGTTTTTAAATTTGAAGAATTCTGAAGAAATTTATTGAAGCAATTCAATCACTAATTACAAAGTTATAATTTGGAAAACAAAGGTGAAACGTGTACTAACGTTAATACACAAATGTCTAACTACAATGGGTTCAAATAATTTATAAACTATTTCCGCAAAGTCGGCGATTCTGATAAAGCGTTGAACGAAGCGTCTGCATCCGAACGGTGCGTGGGCTTTCCCTGGTATGCTATGGTTGCGTCTATGTTACTCCTCCATCCCCAGAACGGCTCCGAAGGTGTATCCTGACGAACGGTGATCGATCGATGGATTGAGATTTTCTTCTTATGTTATAGATCGTGTCCCAATTTTTATATATAAGGATACAACATACAGTTATAATTAATACAATGATTATACCAGAGTTCCAAAACGAATAATTTTCTCTTGGTATTTTATCCAAGCTTTTAATTTTCACATTTTCAATATCTTCTTGTAATTTTTTAATATTTTGCCAATTTATCTTATTTAATTTGACAGGATCAATACTATCAATTTTACTTATAGCACTTATATGCAATTCGGTAAGTGGAAGACTTCCCCTTTTATGAAGTCATTAGTTGACATGAATTTCTCTTTGTTTATTTCTACAGTGCAATTTGCATTTAATTCTATTAAAACACTATTTATAATTTCTAAGATACCAATTCCGTGGCAGTCAAGTTATTTTTATATAAATTAATAAATGTTTAGCTCCAGTTTGTTGTACAATTGGTTCGTTAATATGAACACTAATTTTCTTACATACAGTATCGTTGTTTATCATTAAATTTAACAAACACTCATCCGCACTTAGTAACATTAATTCTTTGCACAAATACGTTTCTTTAATTTTTGGACAGCTGTTGGCTCTTGAAGTGCTCGTACTTTTTCCTTTTTACAGATACGATTTCGGGATAGGTACAAATTGATTATGATAAGGAATAGGATAAATATAGTATAATTCAAAATTACTTCTGTGTAGTACAGATAATAGGATTTTGAATAAAATTTCATCAGTGAATATATTATTACGCGCAGTGGAATAGAATGTTACCGTGAGACCGAAATCTGGAGAATGTCGATTCTCACCGGTAAATGTCAACATTCACATAGTCGCTTGGTGTATGTCCGAAATATTTGCTAAGTACCCTTATTTCTGACTTACACCGGTAAATGTTGACATTCACAATGCACTAATGGTGAATGTTTAACATGTCGAAGATTTATATTTTTTTCTCCGTAATTTAATCGCTATAAATTTATAAAATGTCACAAGGGTGACGTAATTTTCTCGCCTCTCTTCCTGAGAAGAGTGACCAAGAATTTAAAACACACAGTACATTCTAAATGAGAAAAGAAAATAATAGTAATGTAGGTTTTATTTAGACTAAGATTAAAGTACAGGTTGAACTATGAAAATATATGGAAATATATGGAAAATACACTCGTTTTGGTTGTTGCGCGCGCGTTCTCTCGTTGATAGCTTGATGTAGACTGACTCCCTCCTTCCTCCGCTCCCACAGTAATATGAAAATTACTTAATTATGTGATTCAAATCTTATTTATTGCAACAACTTAAACTATTGTGAGACTTTGAACTGCACAAAAGTCCCTTGCTCTTACAACTGCATTTATTTGTTAAACACTTCCTTTTGCAATGACAGCGTGTACAGCCTTGCCCCCGCTTCTCGAATTAGCTGCAGCTGCTTCTCTCAGCGACATTTCTTCAAAAGAAATCTCATCTATGGAACGTAACTTTTCTTTACAAATTACGAACTGATTACGTGTGTAATACTGCTTGAGGGTACCATTTTTATTTGCCAGTTTATAGAAGTCGGAGTCTATTCCAACAACAACCGCTAACACATTTCGGCTATCTGTACGACAACGGTCGACATCAGGGACTTGCATTCGTACAATATCACCAATTTGAGCAGGAGGGAATTGTTTTTGTGAGGTTCGTTGTGTTTTTGCAGTAGAAGATTCTCTTTCGCGTCCGCTCTTTTTATAGAAATTGACTCGTGTTTTTCAGACAGAACTTGAAGTGAAGACGTTGTAGATTGCAGGTCCTCTTCAATGTTTTTCTTCGGAATATAGGTTTCGGTATGACCAACGCTCAAATTTCTTTCAGAAGTATTAACAGTTTCTTCGAGCTGTTCTTCGGTTTTAAAAGTATTGGCAATTTCTTCGAGTTGTTCTTCGGTTTCAATATTTCCGATTTGTTCGCTAGGCAAAAAAGACGATGCTATGCCTCTTTTGCCTCGTGGTATTTAGTGTTCTTGGCAAATTGAACAAAGGGTAAACCATCGGACCATTTATTTGTATCGTTATCGTTCATCCATGCAGTTAGCATATTCTGTATGTCCTGATGGAGCCTTTCAACTGAGCCTTGTGTTTGACTGTGACGGGGCTTTCCATGAACTATCTTAACATCTTTCCACATAGCGCATATTTCTGATATGACTTGATTACTGAATTCTCTACCATTATCTGATTGTAATATTGCTGGTGCAACAAATGTTAAAAATATTGAAAGAACGTGATACGCTACTTCTTCAGCTCTTTGTGTTTTCAAATGTCGCAGCTGAACAAACTTAGTTAAATGATCCTGCTACACCATTATGAACTTATATTCGTCATCTCCGTTTGACTGCAGATCTATCAGATCAACTCTTGAGTTTAACTCAGCACTGACCATTGGTTTCACAACAATACCTTTCTTAGCTACACTGTGTTTCATTTCACACTGTTTGCGTAAATTTAAATACCACATTACAACTTCATATGTAACATTTTTGTATTTCACTTACAATTCTTTAAGCATACGTGTTCTTCCTCCGTGGCCTATTCTGGTGTGAGTTTCATACAGTATACTGAATAGTTCTTCATTGGTAACATAATACTGTATATTCGTTTCCCCTGGTTTTAATGGTACAATTAGCTTCTCTTCATTATTAATCTTTAAAACGTCAAAACGTTTTAGTCGCCTGCAATCCAAAGGTGTGCTGCACTTAGTTTTAGCAGAAACCACTTCGAAAAGTATTTTAGAGTATTTTTCTTGAGAAAGATAAAAACAATTGTCTTCTCGTTTACCCGCAATTAATGCATTTAACTTTTCAAGGAAAAGATCACGATCTACTGCAGTATCCATTCAGTATAAATTACGGTATCGGGTAAGAAGTTAAGAAAACGTTGCTCGCATCATCGAAGCTTGCATAAGACTGACAAAACTGATTAACTCATAGCGGAACGAAGGATTTGGCGGGAGGGAGCCAGTCGCCTCTTTGTCGGGTTTTCTGTTTTGGACCTCCACCAGAGCATATCTGTGATTGTCAACATACACCGGTGAGGTTCCGAATGTACAAGAATTTAGTGCAAATTTCGGGAGTTACACTGTATTAGACTCTTCGGGAAGGTCAGGGTGAAAAGACTTAAATTGCTAATATCTTTTATGCCTTCTACAGAATTTTCGCTCTTCGAATGAGAGCATCTTCAGTGTACTGAAGAGAGAAAAATTTTTTTTCTAAAGTTAAAATGTATTAAATAATATTGTGTGTTAAACTTACGGCGATTTTGATATTAAAATTCCCACAAAATAATTTGGAGACCCGTGTATTTGAATGAGTTTAAACCCTTAAAAATCCTTTTTGTTTATTAAAAATTAAATCTCCAGACAGAACTCCAACCTCGCTAGGAACTTCATGTCAATACTAGGGCCGGTGGGGGATTCCTTACGCCCTTTAATCTTCAGGTGTAGGCTGCTTCGATCACGCAGTCTGGGGAGAGATGAGGTTGGTTAGCGAAGAGCTAACTGGGGAAGATGACTTTTCACCTGTAACACATACGAGAATTTCAGACTGAAAAATAGCCGTTTGTCAGTCGTTTAGAGGACGATGATGGTCGTCGAGGGACCTGCGGGAATTGCCTTAGTCCAGATCGATGACATCTGCAAGGCGACGGACCTTCTTTTTGGGAGGGGGTCGATCTTGGGGATCGACGACCATCTGGACGCAGAGGTTTTGGCTGGCGCGGGCTCTTTCCCACGCGGACTTCAGGAGTTTCGTTAGAAATTCACGTAGAGTCGGAACGTTCAGTTCTCGATGAATCTGAACGTTCCTTACGAAGTAGGGGGCGTCAACGATGAAGCGGAGAGTTCGGTTTTGGAGTGCTTCCAAACCTTTGATGTTAGTCTCACTCGCTGTTAACCAGGCCATAGCGCCGTAGGTTAAAAGCGGTCGAAGCGTCGTCTTGTATAGGAGCAACTTGCTCCCTAGGTGAAGGGGACTCCTTCGCCCTATGAGGGGCAGAAGCAAGTTGCGGGCCTTGATGAAGCGGTTTCGGATTTCGTCAGTTTGTTTTTGGAATGTGAGCATTCGGTCGAAGATGACACCGAGGTATTTCACTTCGGAGCTCCAGGAGAGCTCGGAGTTTCCTACCTTAATCGGCTGACCGGGGTTTGCGCGATCGTGCGAGAATCTAACTGCCACACACTTAGATTCATTTACCTTCAGACCCCAGCGAGAGGTCCAACTCAGAAAACCGTCAGTAGCGCTTTGGAGGCGTTTCCTGAACAGCGCCTGCTTCCTGCAGCCTGTGTAGATGACAGTGTCGTCTGCATAGATTGCAATATCGGTGCTGGGCTCTCGGGGAGATCCGACATGTAAATGGAAAACAGTTGCGGGCCTAGAAGTGATCCCTGGGGAACGCCGGCGTGGATTTGTCTGACGCTGGACTTCACGGAATGGGATTTGGCGCAGAAGGATCTGCCAGCCAAATAGGACCTGATGAGTTTGACCATGGGGGGTTGATTCCTGAAACGATCATCTTGTAGATCAGCCCGTTATGCCAGACTGTGTCAAAGGCATTCTTTAAGTCGAAGAAAACTGCACCTACGGGTACTCGCCTTTCGAGTCCGTTTCGGATGTATTCCGAGAACCGGAATAGTTGTAGTTCGGTGGACAGTCCGGCTCGGAAGCCGAACTGTTCCTCCTGGATGACATCGTCGCTGAGTTCTTTCAGCCGAGAC
Organism: Chrysina gloriosa; assembly: GCA_038088585.1. Lineage (NCBI taxonomy): Eukaryota > Metazoa > Arthropoda > Insecta > Coleoptera > Scarabaeidae > Chrysina > Chrysina gloriosa. The sequence continues at coordinate 33,603,134 of CM076089.1, forward strand.
AGGATGATTGTCTCAGCTATCTTCGAAACGTTGGAGAGAAGGCTGATCGGGCGGAAGTTTTGTGGGAATTTGTGATCTTTCCCGGGCTTGGGGATGTTGCAAACTTCGGCGTGTTTCCAGCAGGAGGGAAAGTACTGAATTTGGAGCATTGCGTTGATGATTTCGCAAAGATGCTCCGTAGCTTCGGGGGTAACCACTTTAGGGCCAGATTAGTGATACAATCCGCCCCTGGGGCCTTTTGTTGTTGCGCCTTTTGATGAGGGCTCGGACTTCGTCGAGGGAGGCGGGATCGAGTGGGGTTCCGATGAGCTCGGGGATCCCGTGCACCACCGTTTCCACTTCTCTTCGGAAGATTATTTCGTCGTCGCTGATTGGGGGCGGAATGCCGCGGAAAACTTCTTCGAGGTGGTCAGCGTGGATTTCGATTTTCTCCTCGGGGAGAAGCCTAAACCGTGGGTGCCGTGAAGAGGCCGGTTTGGGGTTTTTTTGAGGGGTTTCTCAAGGCTTTGGATAATTTCCATAGGAAGCCATCCTCCGTCGTGAGAGACTTGACCTTGTCGTCCCAGTTCTCCTGCTCGAAGGTTTTGAGAGCCTCTCGGAGCTGTCGAGCAAGATGATTTGCTCGGAGGCTGTCAGCTGAGGGTGGTTTGGGCCCTTTTCTTGGCTCGTCGTCTTTCCCTAACTAGCTCCCTTAGGTCGGGTGGGAGTTGTCGAGAGGGTCTGCGGGGTCTGATGGTAGAAGATTCATCGAGGGCCCGAGAGATCGCCTTGGTGAAGTTGTTAGCGGCTTCCTCTAAGAGAGCCGCTTCCTGAAGATTTTCGTTGACACTGAGGTTGGTGAGAACTTGGGAGGAGAAAAGATTCCAGTTCGTACGCCGCCGAACTTTTTCCCCCAGATGATGTAGTTCACTACCTAGGGTGATTAGGATGGGGTTGTGATCTGATGAAAGGTCAGCGATGCTTTCCACGGTCACGTTTACCGGGATATCTTTGGATATGGCGAAGTCGAGGACATCGGATTGGGTGCCAGTACGGAAGAACGTGTGGCCGTCGGGAGGGTGGTACGAAAGCCCTAAGGCTTGGATGATGTCAAGCAGCTGCCTGCCCTCAGCTCGTATGATCCGGCTGCCCCAGAGGTGGTGCTCCGCGTTCAGATCGCCCGCCATCAACACCGCGTTGGGGTCAGTGAAGATTTGGTCGAAATCCTGGCGCGAAACCCCGCCAAGGGGGCCTATACGTAGAAATAGAGTTTTAGCGGACCGAAATCAGTCCAGATGATGACTGCCGCCGCCTCCAGAGAGTTCAGCGGCGGCACTGGGGCCTCGGAGTGGCGGATTGAATTTTTGACGAGTACAGCTGTCCCGCCGCCGCGGCCCGTCAAGCGATCTCGATGGTATGTTTTGTAATTCACGACCTTGAGACTGTCCCCCGGGCGGAGGCAAGTCTCGCTGAGAAGGGCAACGTCGATTTGGTTCTCTTGAAGAAAATCTCTTAGCTCAGGCATACGAGTTCTGATGCCGTTCGCGTTCCAGGCGACTATTCTGGAAATGCCTTGCGGGTTTATGCTTACCGATGTATTCATAAACGGGTTGATAGATTAGTAAAGGTTACGGGGATGGAACCCTGAACCTGCTGTAGTGCGGACGAGAATTGTCCGATCAGCTGTAAAAGGGTGGTCACGGCGCCGAGGAAGTCGGTGTTGTTGGTGGCGGGGGCTTGGGCCTAACAGGGACTGATTGGGCACATCGGTACGCAGTACCTTAGAGGGGGAAGAAGATTTCCCTTTGGTGGCGTCGGAATACTTCCTGCCAGAGGAAGTCGCCTGGGAGGATTGGGTGGCTTGGGTGGCGGCCTGTGGGAGCGCTTGAGCCGGGGTCTTTTTCGGCGAAGGGGCGGCTTGGGATCGGGTTGGCAATCGGGGTTTGGGGTAGTGGAGGCATCCCTTGTAGTTTGCCGTGTGTGAGCCAACACAGTTGGCGCATTTGGCAGGGTCGCCTTTCTCCTTAGATGAGGGGCAGTCTGCGGCGCGATGGTTTTCGCCGCAGCGGACGCATTTGATCGCTGCCGTACAGCGGGATTGGGCGTGGCCGAACCGCTGACAGCGGTGGCATTGCCCGACGGCTGTTCGGGAGCGGAGGGATTCGACGGAGACCACCAGTCTGCGGATCTCCTTCAGAGCGAAGATGTCCTTCTCGTTTCTTGGAAGCTTTATCAGGATGAGGGGCATTTCCTTCTTGCTCCGGGGGTGGCGGAGGCGATGGATGTCTTCGGGGTGGAATCCGAACTCTAGGAGTTCTTCTTCCACTTCTTTGAGGGGGTCTCGACGGGAACCCCACGGATTACGATATTCAAGAGCTTCTCGAAGGTAGCTGATAGGTGTGGTACGGTAGTACCAGACCGTCGAGCACCTTTACGGCAGCCCTGAAATCCTTCTCCGTGGTGGGGAAGAAGCGGATTCCGTCAGTCGTGTTTTGGGCCTTAGAGAAGTTAATTCGAAGGTCCGAGAATTTCATCGTTACGTGTCCCCAGGCGGATTTTTCCCTGAGGATGATGGGGGAATCTTGTTGGATTCGGACGGGGAGCCTGCGAAGCAGCAGCGCGTAGCAGTGCGTAAATATAAATAAATGAAATGTAGGAATATCAAAATATTTTTTTATATAAATGTAACAAAAGGGTTAAGGCATAGGCGACCAAAACAAATGCCGAGTGTCAACAGACGAGGAGAGCGTCACCGGACCGCACAGAGATCCAACCCTATGATCCGACCGTCAAATACACTGGGCAAAGCACCGTGCCGGAGATAAGGAGTAAACAAAGAAGGAAGTTAAGTTTTATTTTTTTTTAAACTATTTAAAGCTGCAAAACAGTGAACTGACCTTGTCATGAAGTCATATAAAAATAATTAAAAAGCATTCAAAAGTAGTGAAATTTGTCATGGAGTCATGTAAAAATATTAAAAAAGCAATCAACGTAATGAACATTACATTACATTGAGCCTGACCTTCCAGAAGAGTCTAATACAGTGTAACTCCTGAAATTTGCAGTTATGTAGTACTCGTTACTTCTTTTCAACTCAAGAATTTAATGAAATATTTCGGACATACATCAAGCGATTATACGAATGTTGACATTCACCGGTGAGAGTCGACATTCTCCAATTTCGGTCTTTCACGGTAACATATATACACTTGAAATAATTAGTTGCTAAGTATTATTATTATTATTGATTTTTGAATTTGTCAGATAGAAATTAAATGAATATATCGTCCGTGTTGTGTTTATAAACCCCCAGAACGTTGTATAATTAAAAACGTACCAGTGGTGTCCGAAGTGAGATAGTGAGAGATAGTTTGGCGATATATCCGTGAGAATAAACTTAAATTAGTGAAAACTCAGAAACAATGGCGAAGAAATTCTGTAACGTGATGGACCTAAAGGTGGATCTCAAACGGGAATTAGAAGAAAGGGATGAAGACACAAGTGGAAGAAAGTCCGAACTTCAGTTGCGGTTGAAAAAGGCAATAGAAACAGTTGGCGAAGACCCTGGGACGTTGGTGATTTGAATAAAGAAAACACTGGTTGATTTGAATGGACTGTAATTTTTGTATATAGAACGCGGGGGTACGCACGTGGTCCCGTCTTCACTTTACGATGACAAGTTACAATACCTATCCTTTCTCTCTCCCTCTACCTGGTACTGCCAACCCCTTCGTACCAGAGGTAAAATTTCCCCAACAACTATATTTACAATGATTAACACCCCGCCCGCCTTGAAAGGTACATTTTAACAAGTTACATAGGTAATTATATAATGCAGAAGATAAGCCATCCAAATCTTATAACTAACAGACAAAAAACATATAAACATCTGGTATATACAGATCTGCACATTCATAAGGAAACAAGATATAGCTATCACTCCACGGGCAACACACACACGCGCGTAACTCTGCGATGAAAAACTCCACTGGTCGTTTTTACGGTTACCACGCGCACAATTCCATCTGGATGCGTGTCCACGACCCTGCCCAACTTCCACTGAGAAGCAGGAAGACCATCTTGCTTCAGTAGCACCAAGGCATCCTTTTGAATCGGGTGTGGGTGGTTTGACTTCCATTTCGTCCGCTGCTGAAGGGTGTGCAGATATTCAGCAGACAATCGCTTCCAGAAATGCTGAACGATGGTTTGCATTCTCTCGTACAACTTCAATTTCTGGACTGGACCGCCTTCCACATCCCTGGCTGGTAGTGACATCATGTTGTCGCCAATAAGGAAGTGACCCGGAGTTAAAGCGGAAACGTCATTAGGATCAGTGGAAAGGGGAGTCAACGAGCGAGAATTTAAAACACACTCTATTTGACATAGTACGCTGTGGAGCTGTTCGTAGGTTAAATGTGTATGACCTACAACCTTGGATAAATGCGTTTTCATCGATTTGATGTTAGCCTCCCAAATACCATCAAAATGGGGGGACCTAGGAGGTATAAATGACCATTCTATGGTCCGAGATAGAAGAAATTCGCGCACGTCAGACTCGTTAATGGATTCCCGGACCCAATTGTAAAAACGTTTTAGCTCGTTTCTGGCTCCCACAAAATTAGTCGCGTTGTCGCTGTAAATTTTATTACAGGGACCTCTTCTAGCTACGAACCGTCTTAACGAATTTATAAACGATTCTGTGGTCAGTCCTACTACTAATTCAAGATGAACAGCCTTCGTAACGAGACAGATAAAAATGCATATATAAACCTTAATCAATTTGTTCGTCCTGGTCATACCTGCCCTTATTTCTACAGGCCCAGCAAAATCTACGCCTACCGAGAGAAATGGCCTAGCCGAAGTGACGCGAGCCTTAGGCAAGTTACCCATTTTTGGCAAGTGGTTGTTTGGGTTTACCTTGAAACACTTGATACATTTTCTCAATACCTTCTTCACTGTGTTTTTTCCATTTATGGGCCAAAACTTGCGCCGCACAGCCGCTAATACTGTTTGCGTTCCGGCATGCATATTACGGATGTGCTCATAATGTATTATTTGATGTGTAAACCTGTGAGAAGAAGGTAAGAGTAACGGGTGTCTGCTATCATAAGGTTCCTGTGAGTGTTTCAATCTCCCACCAACCCTCAACAGGCCCTCTTTGTCGACAAATGGATCTAACGATAATATGTTACTTGATTTTGGGAGTACCTTGTGTAGCATTAAAGAAGTTATTTCCCATGCAAAGAACCCGCCTTGTACCATCTTTACTAAGACCGCAGTTGCCTGTTTCAATTCTGCGCGTGTCAACTCATCGTTTGGCTTTGCTGTGTTTTTAAGCCTTGCGTTGTAAATGAATCTAAGCATCAATGCTACTACGCGGATCAGTGTGGATAGGCAACTAAATCGTTCAAAGAAATTATTTAACTCATTCACACTGGTAAAGACCATTGGAACCGGCTTCTTCCGTTCTGTTTCGGTAGCCGGGGCATTTGAGATCGGTTTTGGTTGGGGCCAAAACCCCTCGCCTAAACTTAAGAATTCTGGCCCTCGCCACCACAGCGTTGTTCGGGCTAAGTCTTCGGGAGTACAACCCCTAGACACAATATCCGCTGGATTTAATTCGGAGGGTACATGTCGCCAGTCGCTTATTAAGGAAGATTCGTGTACTTCAACAACTCGATTCGCAACAAATGTTTTCCAGTTGGTGGATTCTGCGCTGATCCATGCTAGCGCTATCGTGCTGTCACACCAGAATGTTCGTTTTCTGAATGCAATAGTGATATTTTGGTCTACCTTTTTCACCAATTGAGTTAGCAATACGGCTCCGCATAACTCTAAATCTCGGCAAACTAACCTTTTTAAAGGAGCAACCCGCGATTTTGCGCACAACAGGTTAGAGTGGTATTTACCGTTGGAGTCGGTACATCTAACGTACACACAGGCTCCGTACGCGCGTTCGGACGCGTCGCAAAACCCATGCATTTCTACGTCTTCAAAACCTTGTATGGTAACTTGCCTGGGTGTTTTTATATTATTTAATGTAGATAATTGCGTGTGAAATTTAGTCCACGATTTAAGGATGGGATCAGGCAGCTCTTCGTCCCAATCGAGTTGAGCTTGCCAAAGATATTGTATGAATAGTTTGGCTCTTACTGTGACTGGACTGATCAGACCTAATGGGTCAAAGATCTTTGAAATGGTGGATAATATAATGCGTTTGCTGTTTGCTTGTCCGATGTTCAAACGTACGGAGTAAGGAAGCGTGTCTGCTTCCGAGCTCCAGAACAATCCCAAAGTTTTGTTGCTTTGTTTATCAGACAAGATGTATTTGTCTCCGTCATATACATTACAGTGACCTAAAATGCTCTTTTTATTCGATCTCCACTTTCTTAAAGGTAGACATGCCGCTTGAAGCGCGTTCGAGATATGCTCCTTTAAGTATAACGCATCCTCTAACGTGTCCGTGCCAGTTATCAAATCGTCCATATAAAAATCGGACCTTATTATATTGACCACGCGAGAATCGGTTGCGTTGTCAAGGGCCGCCTGATGAAGAGCGCGTACTGCCAGGAAGGAAGCTGGAGCCGTTCCGTACGTTACTGTGTTTAACCGATAATATTTTAGCTCGTCTTCCGGTTGCTCACGCCATACAATTCTTTGATACTCTCGATCGCCATCGACTACCTCTACTTGGCGATACATTTTCGCTATGTCTGCCGTGAGCACTATGTTATGTTTTCGGAAACTCAAAACGATACCGCACAGATCGCGCTGTATTACCGGACCTATCTTTAACACATCGTTTAGTGATATGCCCGTACTTGTTTTACATGACGCATCGAATACCGCCCTCAATTTTGTTGTCGAGCTATCTTCCTTGATTACGCAGTGATGCGGTAAATAGTAGAGCTGGTTTGATTCGTTGGCTATATTTGTTTCAGTTATGTGACCCAAGGCTTCATATTCGCGAATAAACTTGATATATTCCGCCTTCAATGCGGGAGTCTTTTGCAATCGGTGCTCTAAGTTCTTAAACCGTTTTATTGCCGTATCAGCTGAATTTCCGAGCTCAACGTAATTATCTTTGAACGGCAAACTCACTGCATAACGATCATTTGCATTACGCGTACAAGTTTTTACAAAATGTTGTTCACATTCGGATTCCTGATTTGTGAGATTTCGATGCGTGTTTGTTTCCTCTATTTGCCAAAAGTGTTGGAGTTGGTCGCGTAATGTTTCATTGCTAATCGTAAGATGACACACGTCATTTACAACCGCATCTAGCTGAATTTGACCGGAAACTACCCACCCCAGTTTGGTGTTTTGCAACACTGGATTGTTTCTGCCTAAATTAATTGTTCCGCTGGTCAATATTTCAAAAATACTTGCGCGCCTAACAATACATCTACCGGTCTACATTGACTAAATGCTGCATCCGCCAGCTGAATATTGTGCGGAATGTTTATTAATTTTGAATCGAAAGGTAGCTGTGGCATATCTTTTGTTATTTGATTAATAATTAAAAACTTCCCATTATAATTATAGCCCCTATCTTGCGACGTGAGTGTAGTTTCTGTGACGACAGTAACGGTAGTTTTCGAGTTATTTACCCCGCAATCGGCACATCGATATTTGTGGCATCTAATTTTAATTTAATCGCTAGCGATTTGGTTATAAGATTGACTGTAGATCCACTATCCAATAACGCTCAACAAGCTATTGGTTTTCCCGCACGATTTCTTAAATAAACAACCGCGGTAGCTAGAAGTACTTGGGTAGGTTGTTCCGTCATAGCTGTGACCGTTATTGCTTCGGAGCTAACAGTGGCGAGTTGATTATTTGCATGGCTAGATGATTGGTCGGCATTATGTATTTCGTTTTCTGTCGTATGAATGAGTGAGTTATGCTTGCGACCGCACTGCCTGCAGCTTCCAGATTTACAATTTTTTTGTATGTGACCTGGTCGTAAGCAATTCATACAAAGTCTACGTCGCTTAATTTCGCTAATTCGTTCCTTAATTGGCATTTTCAGGAATGCTTCGCACTTGAAATTAAACTGTGGCTTAGAACAAAATGAGCATGCAATGTTTGGCGCTGCTAAATGCGTGAAATGCTTATCTATTGAACTGGTTTTTGTTTTATTTTTGTTTTCTATTGTTTCTAATAATTGACATCTGTCCGCTATAAAGTCTGGAAGATTGGTGATTTTCGGATCGTCTATTCTACTCACCTATTCCTCATATTCCCGTTTTGTTACTAAATCTAATTTTGAGGACAATATGTATATTAACAATGTAGGTTGACTTAGTGCGTTTAGTGCCCGCAAATTTTTATTAAAGTTATCCAGCAATTTTCTGAGATGTGGATGGGATTCGTTTTTTAGTGAGTTTAGTTCAAAAATTGCTTCAAAAATGTGTGTATGTACAATTAGCTTCTTATTCTCATAACGTTCTTTTAACATTTGAAATGCAATTTTATAATTTATGCTGGAAACTTCTATTGATTGAATCACATGGGCAGCTTCTCCCTTTATACAAGCTTTCAGATAATAGAATTTTTCAATGTCGCTTAAATAGGTATTTTTGTCTGTAAGTGAGTGGAAAGTGTCGTAAAATGCCAACCACTGATCGTACTGACCTTGAAATTCAGGTAAATTTAGTTGAGGCAGTTTCACTCGACTTCGGATATCCGTGTCATTCACGGCGCTTGTACCAATGCTCTCTCTGTCTGATACATTGTTGCTGTTACTAATAGATAAGATTTTGCTTTTACTCGCGATAATGCGTTTTGCTTCGGCTATTACCTTAAAATAAGAATTTTCGAATACGTCTCGCTCTTCATCTTGAATTAGATTTTGTTCTAGACTTTCTATTGTGTTTTGTATGTCGTTAAATCGTTCTAAAATACTGCCTTCCACGGAACTAAGTCGCGTTTCTAACTCTATAATATTGCTATCTGCACTAAAACTAGCTAAAAACGTTTTAAATCGGGTTATTTGAGCCTTTAAGGTGTTTTTTAGTTCTTTATGTAGTAAATTACTGAGAACAAACGCAAAGTTGTTTATATTTAATAATATTTTATTTATATTAAATGTTGCTTTTAAAAATACAAACTGTCTTATATATCTAACATTATAACTCCCCCTACTGTCTGAACGTACTACTAATCTTAATCTATGTCTATATATATATATATATCTATATATATATATATGGATATAGATAACACGCTCCCTTTTATAAATCCAACCGAACTGGCTTTTTAATTTGCCGACCGTATTTAGTACGAGTTTGTATATTTGGTGTGGTTTCGTTGTCTGTGGGTTGCGTGCCCTCCGCGTTATCCTCTTCGTCCACTGTTGGTTGTATTTTTTCCGGACTATCATATCTATCTAGGCCCGATGGCGTAGGTTTAATTATTCCCTTGGATTTCTTTAAGTATTGGATGTTTCTTCTTATTGTATGTCCCTTGGTTGTCTTTATTAAGTATGATCTGGGCTGTGAGAGTTTTTTAAATGATTGCATCTCTCCATATTTTTTGTTTTATGTCCCATGTTGTTATCTTCTCTCCTTTTTGAAATTCTTGTTCTTTTGTTTTTGCTGATCGGTTGTAGTATTTCTCTTCCTTTTCTCTCTTTTTTAATGTCTTTTCCTGTACGTCGATCACCTTGGGTTTTAATGCTTCAATTGTGGTTGGTACTTTGGTACGTAGTTGTCTACTCATTAATAATTGTGCCGGTGATACTCCAAGCTCAACAAGAGGACTAGTTCTGTAATTCAATAGATACAACTGATAATTTGATTTTGTGTATTTGCACTTCTTTAACATTTTCTTGGCTATGCCTACTCCTTTTTCTGCTAACCCGTTGCTTTGGCTGTGATATGGACTACTAGTTATTATTGTAAAGTTCCATTCTTTAGCAAAGTTTTTATATGTGTCACTGTCAAATGTCTAATTTTCAACCTGATGGGTTTTCTTTACATTCATTTTCTCATTTTTATATTTGTTTTTATTGTGATGAGTACAGCAATTAGAAAAATGATTTGATTTATTACAATAAAAACATTTTTTCCCAAATGCAGGACATTTACCATATTTATGTTTTGTATTACATTTACCACATGCATTTTTATTTTGATTAAAGCTAGACTTATCTTTATTCCAGTTTCTCTTTTCTTTTGTATAATCCACTTGATTTGTTTCATCCGGTTTCCTCGATTCTAGTTCCTTTCTTGCTCCTTCTGCCATTTCTACGGTTTGACAATACTTGACAGTTTTTTTCAAACTCATATCTTCTCTCAGTAATTTTTCTTGTAAGTCCTTGTTCCTTAATCCTAATATTATTTGTGATGTTAGTATTGAACTTTCAACTTCTCCAAACTCGCAGGACTTTATGTTCTGTTTTAAAATTGTTACGTATTGATCAAACGTCTCATCTTCTTTTTGTACACATTTAAAAAATTTGAAGTGTTCCATAGCTAAGTTTCGTTTTGGTATGCAGTATTTTTTAAACGCATCCAATATTTCCTCCACGGTAGCATCCCTTTCCTCAGCTATTTCCATTCTGTTGTATATTTTTAATGCTTCGGAGCCCATTAAATTTAACAATCTTGCCTTTTGCACTTGCTTTGGTTTGTTACTTGTTTCGGTAGCACTGAAATATATTTCAATTTCTTGTTTGAATTTATTGAAATTTGTCTTTAAATTTCCTTTTAGATTTAGAGGTTCCGGTTTATTGAACGATTCCATTTTTTTCGAGGTTATGTATCTCTGCTTTTCCACGTTGTTCTATTTATCGCAGCGCCATGTTTTGTACTTCTTTATGTAGTAAATTACTGAGAACAAACGTAAAGTTGTTTATATTTAATAATATTTTATTTATATTAAATGTTGCTTTTAAAAATACAAACTGTCTTATATATCTAACATTATAACTCCCCTACTGTCTGAACGTACTACTAATCTTAGTCTATGTCTATATATATATCTATATATATATGGATATACATAAAATCCACTCCTGGCAGTGGACACGAGCGGACGTGTCTTTCCGTATCTACAACGAGGCTGTTCGTTAGAATCGATAAAGCGTTCCGAGAGCGGTCCGTGTACGGAACAGCTCAGCGATATAACGGCGGCATCAATCCGATGCGCCGAGGCATTCGACGTCGAGGTACTACCAGAAACGGACGAGTTTCTCCGAGTGTAGAAATATTATTTCTACAAACCACCACTGCCGGAGTTAATCTCCGGTAGGTTCACGAAAAAGAGTCATCAACTAAGTCGAAGTTGTTCATCGAGGAAGCTTCCGACGGGGAGGAACCGGCATAGTCGGCTTTTCGCCGTCCAAAGCGGCCAATTTTTCGATTTTCGAAGCTCCGACTCCGGAAATCGAAAACATTTTAACTTGTCCTCGTCCATTTGGACAATTTTCAGATGGCTTCTAGCCAACAACGCCTCACCGCAGGGGATTTCCCTCCCCTCCCCCGTTCCGCCGAGGAGTCCATGGACGAGGGCTCCTCATCGTCCTCCAGACCGGAATCCCCCTCCTCCGGCCCCCGCGGACCCCGGCCGTCTGCTGCAAAGCTCCTCGCGTCGCTCGATTACGACGACGAAACCCTCATCCGGTTAATCGCCGAGCTAACCGAGGAGCTCCGAAGGCGACGCATGGCAGCTTCGACTGCAACCCTTCCCGCCGCCCCCGTAGCGGCCTCCCCCGCCCCCTCTGCATCCGACGAGTCGGTCTCCGACTCCGGTTCAGAACGCGACGATGCCGGCAGGACCAAAGCCGGCAGAAAGCGTAAGGCCGATAAGAAGAGGCAACCTTCTGCCTCGAAGAAGATGGCGCAACTGGCCGCCACCGCCTCCACCAGCGCCGAGACCCAGCAAAGGCCACCGGCTGCCACGGTCACAAAGACCGCCACCACCGCCCCTCCACCGACTTCGGCTTCAACGAGCCAAAGGGCGCTGCTGCTTCGCAGGCCCCGTCCGAATCCAACAAGATTCCCCCCATCGTCCTCAGGGAAAAATCCGCCTGGGACACGTTACGACGAAATTCTCCGAGCTTCGAGTCAACTTCTCCAAGGCCCAAAATACGACTGACGGAATCCGCTTCTTCCCCACCACGGAGAAGGATTTCAGGGCTGCCGTAAGGATGCTCGACGGTCTGGTACTACGGTACCACACTTATCAGCTACCTTCGGAGAAGCTCTTGAACATCGTGATCCGTGGGGTCCCTGTCGAGACCCCCTCAAAGAAGTGGAAGAAGAACTCCTAGAGTTCGGATTCCACCCCGAAGGCATCCATCGCCTTCGCCACCCCCGGAGCAAGAAGGAAATGCCCCTCATTCTGATAAAGCTCCCGAGAAACGAGAAGGACATCTTCGCCCTGAAGGAGATCCGCAGACTAGTGGTCTCCGTCGAATCCCTCCGCTCCCGAACAGCCGTCGGGCAATGCCACCGCTGTCAGCGGTTCGGCCACGCCCAATCCCGCTGTACGGCAGCGATCAAATGCGTCCGCTGCGGCGAAAACCATCGCGCCGCAGACTGCCCCCTATTTAAGGAGAAAGGCGACCCTGCCAAATGCGCCAACTGTGTTGGCTCACACACGGCAAACTACAAGGGATGCCCTCACTACCCCAAGCCCCGATTGCCAACCCGATCCCAAGCCGTCCCTTCGGCGAAAAAGACCCCGGCTCAAGCGCTCCCCTCCCTCCCCCTCTCCCAGGCCGCCACCCAAGCCACCCAATTCTCCCAGGCGACTTCCTCTGGCAGGAAGTATTCCGACGCCACCAAAGGGAAATCTTCTTCTCCCCCTAAGGTGCTGCGTACCGACGTGCCCAGCCAGTCCCTGCTAGGCCCAAGCCCCCCGCCACCAACAACACCGACTTCTTCGGCGCCGTGACCACCCTTCTACAGCTGGTCGGACAATTCTCGTCCGCACTACAGCAGGTTCAGGGCTCCATCCCCCGTAACCTCTATTAATCTATCAACCCGTTTATGAATACATCGGTAAGCATAAACCAGCAAGGCATTTCCAGAATAGTCGCCTGGAACGCGAACGGCATCAGAACTCGTATGCCTGAGCTAAGAGACTTTCTTCAAGAGAACCAAATCGACGTTGCCCTTCTCAGCGAGACTGGCCTCCGCCCGGGGGACAGTCTCAAGGTCGTGAATTACAAAACATACCGTCGAGATCGCTTGACGGGCCGCGGCGGCGGGACAGCTGTACTCGTCAAAAATTCAATCCGCCACTCCGAGGTCGTAGTGCCGCCGCTGAACTCTCTGGAGGCGGCGGCAGTCATCATCTGGACCGATTTCGGTCCGTTAAAACTCTACGCGACGTATAGGTTTCGCGCCAGGATTTCGACCAAATCTTCACCGACCCCAACGCGGTGTTGATGGCGGGCGATCTGAACGCGAAGCACCACCTCTGGGGCAGCCGGACCATACGAGCGGAGGGTAGGCAGCTGCTTGACATCATCCAAGCCTTAGGGCTTTCGTACCACCCTCCCGACGGCCACACGTTCTTCCGTGCTGGCGCCCAATCCGATGTCCTCGACTTCGCCATATCCAAAGATATCCCGGTAAACGTGACCGTGGAAAGCATCGCTGACCTTTCATCAGATCACAACCCCATCCTAATCACCCTAGGTAGCGAACTACTTCATCTGGGGGAAGAAGTTCGGCGGCGTACGAACTGGAATCTTTTCTCCTCCAAAGTTCTCACCAACCTCAGTGTCAACGAAAATCTTCAGGAAGCGGCCCTCTTAGAGGAAGCCGCAAACAACTTCACCAAGGCGATCTCTCGGGCCCTCGATGAATCTTCTACCATCAGACCCCGCAGACACTCTCGACAACTCCCACCCGACCTAAGGGAGCTAGTTAGGGAAAGACGACGAGCCAAGAAAAGGGCCCAAACCACCCTCAACCCCGCTGACAGCCTCCGAGCAAATAATCTTGCTCGACAGCTCCGAGAGGCTCTCAAAACCTTCGAGCAGGAGAACTGGGACGACAAGGTCAAGTCTCTCACGACGGAGGATGGCTCCCTATGGAAACTATCCAAAGCCTTGAGAAACCCCTCAAAAAACCCCCAAACCGGCCTCTTCACGGCACCCACGGTTTAGGTTTCTCCCCGAGGAGAAAATCGAAATCCACGCCGACCACCTCGAAGAAGTATTCCGCGGCATCCCGCCCCCAATCAGCGACGACGAAATAATCTTCCGAAGAGAAGTGGAAACGGTGGTGCACGGGATCCCCGAGCACATCGGAACCCTACTCGATCCCGCCTCACCCGACGAAGTCCGAGCCCTCATCAAAAGGCGCAACAACAAAGGCCCCAGGGGCGGATTGTATCACCAATCTGGCCCTAAAGTGGTTACCCCCGAAGCTACGGAGCATCTTTGCAAAATCATCAACGCAATGCTCCAAATCCAGTACTTTCCCTCCTGCTGGAAACACGCCGAAGTCTGCAACATCCCCAAGCCCGGGAAAGATCACAAATTCCCACAAAACTTCCGCCCGATTAGCCTTCTCTCCAACGTTTCGAAAATAGCTGAGGCAATCATCCTGTCTCGGTTGAAAGAACTCAGCGACGATGTCATCCAAGATGAACAGTTCGGCTTCCGAGCCGGACTGTCCACCGACCTACAACTATTCCGGTTCTCGGAATACATCCGAAACGGACTCGAAAGGCGAGTACCCGTAGGTGCAGTTTTCTTCGACTTAAAGAATGCCTTTGACACAGTCTGGCATAACGGGCTGATCTACAAGATGATCGTTTCAGGAATCAACCCCCATGGTCAAACTCATCAGGTCCTATTTAGCCGGCAGATCCTTCTGCACTAAATCCCATTCCGTGAAGTCCAGCGTCAGACAAATCCACGCCGGCGTTCCCCAGGGATCACTTCTAGGCCCGCAACTGTTTTCCATTTACATGTCGGATCTCCCCGATAGCCCAGCACCGAGATTGCAATCTATGCAGACGACACTGTCATCTACACAGGCTGCAGGAAGCAGGCGCTGTTCAGGAAACGCCTCCACAGCGCTACTGACGGTTTTCTGAGTTGGACCTCTCGCTGGGGTCTGAAGGTAAATGAATCTAAGTGTGTGGCAGTTAGATTCTCGCACGATCGCGCAAACCCCGGTCAGCCGATTAAGGTAGGAAACTCCGAGCTCCCCTGGAGCTCCGAAGTGAAATACCTCGGTGTCATCTTCGATCGAATGCTCACATTCCAAAAACAAACTGACGAAATCCGAAATCGCTTCATCAAGGCCCGCAACTTGCTTCTGCCCCTCATAGGGCGAAGGAGTCCCCTTCACCTAGGGAGCAAGTTGCTCCTATACAAGACGACGCTTCGACCGCTTTTAACCTACGGCGCTATGGCCTGGTTAACAGCGAGTGAGACTAACATCAAAGGTTTGGAAGCACTCCAAAACCGAACTCTCCGCCTCATCGTTGACGCCCCCTACTTCGTAAGGAACGTTCAGATTCATCGAGAACTGAACGTTCCGACTCTACGTGAATTTCTGACGAAACTCCTGAAGTCCGCGTGGGAAAGAGCCCGCGCCAGCCAAAATCTCTGCGTTCAGATGGTCGTCGATCCCCAAGATCGACCCCCTCCCAAAAAGAAGGTCCGTCGTCTTGCAGATGTCATCGATCTGGACTAAGGCAATTCCCACAGGTCTCTCGACGACCATCATCGTCCTCTAAACGACTGATAAACGGCTATTTTTCAGTCTGAAATCCTCGTATGTGTTACAGGTGAAAAGTCATCTTCCCCAGTTAGCTCTTCGCTATCCAACCTCATCTCTCCCCAGGCTGCGTGATCGAAGCAGCCTACACCTGAAGATAAAAGGGCGTAAGGAATCCCCCACCGGCCCTAGTATTGACATGAAGTTCCTAGCGATATACATAACATAAGGGATAAAACCACTCTAGAGGCAGAAAAAAAGACCTACATTTGACAATTTATTCTGGGAGTATAACAAACAGAATGGAATTTCTTTTCGGAGGGTTTATTTAACGCATATTTAAGTACGAGAAACAATTTCTTTATTGTCATTTTCATACAAAATGGCGGCAACAGAGCACGTCACCGAGAACAGCGTTTTTGAAAACACCGCCACGGGAGGACGAATTTCTCGGCCTGTTTGAGTCCCGGAACAAAAAATCTAAAAATTTATAATCTATATACAATTGGCTTTGGAAGTACATAGGCGTTTCTTTTTAAACCAATTTTTGTGGAAGTGGTGCACTTTTGTAAGAAATTAGTCGATTGTTTGCCCTAAAAATGAGCATTAAATTGTTCTTATAACCCTAAAGTATCGTTAAAGCCAAAAAAGAAAATTCGTATTTTTGCAAATCCTAGAGTGGATTTACCCCTTAATTGGCCGCGTTTAAGTTTCAATGGGCCTAACTCGATTTCGGCGTAATTCTCCATCATTTTTGAATTATGTCAAATAGAGATGCGAACTTAATTAGTATGATACGATATATTGGTTTATGTTGAACGTAAAATAGGACGTTATATGCGTATATTAGGAATATATGGAACATAAAGGAAGCGATTTACTTGTTTGGTTTGTGTGCTTGCGTTCTCGTAATGTTGGGTGTTTCGCCGCGTGGTACCCGCTTGCCGCTTTTCTTGCCGTGTGATGTAACTCTTTCACAAAACACGTGAGTCTTTACTGTTTAATCCGGTACGTATGGACCAAAATGGTGATTTGAATAAAGAAAACACTGGTTGATTTGAATGGACTGTAATTTTTGTATATAGAACGCGAGGGGTACGTACGTGGTCCCGTCTTCACTTTACGATTACAAGTTACAATACCTATCCTTTCTCTCTCCCTCTACCTGGTACTGCCAACCCCTTCGTGCCAGAGGTAAAATTTCCCCAACAACTATATTTACAATGATAACAGACGTATTTTTATGAAATGTCTGGTGGGAATGAGGAAATTTTGGAAAGATTTTAGAAAATATGTAGAAAATATAAATTAGAAGCTTGCGGACATAGAGGAGAAATTACTTGAAAATTCTATACAGGTCAATGAGAAATTCAGGAATATGGAGGAAACATTAACGGAAAGGATTCGTTGAGAAATTGAAAGAAGAAAAATCTAGAATAATAGAGAAATTGGATGGGCGCATAAAGATGCTGGAGGAACGAGCTCGCTCTGGAAACGGAAAACGAAGATACTAGATGTTTTACCAACATCCAAACCAGTCAAATGGGAGCGAGAAGTTTACTCAGCCACAGAAACCAAAGCCGACGGAAAACTAAAATGGGTCGACGTGAAGGGGCGATCGTCGACCCATGTGACTAATGCCCTAGAAACATCAGTGATTGTTGCTTCAATACGATGTCGGCCTAGTAGCATGGTTGTATATGGAAATATAAATGGTAAACCTAGAGATTTACTCTTGGATACTGGCGCATCAATGACAATTCTCAGACCGGAAGCAGTGGGTAGGAAGAACCAGATACACCCTACAAGGTGGCCGTTACGAACCGCAACTGGGCAGTCAGTCAACGTATTGGGGAAGACGATGGCCCATTTCCGTATTCCGTATGTTATAGTCGCAGAAATAGAGCAAGATGTAATTCTGGGAATGGACATAACGGCAGAATTTGGTTCCAAACTGGACTTGCAAGCAGGAGTACTGAAAGTTGGCCAGGAAGAAGTCATTCTCCACCATGGAAAGGATATGTCAGCATGCGTAATACTAGCAGAAGATGTAATCGTGGCCAGTCGCAGTGAGACCATTGTGGAAGTAAACGTAAAGGAACACGTTCCCGAAGGGCAGGTTTTTATGCTGGAACCAGGGGTGATTGCTGGACAAGGTCATGGAATACTGATTGCCAAGTCGGTGATCCAAGCAGGAGAGAAGCTGCACGTTCGATTGATGAACGTTAACAACTATCTAGTAAAGCTAAAGAAGGACGTAAGTAGAGAGAGATGGCGGGTTCTGGACCAGCCTCCCAGCCTCCCGGAGGGTAGGTAACACCCCGAGCGTGTCTACTGGAAGGTAGTCACAACCCCGAGCACGCTTGTATGGAAATGGGGCCACAACCCCTGTTTGGAGGGTTAAAACTCATGACAACCCCCTCCCCGAAAAATTCAAAGCTACCGCCCCTCTGATCGGTAATATAGGTGGCTGTATGTAGTGACGCTTTTGACCGGTAGGTGTCGCTGTTCGGTAGATGCCGGTAATACAGGTGGCTGTATGTGGAACCGCTTTTGACCGGGAGGTGTCGCTGTTCGGTAGGCCGCTTATGTAGTGCCGGTAGTACAGGTGGCTGTATGTAGTGTCGCTTTCGATCGGAAGGTGTCGCTGCTGCTCGGAGTACAGGGAGCTGTAGGTGGTATCAGGCCTAATTAGGGAATTGGGCATTTCACCAGAAGATGGAGGATCAGGAGACGTTGGCCGGAAGGTTTATAAAGTTAAAAGATTACGTAATACCATGACGTCACAAACCGGTTTCGACGATACACCATCCATGTACTGACCGCGCTCGACGCTGTTTGACTTCGGTGAAAGGACGAGAACGGCTATTGGCAACGTGCTATAACTGTTGCATTTTTAAATAGGCAGACGGTACACCATCCAAGTACTGACCCCGCGCCTTACTGTTTGACTTTGGTGAAAGGACGAGAACGGCTATTGCCAACGTGCTAAGACTGTTGCATTTTTAAATACACATACGGTACACCATCCAAGTACTGATCGCGCGTGTCGCTGTTTGACTTAGGTGATCGCATGAGGGTCGCTATTGCCAACATGCTGGTTGTTGCGGATATGTTCCTATATATTACGTAAACAGGTTTAGATGATAATTTTAGATGCAAGGAATATGTTAGAACTTCGCTCTAATAAGATATTACGTAATAACATCATGGCATAAACAGGATGAATGTTAGATGGGAAGAGCGTTCTCATTCATGATATCATACAAAATGCAGCGTTCTGATTGGTCGCACCCTATACAATGCCACGCTCTGATTGGTTACCAACTCGAAAAATTCCCCGATATGTATAGGAAGGTAGTTCACCCAACAACGTCCTTAACATTGATCAGGGTGTTTAACGTCAGACAGTAAGTAATAAAGTCACTGGATATGCGCAAGTTAGCCCTGGTGAATATTACATACTATTGATCTGTCATTAGTAAGGTCAAGAACCGGTTTATATGTTTATATGGAAACTACATCAAACTGAGGAATCGGGAGATGACCCGAATTTCATACGATTGCGATACATCGTTAGACATCACAAACAGGTTTCAACGTTATATTTTAATATGAACAGGATGAATGTTATGCTATGTATAGGAAGGTAGTTCCCCAACAACTTCCTTAACACTGATCAGGGCGTTTAACGTCAGACAGTAAGTGATGACGTCACTGCGCATGCACAAGTTGGTCCTGCTGAACACTGTATACTTTCGATCGCTCATCAGTAACGTGAAGAATCGGTTTATACGTTTGAGCGTAAAATACACCAAACTGAGGAATCGGGAGATGACCCGAGCTTCATACGATTGACCGACCGCTAATCGCAGTACGCTACATCATTAGACATCACAAATAGGTTTAGATATTATACTGTAATACGATATTATAAGGAAATGGAACGTAAGTCAATTAGTTAGTAAATTATTAAAACGTATCACATAGGCTTATGTTTAACTGGAACACTTATACCAATAATAATCGATTGTAAATCAACAAAGTCAAACATATCAGGCTCGGTCAGGTCGTAGACGGATAGAAATCAGTATCTTTCAGTAAGATATGTGGATTTTCTATAACGATCCTATACAGTCGGCATCTAATAAAATTACGTAATACAAGGCTCCTTTGTCTATTGATACGAGCATGTAACGTCACAAACAGGATTCAACGACAGTTCTGTGTTAAATGTGTAAGTTAATATAAAATCAAATTTAATGAAACTCAGTCCATTATTTATTAATATATTAAGATACATGTCGAAAAACACTTACAAAGTTTAATTGATCGCATCATATGAAATATCGCATTCTGATTGAATATCGATAAATCATATAAAAGCTAGTTCATTTACCGACAGCTTTCTAACAGCTAGGTCGTGAACTTCAACATCTTTACCTCCAGTATATAGTTTTAGTGTTTATAGTTAGGCGTTGATTTCCTACTGGTTTAGCGTTTCATTATCACTTAGTATTCGTCGTGATTGGACAGGCATATTTTAGGTAAGTTATTTAAATTTCACCGCATACTTTCCCTAATAGACTGCAATATTATAGTTTAAGATGGAGTGTGAGATATGCCACAAAACATTTGCAAGTAAAGATGGATTGAACAGACATCCCTGCTTAAATAATAAATCTTACACATGCACCATATGTGAGGAAATCTTTACGAGATCGGATAGTCTGTCTCGACATAAGAAAACGTATAATATCGATTCCATAACCAAGAAACGAGATGTTTCAGAAGAGAAGCAGCCACCAAGTAAAATGAACCATCCGGCGAATAGCATGTCGGAACAGGATTTTCGATGCCGCGACCAAACCTTACCGACGGCTACATTACACAATGAACACCTTTGTTTCCATGCGCAATAGAACAGCAATTCTCTTAAACTTGAAGAGGATATGTTCATCATAAAAATCACCCGGCACAATAATGTAAAAATAATGATAAAGCAGGCACCCCATGATGTAATACAACCTACAACATGAAAATTTGCATAAATATAGGATATTCCAACAGTATTATCCGGCGTGAAGGTAATATCGATGGACCGACGTTTTCCAAGAAACAGTGCAGCGAGTGAAATATAATAACGGAGTAAAATAATTTTATACATATTATACTGAATAAAAGATATCATCATAAACTTTACGAATTTTATTTAAAGGGTGGAACAATATTTATAATAAGTATGCAGTAATAGAATAATGCAATCTTACTAATAAGTAAGTATAGCAAAGCAGCGTAAAAATGTTTATCCAACTGCTGTGGAAGTTATAAAATCCAACTGATTCGATCTCATTTTCTAGGTAAAACTCCTTCGAGGGAGTATACGTTCTCATATTTGAATTTCTGCTATTTCTGTTTATAGGAACACCCCAGAATCGGTTTCTCGTTTACATCTTCAATTAAATATGCGTTGGGATGACCCACCTTACTTAAACACGTAAGAATACGGGATTTAACCTGAGTGGATCGATGTTTCGTATGATTCTATTCATCGATTATTTTAGACAAAATATTCATCTACCTATATAAATCTCTCAAACGAAATAAATGTACAATGTGAAGCTACCAGCATTATTCGACAGTCCTAACTTCGCAAGGAACCGAGTTGCTGGTGAAATTAAAAGGTATTGGTCACATCAAATACATCTCTATACAAACGTATACAGACTTGACTTCAATACAGAAAGAAAAACTCACGAAGTTGTATGAACCGTGTATTTAATAAGGGGTGGAAAAGGATACATATGTATATCTATATACTGTTGGCATAATAATATAATATAAAATAAATATAATAATAATCATTCTAACATGATAACGGAAGTATCTTGTTCGATGTCGCTATCATGGACATATCAAAGGTGAATGTAATGGGAGGTTTAACGTGATGTCTACGATGGAAGATGAAGAAAAACAAGATGATACCGGAAAATATAAAATTTGCAAGCCATGAAAGAAAATAGTCATATATCGATCTAACCAGTTAAATAAAGAACAGGCTCTGCATCTAATGATGCATTACAATCTTTCTTTACCTTGCACTTAAACTCACGTAAATATAGGATGATACGTTACCAGTACTATTCGACAATCCTAAACTTGCAAGGAGTCGAATTCCTGACGCGCGAAGTTGTATGAATCGTGTATTTGACAAGGGCGAAACAGGACATACATATCAATCCGCTATTAGTGGAAGAGGGGTAAAACATCACTATGTTCTGATAACGGAACTATCTCATCCGATGTCGACATCATAGATATATCGAAGGCGAATATAAATATTCCAAATGATGAATAAGCGTGTATCCCATGGTGAATTACTGCAGTCTTTCGTCCAGCATGAAAAAATATATATAGGCGACCAATTATCCGCACTGACACGCCTAATCTTGAAAGGAG